>JARFIW010000089.1:19001637-19640796 GCA_036346225.1 Platerodrilus igneus | reverse complement strand
TATGACACTATACATAAAGCTATAGAAGAATATGTGCCCTCAAAAACTCTCAAACAGAATAAGTATCCGAAATGGTATAGTGCCGAGTTGAAATCCCTTATAGCCCATAAAACTAAGCTGTATAAAAAATATAAGAAAACAGGTTTAGAGTATGATTATAATCAGTACTCCATTGCAAGAAGAGAAACTAAGTTCCTCATAGATTGGTGTTACTTAGTGTTTGTTTCCAACACAGAGTTAATGATACCTACAAACTTGAAATACTTCTGGTCATACATCTCAGCACTCAAAAAGGATACTGGGATACCTAAAATAATGTTTTACAAAGGAGTCAAATGGGAAAGTCCTACAGATATTGTCTCCTCTTTTGCAAAGCATTTTGAGTCCTGTTATCAAAAGCGTCACTCTGATTTACTACCAAACATTAGTATTCCAAATTATAATACACTATCTATGCATAATTTCACAGAAGATGAAATTCTGAGTAAGATTAATGCTTTGGATTATAACAAAAGTGCGGGTCCAGACGGAATCCCATCTGTTTTTATCAAGCAATGTAAAAACTCGTTATTAACACCTTTATGCGATATTTTTCAAAGATCCTTCAATGAGGGATGCTTTCCACATTATGGAAACGTTCGTCTCTTTACCCTATATTTAAATCAGGGGCAAAAGATCAGGTTGAAAATTATAGAGGTACCTCCTTAATATGTATTATGGCAAAAAAATTGGAATCTATTGTCACAGATGAAATATTCTCCACCTACAAACATTACATCGCTATCGAGCAACATAGATTCTTTAAAGGACGTTCTACTGCTACTAATTTGGCGATAATACAAAATTTTTTAATATCAAATATGGAAAACGGATTGCAGATAGATGTAATCTACCTAGATATATCCAAAGCATTTGACAGTGTTTGCCATGATATGCTCTTACAAAAATTGAAGGCAATTGGAATAATTGGTGTATATCTTACTTGGATAAAATCATACTTAAGTGGTCGTACGCAGTACGTACATTTATGCGGTATCAAATCTTCAGATATTAATGTGCTTTCTGGTGTCCCACAAGGATCACATCTCGGCCCCATACTATTTTTACTATTTATCAATGACGTAGTCTCGATTTTCCAACACTATAAATGCTTATTATATGCAGACGACCTGAAAATATTTTCAATAGTAAAATGCCCACAAGACTGCGATAACATTCAAGAGGATCTAAATGAAGTGTCAACATGGTGTAGCAAAAATGGTCTGACCTTAAACACTGCTAAGTGTAAATTTATGCGTTTTCATCGCATTAAACAGCCAATATTATGTACCTATACAATACAAAAAACTGCAATTCAATCCGTTGAGTTGATCTGTGATTTAGGTCTAATGTTTGATTGTTTTCTTACATTTAATGAGCACATCAACAACATTACTGCTAAGGCATTTAGAATGCTAGGTTTTATTCGGCGACATTGTGAAAATATTAACGATGTAAAAGTGATACAAATAATTTACAACAGCTTAGTGCGAAGTATTTTGGAATACAATAGTATTATCTGGTCTCCCTCGTATGAATGTCATAAATATCATTTAGAAAGGGTACAAAATACGTTTGTAAAATTTCTTTTATATAAGCTGCATTTTCCTTATGAACATGTACCCTATAGTGTTAGGCTCCAACTCACTGGTATTAGAAGCCTAGAAATGAGAAGACAAAAAGCAATGCTATTCTTCTTACACAAGTTATTAAACAATTTTATTGACTGTGAATACCTGCTGTCTAAGGTATGGCTCAGAGTGCCAAGTCGCTTAACACGTTCTGCCCAAACTTTTATGTACAGTGTCATCGCACCAATTATGGTTGTACTGCTATTACTGAAAAACTTGCCATTAATTTTAACAAAGCACAAAAAAAACTGTCTAATAGTAACATATTTGGTGTTTCATTCGATACCTATAAAAAACGGGTCAATGAACAACTGTTAAATGATGTAGACAGTCTATACTGACTGATGGTTGATATTTTTCTGTATACTTGTTAGAATAGTACTTATTTAGAAACTATTTTATACTATTTTATTATGATTGTATGATTAGTGTGTTGTTCTTCGGTATATACCATTTGGGTTGTCCTGTAGAGTATTAATAATAAATAAATAAATAAATAAATAAATATATTTTATTAAAGAACATGTTTTTGAACAAAGCCATTTAACCATCGACATACTGCTCAAATTACTGTAGTGTTGCCTGTTTAAAGTTCCAATATGTTCAGCTATGGGTCAATACATTTTTCAAAAAAGCTACCATACATCAGTACAAGTATTTTAGGGATATCTGTAGCTGGAAACTTTTAAAGCATCCGGAGTTGTTTGCACTTGGTGGACTGGGGCATATTGTCCAGATAGCCGAGAGCTTGAAGATGCACAGGAAATAAAACAGAGGACATTTAGTCAGCCAACGGTGGGTCCTAGGAATATTTCACAGAACAATTAAAAAGGGTTACGTTGTATATGTTGAGGATAGATCTTCTGCTACATTAGTTCCGATCATGGAAGTGTATGTGCTATCTGGTTCCACTATATGGACAGACGAATGGCATACTTATACAACCTTAGGGAGACTTGGATGAGCTCCACGGTACATAGACCAGACAGTAAACCACCAAAGAAATTTTGTTAATCTTGAAACTGGTGTATTTACCAACGAAATTAAAGGCTTTTGGACTTGTCTTATGTTTTTGTTGAAGGTTAGGAGTATTGTCGTCAACATTTCTACCACAATACGTAGATGGATATATGTGGAAGCAGAAGTTTGGCCAAGGTCCGGTAGTAACTATATTCAATATCTATCTCGATCATCTTTGGGAGCGATACTTTTTGTAAGACAATACTCATCGTTTCTGTGTGGTGGTTTGAAAAATTTCAGGCCTCATCGACATAAAGTAACTTTTGCCATCCAATAAATGGCTTTGACATATGTAAATTGTAAAATTTTCAAGCCATTTTGATCATTAGTTCGTATATGGCACTCTTCCAAATTTGTCAGTTGAAATTGTCCTTCAACCATAGAAAAAATTGAGTATCACGCTATGATAAAATTTCTTCATTTGAAAGAGAAAAAATGAAATAAAGGATGTAGACTCTGTATATGGTTAAGCTTTCCTTCATTTACATGTTAGGAATAATAGAATTTTGAACAATGTTTCTTTTTCTTGGGGTGGGGAATTTTGCACATGTAAATGTAAAAATAAATTATATCCGAATTGGTGCACATTTTACTACCACTACATCAGTTAGATTATTTTGTCTTAGTAGTAAAACATTTCGACTACTAACTTAAGCTGAAACCTGAACACTATTCTTCTTAATCTTCTTTGGGAATGAAACCGTGCGAATGTAATAAGTTTTATATAGGAGAAACTTCCAGATCATTTGAAGTTCGATTAAGAGAACATAAATCATATATAAAAAATAGAAAATTTGAAAAATCCATGATTTGCCAACATGCATGGGACTCCAGTCATAAAATAAAATGGGAAGATGCAAAAATTATCGACAAAGAAGAAAACCACCAAAAACGCAAAATCAAAGAAGCTGCCTATATAACCCTACCTAAAAATAACTGCGTTGCAAACGAATCCGTGACTTTCAGTAAACAATGGATTCCATTACTAAAAAAATAACAAATGAAGATCAAATGCCCACAATATCTAGGTAGCATTGCAAGTTTTTCCTGGGTTTTCCTTGCGATATTAACATGAAATACAGCCTACATACATGATTTCTATTTATACATACAATAAGTAATTACATAACAATAAGCATATTAACTAGAAAACCATTATTTCGCAAATTATAAATGTTGGGGGATCTTGGTAGCCACAGGTTGCTTAACCCCCTTCACTGAATCTCGGTAAAATAAGACATAAAATCAGAAATCTCTCAATTGTATAAATAGAAACATGTTAAAAAATGTTTCCCAAATTATTGAATTTATATAAGATTCACCAATAAAATTAATCAGCTGATTTCACGTTAAGCGTATTGGCTACCATAGGAAAGTCGATCCCAGGTCGCAACACAAATTGAAGGCAATCATTCTTTTAAACTTTAAAAATTTTTGCTTAGTGTACTCAAACCAAATATTTCAAACATCAATAAATCAAAGTAACCTTCAATTTGTGTCATAAACGTCAAACTTGAAGTTTTTATTATTTTGACAACGATCCTAGGTCATGGATCGAAACGTAAATAAAATAGATTTTAAAAACTATGAGTGGTTTCATTCCCAAAGAAGATTAAGAAGAATGCTAAACAAACCACAACAAACATACAGGGAGTATTTATTGAACACTATTTTCGCATCGACATTATTTTTGTTCCAACACTATTTTTGCACATGTATCCATTTGATTGTTTTGTTTTACTAGTAAAATATTTCGAGTACTAACCAAGGTTAAAACCTCAACACAATTTTTGCCTCAGCACTATTTTCTTCCTTACACCTTTTTCACTCATGTACCCGTTTGATTGTTTTGTCTTAGTAGTAAAACATTCAACTACTAATCTATGTTGAAATCTGAATGCTATTTTCGCCTCAACACTTTTCGTTCCAACCCTATTTTCGCACATGTACCCCTTTGATTGTTTTGTCTTAGTAGTGAAACATTTTGACTGCTTAGTTGAAACCTCAACACTATTTTCGTCTCTACACCATTTTCCCACATGTATCTGCTCAATAGTTTTGTCTTAGTAGTAAAACATTTCGACTACTAATCTAAGTTGAAACCTCAACGCTATTTTTACCTCCATACTATTTTCGCCAAACACCATTTTTGCAAATGTACCCGTTTGATTGTTTTGTGTTATTAGTAAAACATTTCGACTACTAAGCTGAATTGAAACCTCAACACCATTTTCGTCTCAACACTATTTTCGTCCCCACCCGCACCTGTCGATTGTTTTGCCTTAGTAGTAAAATATTTCAACTACTAACCTAAGTTGAAATCTCAATATTATTTGCGCCTAAACATTATTTTTGTCTCAAACATCATTTTGGCAAATGTATCCATAAGATTGTTTTTTGTCTTAGTAATAAAATATTTCGACTACTGACTTAAGTTAAAACCTCAACAGTAGTACCCTTATCTAACGACGTGCTTGTATAACTTTAATAGAATTAGACCTGAACTGAAACCGTAAACCCTATAAATATCCCACATTACTTAAACTATTTCAAAAAATGTAGGTCTACTTACAATTTTCTAAAATTAGCAAAATTTTAATATTTGAAGATGCTTTATGAGGGCAATTGTAGATACTTTATAATCTTTGCAGTTTGTCTTCAGAACAGCAAGAATAATCTTCCTTAAGACCATACATCGTATTTACAACTCAACCCCCAAAATAAAACAACCTAACATGGTACAAGAAATTTATAATTCTCCAAGAATATGTTACAGTACACCGCGACATCAGTAATATGGATGCCGACTAAGCATCAGCCGAAGGTTGGGGTGGGAAGTACGAGAGAATTTAATAAGTAATGTTTCATGATGCTGAAATAAAAAATTATTAAGCACATACATAAAAATGTAAGCAATCAATGCAGAACCTTTAGTCTGCCAAAAAGGAATAATGACTTTAGGAATATTCGTTTTATTTAAAAAGAAAAGGTAAGCAAGTAAAACAAGAACAGAATTATACAATAAGTTACAAGTTAGGTTGTGTGCACAATTAGTTTAATTTTTATTTTCCCTTCTTTACAGTTGTATAGCTTACATCTAGTAGCAGTAAATATATTTTCTTAAACTATGTGTGATGAGCCATCAAAGCCTGTTATCTTTGCTGGACTAATTCATAAGGGTTATCACAGATTAGTATACCATCCATATATTTATAGAAATTATAAAAGTATTGTATTGACAAGTGGTAGGATTTTGTAATTACATATATTCTAATATATACAATATCTAGAATGATAAGGATCTACGTAGTACAATACGTAATCAATAAAACTAACAAGTTAAAACATTTGGATGTTTTGTCTTAATAATGTTCTTGTTCTATCTGATTAATGATATGTAATGTCGGACATAATGTCTATATAGATTATGTAGAGCGTCTTCACAGACAAAATTATTAAGCTGAAGAATGAATTTAAGTTTAAAAAAAGGAAAACTTATTATCCGCAATTTAATAATTACACCCAAAGCCCTAATATATATTTAAACGGAATCAAAAAAGAATTACATTCTCTGGCGAAAGGATGTTAATTTATAATCAATATCCATTAAAAACTGTATATTTACGTGATTCAATAAATGGATTTTAACACTCCTTCACCCTCATCAGGGTATGGGGATGTGACAAATAGTCAACCAGGATGCCAAATATAGTATGGGTAAACAATGTAGGACCCAAAAGACCATTGTAAATCTAACCATACGATAAGAGCTAAAAATAGAACACAAATTAGTAAGTCCACAACAAGGTTTTTACTTACCAATACAAGAATAAAAATGAGTCAAGGAATTATATGTGTATTGCTCATTCAAAACTTGTGAAGACTATTCAGGAGAGCAAGGTACATAAATTCACAAAGCAAAGTAAGAAGATGAAAAATGTGGTTTTAAAGAAAGATCTTCAAAACTATAATTATATCTGATAGCAGTATTATGGAAAACTAGAATTATTTCATGTCTGGACAAAGTCAAATGTGTGGTATCTAATTTAACTATATAAATTGATAAATCCCAGAAATACTAAGATATTTATTTAGAACAATAATTACACCATAGGCATCTCAATGTGAGAGTTAGCTCAAAAAAGGGGTAAAGCAATATCTAAGTAGGAAAGTGCAGAAAACATTTAGTAGACAGAAATTGAACGAAACAAATATTAATCTTGTTAAAAATCACGTTTGATTTAGTGCACTCCACAATACTAAAATCGACTTTATTGACAATACATACCTTTTATTTATTTAGAAACATTCTTCATGAAAAACTACACATTATGGTTTACAAATCTGAGTTCAAGATAACATATGGATTGTTGGTCTAGGGCTGTCTATACAAAAATAAATCTATGCATTTATACCAAGAAAAAGGGAAATCATGATTATATTGAACACATATATTTCACAAGAACAAAAGCGAACAAACAATTTATTAGTCCCATATAAGACCAAAAATAAAACACAGCGTTGTCTGAGCGTCTTTGCTCCTAAGCTTTATAATATTCTTCCCAACAACATAACCTCTATCAAGGACGTAAAGTATTTTGACAATAGCCACATCCTAAAAAAAATTTTGATATAAAAAATTTATTGATAACTCAGTTTAATTGATCAAAGAATCTAAGGGTCAACTAATTATCTCTATAACATTTTTATCAAATATAAGAAGTCTCGCAGATTTGTCACAAGTATTAGCCTTAATTTTAAAGCACTAACGGGTCTACCTTGTGCTTTCTATAATCAGTTGACGACTTGCTCGAAAAATGCAAGCAGCTTCTAAACAGTAGGCGCAAATTAACTTTAGGAACTTTACTATTATTAGTTGCATTACATGTTCTTATATTAGAAATGTTAGTTACTGTATATGAAATGCTTGTATGACCAAAAATGTAAAAAAATGTAAAACAATTGTTTTAATAAA
Organism: Platerodrilus igneus; assembly: GCA_036346225.1. Classification (NCBI taxonomy): domain Eukaryota; kingdom Metazoa; phylum Arthropoda; class Insecta; order Coleoptera; family Lycidae; genus Platerodrilus; species Platerodrilus igneus. The sequence goes on along the minus strand of JARFIW010000089.1, from coordinate 19,633,131 downwards.
TAATAATAATAACAATAATAATACGTAAAATTCCAGAATTCAAACCTACTATCTCCCACATAAGCACAATCAGGAATGTTTTCACATAAATACAATATTTACCTTGATATTTCGGCTTATCACAGCAATCGCTAATTTTAATAAATGGAATAATGAACCCTTAAGTTAAAAAATTATGTACCAGTATACACGTAACGATTTAGAATAATAATTAATGCAATTTTCAGAGAAATTAAAGATTCTTTCTTTCAAAAAGTTTCACTTAATAATAAACGAACAAAACCAGTAAAATATCCATTCATCGAATAAAATAAAACGTAATTCTATATACAGAGTGCTATCAAAAAAGAAAATCAATTTTTTATTTTGTATTATAAATTAAAATTATGCCATAATTTACAAAATGGCACTATTTGCCTTGGTACTATATTATTTACAAGTATTAAGCTAAGCTTGTTGGATATTTTGACGAATTATAGTATTCATGAAAATAACCAGAAAAGTCTGTCAACTTTCATCTTTGATTATTTCTGAAATACGATGTGGATTTTCTGTTTAAAATTCAATATTTGATTTTTGGGTTTTTAATAGTCGTTGTCTCTGGATAAAACGTATTTTGCTTAAAATTAGTTTTGTCAAACATATGCCACCAGATTACTTATTATTTGCATCTCGTTGTGATATAGTTTGCATGAGTACACAAATGCAGAAATGTATTTAATCTATAATTGAATTAATGGTAATGCTCATGATGCTCGATGACTCCTCATGTATTTCTGAATTGCCTATTAGCAAGTGATAACATTTTTTTAACTTCATTTTTCGCAGACAGTACAACTTTGTATATAGGTATATCTTGTTAAAATTGTCACTGTTGACCTCCTGTCTAATGCCCTAAACCATATATCATGTATATCTTGCACTACATAAAATATCATTCTTTTCAACATTGCGTGCTAATAAAGAACTACACTTTCAATTAAATTTTGGACATCAAATTCACCCCAGTAATCACCTAAATAAATTTAAAAAAATTAGTTTAAAAAATGTACCTGAAGTTTATATAAAAGCATAACAATACTGTGAATTGCCTACTTATTGTATAACAACCTTTATATAATTTAATTTTTAATGTTACTGTTGTTTTTTACAGAATTTCTCAATTAGAATTAAAACAGTGTATCGACTCTTTGGCTGAAGAATTGAAAAAGATTTCAGATGCCCAAGTATCTGTTGATTTAGATTTGTATGTTAAGAAACTTATGAATGCAAAACACCGAGTTACAGTATTAACTAGTGTTTTGCAAAGTGCACAGGAACGATTAAATAGGGTCCATCAATCCATTGAACGTGAAACTATTAAACGAAAGAATTTATTAGGTAATATTGCTGAAAATCAAGGCCAATATATGCCGCTCTAGTGACTTCAATTAGTGTTATATTTGTGAAAATGTCATTACCTACACCTTTATATGATTTGCAGTCATTTTCTAATGTGTATGAACCTAGTGAAGATACTTTCTTAATGATGGATGCTTTGGAAAAGGATATAAAATTCATTAAGTCATTAAATCCTGTTACTGTAGCTGAAATTGGTTGTGGAAGTGGAGTTATGATTACATTTTTAGCTTCCATTTTAAAGAATGTTTGTTGTTACTTTGCAACCGACATAAATCCTAATGCTTGTTTAGCAACACTTAAAACTGCAAATGTCAATAGTGTTAATGTGGAATGTATAAATATGAATTTGCTAGATTATTTTAAAACTAGTCTATTTGACATCGTATTATTTAATCCTCCATATGTTGTAACAGAAAGCGATGAAATATATGGCAAGGGTTTAAATCGAGCTTGGGCAGGCGGTAATAATGGCAGAGAAATTATTAATAATGTATTGTGTAACCTGAACAATATGCTGAGTGCTGCTAATTCTGTATGCTATATGGTGGTTATTAAAGAAAACAACCCAGACGAAATCAAGAATTTTATGTTAAGTATGGGTTTTAATACTGTTACTGTCATGGAAAGAAAGATTTTAGGAGAGCACTTATTCATTTTAAAGTTCGTTAGGATTTCTATACATGAGTAACAAAGACTTTTTGTTTCTACATTATTTAACTTAATATTTTTAAGAAATGCTATATTTAAGTTTTGGTGGATCATTTGACAATAAAACAAAGATAAAAGTGCAGGTACTTTTGCAATAATTGTGTTATCACTTGGTAGATCTACGAAATTTCACGGATTTGCAGATATAACTTAGAATATTATTAACAAATGATGACTTTAAAATTACTGTGGACTACAATAATTATATACCTTTAACTTTAAACCAATAAGAAATTAATAGACACACATGTTTGGAGGCATGCACACACACATGCATGCATACACACACACATGTGCACGTGCACATATGTACCTGATATTAGAAAAGTCCGAAGTCTGTCAAATATCTCGAAATCAAAGTGTTTCAAAGCATAGTTTCATATGTTTAACCTTGAGTGGAGGCATCAAGACGAGGTCAAAGGCAGCCTCATTTTATAAATGGAACACCCCCATTTCTTATGACAAGTAATAAATATGGCTATGAGACATTTCTAAGACATTACTTAGGTTGTTTAAGCAACCTTACCAATAATGGAGTTAACGTTTGTATATACGGAAGTTTTTATATGTCGTCTGTTTTCTTAGTATTCGTACTTGTCAAAAAATTACTGTATATTAACTTATGTAAAATTCCTTTTGGATAACCATGGTGTAATAAAGTGTCTACCAATAGTTTTTGTTTTTCTTAATAAATTGTGGTTCTGATATATGTTCAATACGATAAAAAGAGCTTTTACCGGGTTTACCTTATGCTGCATAGAGTGGTTGGAGTAAAAATTCAAGTACCTGCCAAAATTAGTTGGTTTGGTATACCAATCGAAAGTTAGATGATTGTCTGAACTCTTGATCACAAGAACATCAAGAAAAGGTAATCTGCCATCAACTTCCATTTCGTAGTTAAGGTGTTCATTAAAATTATTAAATGTTGTAATAGTTAGGTCCATATATTGATAAGGCATGAAGCAGATAATGTCTTCAACATACTTAACTAGAAAAAACATCTCATAAGGTAGTTCAGGTAGAACTGTGCACAATGCTAGACGAGTTTATTCCGTTTTAAACCGTCACAACTATAAGATGTGCCATTCTGGGACTTTACAATGTGGTAATTTATCCATCTATGTAAATCTTACTTCAATATTTTAATAAAATATGTAAATCATACGTAAGTTATTTGCATTTTCTTATGTATTTTTACTCGTGTGGTTTTTCATTTTAGCTTTTGATGATGGCAGAAATGTTTTTGAGGAAACGTTAAGATTTTGGTTAAATTATTCAATTATTTGTTTTATTATTGAACTACATCCCAAAGTATTGACAAACTTCATGTGTATTTTATGATAATATATATAATAGATTTTGTTTTATAAACAATACGGTTTAATGTCGAATGTTAGATAATTTTAAAATAAAAGTTCCATTATCTTCACAGCTAATTCCTTTACTAAAGAATCTCTATAATGTGAACATCAACATGGAGCATAGGTCCTTGGTGTGCTCTAAGAATGAAGGAAATAAAACTCTGTAACGAAAAAAAATTTGACCTGAAAATCTGTTCCATAAGTGGTCTCTTATGAAGTTATTTTTCAGTTTCACATTGTTGAAATTGGCACTAGTAAAGTGAACATTGGATTGCTAGAAGAGAAGAATAATCGGTCAACATGGAAATATAAGATTTGTATAACTCTTGTCATGTGAAATTTGTTGACCTGAGAATCTGTTTTAAAAATGGTCCTTTATAAAATTACTTTTCAGTTTCACATTTGTTAAAATGGATGCTATTAAAGTAAATATTGGATTACTATAAGAAAAGAGTAATTGGCCAACACAGAAATATAAGATTGTAGAAGGTAAATTAGTGATAACTATTCGACCTAGATGTAAGTACAAATGCGGTTCACTTTTACTACAACTGAATAATAAAATGACACGATGTGATTTATATATTGTTCTAATTAATAACTGAAAATTACTTCTGTCTTAAAACAAACATTTTTCAAGCCCATACCTTAAAGTAACCAGAACTTGTTACCACCTTATAATATAAAAGTAACTATCTTAAAATACAGATACACTTATTATAATAGAATTGTATCTTTTATAATAAATTTCAACAATACCTTCACCTTTGTCTAAAAATATAACTACAGCACAGAAAGGCCCGTATGAAAAGGATTTTAGCCTCTTCACAAAGGCTGACATTAATGCCTTGCATGTATTAACCATCAACATGACTCAAGAAAAGTTTCATAAATCAATGAGATCTACTTCAGCACGAAGTCTGGTTAGAACTTCACAGTTTGTATAACAGCAGTGTTCAAGACAAACCTACGACTTGTGCATGCAGTTTTTTAGTTAAAAGCAGCAACCAAAAGACAGTGTTGCAATTCACATGTCAAAACTAAAAAATCTGTAGGTAGAATTGCAGTTTAGAATATCCTACGAAAAGGTGATAGTTGGTATCAACTGTAAGTGTGAGCAATCCGCATTATTGTTGATTTTCAAAATTTTGGGGACACTTCGAAGATTACTTCTTGTTCAGATCAAGTTGAATGCTGATGTCAAAGTCAAATTACACTTTAAATAATGTGACAAGTTAGCTTTGTTCATTTGAGGAAATTTTGATAGATAAAAATGAGGAAAATTGTGAAGTGCTGACCTTACAACGGCAAATTTAAACAAGTTTAGTGGGAAAACAAAAAGGTGAATGTGTTATTGCTATAAGGAAGAAGGCTACAAAGCGAAATTATGTGCAAAATGGAAATATGACAGGCCTGCAAAGAAAAGTAGTAAATAGTGTAAATATTACTTTAGTAGCTGTAAATAGTTCTGTAATGAGCACTGAAGCTAGTTGATAGCTGGTGGGTAGACAATGAAGCCACGAATCAATTTCTAACAAAAGTGGTTTGTTTGAAATATTTAAACCATTTTAAGAATGACATTTTGTAATTACATCTACTGGTGATACTCTTTAAGCTCTAAGAAAGGGAAATTAAAGCAGAAATGAATGATTGATCACCAAGAAAATTTCATTTGAATGATTTTGCCTTGTTCCAAAAATAAAGAAGAATCTTTTTTCTGTTGTATCCGCTCACAAACACTGACTTTGTTTTCAGTTCCGAAACTTGTAGTCTTACTGTTCATGGCAGCACTGCTGTACGCATTGGTACGAGAAGTAAAAACGATGATCTGTACAAATTCATTGTCAAAAATGTCTATCCTGAAAAAGATATTCAAGTCAATGTAACAGAGGCAGACAATTTGCTTCAGGTGTATCATGAAAGAATGTCATCAATATAATTACATGTGAAGAAAGTTTTACCTCCAGAACTTGGTATCAATGACAACTTGGATACTGAACAATAGAAAATTCCATATTCAGAAGTTTGGAACTAGAGAAGGGGTGAAGACAACAGGAGAGCTTATTCGTTCTGATGTATCTGGACCTTTTGACACAGCACAAGCAGGAAACCTGTGCTTCATTTTGTTTAAAGATGATTTTATTAAATACCGCTATGCTATGTATTTTTTATAAAAGAGAAGTTGCTGGTCATGTTGTTAAAAACTCTCTTGAGTGAGAACAGAGGTAAATTTACGATTAATCAGATATACAAAGTTTTAAAATAGTATGGTATAACTCATAGAAGAACTATGTCATATACGTCACAACAACACGGGTTTTCCAAGAGAGAGTCGTACTCTTGTAGAAAATGTGAGGTCTATTGTGCACTCAGGTGATGGGCTACGTAGGTCATAATGGACAGAAACGATAAATATTGCAGTTTTCATTCTAAATCGTCTGGGGGTTACTGTGTTGAAGAAAAGTCACTGTATGAAGTATGGTTTCAGAAAAAGGCAAATTTAAAAAATTTGAGAATAATTGGAAGCTTATGTTATGCTCACATTCTGAAACCGTGTCTGAAAAAGATAGAGAAGAAAGCAATAGAGTTTTAGTTGGATATGACAGTAATGGTGGATATCGTATGTGGTCAAGGGACGCCAATACAATTAGTGCAATCACATAACGTTATATTCCACAAAGGAACTAATTAGAGATTCATTGAATCTGTGCAACTTCCAATTTCTGAAAAAATGATAATGCCATAAGTGAAGAAACAATTAGACAAGAAACTACAGATTACCTTGATGAAGAAGATGGTGATGATACAAATGAAAATATTAATAGTAGAATATTAAGATCGTATGTAAACAATCAAGTCTTAGTATTTCAAATTGTACTAATTATTTTGCAGAATAGGTTATTACTTTTTGTAGTCAGTATGCTATGGAGTGAATGGGAAAGAATTACAATATTGTGATGCGAAAATATGGCAATCACGTTAGCAGTAGCGATATGGTGTCATTTTAAAATAAGATTTACTAGTTAATGGAATGTGATTTTGATAGAAAAAAAATCAATTTTGTGCTGAAAGGATAGGAAGATGTGGAGAAAGAGAGTGACACTCGTAAGTTATCAGATCTTTTTTGATTGAAGTACTTTTTATGGAGGACTTGTTAAAAACAGTACAAACAACGAAATCGTTAACTTAGCAGATATTAGGAGAATTCATACTGCATCCAGTAAATATTAATCTGACCAGAAATGAGACAAAATATGTTAAAGCAGGATTCCAATTTTCGGAGCAGTTTGTCCGCCAGATTCAAACACAGGTTTCTAGCGAACGTATCGCTTTAAAAAACTATATATTGAAACAATAATTACAATTCGTTTTAGTTATAATAACACTACTTACTTTGGTTTCCCTTTTTTTCTCGTCAATACACAGCTTAATTCTAAATAAATTCAAGTAATAAACAGTAACAATTCTTTGACATTTAAATCATTCAGTTTTCAAGGCACCCTCTCTTTAGTTCATAGCGTTACCGGGACGACAACAATTTCAGCGGCGTGAGTAGCACAAGTGTTGCCAACATACTCCCCGCCGGTAAAACGATCCGAGTGAGTTTATACCTTACTAGTGGCAACTACGCGTTGTTCGGAGCGATCCCCTTCACGTTAAGCACTGCAATCTTGGTTGCCGGACGATGGTACTCTCCATTGGTTGTTCGAACACGGGCGCTCCTAACTTGGCCATCCTTACCAGCAAAGGTTTGGATTACGATCCCTTTGGGCCAAGTGCAGCGAGGAAAGTTCGGATCGATGATTATTACTACATCACCTACTGCCAGCGGTTTGACTTGATCGGTCCATTTACTTCTTCTAGTAAGAGTCGGTAGCACTTCAGTCACCCACCTCTTCCAAAATTTATCAGCTAAAAACTGAGAGTGCCTCCAAGAACTTCTAATATATTGGTCGGTTGCGTCAAATTTGCCTGGCAATTTAGCGCCAGAAGAACTGCCCAACAGAAAGTGATTTGGTGTGAGTGACTCTTGTTCTGCGGTGTCTAGCGATAGGTAAGTAAGCGGTCGGCTATTTAAAATACGTTCAACTTCTAGGAAAAGGTTTGCAGTTTTTCATCTGATAATTTCGTTTCGGGTGTTACAATATGGTACAGCACGTTTTTCACAGAACGTATCATCCGCTCCCAGGAACCTCCCATGTGAGGACTAGCGGGTGGGATGAAGGTCCACTTAGTTTCGGATGTAGTAAATTGTTCCTGCAAGGCGTTAAAGTCCAGTTGCTTGTAAGCTTCTTTTAACTCTTTTTCGGCTGCCGTTAAATTTGTGCCGTTGTCGCTAAACATCTGTGCCGGCATGCCTCTCCTGCTACTAAAGTTCCTAATCGCCATTACACACGAGTTCATGGACAGCGAATAGGCTACTTCAATGTGTACTGCACGACATGTCAGACACGTAAACAGGACGCCGTATCTCTTTTCCGAACGTCTTCCAATTACCACTAGAAATGGTCCGAAAAAGTCTACCCCAACGTATGTGAACGGGCGAGAGTTCGGTGCTAAACGTGCTTCGGGTAGTTGACCCATTTCTGGCGGATTGGGCTTAATGTTACGATTTTACAGACTTGACAGTTGTTTCTAACTGTTCGCAATATACGTCGAAACTTGAGATATAGAATTTTGAAAGATTTCGTTAACAACGGTTTCGTGATGAACATGATGGTACTTACGATGGTACCAGTCAATCAGCAAATACGTGATTCTATGATCTTTTGGTAAAATGATTGGGTGCTTTGTTTCACTTGCGACTGGGGCGTTATCTAACCGTCCATGCAGTCGTAGTATTCCCAGGTTGTCAACGAAGGGAGAGAGTTTCCTAAGAGTACTTCCTTTGTCTAGAATATATCTGGGGTCTCGTTGCAAATTCACCATTTCGGTTGAGAACGAATGCGTTTGTGCAAGCTTGTAAAGAAATTCTAGGCTCTGTGTTAACTCTTCCCCTGTCAGATGGTTCGATTCTAGTTCCACTACGCTCGTACTAACTTTTAAGTCGTTTTGCTTCGCTCTGCGCACCCTTCTTATAAACCGTTTGACGTAAGCTACGCATCTCACCAAGCGTTCCCATCTTGAAAAGCGGAAGGTATCAACAGCTGGAGAACATTTTATCTGGACCGCCGCGATTTTTTCAGGCATCTCTTTTTGCGGTTCAAAAATGTAGTTATTCGTTGATTTAAGATTTTGCAGGGGCCATTGGTCAGTTTGTAGCTGCAAGAACTCCGGACCCGAATACCACGCGCTCGACGGTTCAAATACATTTTATTATGCCACTCGTAGCCAGGTCAGCAACATTTAGTCTTGATGGTAGGTAGTGCCACCGCGTTACATTTGTATTCGTTTGTATCTCAGCGATTCTGTACATCACAAATTGTTTGTGCTTTCGTGGGTCAGAACGAATCCATACTAGAACAGTTTGCGAGTCTGACCAGTAATGTATATCGCTGATTACAAGCTCATGTTCTTTAGCTATATGCCTTGCAAAGCGAGAACCCAGTACTGCAGCGAGAAGTTCCATGCGGGTATAGATATTGGGCTTAATGGCGCTACCTTTGCCTTAGAACCTATCAGTGAAACATGAATTTTGTTTTCGTAAACGAATCTGAAGTATGCGACAGCGGCATACGCACAGTCACTTGCGTCCACAAACACGTGCAATTCAATTAAGCAGTCTTGTGCTCTCACGTCGTTATTGTAGCATCTTGGAATGTGAATTTGCGGCACTAGCTCTAAGTGTGAAAGCCATTGCTTCCAACTAGGTATCAACTCACTAGGGATTGTTTCGTCCCATTCGATTCCAGTACGCCAGACGCACTGCAGCAGGATTTTGAGTTGAATCGTATAGCATGATAGCAGGCCGAGGGGGTCAAAGATTGACATCAACAGTCTTAAAAGTTCTCTTTTGGTTGGTGCCTTTCCTTCATGTAGAATTTCAGTGCTGGCTTTTGTATACTTTAAACTAAACGTAAAAGTATCGTTACTTGTTTGCCACCACAGACCAAGTACTTTTCTAGCTGAACCACATGATCGATTGATTGCCCTGCGTGGCAAAAGTCTTTTTACTTCTGGCGGACCGAGCGCAGCCACTACCTCTCGAGAATTTGAAAGCCAGTTACGAATATGAAAATTCCACGTTTATGAACTTCAATAACATTTTGGCTAATTCAATAGCTTCACTTGGAGTATCAACGCTGTCGAGCCAGTCGTCAACATAATGACGTTCTTGTATTGCTTTAGCGGCGCGTGGAAACTCCTAGAAAATTCTTCGGCATTTTATTTTTGACATACTGCGCTACCGATGGCGAGCAGCATGCGCCAAAGCTCATAACTTGCAAAACATAAACATCTGGTGGTCGATTCTTCTCGCAGTTGCGCCACAAAAATCTTTGACACTGCTGATCTTCTACATCAATGTGAATTCTATGAAACATCTCGCATATGTCACCACAAATTCCAACTCTACCAATACGGAAGTTGAATAAAACTTGAAGAAGCGGACGTAACAAATCCGGGCCTTGTTCAAGACAGTCATTAAGGGAGGTACCATGGTGTACAGCCGCTGCGTCCCACACTAATCTTATTGTACTTGGCTTATTCGGATTACGCACTAAAATATAGGTAAATACCATTGCCGTTTGTACTCTTGCTTTATTTCAGATGGGGTAAGCTTTCGCACATACTGCTTTTGTTGCATGCTGTCTATATGAGTACTTACTAAACCCTTGAGCCCTGCATCCTGATTTAACCTCTTTTCGAAGCATACTAGTCGGCGCATAGCCATATTATAATTATCGGGTAAAGTTATGTTATCTGCACGCCACAGAAGCTTAGAAGTAAAGTGGTTTCCCGTTCGTTTTACACATGCTTCGAGCATTTTCAATTTATCGGAATCGGTGTGATTTCGTGCTGGGTTTCGGGCCCATATCGTCAAGCGTCATGCTTTCGCTAACGAGTTTGTGTAATGCCATGTCGCTATCGCATTCGCAGATGTGTAACTGAAAGCACGCATTTACGGACCCACAAACGTCTTCCTTTTCTAACACTCCATAAACTGTCCAACCCAAACGTGTTTTAGTAGCAGCTGGTTCCGTGGTTTTGCCTTCTCTAAACTTCATGGGCATGGCCACGTGCTTATTGTTTAGACCGATAATCATTCGTGGTACAACATCTTGGTACGACTCTACCGGTAGACCTTTTAAATGTTTGTATTTCACCTCAAGTTCTTTCATGAATAATGTTTGAGTAGGTAAGTCTAGTTGACTAACGGTGTGTACGTCCGCAACGTGAAGGTTTGGTTGGGGTTGTGTTTGCTGGACACTTTAAGGTTTACAAGTTCTGAGTTATTTTCGACACGAATAGAACCATCGGTCCACCGCAAGCATAACTCAGATGTTTCACCTTTAAGTCCAGTTGCCTTATCACGTCTTTTCTATTATGGTTGGCCCAGAACCGTCATCAAGGAGCGCATAAATTGCTACAGAAGCTTTTTGACTGTAAATTACAATAGGAACGATTCGGTACAGTACGTTTGAAGTTTTTGTACATGTATTGCCACGGTATTTGGCTGTACGTTAGTATCGCGTGTTACTACCGCTTTTATGTAGTAACCGGTGATGCTTTGCAGTGCAACACTCTATTCCGCACTCGTGTCGTTCTTTGCAAAATCGTGGATTGTGAAACTTTAAACAGGAACGACACAACCGTTTCTTGTGGACAACATCCCATCTGTCATTGTATGTCATTTTCTCAAAACGTCACATTTTTCGATGCTATGATCTTGTAAGCACGCTGCACAATTGTGTGTTTCTGCTTGACGCCAATCTTTTTGGTTTGGTTTCCAATGTCTCTTGTCCCTTGTGAAAAGCGACGCGATGCGTTTTACGCTTTTCGTCTTGACTTGCAGCTGGAGGAACTGATGTTACGGAACTCGCCGCGCAAGCTAATTCGTAAAGCCATAGGCTAAAGGTCAAGAGATTAACTTCGACATTACGTTTTGTGGTCATGGCCCATTCTAGACGCATTTGGGCTGGTAATTTACTGATCAACTCTTGGACAAGTAAAGGATTATTTAAATGCCAATCAAGTCTTGCGGCTTGTATAGTTGCTGTTAAATTTTTAACTTCCAGCGAGAAGGCGATCAACGTTTCAAGTTTGTTGACGTTAACACCACTAGAGGCGCGTATTTTTTCTAGCAAACTATTTATTATATATTCTGGCTTTCCGAATACCATTCTTAGCGTAGAAATGATGTCAGGAACCAGAGCGGAATTAATAACTGACTACTGACGTACTCTAAGGCTTTACCTTTTAATGATCGTTGCAGGAGAAGTAAGTTTTCGTCGTTGCTAAAACCGCAAAGTCTAGTTGAGTTTTCGTAGCTACTTATAAAGACCGGCCATTCATCGGGTTTTCCACTGAAAACCGGCAAGTCCTTGGGTACCCCTTGTCGAGCATGAATGTGTTCTGCTCGCAAAGGTGTAGCAGGTGTAAACAGAGGCAAAGATTCATAATTTAGCAAGTTTTGTGTCGGACTACAGTCACCCGTAATGCTATTGCTAGAACAGCCCGGTGCAATGTAGTCTTTATACTTTGTGTAGCTTAAGTCTATTGCGTTCGAACGCCCAGGCGAGTTGTCTTTGCACGCATTATTTTGCCTTTGCAATAGCTCATACCTTTTTTGCAAGTAGCGCAAATTAGCTTGTCGCTCTTCTTCTAGGTACTTAAGTTCTAATTCAGTATCAGAAAAACTAGGCTTATTAGTAAATTCAGCTTGAGTGTGTATTCGATTTTGCTCAACGCTCACAGTGCACGTACGCTGTTCATTGTTCACTATTACCCTGTCTTCTTGCCGCTGGATTTCGATATTGAGGTTTTCTTTGTGTTTGCAATTAAAGCACGTCCAGGCTATCCTCTCGATACCAGCGGAAACACCAGCACAGTGAAAGTGGAACCAATCATCGCAATCGTCACATTGGACCATGTCACCGTCCTCTGGCAGCTTGCATGTGGCGCAGTATGTGACGTCTGAATGATGACTCATATTCCAAATTTTTTAAAGATTTTGTTAAAGCAGGATTCCAATTTTCGGAGCAGTTTGTCCGCCAGATTCAAACACAGGTTTCTAGCGAACGTATCGCTTTAAAAAACTATATATTGAAACAATAATTACAATTCGTTTTAGTTATAATAACACTACTTACTTTGGTTTCCTTTTTTTTCTCGTCAATACACAGCTTAATTCTAAATAAATTCAAGTAATAAACAGTAACAATTCTTTGACATTTAAATCATTCAGTTTTCAAGGCACCCTCTCTTTAGTTCATAGCGTTACCGGGACGACAACAATTTCAGCGGCGTGAGTAGCACAAGTGTTGCCAACAAAATATTTTAAATAAAGTTCACTTAAGTAGATCATTGTCAAACAGCAACAGACAGAAGTGAATTTGAAAACTGAAATGTTTAAATTATTGATATAAATGGCTATTCTTTTTCTTTATAGTATAAGGTAGCAAGAGTACATCTCTTGTGTCCTTTGTTACGTGCCAATTAAATTGGCACTTAAACATTGTTTTAGGTTAAGTTTGATGTGCGGAGGTTTGCGCCATATTTTCAAAAGACGCGGTGTGCGGAATTTTAAAAGACTAGGCGCGTACTTCCGATACGTCACAGTGCGTTTGCGCAGATCGCGCGACACTAGAGGGTTGGACGAATACTTCGCGCCGACGTGAAAAAGACAAAGAGTGGGAAAAAGTGGTGAGAGTTTTCCGTTAGACGCTTTAACGTGGCTTTTTAGCCCGTGCCTTCGAGTGGAGTGGACGCTTTGAGGTATCGTATCGTGCTTATCTTATCTATGTAGATTTCCTTTGCCTAATTGTCTTTGTTGTTGCCTTATACCATGTTCCCGTCATTCCCTGCATAGGTAGGTGATAATTAGAGCCGTAGGCGTACCGTACTACACGACCCTGGGAGAACGAGCTCGTGATTGCTGGAGCTGGTCCGAACGCTGTGGAAGAGCGTCGGGCATACCATCTTTATCTATCCGGAAGGACGATAGGCGTACTTCGTGGAAATCTGGACCTATCATGTGAGTAAATTATGTATTACCTGTGGATTTAACTTTTTATATTTCCGATTATTACGCAATATCATTTATTGTTTTAAATATGTAAATTTCCGAAGTATTGCACAATATAAATTGTGCATTGGTGACGTCATTGGAAGTTGGCAACGCGGAATCTGTAATAAGGTTGTCGTTGCTATCCGCCAGGGGCGTTGCTCGCTTTATTCATTGTGCTTGCGCGATGTGTTTATGAACTTTTGTAACTGTAATTATCGACTTCTTTTAACTGTATTACCGACTTTTAAATTGTAAGAACTATCACCATTTAAATTGTAATAAAATGGCGCCCTTATTAACGTGCGAGGTTAGGAACCTGTGAATTTTCCTTTGTTCTTTTATAAACATTCAATGTATTATCAATGTTATTTAAAAAAGCTTTTTCACTAAAAATGAATTAATTAATATCTGTAACCTTGAAACTTATACGTGTTTTGGAACACGCATTCTTTTAGATGTCCAAAAATTAGTTGCTATGGCAATTGAAAGGTGAATACCGCCATTTTGAAAAAATATAACTGTTGTTTATAAAATGTGTTTTTAGTATAATGTTTTTCTAAATTTTCAATGTTTGTTAACTACAGATGTATTGTTGAGTGATGGGTTATTTTAGATTCAAGTATAAACTTTTAGGGAGAAATCAATCACCAAACCTTATTTTTTTACATGTAAGTTTATAAATAAATAAGCATTTCACTAATTTGTGTGTTTACACTTTTAAAAAAAGTCATTTACCTGTTTGAATAGGATATTTAGACTCGCTTTTAACGATACCTTATGTTTAAAAGAACGTTTAATGTAGTGAATACCTTTAGATTATCTTATGAAAATGCTAGATTACAGTTCTTGTGTTATTTCTTAAATAACATATTACCTGCGTGTTTTTATAATTTGGAGTGGCTTTTTGTAGTTTATCAATGATATATCCCTTTATTAAATATTAACCTTGCCTCATATAGTTTAAAAGTTGTTCCCTTGAATGTTTAAACAGTATAACCTATAAATGCGTTTTATAGAGGTTCTTGCTTTATATATATATATAGTAACGAAATTGCTTAATCATATTTTTTACCTTCCAAAATGTTGCAATAAACTGCATTTCTTTATATCTGCTCTTTTGAATACTAAAATAAAGAAATTTCCGTTAACGTTTATTATTTAAACTCATTTACGATACTTGTTGATAACTTCTGCAATATTGAAAGAACATTCCAATAATTTGGAATACCTTTTGTATAGGTATCGTGGAATTTTCTTTCATGTAGCGAGTTTGATTTTGTCTTGATTGCATTTTTTTATTTAGTTATTGATATTTCAACATACCTTAACATCCGTTAAGCGAGGTTTACTGTCGGATTTGGTCGTATAGCTCTGTAAGTCTAGAACGAGACCCAAGGGCCAGTCGTAGAGCATTATAAGTCTAGACGAGAATTCGGTTGGTAAGTTTGTCGCTTTACAATTTGTAAATCATTTTTTTAATAATGATGTTGAAATTTTTCCTCATTGGTTTGGGAAGAACTCAAATAAGAGCTTCCCATCCCAGTAAATTTATGCCTTATAAAATATCTTTTTGTTTTTCAACAATTTTATTCGTAAATCGAGTTTTAATTACTCTTATCTCTTCACATATCGATTTAAACCTTATTAAATGCCTTGAAATTGTCTTTAAAATCGTTTAACCCTATGTATATCTAAGAGCTTTTCACGTTTACTTCTTTGACAATGTACCTAATGTTCTTAGCTTTCACTTGGCTTAATAACTTAAAATAACCTACAGCTTGTTTGGCAAGATGGCACTTGCGTATCTCTCAATTCACTTTTGATGTTAGGCATAGGCCTGGCAAATTAAATATCGTACTTGATGCCTTATCTCGTGATGTTGTTTCTCTTAACCTTCCAAAATTAATTCCTGATACCTCGTATCTTAATATGATCAAACCCTCACTATTTACCTAATATTTTTTGGTTCTCACCATCAATTAGTAACTTAAATTGTTTATTTTCTCTTTTGTACTGTGTATAACCCCTACACGTTTAACTTTACTTCCCTTAAATTAGCTATCCTTTTCTTTTGGTTGGCTTTTCCTTGACCATACCGTTACTTATATATCACTTCATTCTCTACACCCCTCAATATAACTTTGTTATTTCATTTAATCAACCCTCGAACTTTTCCTACAGCATATTATTTGGTTTTTAGTACTGTTCCTTACGTCATTTAATTTTGTGTGGTAATTGTCGTAACTTTGGTTGCAATAACTCATTGAATTTTTATGATTGGTTTTAGCTGATGTTGAGTGGATGATTTTTTTCTTTGGGCCCACATAGGAGTCGCGACCTATGCCATTGAAAGAAATAGTTCATATTCGCAGTTGCTAAAAACTAGGATTGCCTATTCCATGTGTTTTTCCTCTGAATTATTGCAGTCGCCCACATTATACTACATCATTATTTCTTTCTTTTTCTACTAAATCAACATAACATAAACTTTTTTTTCATTGTTTTTTGTTGAACTTTGTGGTGAGGTGCTATTGCTTTTTATTGTTATCGTATTAAATTCTCGGTTGTTTTAGCATATGGGGACAGTGTACCTGTATTTAACTGCTTATAATTGGGCATTTTTGTGTGTTTAGGGTGCTACCGTTTTAAAAAACTACCTTAAAACAGTTTGTTTTTGTGTGAATGTATCTGTAATGATACTTTTAAGTTGTTGTGTCAACTTTTGTCTGATTTTCTTATCGTAGTCGATGTACTCGTTAGGAAAATGATCGTACTAGTTCTCTTAAGAGCCTAGTGAATTTCAACTTATGATATATCTTATCTTGTCGGATTAATATCGCAGGTGGTCCTTCAGACTGCGCTGTATTTAACAGGGACAACTCTCTACCTTCTCTCGGACGCTTGTCCAAAAACTACTTTTTCTTATCCCGCTGTCTCCGCTATGCATTATTCTTCTTTCGGTGGACCTGTTCTTGTCCCGGAACACCCGTCTGCCACATAAGAGTGATGTTCCCTTACTCCGAGCTACTAGTCACATTGGCTGGTTGAGTAGCGCTTTGCTATCCACCTTTTTTCTGTCTCTTTTGCTCAATGCGAGCCCTTCCTCTACTTTCTTCTACCTGGAAGTGCCTCTAATGCATTCCAAATAACCTACCTCCTTCTTTTTACCGTTCCTGTTTCTACTGCCTTTTCATTTCTGTTAGTCACCGTGTGGTTGCTCGGGAGGTTTTCACAGACACCTGGACCCCGTCTCTGCGAATCTTTTGTGAGGTCATGCGGTGCCGCTGTCAGTGCGTGGGCACTGGCAGTGAAGGTATGTATGAGTGTGTGAATGTGTGAGTGGATGTGTATATCTTATATACCGTGTGGGTATCGGGTGATTGTTTCACCGATATCGATTATCGCCGGGTGCAGGGATGCACCCAAATGTCTTTACCGGTCCCTCGTGCCGTTTCTTGTAAACGGACCTGCTTCACAGGTTTCTATTTTTAGAGGGTACGAGAAATACCCATTTAACGACTCCACGGAGCCACTCTATCTTTACCTTATTCATTGTCTTGGGTAATAACTAGGCCAGTACCTTTGTCTTGTTTATTATCTTTGATAATACCCTTAGTTTTAATATCGTTATCTTACCGATTACCTATAATAATAACTTTAGTTTAGTATCGTTATCTTACCGACTACCGTTAGTAATAATTTTGGTTTAATTTCTCGTTATCTTACCGACTACCGTTAGTAATAACTTCGAGATAATTTCGCGTTATCTTACCGGTTATCTTTAGTAATAACTTTTGTTTAAATTCATGTTACCTTACCTACTATCTCTAATAATCACTTTAGCTTAATATCACGTTATCTTATCTAGTATCTCAAATATAACTAAAGCTTAATACCATTATCTTGTCTATTACCTTTGAGGATAACAATTTAAGCTTAATATCGTTATCTTATCTCTTATCTTTAACAACAATTTGAGATTTTGTTTTATCTTTTTATCTTCCTAACGTGTGGTATCTATGACCAGACGTGGGAATTATTTTTCTTGAAATTTGAGTGAAAAAGCTAGCCTGATATAGACATGTAATTTGTTAGGTTAGCAATATAAGGATTTAGTAGGGTGGTACTTTTGGTAAATTTGTTGATTCACAACTATGTCATGGACAAGTTTTAAATGTGCATCGTTAGAAAACCAAAGCACCAGTAACAAAATTTGCTAGAGTGCAGTGTGACGCACTCCATGAACATTTTTAAATTTGGGCACTTCTCGCCAAAAGAAGAATAGTTTTGATGCAACACTCATGTGTGTTTGCACGTAAGAACTTTTATGTTAGCTTTAGTTAGATAGGTTTAGGCGACTTGTCGCATCTGTTTTAGTTTAAGTAGTGTTTCATGCTCCCCGACAAATTTGTGCTGTCAACAATTAGTGTAGTCAAAAACAGTGGGGCTACCTATTCCGTTTCCTGGTACTTCGGTAGACGTGTTATCGGACGAAAAAACCAGGTGGCGCCTTATATAAACATTTTGTAGGTTTTAAGTTAGGTTTTATATAGGTTGTTAGGTCTTAGATTTTAAGCTGTTACTGTGCTAACAGACTTTTCTTTTTAAGTTTTTCTTTTGTGGCTTTGTCGCGATTGTTACGTGCCAATTAAATTGGCACTTAAACATTGTTTTAGGTTAAGTTTGATGTGCGGAGGTTTCGCGCCATATTTTCAAAAGACGCGGTGTGCGGAATTTTAAAGACTAGGCGCGTACTTCCGATACGTCACAGTGCGTTTGCGCAGATCGCGCGACACTAGAGGGTTGGACGAATACTTCGCGCCGACGTGAAAAAGACAAAGAGTGGGAAAAATGGTGAGAGTTTTCCGTTAGACGCTTTAACGTGGCTTTTAGCCCGTGCCTTCGAGTGGAGTGGACGCTTTGAGGTATCGTATCGTGCTTATCTTATCTATGTAGATTTCCTTTGCCTAATTGTCTTTGTTGTTGCCTTATACCATGTTCCCGTCATTCCCTGCATAGGTAGGTGATAATTAGAGCCGTAGGCGTACCGTACTACACGACCCTGGGAGAACGAGCTCGTGATTGCTGGAGCTGGTCCGAACGCTGTGGAAGAGCGTCGGGTATACCATCTTTATCTATCCGGAAGGACGATAGGCGTACTTCGTAGAAATCCGGACCTATCATGTGAGTAAATTATGTATTACCTGTGGATTTAACTTTTTATATTTCCGATTATTACGCAATATCATTTATTGTTTTAAATATGTAAATTTCCGAAGTATTGCGCAATATAAATTGTGCATTGGTGATGACATTGGAAGTCTGTAATAAGGTTGTCGTTGCTATCCGCCAGGGGCGTTGCTCGCTTTATTCATTGCGCTTGCGCGATGTGTTTATGAACTTTTGTAACTGTAATTATCGACTTCTTTTAACTGTATTACCGACTTTTAAATTGTAAGAACTATCACCATTTAAATTGTAATAAAATGGCGCCTTTATTAACGTGCGAGGTTAGGATCCTGTGAATTTTCCTTTGTTCTTTTATAAACATTCAATGTATTATCAATGTTATTTAAAAAAGCTTTTTCACTAAAAATGAATTAATTAATATCTGTAACCTTGAAACTTATACGTGTTTTGGAACACGCATTCTTTTAGATGTCCAAAAATTAGTTGCTATGGCAATTGAAAGGTGAATACCGCCATTTTGAAAAAATATAACTGTTGTTTATAAAATGTGTTTTTAGTATAATGTTTTTCTAAATTTTCAATGTTTGTTAACTACAGATGTATTGTTGAGTGATGGGTTATTTTTAGATTCAAGTATAAACTTTTAGGGAGAAATCAATCACCTAACCTTATTTTTTTTACATGTAAGTTTATAAATAAATAAGCATTTCACTAATTTGTGTGTTTACACTTTTAAAAAAAAAGTCATTTACCTGTTTGAATAGGATATTTAGACTCGCTTTTAACGATACCTTATGTTTAAAAGAACGTTTAATGTAGTGAATACCTTTAGATTATCTTATGAAAATGCTAGATTACAGTTCTTGTGTTATTTCTTAAATAACATATTACCTGCGTGTTTTATAATTTGGAGTGGCTTTTGTAGTTTATCAATGATATATCCCTTTATTAAATATTAACCTTGCCTCATATAGTTTAAAAGCTGTTCCCTTGAATGTTTAAACAGTATAACCTATAAATGCGTTTTATAGAGGTTCTTGCTTTATATATATAGTAACGAAATTACTTAATCATATTTTTTACCTTCCAAAATGTTGCAATAAACTGCATTTCTTTATATCTGCTCTTTTGAATACTAAAATAAAGAAATTTCCGTTAACGTTTATTATTTAAACTCATTTACGATACTTGTTGATAACTTCTGCAATATTGAAAGAACATTCCAATAATTTGGAATACCTTTTGTATAGGTATCGTGAAATTTTTCTTTCATGTAGCGAGTTTGATTTTGTCTTGATTGCATATTTTTTTTAGTTATTGATATTTCAACATACCTTAACATCCGTTAAGCGAGGTTTACTGTCGGATTTGGTCGTATAGCTCTGTAAGTCTAGAACGAGACCCAAGGGCCAGTCGTAGAGCATTATAAGTCTAGACGAGAATTCGGTTGGTAAGTTTGTCGCTTTACAATTTGTAAATCATTTTTTTAATAATGATGTTGAAATTTTTCCTCATTGGTTTGGGAAGAACTCAAATGAGAGCTTCCCATCCCAGTAAATTTATGCCTTATAAAATATCTTTTTGTTTTTCAACAATTTTATTCGTAAATCGAGTTTTAATTACTCTTATCTCTTCACATATCGATTTAAACCTTATTAAATGCCTTGAAATTGTCTTTAAAATCGTTTAACCCTATGTATATCTAAGAGCTTTTCACGTTTACTTCTTTGACAATGTACCTAATGTTCTTAGCTTTCACTTGGCTTAATAACTTAAAATAACCTACAGATTGTTTGGCAAGATGGCACTTGCGTATCTCTCAATTCACTTTTGATGTTAGGCATAGGCCTGGCAAATTAAATATCGTACCTGATGCCTTATCTCGTGATGTTGTTTCTCTTAACCTTCCAAAATTAATTCCTGATACCTCGTATCTTAATATGATCAAACCCTCACTATTTACCTAATATTTTTTGAAAATATATCCTTGAAAAATATATGAAATATGAAAAATATCCTTTTCTTTTGGTTGGCTTTTCCTTGACCATACCGTTACTTATATATCACTTCATTCTCTACACCCCTCAATATAACTTTGTTATTTCATTTAATCAACCCTCGAACTTTTCCTACAGCATATTATTTGGTTTTTAGTACTGTTCCTTACGTCATTTAATTTTGTGTGGTAATTGTCGTAACTTTGGTTGCAATAACTCATTGAATTTTTATGATTGGTTTTAGCTGATGTTGAGTGGATGATTTTTTTCTTTGGGCCCACATAGGAGTCGCGACCTATGCCATTGAAAGAAATAGTTCATATTCGCAGTTGCAAAAAACTAGGATTGTCTATTCCATGTGTTTTTCCTCTGAATTATTGCAGTCGCCCACATTATACTACATCATTATTTCTTTCTTTTTCTACTAAATCAACATAACTTATAAACTTTTTTTTTCATTGTTTTTTGTTGAACTTTGTGGTGAGGTGCTATTGCTTTTTATTGTTATCGTATTAAATTCTCGGTTGTTTTAGCATATGGGGACAGTGTACCTGTATTTAACTGCTTATAATTGGGCATTTTTGTGTGTTTAGGGTGCTACCGTTTTAAAAAACTACCTTAAAACAGTTTGTTTTTGTGTGAATGTATCTGTAATGATACTTTTAAGTTGTTGTGTCAACTTTTGTCTGATTTTCTTATCGTAGTCGATGTACTCGTTAGGAAAATGATCGTACTAGTTTTCTTAAGAGCCTAGTGAATTTCAACTTATGATATATCTTATCTTGTCGGATTAATATCGCAGGTGGTCCTTCAGACTGCGCTGTATTTAACAGGGACAACTCTCTACCTTCTCTCGGACGCTTGTCCAAAAACTATACTTTTTCTTATCCCGCTGTCTCCGCTATGCCTTATTCTTCTTTCGGTGGACCTGTTCTTGTCCCGGAACACCCGTCTGCCACATAAGAGTGATGTTCCCTTACTCCGGGCTACTAGTCACATTGTCTGGTTGAGTAGCGCTTTGCTATCCACCTTTTTTCTGTCTCTTTTGCTCAATGCGAGCCCTTCCTCTACTTTCTTCTACCTGGAAGTGCCTCTAATGCATTCCAAATAACCTACCTCCTTCTTTTTACCGTTCCTGTTTCTACTGCCTTTTCATTTCTGTTAGTCACCGTGTGGTTGCTCGGGAGGTTTTCACAGACACCTGGACCCCGTCTCTGCGAATCTTTTGTGAGGTCATGCGGTGCCGCTGTCAGTGCGTGGGCACTGGCAGTGAAGGTATGTATGAGTGTGTGAATGTGTGAGTGGATGTGTATATCTTATATACCGTGTGGGTATCGGGTGATTGTTTCACCGATATCGATTATCGCCGGGTGCAGGGATGCACCCAAATGTCTTTACCGGTCCCTCGTGCCGTTTCTTGTAAACGGACCTGCTTCACAGGTTTCTATTTTTAGAGGGTTCGAGAAATGCCCATTTAACGACTCCACGGAGCCACTCTATCTTTACCTTATTCATTGTCTTGGGTAATAACTAGGCCAATACCTTTGTCTTGTTTATTATCTTTGATAATACCCTTAGTTTTAATATCGTTATCTTACCGATTACCTATAATAATAACTTTAGTTTAGTATCGTTATCTTACCGACTACCGTTAGTAATAATTTTGGTTTAATTTCTCGTTATCTTACCGACTACCGTTAGTAATAACTTCGAGATAATTTCGCGTTATCTTACCGGTTATCTTTAGTAATAACTTTTGTTTAAATTTATGTTACCTTACCTACTATCTCTAATAATCACTTTAGCTTAATATCACGTTATCTTATCTAGTATCTCAAATATAACTAAAGCTTAATACCATTATCTTGTCTATTACCTTTGAGGATAACAATTTAAGCTTAATATCGTTATCTTATCTCTTATCTTTAACAACAATTTGAGATCTTGTTTTATCTTTTTATCTTCCTAACGTGTGGTATCTATGACCAGACGTGGGAATTATTTTTCTTGAAATTTGAGTGAAAAAGCTAGCCTGATATAGACATGTAATTTGTTAGGTTAGCATATAAGGATTTAGTAGGGTGGTACTTTTGGTAAATTTGTTGATTCACAACTATGTCATGGACAAGTTTTAAATGTGCATCGTTAGAAAACCAAAGCACCAGTAACAAAATTTGCTAGAGTGCAGAGGGACGCACTCCATGAACATTTTTAAATTTGGGCACTTCTTGCCAAAAGAAGAATAGTTTTGATGCAACACTCATGTGTGTTTGCACGTAAGAACTTTTATGTTAGCTTTAGTTAGATAGGTTTAGGCGACTTGTCGCATCTGTTTTAGTTTAAGTAGTGTTTCATGCTCCCCGACAAATTTGTGCTGTCAACAATTAGTGTAGTCAAAAACAGTGGGGCTACCTATTCCGTTTCCTGGTACTTCGGTAGACGTGTTATCGGTCGAAAAAACCAGGTGGCGCCTTATATAAACATTTTGTAGGTTTTAAGTTAGGTTTTATATAGGTTGTTAGGTCTTAGATTTTAAGCTGTTACTGTGCTAACAGACTTTTTCTTTTTTTAAGTTTTTTCTTTTGTGGCTTTGTCGCGATTGTTACGTGCCAATTAAATTGGCACTTAAACATTGTTTTAGGTTAAGTTTGATGTGCGGAGGTTTCGCGCCATATTTTCAAAAGACGCGGTGTGCGGAATTTTAAAAGACTAGGCGCGTACTTCCGATACGTCACAGTGCGTTTGCGCAGATCGCGCGACACTAGAGGGTTGGACGAATACTTCGCGCCGACGTGAAAAAGACAAAGAGTGGGAAAAAATGGTGAGAGTTTTCCGTTAGACGCTTTAACGTGGCTTTTTAGCCCGTGCCTTCGAGTGGAGTGGACGCTTTGAGGTATCGTATCGTGCTTATCTTATCTATGTAGATTTCCTTTGCCTAATTGTCTTTGTTGTTGCCTTATACCATGTTCCCGTCATTCCCTGCATAGGTAGGTGATAATTAGAGCCGTAGGCGTACCGTACTACACGACCCTGGGAGAACGAGCTCGTGATTGCTGGAGCTGGTCCGAACGCTGTGGAAGAGCGTCGGGCATACCATCTTTATCTATCCGGAAGGACGATAGGCGTACTTCGTGGAAATCTGGACCGATCATGTGAGTAAATTATGTATTACCTGTGGATTTAACTTTTTATATTTCCGATTATTACGCAATATCATTTATTGTTTTAAATATGTAAATTTCCGAAGTATTGCGCAATATAAATTGTGCATTGGTGATGTCATTGGAAGTCTGTAATAAGGTTGTCGTTGCTATCCGCCAGGGGCGTTGCTCGCTTTATTCATTGCGCTTGCGCGATGTGTTTATGAACTTTTGTAACTGTAATTATCGACTTCTTTTAACTGTATTACCGACTTTTAAATTGTAAGAACTATCACCATTTAAATTGTAATAAAATGGCGCCTTTATTAACGTGCGAGGTTAGGAACCTGTGAATTTTCCTTTGTTCTTTTATAAACATTCAATGTATTATCAATGTTATTTAAAAAAGCTTTTTCACTAAAAATGAATTAATTAATATCTGTAACCTTGAAACTTATACGTGTTTTGGAACACGCATTCTTTTAGATGTCAAAAAATTAGTTGCTATGGCAATTGAAAGGTGAATACCGCCATTTTGAAAAAATATAACTGTTGTTTATAAAATGTGTTTTTAGTATAATGTTTTTCTAAATTTTCAATGTTTGTTAACTACAGATGTATTGTTGAGTGATGGGTTATTTTTAGATTCAAGTATAAACTTTTAGGGAGAAATCAATCACCTAACCTTATTTTTTTTACATGTAAGTTTATAAATAAATAAGCATTTCACTAATTTGTGTGTTTACACTTTTAAAAAAAAAAGTCATTTACCTGTTTGAATAGGATATTTAGACTCGCTTTTAACGATACCTTATGTTTAAAAGAACGTTTAATGTAGTGAATACCTTTAGATTATCTTATGAAAATGCTAGATTACAGTTCTTGTGTTATTTCTTAAATAACATATTACCTGCGTGTTTTTATAATTTGGAGTGGCTTTTTGTAGTTTATCAATGATATATCCCTTTATTAAATATTAACCTTGCCTCATATAGTTTAAAAGCTGTTCCCTTGAATGTTTAAACAGTATAACCTATAAATGCGTTTTATAGAGGTTCTTGCTTTATATATATATAGTAACGAAATTGCTTAATCATATTTTTTACCTTCCAAAATGTTGCAATAAACTGCATTTCTTTATATCTGCTCTTTTGAATACTAAAATAAAGAAATTTCCGTTAACGTTTATTATTTAAACTCATTTACGATACTTGTTGATAACTTCTGCAATATTGAAAGAACATTCCAATAATTTGGAATACCTTTTGTATAGGTATCGTGGAATTTTTCTTTCATGTAGCGAGTTTGATTTTGTCTTGATTGCATATTTTTTTTAGTTATTGATATTTCAACATACCTTAACATCCGTTAAGCGAGGTTTACTGTCGGATTTGGTCGTATAGCTCTGTAAATCTAGAACGAGACCCAAGGGCCAGTCGTAGAGCATTATAAGTCTAGACGAGAATTCGGTTGGTAAGTTTGTCGCTTTACAATTTGTAAATCATTTTTTTAATAATGATGTTGAAATTTTTCCTCATTGGTTTGGGAAGAACTCAAATGAGAGCTTCCCATCCCAGTAAATTTATGCCTTATAAAATATCTTTTTGTTTTTCAACAATTTTATTCGTAAATCGAGTTTTAATTACTCTTATCTCTTCACATATCGATTTAAACCTTATTAAATGCCTTGAAATTGTCTTTAAAATCGTTTAACCCTATGTATATCTAAGAGCTTTTCACGTTTACTTCTTTGACAATGTACCTAATGTTCTTAGCTTTCACTTGGCTTAATAACTTAAAATAACCTACAGGTTGTTTGGCAAGATGGCACTTGCGTATCTCTCAATTCACTTTTGATGTTAGGCATAGGCCTGGCAAATTAAATATCGTACCTGATGCCTTATCTCGTGATGTTGTTTCTCTTAACCTTCCAAATTTAATTCCTGCTACCTCGTATCTTAATATGATCAAACCCTCACTATTTACCTAATATTTTTTGAAAATATATCCTTGAAAAATATATGAAATATGAAAAATATCCTTTTCTTTTGGTTGGCTTTTCCTTGACCATACCGTTACTTATATATCACTTCATTCTCTACACCCCTCAATATAACTTTGTTATTTCATTTAATCAACCCTCGAACTTTTCCTACAGCATATTATTTGGTTTTTAGTACTGTTCCTTACGTCATTTAATTTTGTGTGGTAATTGTCGTAACTTTGGTTGCAATAACTCATTGAATTTTTATGATTGGTTTTAGCTGATGTTGAGTGGATGATTTTTTTCTTTGGGCCCACATAGGAGTCGCGACCTATGCCATTGAAAGAAATAGTTCATATTCGCAGTTGCAAAAAACTAGGATTGTCTATTCCATGTGTTTTTCCTCTGAATTATTGCAGTCGCCCACATTATACTACATCATTATTTCTTTCTTTTTCTACTAAATCAACATAACTTATAAACTTTTTTTTTCATTGTTTTTTGTTGAACTTTGTGGTGAGGTGCTATTGCTTTTTATTGTTATCGTATTAAATTCTCGGTTGTTTTAGCATATGGGGACAGTGTACCTGTATTTAACTGCTTATAATTGGGCATTTTTGTGTGTTTAGGGTGCTACCGTTTTAAAAAACTACCTTAAAACAGTTTGTTTTTGTGTGAATGTATCTGTAATGATACTTTTAAGTTGTTGTGTCAACTTTTGTCTGATTTTCTTATCGTAGTCGATGTACTCGTTAGGAAATTTATCCAACTATCCAATAGTCAATGCAATAGTGAGCGTCCTTGATAAAGGATTTAATTTTGCTATTGCACCAGCACGAATACCTGTAGAGGACATCATCTGTGGCATAGAAAGAGAATCCACAAGCTCAATAATGTTACAGCTGAATCAATATGCCAAGATGTTTCCAATATCTCAAGAACATCTCATCCTCCAAAACAGAATCTTACAAAGGAGGAATGGCTTGCATTGAAAAGTATAGGACAGAATGAATATATTCTTATTCTACCGGCAGATAAAGGAAACACAACAGTAATATTTAATACAAAAGATTACCACAACAAGATGAACGCTCTACTTAATGACGAAGCATACCAGCCGATCAACACCCATCCAAAAACATATCTGGAAAAGACCACGAATGAAAATTAAGAAAATTTCTATAGACAAGGTGGAACAAGAACAACTAATTCCACAAAAAAATCATCAAGATGCTCAAAACTATATGGTCTTCCCAAAATTCACAAAGTCGGAGTGCCGCTACGACCAACCGCGAGTTTTATAGGATCGGCCTTACAGCCACTAGCAAAATACTTAGCCAAACAGCTACAGCCACTTGCTGAAATGGCAGCTTCATACGTTAAGAATGCTGAACATTTTATCCGACTACTGAGAGTTCAAACACCACATCTACTAGTGAGCTTTGGTGTGGTATCATTGTTTACCAACGTACCGATAGAGGACACGCTCATACTTTTGAAAGAGAAGTACAACATTGAAGACCATATCATCATCTTAACACAGCATTGTCTCAGCAACACATATTTTACCTTCAACAAACAACGCTACAGACAAGTTGAAGGAGTACCTATGGGATCACCATTATCACCAGTGGTTGCTAAATTATTCATGCAAAAATTCATGCAAGATATTGAGCTGCGTGCATTAGAAACAGCTATATATATATCCAAATTATAGCTAAGATATGTTGACGACGCGTTTGTGGTCTAGACACATGGAAGAGGACAATTCAATGGTTTCCTAGAACACCTTAATGGTATACATCCAAAAATAAAGTTTACCATGGAAGTAGAAGAGAATAACCAATTACCGTTTCTGGATGTACTACCGAAGAAAAAGTATAAATAATAATAGTAATATTTATTTAAAGTAGGTAATCCTAATATTACAATACAATGGAATAGAAAATAAAATAAAAAAGCACATGTTTTCTTAATTTACGTAAATATAAATACAAATACATTTAGTGTTACTTAGAAGTTACTCTAGACTAAAAAGAAAAATTCATATCAGTAAAAGCAACTATTACTTAACTAAAAGTTTGAAAATTATAATGACTCCTACCAAGTTTAGGTCATTTGGTTTATTTTATAAAGTACTTACATTTTAGTTAGGTTTTAGTTTTTTCATTAATTTCCGTTTAGAAGATATCAATGTATTGCAGTCTTGAATATCTTTTGGTAAAGTATTATATTTAATCAGACCTTTGAAGAATATTGAATTCATAGTCTTTTTCAATTTGGTCTTTGCAACATATAAATTGCCTTGTGACCTAGTTTCGTGGTTATGTATTTAGTTGGTATAAACAATAAACTCATCAAAATAACTTGGCATTAATCCATTGATAGTTTTAAAAATAAATATCATTGTTAAATATTCAATTTTTTCAGAAACCGATGGCCATTCTAAGGTGCTTAACATTTTTTGAATGTTAGTCCTTTTACTACATTCCAGTATGATTCTTAAACCTCTGTTCTGTAGTTTTTGAAGAGTACTTAACATATTTGAACATTTTTTCCCATTTTAAATTGTTGAATGCTTTTTTCACATCTACAAACCCTATATACATGCTTTCTCCTTTTTCTAAAGTTTTCTTCATTACCATTTAAAGTTAAAATGGCCTGCTGTCTTCCTGTTTTGCCTAGATAGATCTATAAACCCTATATACACCCTTTCCCCATTTTCTATTGTTTTCTGCATTATCATCCTTAGAGCTAAAATAGCCTCCCGTGTTCCCACGTTTCGTCTGAACCCAAATTGGTCTTCTCCTAGTAGTTTTTCAGTCCGTTTTTCCATCTGTCTTTGTACAATTCTAGTTAATATTTTTAACACGTGTGCTGTCAAACTTAATTGTTCGAAAATTTTCACATCTATCCACACCTCCCTTTTTTGATATAGTGACTATCGTATCTTTAGATATCTCGCCTGTCTCATATATATAACTTACAATTTGGAAGAGGCGTTCTGTTACTGCTTGTCCAGTAGCTTGTAAAGTTTCTACTTGCACCTTATCTATACTCAGTGCCTAATTTTCAGACTCTTTAATGCTAATTCAGTAAGTATAGGATATCTCGTCATCCTTTTCAAGGACTGTTTCCTGTTCTAGTGCCTCTAGTTCCTCTCCTGCATATAAATTCTCTATATATTCTTGCCATCTATCCAATTTCTCTACATTTTCAAATTGCGATGTCTCCTCCTGTGCCTGTTATTTTGTTGCTATATGGTTTTATATACCTAAAATTCATCCTAATTAGTTTATATGCGTTGTTTGTCATTATCATTTACATCTTAGTTTGTACCTGTTTACACTTTTCATCAATCCATTGTTTTATAGCTTTCCTGCATTTGCAAATAATCTTTCTATTTTATCGCTTTGTATCTCTGTTTTCCTACTTCCTCGGGTCGGTTCTTGTATTGTAGCCTTTCGTCTATTAAATTCAGAACATCTTTTATTACCTTTGGTTTCATATTTTCTGTTTGTTTATACTCCAGAATATATCTAGCCACCATATCTAGCTGGATTTAATGTTATTCATTCTGTTTCTATTTCCTTAGTAGACATATATATATATATATATATATATATATATATATACATATACATATATATATACATATATACTATATATATATATATATATATATATATATATATATATGTCTACTAAGGAAATAGAAACAGAATGGAATAACATTAAATCCAGCTTAGATATGGTGGCTAGATATATTCTGGAGTATAAACAAACAGAAAATATGAAACCAAAGGTAATAAAAGATGTTCTGAATTTAATAGGTTTTTCTGTTTCTTTTTCTAAATTTAAGCACATCTTTCATAATTACTATGTTGTGATCAGCCTCTATATCTGCTTCTGGGTAGCTTCTACAGTCTCTTGATTCCTAAATAGTTGCCGAACAAGAATTAATCAATTTGATATCTCCCTATGTCACCTGGCGTCTACCACATGTATCGTTTTCTAGCATCTTGTTGAAATCTGTAATGAATAAATTAGTTTTGTCGGAAAATTCTATCACTCTATTTCCCCTATTGTTTCTTGTGCCTAAAT
Organism: Platerodrilus igneus; assembly: GCA_036346225.1. Classification (NCBI taxonomy): domain Eukaryota; kingdom Metazoa; phylum Arthropoda; class Insecta; order Coleoptera; family Lycidae; genus Platerodrilus; species Platerodrilus igneus. The sequence continues at coordinate 19,603,078 of JARFIW010000089.1, read as the reverse complement.
CAAATACACCTACTTCCGCCCCTTCCATATTATCACCTACCACCACATTAAAATCCCACATATTTATTAAATGTTCATGTCCTTTTACGAATCTTATTATGTCTTCAATATTTCTGTAGAACGCTTCTATCTGTTTACCATTATAGCGATAAGCGGTCTTGTAAACTTGTATTATTGCCATATTTATCAGTTTGAATTCTAATCTAACCATGAATACTCTGCTACATACATTGTCATAGCCTACAAAAAAAAAAAAAAACTAAGTGATGACCGGGCTCAATCGGTGAGTAGGCAGGGTATTTCCACTACGAAATAAAGGGAGGCCTGAAATAAAAAACCATACTCACCCTAATTCATAACAAAACATCAAAAAAAAATTATAATTAAACCAAATATATTACAGGAGCACAGTAGTACGCAATAACTACAATGTACATCTAAAAGCAAAACCCAAATGAAAGTATTTTTTTACAATGGCCAGCTATAGTTTTTAGGTCGCTGCTCCATCTTCATTACAAAAAAAAAAGTACAACTCTAAAAACCACAGCTCCAATTGATCATAGTAAGCCTAGAAAAATATACCTACAAATAAATGACTACAGTGGTCCCCGTAAATACAGTATGAATAATTCATATACACTCACATATGTACAATCATTTTCACTACCAAGCCATTAATTAACAAAATTTCCGATCATAGCCATACTTATTGTAAATAGAAAATCACCATTGTAAGGACATAGTTAATTACGTAAAGTTCTCACAATAAAGGATCGGTATATATAATAAAACCCATATAGCGAATAACGGGTCAACACTCACCCATGTGTCAATGTTGATGGGGCCTATTAAGCCTCCTTAGGGCCGGAGCAGAGTAGCGGGGCCTAGGACCACATAAGTTGTGCCATAAAAAGGGGCAGCATTCGCCTTATCATGTAGGGCCAAGGTGTCGGGACAGTATTATCCACCGGAAGATGCTACAAAACAAAAAATTACAGGCAAAGATTAATACCGGTACAAAAGAAAAATACATTTTTCCAATTACAAATACTTACAATACAATGGTGCATGCAAAATTCGGAAAATGGAAACAAAAAAAAATTACGACGAGTAATCATTGTCTCTAGGACAGAATTTAGTAACAAACAATTCGTTTTCGATAATAAGCGTTCCACGCAAAAATGCTAGAGTTATCGAACAGGTGATTAAAAACTTGAAACACGGGTTTATCCAATAGTCCGATACCTTATTTCGACGAGTACCTAAGTCATTGCAATCAGGAAGTACGTATATGCTATCAAAATAGTAAGCCTGCCCACAGCTAAAACAATTTCCTTCCTATGAACCTGTATGAATTACCCTAAATTCACTGCTACAAATATCTCCCACCACTGGCCACGGACCTTCATAAACCTATACTATATCCAAGTCTAGTCTATCCATTTCAGTTTTCAAATTCTCTAACTTGGTTTACGCTTCTAACATTCAACAGTCCGGCTCGCAATATGTTCCCGGTTCTTCATATTGAACTTGCTGATCACATCCTCTGAAGAAGTCACTTCCTGAAGATCAGAATAGAGAATTATTTTAACTCCGGAATCTTTTACCCACAGATAATGCCAACGTTTCTTTAAATTACTTTGAAACGCTGTGTACCTGGGAGGTAATATGATAGTTTCCCATTGCCTTCCACATTGCTGTAGTGTCTTGGAATGCCAAACCTACGCGTATGGTCTCCATCATTCTAACTACCAAAAGAGCTACCGTCATCTTTCGGCGACTTGTTTTAATCTGGTTCCTCACTAAAGATCCCACTAATTTGATTAAACCTATAGTTTGGCTCTTTAGCTCACTGCAATATGCACTCCATTCTACCTGTTCTAGTATTCTAGAATTCTTCAAAGTGCAGGTCTGTTCACATACATACACACACCACACATTCATACAGACACCCACAGTTTGTTCAAAATAAAAACAAATTTTAAACTACACTTAAAAGTATCACCTCGTTAACATTTAAAACTTTATATTAATGATTCACACCCTTATGTAGAAACCTTATATATCTTATCAGCAGCATATTAGTTGATTCAAGCTAACATTTATCAATGGTCCTGATAAAAGTATTAGTTCAACAGCATTTGAAGGTGAAGGTATACAGGTATGAAGCTTATAATATAAATTTTATATTTTAAAAACATTTTTCCAGCTTAAGAAATGCTTTCAATAAGACATGGAATTTTATTTACAGTACTTGCAGCAAGTTTTTATCATATTTATATAATAGAGAAAGATTTATCTTACACAAAAGATGCAATAGTAATGGCTGTATTATTAGTTGGATTGTTCATATCATTTCTGCGAAGTATCAAATCGACAGTTTATCGTGGCTTAGTAATAACGTTCATTATAGCAATTGCTCAAAGCAGGTATAGTTTTCAAGCAAGTACTCTGCTAATAATATTTTCCTTAATAATGCTGTAATTTAATTTATGTAATATAAATATTATGTAACTATATAAGTTTTAATGCGACGTTCAAGATGGTAGTAACAAGATTGCCATTTGTTTAAATTTTGAATCATTAAATAACAATGGATCTTATGTAAATATTTGTCTAAATATGAATGATTTGGAAAATTAACTGGTCAACTTTTGAATATTTTCAACATTAGCAGGTTATGAAAGATTATAAAAGCGAATACTGTCATGCAAGTTAAAAATATACGATTCCTATGGTGTTAAAGAACAGGAAAGATACTCGCTCTTAAATATAATAAATATGAATAATCGATGTGGAAATACGTGGTGGTGTTATTGAAAACCTAGAAAAACTTGTTAACTGAAAATGGGTGGGAAGTAGAGTAATGAATCAAAAGTAGGTGCTTTTAAATATATAACTCAAATAAGATGCTACAAGTAGCTAAGAACCTTGTTATAACATATTTGTTACTATTGAACTTTTTTACATACACAGGCTCATAAAATTTTAAATCATATATGTTGCTTTTGCTACGATGCCATTTTTAGGGCACTCCATAAAAAACCAAAGAAATTGATACGTGTTCTAGATGTGATTCTGAAAAAAAAGTGCATATGTACTTTAGGTCAATTTCTTTCTGTTTTTCAGATATGAATAAAAAAAATGTGAAAGAATTAATGCAAATTTGAATATTTTAAACATAACTAAAAAGTTCATATACATAAAACAAATTTCATTCCTTTTAAGACAAGTTTGAAAGATAAATAAACGCTAGATACATTGATGTTGTTATGTAAGCATTCTTTGATATTAACAATAGCACAAATTTTGAAAGTAATATGCTTTTTGTAATGATATTTATTGCCAGAAAATTCGGCATGACATACAATCTTTAGCAATGGTTGTAGAATAATTTGACTTATTTTGCATATCCTTTTCAAGAGGAGTTTCAATCTATTCAAGATGGTATAAACAACATTAACTTCTCACACAAATGCAGTGTACATCAACACAGGTGACGAATCTTGGATTTACTCGTATGAACCCGAAAGTAAACAGCAGTCGACTGTATGGGTCTTCCAAGATGAACGAAATCCAACAAAAGTTGTCCGCGCTCGAAGCACTTCGAAGAAAATGGTTGGCTGTTTTTCTAAATAAATGGACATGTTACGACCGTTGCTTTAGAGGATTGTAGAACAATTAATTGAGCTTGGTATACAACCATTTGTTTGCCACAAGTTTTCGGTGAAATAAGAAAAATAAACCGACGTCACCGAATCATTCTCCATCATAACAATGCGAGCTCTTACACATCGGCTCAAACAAGTGACTATATGAGCACTCAAAACATCGAATTGATGAATCATTCGCCATGTAGTCCTAATGATTGGCACCTAATGATTTCTTTTTATTCCCACATGTGAAAAACAAAACTGTGTGAACAACGATTTTGGACACCAGAAGAAGCGGTTGATGCGTTCAAAACCCATGTTTTGGAGATATCCCAATCGGAATAAAAAATGCCATGAAAATTGGTTCCAACATATGGAAAAGTGTATCAATCATCATGGAGCGTATTTTGAAAAACAGTAAAGAAGTTTTCACACCTAAAGTTTTGTTTTGTTACTTATTCCCGATATATATCGAGCACCCCCTCGTAATTATATACTTTGCCATAGGTTTGAAATCTTTGGTTCATTGAAGAGTTTATGGATCTGGTAGCATGCAGTATAATGAATGTTAGATGAGGACCATTAGTTTTAGTAGTTGATGTATGGTAGCCTTGTTAATAAACAAAATAGCATATTAAGTGGTACGTAAGAATAAATTGTTATTAGGTCTAAGAACAAATTAGTAATGTAAAAGAAGAAAGTGTGTAAGTAAAGACATTACAAAGCAATCATACATACGTATTAATGCTGAAACAACTAATAAATTGTTTTTCTTAAATAAAACATACTAAAATTACTTCCAATCTAATGTTGGACATCAATGTAGGTACTACTTTAATCTCGAAACGTTTTCGAAATTATGAATTAAATTTCTATTCCCATAAATATAAATTTCAATGAATTACCTTATATGAAAATCAAAGTAATCTTTGAAGGTATCACACTATTTACAACAATTATTTATTTGTTAACTTCATTTAACATTTTATTTAATGTGCATGACAACATACACAGGTTTGTAATCATAAACAAAACATATTGTTTGGATAAATTTTCAATTTTTGGAAGGTGAGGATGTTTGTTTGCATAATCATACATTCATTGGATTTATAACTAACCATTTTTTCTACTTTGCTCAGTTTCAGGATGAACCCAACTAATGGACTACTAATTACCTTTTGCATTAATTCAATTGTTATATTAGAGGGAAATAGGCGATTATTGATCCCAATCCCCACCACCAACAAATTAGAACAAGCACACACTATGGTCATGGGAATAATTACTGACTTGTCATTCATCCTGGTTTTAATAATTTGTTAGTCTGAGTGTGTTTATTAATGATGACTCTCTCATTTAGTTTAGTATTAAACTTTAATAGAATTTTACTTTTAGTTTTCGTATTAGGTGCATGTGTGATTAGAACTTTAGCATGATGCAATTATTGAAAACTTTGTAGTACAATGATTTAAGTATACTGATTTAATTGTTTTTATCATGCTGAATTTGAAAGGTAAAAGTTTTGGTAATTAACAGTGAAAAATAAAATTTATAGCAAAAAGCATTATATTAGACTGGTAAAACCAAAAATATTCAAGCAGATGGTGGTTACAGAAATGTTAAGAGAAAAATCCTGCTGCACTAAAACTATCATAGAACTGCTCACAAGGAATAGACTAAAACTGATGTACATATTGCATATTGTCTCCGTGTAATTTAAAAAATAGCATCTACCCTACAAACAACTTTTAGAAATGTTTAATAAAATTGCACTTCTGCTCTCCCAAAAGATCCTTGAACATATTTGAAATATCTTGATGTTATTTCATCAGGAAATTATAATACTAAGGTTATAATCAATCAGTATACTTTGATACAATCAAAACACCTAAAACAAGAGAACTGTACATTTTTTCAACATAATGTTAATACAGATTATATTTGCTGATATACAGGATCAGATAAAACTAGTTTCAAGTGATACACAAATAAAGAAGGATACATTTTGAAATATTGTATTGAAGCTGAATAAGTACTAGCTTCAAAATAAAAATATTTAGTTAAATAAAACAGATAAGGAGCCTGTTCTTATAATTACTTAACTGAATCTGCACTTACTGGCATAATGTATATCACAATAATGGTATATCCTCACAAAGAAAACGCCAGTCTTGGGAGCCGACAATACAGATCTTATCCATACATCAAATCTTCTATTCAAGAGGTTAAAGTATACAAAAAATAGCTTATTTGGCAAGTATTACCGATTTCAAAATATTAACATTATTGCTTTAAACAGTGCTATGGCAGAATCTAACCAAATAAACATAACATACAATTAAAATTAACAGCAATTATTACTTCTTTATCGTTCTACATGAGCTCAGAGGGTAGTATTTAGTTATAAAATATACTACATGTACTTCTACCAAATTTTAGCTTAAGTAGGGGGTCTGTAAAATCGTCATGTTTTTGAAAGAAATACTATACTTATATATCGATGGAAACAATTAGGATGTCTACATACTTTCCTTTCAAATCCATAAAGGCGTAACATATAAGATGAACAATTCTCGTTTATGATATGGTTAAATGCAACTAAAACTGAAAAAGCTTCTTATATCGACACCAATTTGAAACTCCAGTCAACCTACAGCATGATGAACAATTTAAAATAATAATATTAATATTCAACTACCAAAGAAATCAAATCCTTACAAGGTTTTATTTACAGAATTTACATATTATATTTTATGCATCTGCAATGGTTACTTCTACTTCCACACCAGGTTCGATTGAAATCGATGTAATTTGTTTAACAATTTCGGAAGGCGAATGAAGATCAATCACACGTTTGTGAATTCTCATTTGAAATCTGTCCCACGTTTTAGATCCTTCACCGCATGGAGTTTTACGTGTAGTGATTCGTAAAACCTTGGTAGGCATGCGAACTGGTCCCTTAACTCTCAATTTTTGTTTTTTAGCACCTGATATAAGGTCTGAACACACTTTCTCCAAAGAGCGTACATTACGAGAAGTTAATGTTATACGGATGCGATGAATTGGTGCAGATTCTTGCCCTGGTTTTTCAGGATTGTCTTTTAAAGATGCCTAAAATTAATATAAGTTAAAAACACGTGTACATATAACCTCAAAATTTGATGAATATACGTATCAATTTATATGAGTCCACAAAGTGGTATTATTAAAAACAATTAATTAACTTACCATAACTATATTTTTCTGGTCGAGATAATCACTTTTCTTGCTAGAAAACCGATCAGCGCTGAACCAGATAGAAAACGGTACTTGATTAACAAATTGTGTAAAAGGAAAGAAACAGGGAGTTGTATAACGAATCGTTCACAATGAACGACTCACTGCTTAGCGCGTGGCACATATGAATCATTAAGTAGGTTATTTATATTATATCATTGAAGAAGGCGCCTGGCGGTTTATGATACAAAATCGAATGTGAATTGTAGGTAAACAACGGCTGTTCAGTTTTGTTCAACTTTATACGCGCAATTTATGTATTATTTGTGAACGGCGGGCCTTGTCGAGCTATTTAGACTTAAACAATATAAAATATTTTTACAAGTAAAAAAGCAGTCAAGACGTTTAATAAAATGAACCACTTCAAATTACGTTCAACAGTACTCAGCGAAATGAAATAGCACTATAGATAAATGTTCTTTATAACTGGCATCACACCAATAAACGTCTTTCAATTACTAAAATTTTGAATAGGTTTATAGTTATGTAGCTAACCTGCGAAATTGAAAATACCATATATGTTTTAAAATAATATTTAATGCCATTTTAGCTCACACAAAAATTCTAGTAAATAAATACAACATTATTTTTTGTCGTTAAGCAATAAACGAAAAAGCTTTAAAATAAACATGCACTTGTGACTTACAAGTTCAAAAATATATCTATATCTTAAATATATACACAAAGCAGTATATGTTGTTTTTACGATAAAATTAAGAGTTGTACAAAAATAGCGTTTATGCGTATTCAAATGACAATGTTGAAGTTGATCAGTTAGTGCTTAGATACAAAACGGCGTCGTAATATTTTACGTGTTGTTACTAAAATAATTTTATAATAAATATTTAAACGTTTAAAAAAAGAATTTCTTTCGGTTAGGCAAATTACTATATTATAACGTATAAAAAAAATGACGGATTTTTGAGCTGCTAGAAGATAATCTCACTATACCAATATCTAGAATATCAAGCATCCAGATAAATAATGAATCTTAAATCTTGGGAGAGATAATATACAAAATAGGGGTATCAAAAGTTAAGTCCGTGCGGCAATATATCGTATGCTTAAAACTCCCAAAATTACAACAATTCCTAATTCGACATCGCGCATAAACAGGAATCAAACCAGTGCCTCCACACAGCTTGGATTTTAAGCTGTTGAATCGTCGTTCAAACTATGGTTCTTTTGGACATGATTCTAATATGAGTATTACATTTGATTATACTTTAATGATAAATAATTCTGAGTCATGTTTCAAATAAATAATAATTACCCTTTGCCACCAGCAGAAAAATTTAATATGCAAGTAAAAAGAAGTTTTATCAGAAGATTTCTAAGGATATTCTCCCCAAGACATAGCTTGACGTAAACCTATCCAACATACAATTTGCCAATGTTGTATTGAACACTTTTGAGAATATTTTCCTTACCACGTGGGTTAGAGATCTGTATAATACTAAGTAAACTATCTTCAGAATTCTCTTCACCATGCAGATACTGCACCTATTTAATAATGAATTGTAATACGATATTTATAAAATATTACCTTTCAATTATTAAACAAGCATGATTCCATAGTTGATATTTGAAATAAGAATTTATTGCAAATCTAATGACTTGAATTTCGTTAAGATCTTCAAAAGTATGGTTCTGACACGATCAACTTAGAGACTGAAATAAATGTAGTTTTGTTAGAAGCCTCTAAACAGCCACGCTTTAAAGCTCCACTTTTAAGTTTCTTTTACTGCACCTGTTTATTACCTCATTTCAATATTAAAATGCTTTTTTCTCAAAATAGAGTATTTTGCAGTTTGGTATGAACCTGCTCCTTGAAGAAGTTCTAGATTACTAGAACGATTGGAATGACTTCCACGTTCTAGTGATCTAAAGAGTCAAACTTTAGGTTCAAACAAAGTAGTAGGGTCTTTAGTGATTAACCAGACTGAGACAGGTTCCCGAAAAACGAGCGTCTCGCGGCAGTAATGACATGGCGGCAATGATAGGTTAGGTTACTGTTAGAAATAGGATATTATTATTAAAAAACACAAATCAACTTAACACGCATATCAGAACAGTTGTTCTAAAACTATTGCAAACTGTTCTGATATGCGTGTTAAGTGATTTGTGTTGTGTGTGTTTTTAATAATAATATCGATTTTGTGTTTTTTAATAATAATATCTATTTCTAACAGTAACCGAAACTGTCATTGCAGCCAAGTCATTACTGCCGCGAGACGCTCGTCCCGAAAGAGGCAGCAGTTTTTTCGGTACTGACAGTGGCAGAGACCACATGGCATTCTATTACACACTACTGCGATGTGGAGGGCAACGAGATACAAAGCCATAAAATGAAAAATTATTCCCAAAATGTTTAAAAGCTAAATAATAATGGATTGATGAAAAGTGCAAAGAGTTCCAACTAAGATGGAAATAGTAAAGACATACAAAGCATACAATCTAATTAGAATGAATTTTAGGCATATAAATCTGTATAGGAAAAATATAAGGGACGCTGGAAAAAACGTCATTATAGAAAATGTAGAAAAAGTGAATAGACAGCAACAATATATAAAAAATTTATATGCAAGAGAGAAACTACTAACATTAGAATGGGAATCAGTCACTGAAACGGATGTTTTGGGTTATCATATATTTAGAGATGAGTTTGAATTACCATTAAAGGGTCTGAAGAATGGTAGGGCGCCGGGTACACATAAGGTACAAGCAGAAACTCTGAAAGCCGCTGGACACGCAATAACAGGGCGTCTTTTCAAAATTGTAAACTATATGTATGAGAGAGGCGAGATACTCAAAAATTTCAAACGTAACATCATAGTCGCTATACCAAAAAAGAGAAGTCAGATAGATGTAAAAATTTTCGAACAATAAGTTTGACAGCACTCGTGTCAAAAATATTAACTACGATTGCACAAAAACGAATGGAAAAACGGGCTGAAGAAATACTAGGAAAAGATCAATTAGGGGAACACGGAAGGCTATTTTAGCTCTGAGTCTCATAATGGAAAACAATAGGCAAATTGGAAAGCGTGTATATAGGGTGTGTAGATCTGGAATAAGCATTCGTGAACGTAAAATGGAAAAAAATGTTTGAAATACTCAAAGAGATTGGAACGAGCTTTAGGTATAGACGGATAATACATAGCTCATACTAAAAGCAAACGGCGGTAATAGAATTAGAGCAGGAACGTAGAGAAGCAAACATTAGAAAAAGGGTGAGACATGGATGTAACCTATGCCCACTAATTTTTAACTTGTAAATCGAAGAGGCAATGAATACTGTCAAATACAACAAGGCATTTGGAATTAGTATGCAGAAACAAAAGATTGATAAGTTTAGATTTGCAGATGATATAGCAGTATTAGCATCTAGCAAGGAATAGTTAGAAGATGTTTTTAATAAAATGGAGATAGTTCTAACCAGGGAGATACGGTATGAAAATTAACAAAAATAAAACTACATTACTAGTATGCAAAGGATGGGAAAATTGATTAAGTACTAAAATACAAATAGATAGCGAGAACTTAAAACAGGTTAAGGATTTCTGCTACCTAGGAAGCCAAATAACGCAAAATGAGAAGAGCACAAAAGATATAAAACAAAGATTAGCACAAGGTCGTGCTACATTTAACAAGAAAAAGCTACGCCCATGTTCAAAGACAACAAGCATAGAAACAAGGAAAAGATGGCTCCGGTTTACCTTTACAGACCACAAGCAGAAACTTCTACATTACTTTAAACAGAGGACTGTTGTGTATAAATCATCAATCAAAACAAATTTTTGCGGGTTTTCAATGATTTTAGCAGAAAATTGCAATTTTATACATGCCTAAATATCAATATAGTTGTAAAACCAAATATGGTTGGTAATAGTAGGTGCCTATGCAAAACTATGTTGAAATCCATTTATCAGGAGCACCAATGTGGAATAATTAGAAACCAACACTTTTAATGATAACAAATTTGACAGTACTACATAACCTCATACAATGATTTGAAATGTTCAGTTTTGAAAGAAATAACCACACCTGATGATTTCCCGGATATTTAAGTTTGGTGCAAGAAAAGACAAATATTGAGTTTTTTTTTGGAACAAGAAAAATATACTCTAGAAATAAGCATACTGTGCACTTACAATAACAGAATCTTTATTTGGATTTTCGGCGGTTTCACCAGGTTAGGTTGCTGTTAATAACAGTTTTACTATTTAAAATCATGTCTATTAAAGAGCATCTACTACAGATTTTGATCGGTTTAGATCTCCAGGTTAGGTTAGTAGTTAGTAGCAGGTTTATTTATTTAAAGTAATGTCTATTAAAAGCACCTCTACAGATCCTCATCGACTTTGATCTCCAGGTTAGGTTAGTAGTTAGTAGCAGGTTATTTATTTAAAGTAACGTTTTTTAAAGAGCACCCGCTACAGATCCTCATCGGCTTAGATCTCCAGGTTAGGTTAGTACTTAGTAGCAGGCTATTTATTTAAAGTAATGTCTATTAAAGAGCACCTGCTACAAATCCTCATCGGCTTAGATCTCCAGGTTAGGTTAGTAGTTAGTAGCAGGTTATTTATTTAAAGTAATGTCTATTAAAGAGCACTTGCTACAGATCCTCATCGGCTTAGATCTCCAGGTTAGGTTAGTAGTTAGTAGCAGGGTATTTATTTAAAGTAATGTCTATTAAAGAGCACCTGCTACAGATCCTCATCGGCTTACATCTCCAGGTTAGGTTAGTAGTTAGTAGCAGGTTATTTATTTAAAGTAATGTCTATTAAATAGCACCAGCTACAGATCCTCATCGGCTTAGATCTCCAGGTTAGGTTAGTAGTTAGTAGCAGGCTATTTATTTAAAGTAATGTCTATTAAAGAGCACCTGCTACAGATCCTCATCGGCTTACATCTCCAGGTTAGGTTAGTAGTTAGTAGCAGGGTTATTTATTTAAAAGTAATGTCTATTAAAGAGCACCCTGCTACAGATCCTCATCGGCTTAGATCTCCAGGTTAGGTTAGTAGTTAGTAGCAGGTTATTTATTTAAAAGTAATGTCTATTAAAGAGCACCCTGCTACAGATCCTCATCGGCTTAGATCTCCAGGTTAGGTTAGTAGTTAGTAGCAGGCTATTTATTTAAAGTAATGTCTATTAAAGAGCACCTGCTACAGATCCTCATCGGCTTACATCTCCAGGTTAGGTTAGTAGTTAGTAGCAGGGTATTTATTTAAAGTAATGTCTATTAAAGAGCACCTGCTACAGATCCTCATCGGCTTAGATCTCCAGGTAAGGTTAGTAGTTAGTAGCAGGCTATTTATTTAAAGTAATGTCTATTAAGGAGCACCTGCTACAGATCCTCATCGGCTTACATCTCCAGGTTAGGTTAGTAGTTAGTAGCAGGGTATTTATTTAAAGTAATGTCTATTAAAGAGCACCTGCTACAGATCCTCATCGGCTTACATCTCCAGGTTAGGTTAGTAGTTAGTAGCAGGTTATTTATTTAAAATAATGTCTATTAAAGAGCACCCGCTACAGATACTCATCGGCTTAGATCTCCAGGTTAGGTTAGTAGTTAGTAGCAGGGTATTTATTTAAAGTAATGTCTATTAAAGAGCACCTGCTACAGATCCTCATCGGCTTACATCTCCAGGTTAGGTTAGTAGTTAGTAGCAGGTTATTTATTTAAAGTAATGTCTATTAAAAAGCACCCTCTACAGATCCTCATCGACTTTGATCTCCAGGTTAGGTTAGTAGTTAGTAGCAGGTTATTTATTTAAAGTAACGTTTTTAAAGAGCACCTGCTACAGATCCTCATCGGCTTAGATCTCCAGGTTAGGTTAGTAGTTAGTAGCAGGTTATTTATTTAAAGTAACGTTTTTTAAAGAGCACCCGCTACAGATCCTCATCGGCTTAGATCTCCAGGTTAGGTTAGTAGTTAGTAGCAGGCTATTTATTTAAAGTAATGTCTATTAAAGAGCACCTGCTACAAATCCTCATCGGCTTACATCTCCAGGTTAGGTTAGTAGTTAGTAGCAGGTTATTTATTTAAAATAATGTCTATTAAAGAGCACCCGCTACAGATACTCATCGACTTAGATCACCAGGTTAGGTTGCAGTTGAAAGCTTAGTACTAACAAGTTTATGTAAGTGCACCCACGCAGATTCACATGAGCTTACATCTCCTTGTTAGGTTAATACTACTTGCACTAATCATGACCACACCAATACTTAAATTTTTGAGGATGCTTACGAAATTTTAATCACTGTACCTATATAAATAACTATAGAAACAGCATTTATTTGCAGGCATTGTTATTTAAGATATAACAAAATAAGTGCAATATGTTTTACTACAGTATGAAATATTAAGTGCAATATATTTTAATTGTAAAATATTAAGTACAATACTAAGTTTTAAGTGCAATATAAATCCTCTATGCATTTAGGACTTGTGGTTGAGCAATTTAGGTATTTATATTTACAAGCATTTCCTTTTACAGTATGTACAAACATCAATACTTAACAGTGGTGATAAAATAATTTACTCGGTGTTTTAGTAGAATTACACGCTGGCTAAAAACACTGCACGAGAAATATCGCTGCACATTTTTTTATAGGGTTCTGCTATAGTTAAGCCGGGTGTTGTAGACTATGAACTTGTTGAAAACACTTCACACGTAGAAATGCACTTGGCACATTATTGAACTGATATTAAGTTATAGTTGTCGATGCTGCAGCAATACACTTGTTTAAAGCACTATGGTTAATTTTAACAATGTTATTTACATGGGGTAGCGTTCCTGAACATGGCTTATAAAATTATTGAAGGTATCCTTAGCCGAACCATTGCCAAAGTGTTGCCTCCACATGAATTCATCTATGTAGTCGTCCAGCATAGGGGAACTTAATACAGATAATCTACGGCAAAATCCTTTTAATCTGCTCCAATAACCTTCAATTTCATTTGTACACACTCCTGTTTGGGGATCTACAAAGTTTCTATGATGATTGACGGTTTCGTGGTTATAACCCATTCTATTTAGACGTCTGTACGCCCGCCACTCATCAGTCCAAATTGTCGAGCCTGGCAAGACATGAGCTAGGATGATGGGTATTAAAGTGGTCGCTGTACGGTTTGGTACATGAACGATATAACCAGACTTAGTTACGGTATCATATATGCCTAATATCCAACGCTGCTGCAAAACACGACCTCTGTTGTACTTCCGTCTAGTAATTAAGCTTTCATCGATTTGTACAATGTGGCCTGGCCCCCAACTGAAACAAGTCTGGACGTTGTAACAACTTCCAACTACAAATGTCCCGAAAGTAACGATTATGCTGGACCACACTTTTCTTCGTTACTCTATTAAATTCAATGTAACACCTACGGGTGACTTTATACACCAACACCACATCACTTGGAACAGTGTAATCAAAGAAAGTTGGCATTTTCAAAAAAGTATTTTTGAATAAGCTTGTGGTAGTATGGCGTCTCGGGCAGCGGTAAAATTGACCAAGTGGGCGGTTTGGATCCATCACTATTACCATCTGGGCTCGGCATCTTCTATTCTTACAACGTGGATTGCATTGAACCAAACGGAGGCACGTAGGTCTGCTACTAGCAGGGCATTGTCTCTATCGAAATATCGTATAACACTAGCGATATTAGCGAAGTCCATTTTAAAAATATAATTAACTCGATTAATTAGTCTTTAAAAGACTGTTGACAAAATATAAACACACAAATAAAGAGAACAAAACAACTCAAAAATAAGGTAAAACCAATGTAGAAGGGGCGAACGATAACAATAATATGGCTGCCGGCTCGATGTAAAATTGCACCATTGATGACGGGAACATCTAATGCGCACGCTCTGTATTATATTCCTCCGCGAAATAGTAGTGAAAATGTTTTACTGAGATTTCATGGGCACGGTAAGTAGTACCGAATTTTTTTTCTTTTTTCGGAATTACTCAAAAATTAAGCAAATTCGAAAAAAAGTCAAATGAATTGCTCAAAGATATCGGGAAAATATCTGAAACTACAGAAATAGAAACAGAATGGAATAACATTAAATCCAGCCTAGACCAGGCGGCCAGAGTTATTCTGGGGTATACACAAAAAGAAAATAAGAAACCATGGATAACAAAGGATATCGTGAATTTAATAGAAGAAAGACGAAAATACAAAAATAAATCAGACGAAACAGGAAAACAGAGATACAAAGCCATAAAATGGGAAATTATTCGAAAATGCAGGAAAGCTAAAGAACAATGGATTGATGAAAAGTGCAAAGAGGTACAAACTAAGATGGAAATAGGAAAGACAGACGAAGCATACAAATTAATTAGAATGAATTTTAGGGATATAAAACCGTATAGTAAAAATATAAGGGACGCACAGGGAAACGTCATTATAGAAAACGTAGAGAAAGTGAGTAGATGGCAAAAATATATAGGGAATTTATATGCAGGAGAGGAACTAACTGCATTAGAACAGGAATCAGACATTGAAAATGATGACTTGGGATATCCTATACTTCGAGACGAGTTTGAATTAGCATTAAAGAGTCTGAAAAATGGTAAGGCGCCGGGTACAGATAAGGTACAAGCAGAAACTCTAAAGGCCGCTGGACAAGCAGTAACAGAACGTCTCTTCCAACTTGTAAGCTATATGTATGAGACAGGCGAGATACCCAAAAATTTCAAACGTAGCATCATAGTAACTATACCAAAAAAGAAAGGCACGGATAGATGTGAAAATTTTCGAACAATAAGTTTGACAGCACACGTGTCAAAAATATTAACTAGAATTGTGCAAAGACGAATGGAAAAACGAGCTGAAGAAATACTAGGAGAAGACCAATTTAGGTTTAGGCGAAACAGGGGAACACGGGAGGCTATTTTAGCTCTGAGAGTGATAATGGAAAAAACAATAGAAAAAGGGGAAAGCGTGTATATAGGGTTTGTAGATCTGGAAAAAGCATTCGATAATGTAAATTGGAAAAAAATGTTTGAAATACTCAAAAAGATTGGAATGAGTTATAGGGATAGACGAATAGTACATAGCTTATACAAAGAGCAAACAGCAGTAATAGAATTAGAGCAGGAACGTAGAGAAGTAAACATTAGGAAAGGGGTGAGACAGGGATGTGCCCTATCCCCATTGATTTTTAACTTGTACATAGAAGAGGCAATGAATACAGTCAAATGCAGGAAGACATTTGGTATTACTATGCAGGGACAAAAAATTGATATGCTTAGATTTGCAGATGATATAGCGGTATTAGCGTCTAGCAAGGAAGAGTTAGAAGCTGCTCTTAATGAAATGGAAACGGTTCTAACAGAGGGATGCGGTATGAAAATTAACAAAACTAAATCTAAAGTTCTAGTTTGCAAAGGTGGGGAAAATAAATCAAAAACAAGAATACAAGTATGTAACACGATCTTACAAGAGGTTAAGGATTTCTGCTACCTAGGAAGTCAAATAACGCAAGATGGGAAAAGCACAAAAGATATAAAACAAAGATTAGCACAAGGTCGTGCTACATTTAACAAGAAAAAGCAACTACTGTGCTCAAAGACCACAAACATAGAAAAAGATTGCTTAAAACATATGTGTGGAGCACAGCACTTTACGGCTATGAAGCCTGTACAGTAGGAGAAGCGGACAAGAAAAAGGTAGAAGCCTTTGAAATGTGGTGCTACAGGCGTATGATGAAGATATCATGGACAGACAAAGTTAAGAACGAAGAGGTACTAAAAATGGTAGGGGAAGAAAGAAATATGTGGAAAACGGTAAAAAATAGGAGAGATAGGATGATAGGCCACATACTACGGCATGGGGGAATAGTGCGGAATATATTAGAAGCAGAGATAGGAAAAAGAGAAGAAGAGGCAGACCTAGATTAGACTACTGCACACAGATAGTAAAAGATGTAGGCTGTAGAGGTTTCAGGGAGATGTGTAGGCTAGCCCAGAATAGAAATCAATGGAGGTACGCATCCAACCAATCCCAAGATGGATAAACTAATGACGAAAAGATAACTGTGCTTAAACATGATAATTATTATAAGTAACTACAAGAATTGGTTGGGCAATATTGTCGAATAATGTTAAGTGTGTGAAAGGATTTACTGGAAAACCATTATTTCGGCAAATGTTTAAGTGTTGGGGGATCTTGGTAGTCACAGGTTGCTTAACCTCCTTCACTGAATCTCTGTAAAATAGGTATAAAATTAGAAAATAATAGAAAGGGAACGAGCTGAATACACATGCTGTGTGAGAATTTCAGGGAACTATGTAGGCTAGCTCAGAATATAAATAAGTGCGGGTACGTGTCCAACCAGTTTTGAGACTGAAAACCTAATGACGAAAAAATAAGCGCAGATAAATCCGATGATTAGTATAAACAACTAGTTGTTGGTTGCGAAATACTTGCAACTAATGTTGACTGTGCGAAAAGATAAATTGGAAAATATATTAAATCGCCAAATGGTTAAGTGTTGGGGGAACTTGGCAGCCACAGGCTGCTTACCTCCCTTCACAACCATTGAAGGTCGGAGAAATAGGGCATATAACTGTAAAATAATAGAAAGTGATCGAACTGCATCTAACAAGAAAGAGCAGCGCCTATGAGAAAAGACAACAAACATAGAATAAGAAGAAAATTGTTGAAAGCATATGTGTGGAGCACAGCACAGTATGCCTATGAAATACGGGCAGTCTGAAACGCGGACAGAAAAATGGTAGCAGCCTTTTGAAATGCTGTGCTTCAGATGTATGAGGACGATAGCATGGACAAAGATAATAACAAATAAGTTACAGAAATAGTAGGGGAACAAGGATATCTGGGGAAAAAGAGAAATAGTAGGGCGGAATACGTTCTAAGGCATTTTTGGGGAATAGTATGTGATATATTACAAGCAGAGATAGGAAAAAAGAGGTAGATGTAGACCTAGATCAGACAGTTATAGATGCAAACTGTGCATATTTCAGGAAATCTGTAGGTTAGTTCAGAATAGGGAACAATGATGGTACGCGTCTAACCAGTTCTAGGACTGAAGACCTAATGATGATGATACTCCCCTGTCCCATAATAATAGTGACAAGTATAAAATATTTCAGTATAAATATTAAACCAATAATAAAAATCTAGTTGCAATTGTCCAGTTCTTGGTGTCGCAAAAGAAAAACAAAAAGTTGCAAAAGGAGCAATTACATTGGCTGCAAAACAATATACGTGCAACAGATATATGTCACGACCAATGTGGATTCTTTGAAAAAATTAAACTGTGAACATAAATGCAACGATTAAAGAGAAAACTTAGACATATTTCTCTTAGCAGAAGAGGTATCATCAGATCAACAGCATATGACATTGAAGTTCCCAAATTTACAATATTCTGAGTCTACGTTGGGTTCGTTTTTAAAAGATATTGTACTAGTATCATATGCACTACAAGAGAAAAATACTTTAGTACAAAAATTCCTGTCAGATAATTGTTTAAACACAATTTTCTGTTTGCAAAGATGTTTAAGTATGGATTTGACAAAACCCAAACATCCTGGTACTGAGATGAATAAGAGTGGTTGTTGGTCAAAGTTTTATCCATTATTCCTAGAAACAAAAAATTAGAGAACAAAATTGTTGAATTACTTATGCAAAGCTAAAGTATTTTTAATGAAGAATTCCTAATAGCATTATTCAATGCATTGCTGTTTACTGCTTCAGGTTATAACAAGCAATGCCATTTACTAAAAATCAAAAATCTTCTCTAAAAACAAACATTTTTTACAGAAAACCCGATTTAACTATAATTAATACATATTACTTAGTTTGTCAACAAACTAAGCAACATGTAATCCTTGGATATTATTAGGATCAATTCAATTACAAATATTAATTCTTTTGATATGTGATAAATTTGCAAACCTCTATTAAGTTATTGTTATTATTTTAAATGGAAATCATTTCAATTACTGACAAAAAAGACACTAATGATGGCTAACGTCAAAAATGCATTGTATTATATCACTTTAATTATAAAAAAATGTGCACAAAAAGTACTCCTTTCAATCCTATTATTGTTATAAATTCAAACAAGATTGTTATAGTCGATGAACTCAATAAACATCTTATAAATAAGTATAGTATCTTAATTATGTTGCGATATTAGTCGTGAAATGGTCAGTAATTTTGTACTAGATGTGCCAAAAACTAACGCAAATTAAGCATGAATTATTTGTACAATAATATTTATCTGTGCATGATCTGTTATTTTAGTACTTTTGTGGTCCAAAGTCTTCAAATCATTTGACTATATCGATGTGGAAATTATATTTCAAATTAGCAGAAATCATCAAGTCAAAGAGTAACAAGCAAAGTTTTTCCGGTTTCTTCCAAGACTCAGAATATATATGTGATTACTCCAGATTTAATTGAAATACTAGGTATATAGTATCATTAACATTACTCGAGATAGAAATGAAAACAGTCGAGAAAGCAACCTATAACACGGATCCACTTTGTTTAAATAAGCCATAAGTTTATCATTAAGGGTAAACGTATGCCCTTTGGTCATTTATTAACACAATGCAATTGATTTTAAAAAGTTTTTGGCTACTTAATTCCCATTTATAGTGTGTTTTTCAAACCATTTAGTTTTTGTAAGTCGATCAGCTATCTTTAGTCTTGATATACCCAAGTTTCTTTTACATTAACCAACCTTGTCTTCTAATTATTGTGATCTGCTTATAGAAACTTCTTTTTGCTATCAAAGTGAATAATTTTCTAACTTTGCAGGCTTTTAAACAGATAGTGTCAACTGCAGGCGATAACATTGGAGTTGCATCAACATTTCCCCTTTCTAGAATAGCAGCAGTTGATGCCCATGTTCTGCAGTGGAAGGCAGAGAATAGAATAGCTATGTTGTCTACACATATAACTAATAGCATAACTACAAGTAGCATCAGCTTGGAAAGCATCTGTCGCAGAATGCAACTGTTCTGAAATTAGAAATACAAATAAGCTATAGATATTATAAGAATATTCTATATATTTATAGCTACCAATACAAACATGAAAGTAACATGGCTCCGGTTTACCGTTACAGCCCACGCAGAAACTTCTACATTACTTTAAACAGAGGACTGTTGTGTATAAATCATCAATCAAAACAAATTTTTGCGGGTTTTCAATGATTTTAGCAGAAAATTGCAATTTTATACATGCCTAAATATCAATATAGTTGTAAAACCAAATATGGTTGGTAATAGTAGGTGCCTATGCAAAACTATGTTGAAATCCATTTATCAGGAGCACCAATGTGGAATAATTAGAAACCAACACTTTTAATGATAACAAATTTGACAGTACTACATAACCTCATACAATGATTTGAAATGTTCAGTTTTGAAAGAAATAACCACACCTGATGATTTCCCGGATATTTAAGTTTGGTGCAAGAAAAGACAAATATTGAGTTTTTTGGAAAAAGAAAATATACTCTAGAAATAAGCATACTGTGCACTTACAATAACAGAATCTTTATTTGGATTTTCGGCGGTTTCACCAGGTTAGGTTGCTGTTAATAACAGTTTTACTATTTAAAATCATGTCTATTAAAGAGCATCTACTACAGATTTTGATCGGTTTAGATCTCCAGGTTAGGTTAGTAGTTAGTAGCAGGTTATTTATTTAAAGTAATGTCTATTAAAAGCACCCTCTACAGATCCTCATCGACTTTGATCTCCAGGTTAGGTTAGTAGTTAGTAGCAGGTTATTTATTTAAAGTAACGTTTTTAAAGAGCACCCGCTACAGATCCTCATCGGCTTAGATCTCCAGGTTAGGTTAGTAGTTAGTAGCAGGCTATTTATTTAAAGTAATGTCTATTAAAGAGCACCTGCTACAAATCCTCATCGGCTTAGATCTCCAGGTTAGGTTAGTAGTTAGTAGCAGGTTATTTATTTAAAGTAATGTCTATTAAAGAGCACCCGCTACAGATCCTCATCGGCTTAGATCTCCAGGTTAGGTTAGTAGTTAGTAGCAGGGTATTTATTTAAAGTAATGTCTATTAAAGAGCACCTGCTACAGATCCTCATCGGCTTACATCTCCAGGTTAGGTTAGTAGTTAGTAGCAGGTTATTTATTTAAAGTAATGTCTATTAAAGAGCACCCGCTACAGATCCTCATCGGCTTAGATCTCCAGGTTAGGTTAGTAGTTAGTAGCAGGGTATTTATTTAAAGTAATGTCTATTAAAGAGCACCTGCTACAGATCCTCATCGGCTTACATCTCCAGGTTAGGTTAGTAGTTAGTAGCAGGTTATTTATTTAAAATAATGTCTATTAAAGAGCACCCGCTACAGATACTCATCGGCTTAGATCTCCAGGTTAGGTTAGTAGTTAGTAGCAGGCTATTTATTTAAAGTAATGTCTATTAAGGAGCACCTGCTACAGATCCTCATCGGCTTAGATCTCCAGGTAAGGTTAGTAGTTAGTAGCAGGCTATTTATTTAAAGTAATGTCTATTAAGGAGCACCTGCTACAGATCCTCATCGGCTTACATCTCCAGGTTAGGTTAGTAGTTAGTAGCAGGGTATTTATTTAAAGTAATGTCTATTAAAGAGCACCTGCTACAGATCCTCATCGGCTTACATCTCCAGGTTAGGTTAGTAGTTAGTAGCAGGTTATTTATTTAAAATAATGTCTATTAAAGAGCACCCGCTACAGATACTCATCGACTTAGATCACCAGGTTAGGTTGCAGTTGAAAGCTTAGTACTAACAAGTTTATGTAAGTGCACCCACGCAGATTCACATGAGCTTACATCTCCTTGTTAGGTTAATACTACTTGCACTAATCATGACCACACCAATACTTAAATTTTTTGAGGATGCTTACGAAATTTTAATCACTGTACCTATATAAATAACTATAGAAACAGCATTTATTTGCAGGCATTGTTATTTAAGATATAACAAAATAAGTGCAATATGTTTTTACTACAGTATGAAATATTAAGTGCAATATATTTTAATTGTAAAATATTAAGTACAATACTAAGTTTTAAGTGCAATATAAATCCTCTATGCATTTAGGACTTGTGGTTGAGCAATTTAGGTATTTATATTTACAAGCATTTCCTTTTACAGTATGTACAAACATCAATACTTAACAGTGGTGATAAAATAATTTACTCGGTGTTTTAGTAGAATTACACGCTGGCTAAAAACACTGCACGAGAAATATCGCTGCACATTTTTTTATAGGGTTCTGCTATAGTTAAGCCGGGTGTTGTAGACTATGAACTTGTTGAAAACACTTAACACGTTGAAATGCACTTGGCACATTATTGAACTGATATTAAGTTATAGTTGTCGATGCTGCAGCAATACACTTGTTTAAAGCACTATGGTTAATTTTAACAATGTTATTTACATGGGGTAGCGTTCCTGAACATGGCTTATAAAATTATTGAAGGTATCCTTAGCCGAACCATTGCCAAAGTGTTGCCTCCACATGAATTCATCTATGTAGTCGTCCAGCATAGGGAACTTAATACAGATAATCTACGGCAAAATCCTTTTAATCTGCTCCAATAACCTTCAATTTCATTTGTACACACTCCTGTTTGGGGATCTACAAAGTTTCTATGATGATTGACGGTTTCGTGGTTATAACCCATTCTATTTAGACGTCTGTACGCCCGCCACTCATCAGTCCAAATTGTCGAGCCTGGCAAGACATGAGCTAGGATGATGGGTATTAAAGTGGTCGCTGTACGGTTTGGTACATGAACGATATAACCAGACTTAGTTACGGTATCATATATGCCTAATATCCAACGCTGCTGCAAAACACGACCTCTGTTGTACTTCCGTCTAGTAATTAAGCTTTTATCGATTTGTACAATGTGGCCTGGCCCCCCCAACTGAAACAAGTCTGGACGTTGTAACAACTTCCAACTACAAATGTCCCGAAAGTAACGATTATGCTGGACCACACTTTTCTTCGTTACTCCTATTAAATTCAATGTAACACCTACGGGTGACTTTATACACCAACACCACATCACTTGGAACAGTGTAATCAAAGAAAGTTGGCATTTTCAAAAAGTATTTTGAATAAGCTTGTGGTAGTATGGCGTCTCGGGCAGCGGTAAAATTGACCAAGTGGGCGGTTTGGATCCATCACTATTACCATCTGGGCTCGGCATCTTCTATTCTTACAACGTGGATTGCATTGAACCAAACGGAGGGCACGTAGGTCTGCTACTAGCAGGGCATTGTCTCTATCGAAATATCGTATAACACTAGCGATATTAGCGAAGTCCATTTTTAAAAATATAATTAACTCGATTAATTAGTCTTTAAAAAGACTGTTGACAAAATATAAACACACAAATAAAGAGAACAAAACAACTCAAAAATAAGGTAAAACCAATGTAGAAGGGGCGAACGATAACAATAATATGGCTGCCGGCTCGATGTAAAATTGCACCATTGATGACGGGAACATCTAATGCGCACGCTCTGTATTATATTCCTCCGCGAAATAGTAGTGAAAATGTTTTACTGAGATTTCATGGGCACGGTAAGTAGTACCGATTTTTTTTTCTTTTTTCGGAATTACTCAAAAATTAAGCAAAAACCCGCAAAATTTTCTAAGTTTTTATTAAAAACTTCAGTTGTAGGGCATATTTTTCAGTTTTTCGTTTTATTTGGAGTGGCCTGTAACGGTAAACCGGCACCGAAAAGATTGTTTAAAACATATGTATGGAGCACAGCACTGTACAGCTATTGAACTTGGACAGTAGAACAAGCGGACAAGAAAAAGATAGAAGCCTTTGAAATGTGTTGTTACAAACGTATGATAAAGATATCATGGTCAGACAAACTTAAGAACAAAGAGGTATTAGAAATGGTAGGGGAAGGAAGAAGTATGTGGAAAACAGTAGAAAATAGGAGAGATAGGGAGATAAGTCACATACTAAGGCATGAGGGAATAGTGCGCAATATATTAGCAGCAGAGAAGTAGAGCTAGACCTAGGTTAGATTATTGCTCACAAATAGTGAAAGAGGTAGACTTGGGAATTTCAGGAAGATCTGCAGATTAGCTCAAAATAAAAATCAATGGAGGTACGCGTCCAAACAATTCCAAGATGGAAAACCTATTGACGAGAAAAGTAACTGTACTTAAACCTGATGATTATTATAATGTTACAAACTTTTAAGCAACCCTTCAAACACGCAAGCTACACAACCGAAGTGTATTCTACAGAAATCTAGAACCTTCCAACAAACACCAGACTATGAATCATCTATTTAATTTTAGGGTATATATAAGATCGGTGATGAATGTATACCAGTTAGTCTAAATCCAAATGTCGTATATAAATCATCTCGTGTATAGTTAGTTGGTCATTACCTTTTAGAAGTCCTATAGTAAATGAACGTGTATATTGTACCGCCAGCTTGTACATAAATAGGCAAAAGTGTAATAAATAAATTACAGTAGTGTTAGTGTTGTTAAGAAGACTTATGATTAAGGATTTAGTTTAAGAAGATATTAGTTTTTGTAAATAGCATTAGTGTGATAGCGCTTCATTGTTAGTTGGACTGAAAATATCTATAAATAAGGCATATACTGTAAATTAGACTTGTAAATTGTTATAACCCAGCATCCGTGTGTTCAGAGCCACTTCCACAGTTGGCAACACTGGTACTATCCACGTTCATATTATTGCACTACAAAGATATTACGACATAATTTCGTGTCAAATTGTATCACGTACCAAATATGTTTACAGTGATACAAAATGCACTCTAAAGAAGATAAAAAGCACTCACCCAAAAATGTGGAACTTTTCACGATTTCCCTGTCATCCTTGCGCAGGGGCCATGTTGATTTCCATGTATGTCGTTTGGGCGTGGATACGTTATGCCATCGTTGAATCCAAATTTAGCGTCTTCCCTCTTCTTCTGTTTGTAGGCAGGACGGAGGAATAAGGTGAAGGCAACGATAGAAGGTAGAGATAACGGAAAACCTACATTCTGAAAGAGAAAAGACAAAGAAACGATATAGGTAAACGTCACTGTTTGACGTCTTGTTGGATAATCCTCTCATGTCCTGTCCCAACCGCGCACTTACCCACTCCGCGCTTGCGCATTCTTTTGCGCAAACGCAACTGTCCGAAATGACGGAAATGTACAAGTCTATTTTTAAAAATAATGGCCGGAATTCACACACAAATTTAAAAGTGTACATGTCCAAATTTAGAATGTAACAAAATAGTGAGTCATAAAAACTTTTGTAATTACGGGTTCGAAATTAGTGAAACGCGTTAATAGTAGCCCGCTAGAATATGTGTAATTACATGTATTAGTTTTGCAATACTCGCAACTAATGTTAATTGTGCGAAAGGATTTACTGGAAAACTATTCATTCGGTAAATGTCTAAGTGTTGGAGGATCCTTGGCAGCTACAGGCTGCTTAACCCCATTCACATACCACTGAATCTCTATGAAATAGGGCATATAATTAGGAAACAGCAGAAGATGAATCGAGCTGTATCTAGGTTGTGGGAATTTCAGGAAACGATGTTAGGTTAGCTCAGAATAGAAATAATTGACGTACGCGTCCAACCAGTTTCAAGTCGGAAAACCTAATGACGAAAAATAATTGCACTTCAATCAGATGATTAATGTAAACAACTATAGGTGTTGGTTTTGAAATATTTTCAAATAATGTTGATTGTGCGAAAGGATATATTGAAAAACTATTAATTCGGCAAGGTTGAAATGTTGGGGTATCTTGGTAGCCGCAGGCTGTTTAACCCCCTTCACATACTACTGAATATCGTGGAAATAGGGTATATATTTGTAAACAATAGATGGGGAACCGAATTGCATTTAACAAGAAAGAGCAGCGGCTATGTTGGAAGAGATCAAACATAGAAACAAGAAAAAATTGTTGAAAGCATTTGTGTGGATCATAGCACAGTACGTATATGATATAGACGCAGTAGAAGAAGCAGACAGAAAAACGGTAGAAATCTTTTGGAATGTTGTGCTTCAGATGTATGAGGATGATATCATGGACAGACAAAGTTAATAACAAAGAGGTTATAGAAATTGTAGGAGAATAAAGATATCTGTGGAGAACAAAAAAAATAGGGTAAATGGAAGGGCAGTATACGTTCTAAGGCATTTTTGGAGAATAGTGCGGGATATGTTACACTCAGAGATAGGAGAAAAGAGTTCGAGGTAGACCTAGATAGGACTAGTGCAGGCAGATTGTAAAAAATGCAGACTGGAAATTTCAGAAAAATGTGTAGGTTAGCTCACAATAGATAACAATGAAAGTACTCTTCTAACCAGTTCCAGGACTGAAGACTTAATTATGATGAGAGTATTTTGAAAACATATAAACAGTAGAGTAAACTAAATCACTTTTAGTCAGAAAGTTTGCTAAATGTTTATATAGTTAGTAGGTTAACAAAAGAAACAAGGATGGAATTTTTTTTATATCAGCAAATCCT
Source organism: Platerodrilus igneus (assembly GCA_036346225.1). Classification (NCBI taxonomy): domain Eukaryota; kingdom Metazoa; phylum Arthropoda; class Insecta; order Coleoptera; family Lycidae; genus Platerodrilus; species Platerodrilus igneus. The sequence continues at coordinate 19,576,599 of JARFIW010000089.1, read as the reverse complement.
TTCTTTTTGAGCCATACACACACTATTAGATATTTTACATAATCCGACGTCCATTGCAATTGTTTATATAGTTAAATGATTACATTTCTGGACGACTTAAAACTTACCAAAACTCCTAGAGGTTTTTCACTGATGTAATATATAAAAGAAAAGCAGCACAAATTATGTAATAACTTTTGGTACCGTATAATGGTTGCCGTTATATTTTTTATAATGGTGTCAGATAGAATTTTTAACGAACTATTAATAATTTTGTTTGATTATGTATTTTAAACTACACAAACCTCGTTTATAATATAGATTTTTAGTTATCTTTTGAGCTTTAGGATTTATCATATTGCTAATAATTTGTTTTGATTTATATCTATTAGTCTACTATAAAACCATGAAGATATTTGCCCATATGCGTGGGCCAGTGCAGTTTTTTAGTGTCAGTTATTTAACCAATGCTGTGATTCTATCTTGTTATTGGCGCCAATTTATGTATTAGGTTAGAAATTGTAGGTAGATGGACGGTGTTTTGTTTCCGTACGTTTTTATACTAAATTTTTTATCTTTAGTATGCCATTCTTATGTTTTAACATAGTTTGTAAGTATATTTTGCTATTAATTAGCAAAACTCATTTATATATATAACATATTGAAGTTCATTTTATTAATTTGGAAGTTATAGCCCTAGGGGTAGTTTTATATTTCAAAATATAAACTTATAGTTTTGCTTGTTGTAGTCTCACTTCACTGCAATGGCTGATAATTCGTTAGAAGCATGTATTCACCGAAACTCGTTAAAAGATAGTTCTTTGTCTCTCTGGCGCCGAGAACTGTTTCCACAATCGGATGATGAAAGTAGTGATGATCAGGAAAGTGCTAGTCCTCTTTGCATGGAAAGCACAAGTTGCGATAATGAGCAAGAACATTCATGTATTAAATTTACATCAAAGCTTTCAGATTATGAACTTATAGAGTACATTCATAAAACTTATTCAATCGAAGTACAGTTTGAAGATGCATTGAAAAAGCCCGATTCATTCGAGTCTCAAGATTTTACAACTTTTGATGATTCTGTAACTTCTAATGAAACCCCATCAAGATATGTTCCTAGCATATCGTTGAAAACACCAGACGATGCTGCAATTACTATAAATGGTATCCCAAAGTTATCGCATAAGTCTCCTTTTGTTGATCCTGATGGTTGCTCTGAGAGTAAGTTATGGAAATACAAAACTTTAGATTGTATCTCAACTTCAGTGCCAGAAAAAGTAGATCATATGTCCAAAGTACGAACAGCTTTGTTTTCAAAACCTGATCACACTGTTCCAGTAACTGCATTTTATTCAAATCAAGAAAATCATCATGTTCCTTTGGTATTTAAATTAAATGAAACCAATGTGCAAAAGCATAAACGCAAGTCTTCCACATTGTACTTGTGTAGTCGTAATGCTGTAGGTAAGAAACGTGGTGGAGAAATAAATGCAGGGGTTCGACATAAAATTAAAAAGCCAAAACCCAAAAAGTTGATTAGTGATATTATGGAGGGCTGCACCGCTCCTCTATTGAAATACCTTAATGATCTTAAAGATTTGTCATGTGCATCAAAACAAATTGAAGAAAATAAAAAGGAAAATGATACTCTGTCCACTTTGATAGTATCCGAATCTCAATACAAACCTGTATTGTCTGAGCTTAACAATATTAACAATATTGAGCGTAACGATGAAGTTTCAAGATTACGGCTTAGAAAACGTAAAGGTAGTCCTCTTCTAGAATCGAACAATAAATTTTTCAAACACAGACGGAGTAATGCAACTGTAACAGTTGATCGAGTCAAATTTATTGTTGATGAGGGAAAACTAACTCTGTTTGAAAATGATATTCTGAAAGACAATAGAAGAGATATTGATGCTGGTATTGCCAATTTTGAAACTCCTGAAAATGAAAATTTAATCGCTCAGGATGAAATTAACGACATCATATTTTATTTAAGTCAAGAGGATGAAAACGAACATCAGTCTGAATCAAAACCTTATTCTTCATTACAGAGACAAAAACATTTAATTGAATTTAACAGCATACCTAAATTAAGTGGAAAAGAAAATAAAGTTGTTACTGACAAGGATTCTGTACTACTCTCTCCAACAACACAGATGTGCAATATGACATCTGGATTAGCATTAAATAGCCCTTCAAAAGCCGTTTGTAATCTTAATAATGTTTTAGATGTGACAGCTTCAGATGTAGAAAAGGAAAAATTCTTTCCAGTTTTTTATAGTTCGAATAATCCCCCTCCTAAACCAGCAAAAACAAATAAGACTGCTAGTGCCATAAAAAAACTGAAACCTTTACCTCAAGATCAAATGTTACTGGATGCAGGTCAGAAGAAGTTTGGTGTCACACAGTGTGATGAATGTAAATTTGTATATCATATGGGTGATATCAATGATGAACTTATGCACCAAAATCATCATTCTGCTGCTAATGTGCTTCGATTTTGTGTAAGTATTATTTTGAAATTTAGAATTCTTAATTTAAAAAAAATTATTTGCATTATCGATTTAGATTTAAAAAGTGTGAATATCCCAAAAATTCTTTTTCCATTAATTGAATACATTTATTCAGCGTTTTATATAATAACCATGGAACTGTGATACATGACATCTTACTTGCCTACTTATTTTTGTGTTTCCAAAGTAGTTATTTTCAGCAATGCTAGATTGCATTTTCATTTTTATGTTATATATATATATATATATATATATATATATATATATATATATATTTATATTGTATAGTAAATATCGCCATTTCGAATGGACCTGCACCTTGCCGAAGTTCTGGATTACTAGAACAGGTGAAGTGGCTTGCTTGTTCTAATGAGCTAAAGAGCCAAACTACAGGTACAACCAAAGTAGTAGGGTCGTTAGTGAGGAACCAGACTAAGACAGGTCCTCGAAAGAGGGCAGCTGCTCTTTCGGTACTTAGATTGGCAGAGATTATAGGGGTCGGTATGTTAGTCTGACACACTACCGTGATGTGAAAGGCAACGGGAAACCACCACATTACCTCCCAAGTACACAGCGTACTTAAATTGAAATAAACATGATGGCATTCTTTGGGGTAAAAGATTCCGGAGTTAAAATAGTCCCCATTCGTATCTCCGGGAGGGGACTACTTCGGAGGATGCGATTGGAAAGTTCAGAGTCGGGACATTTTGCGAGTCGGAGCATGGAATGTTAGAAGTATGAAGCAAGTAGGTAAGCTAGAAAACTTAAAAATGGAAATGAATAGGTTAAAATTAAACGTAGTAGGGATCAGCGAAGTTCGGTGACCAGAGGCGGGAGATTTTTGGAGTGGAGACTTCAAGGTAATTCATACAGAAGCAGAAGAAGGAAATTTGGGTGTGGGGATAGTTATGCGAAAAAAGATAGGATACTGTGTAGAAAACTACTTACAAAAGAACGAAAGAGTACTCATGGTTAGATTAGAATCTAAACCGGTAAACACAGTAATAATACAAGTATATATACCCACCTCTAGCTACAGTGATGAAGTGGTAGAAGCGATCTACAAAGATATCGAAGACATGTTAACATATGTAAAAGGACATGAAAATTTAATAATTACGGGGAATTTTAATGCAGTGGTAGCTGAGGGTAGGGAAGGAGCGGTAGTAGGTTTATTTGGTTTAGGCACGAGAAACGACAGGGGAAATAGGCTGGTAGAATTTTGCGACAAGAACAATCTAATCATCACAAACACATTATTTCAACATCATGCTAGAAGACGATATACGTGGAAGATGCCAGGAGATACAGGAAGATATCAAATAGATTACATTCTTGTTAGACAACGGCTTAGGAATCAAGTAAAAGACTGTAGAAGCTACCCAGAAGCAGATATGGACACTGACCACAACATCGTAATTATAAAGGCCGCACTTAAAGTTAAAAATTTAAAAAAAAAACTGAAAAAGGCAAATGAATTGCTGAAAGATATCGGGAAAATATCTGATACTAAGGAAGTAGAAACAGAATGGAATAACATTAAATCCAGCCTAAACATGGCGGCCAGAGATATTCTGGGGTATACACAAAAAGAAAATAAGAAACCATGGACAACAAAGAATATCTTGAATTTAATAGAATAAAGACGGAAATACAAAACTAAATCAGATGAAACAGGAAAACAGAGATACAAAGCCATAAAATGGTAAATTATTCGCAAATGTAAGAAAGTTAAAGAACAATACATTGATGAAAAGTGCAAAGAGATACAAACTAAGATGGAAGTTGGAAAGACAGATGAAGCATACAAACAAATTAGAATCAATTGTAGGGATATAAAACCTTATAGCAAAAATATAAAGGACGCGGGAAGAAACGTCATTATAGAAAATGTAGAGAAAGTGAATAGATGGCAAGAATATATAGGGAATTTATATGCAGGAGATGAACTGACATCATTAGAACAGGAATCAGACATTGAAAATGATCACTTGGGATATCCTATACTTAGGGATGAGTTTAATTTAGCATTAAAGGGTCTGAAAAATGGCAAGGCATCGGGTACAGATAAGGTGCAAGCAAAACCTCCAAAAGCCGCTGGACAAACAGTAACAGAACGTCTGTTCCAACTTGTAAGCTATATGTATGAGACAGGCGAGATACCCAAAGATTTCAAACGTAACATCATAGTAACTATTCCAAAAAAGAAAGGTGCGGATAGATGTGAAAACTTTCGAACAATAAGTTTGACAGCGCACGTGTCAAAAATATTAACTAGAATTGTACAAAAACGAATGGAAAAACGAGTTGAAGAGATACTAGGAGAATATCAATTTGGGTTTAGGCGAAACAAGGGAACACAGAAGGCTATTTTAGCTTAGAGTGATAATGGATAGTAAAAGGAGAAAGTGTGTATACAGGGTTTGTAGATCTGGAAAAAGCATTCGACAATGTAAAATGGAAAAAATGTTTGAAATACTCAAAGAGATTGGAATGAGTTATAGGGATGGACGAATAGTACATAGCTTATACAAAGAGCAAACAGCAGCAATAGAATTAGAGCAGGAACGTAGAGAAGTAAACATTAGGAAAGGAGTGAGACAGGGATGTGCCCTATCCCCATTAATTTTTAACTTGTACATTGAAGAGGCAATAAATATGGTCAAATGCAGGAAGACATTTGGAATTACTATGCAAGGACAAAAAATTGATATGCTTAGATTTGCATCTAGCAAAGAACAGTTACAAGCTGCTCTTAATGAACTGGAAACGGTTCTAACAGAGGGTTATGGTATGAAAATTAACAAAAATAAAACTAATGTACTAGTATGCAAAGGAGGGGAAAATAAATAAAAAAAAAGAATACAAATAGTTAACAAGAACTTACAAGAAGTTAAAGATTTCTGCTACCTAGGAAGCCAAATAACGCAAGATGGGAAAAGCGCAAAAGATATAAAACAAAGATTAGCACAAGGTCGTGGTGCATTTAACAAGAAAAAGCAATTACTGTGCTCAAAGACAACAAACAGAAACAAGGAAAAGATTGCTTAAAACATATGTGTGGAGCACAGCACTGTACGGCTGTGAAACCTGGACAGCAGGAGAAGCAGACAAGAAAAAGGTATAAGCCTTTGAAATGTGGTGCTACAGACGTATGATGAAGATATCATGGACAGACAAAGTTAAGAACGAAGAGGTACTAAAAATGGTAGGGGAAGAAAGAAATATGTGGAAAACGGTTAAAAATAGGAGAGATAGGATGATAGGCCACATACTACAGCATGAGGGAATAGTGCGGAACATATTAGAAGCAGACATAGGAAAAAAGAGAAGTAGAGGAAGACCTAGGTCAGACTATTGCACACAGATAGTGAAAGATGTAGGCTGTAGGAATTTCAGGGAAATGTGTAGGCTAGCTCAGAATATAAATAAGTGTAGGTACGTGACCAACCAGTTTTGAGACAGAAAACTTAATGACGAAAAAATAAGTGCAGATAAATCTGATGATTATTATAAACAACTACAGTTGTTGGTTGTGAAATACCTGCAACTAATGTTGACTGTTCGAAAAGACATATTGGAAAAATATTAAATCGGCAAATGTTCAAGTGCTGTAGGAACTTGGCAGCCATAGGCTGCTTACCCCCCTTCACAACCACTGAATGTCGGAGAAATAGGGTATATAATTGTAAAACAATAGATGGGAACTGAACTGCATCTAACAAGAAAGAACAGCGCCTATGATGAAGACAACAAACATAGAAACAAGAAGAAAATTGTTGAAAGCATAGGTGTGGAGCACAGCACAGTATGCCTATGAAATATGGGCAGTAGCAAAAGCAGACAGAAAAACGGTAGCAGCCTTTTAGAATGCCGTGCTTCAGATGTATAAGGATAATAGCATGGACAGACAAAGTTAATAACAAATAGGTAATAGAAATAGTAGGGGAACAAGGATATCTGTGGAGAAAAATAGGAGAAATAAAAGGGCAGAATACGTTCTAAAGCATGTTGGTGAATAGTATGGGATATATTACAAGCAGAGATAGGAAAAACGGAGGTAGATGTAGACCTAGGTCAGATAGTGATAGATGCAGACTGTGCAAATTTCAGGGAAATGTGTAGGTTAGTTCAGAATAGGAAACAATGAAGGTTGCGTCTAACCAGTTCCAGAACTGAAGACCTAATGATGATGAGTTAATATCGGGTCGTAGTCAATCTGGGCAATTAGATAACTTTTAATCAGTTCAAGCTTTCGAAAAATTTTATTTTCTTCAGGAAGACTATAATTCCAGGATTACAAAAATGTTAATATGTTAATGCTACTTACGATTATATGAATCTATCTAGTAATTGCCTGGAGCATGATAATAGTTAGGATACGACGACAAACTTGGTGAGTACATTCAAAACACATAATACAGTTAACATAATAATTAATTAAGGTGGCTTATTTCTTAATTAATTATTATGTTAACTGTATTATGTGTTTTGAATGTACTCACCAAGTTTGTCGTTGTATCCTAACTATTATCATGCTCCAGGCATTTACGAGATAGATTCATATAATCGTAAAAAGTATTAACATTTTTGTAATTCTGCAATTATAGTCTTCCTGAAGAAGAAAATAAAATTTTTCGAAAACTTGAACAGATTAAAAGTGTTATCTAATTGCCCAGATTGACTACGACCCGATATTTGCTATACAATATCAAGTTTTCTAGTCGAAATTAACCATCCCCTCTGAACGGACCTGCACCTTGAAGAAGTAGAACGGATAGAATGGCTTGCGTGTTTCAGTGAGCTAAAAAGCTGAACTATAGGTTTAATCAAATTAGTGAGGAACAGATTAAAACAGGTTCCTGAAAGAGGGCAGCAGTTCTTTCAGCACTTAGAGTGACAGAGACCTTGGGGGTCAGCATAACACTCTCGGACATACTAGTTCGATGTGAAAGGCAACGACGAGAAACCACTACATTACTTCCTAAGTGCACAGCGTACTGAAAATATTTTAAAGTGATGGCATCCTGTGGGATAAGATTCTAGAGTTAAAATAGTTCCCCGTTGGGATCACCGGGAGAGGATTACTTTTGAGTATGAGATTGACAAGGAAGAGCAGGGAACATTTTGTGAGTCGGAGCATGGAATGCCAGAAGCATGAAGCAACAGGTAAGCTAAAGAATTTGAAAATTGAAATGGATAGATTAGCATTAGACATATAGGGATTAGCGAAGTTCAGTGCCCAGAGGCAACGGATATTTGGAGTGGAGACTTTAGGGTAATTCATACAGGACCAGAGGAAGAAAATTCAGGAGTGGGTATGGTTATGATGCCGTACAAGATAGGACACCATGTAGAAAACTACTTACAAAAGAGCAAAAGAGTACTCATGGTTAGATTAACATTAAAACCGGTAAATACAATAATAATACAAGCATTCATACCTACTATATATCGAAGAGGCAATGAATACTGTCAAATGTAGAAAGACATTTGGAATTACTATGCAGGGACAAACAATTGATATGCTTAGGTTTGCAGATGATATAGCAGTATTAGCATCTAGCAAGTAATAGTTAGAAGCAGCTCTTAATGAAATAGGAACAGTTCTAACAGAGAGATGCGGTGTGACAATTAACAAAAATAAAACTAAAGTACTAGTATGTAAAGGATGGGAAAATCAGTCAAAAACCAGAATTCAAATAACAAACGAGAACCTACAAGAGGTTAAAGATTTCTGCTATCTAGGAAATCAAATAACACGTGGGAAGAGTACAGAAGGTATAAAACAAAAATTAGCACAAGACCGTGCTGCATTTAACATGAAAAAGCTGCATACTATGTTCAAAGACAACAGATATAGAAACAAAGAAAAGATTGCTGAAAACGTGTGTGGAGCACTGCACTGTACGGCTAAAAAAGAAACGTCCTTTGAGACTGCTAGTTTGTTTCTAGATAATTTTTATCATTATAACACCAACATCAATTTAATTTTTAGATGAATTTTTATAATAAGGTTTAATACTAAAATGCCAATGAAGTGCTTCGGTCAATTAGACCAATATACAATTTGTTTTATGTTGACTATCATTAAAATGTCTGACTTTATGAGTTTTGTTCTGTTTATCCAAGTAACCAAGATACAAAATTTATTCAGTTTTTATAAAATTTAAAATTCACTTTTCACACTATTTTCAAAAATAAAACTGAATTTTGTTCACCGGCTCCCTCCTGCCCTTGATCTCTCGTCTTCACTCCTCCTTCTGTCCTTGGATTAAGCACCGAGAAATTCATTTGCCCGTTCCTTCTCTCGCTTCATTCTAGAAGCCTACCTTCTCGAGAAATTTGTTCATCCATGCCTTCTCGCATTTCCCGCTTGAAGCCTACCTTTTCGAGGAATTGTTTGTCCACGCGTTCTAACGTTTTACGCTCAAAGTCCACCTCCTCGAGAAATTCATTCGTGCGTGCATCTTGCTTCGTGCTGAAGCTTCTAAATGTGTAGTATATTTTTGGACAAAGAAAATTTAAATGTATACCATATTTTCAGACATAGAGAATATTAAGGTTTCTACAGAAAATTTTCTCACTGTATGTACGTTTTTTAGTAAAAATTTCTGTTACACTAAACAAAATTTAGAAATTCAAATCTCTCTGGTACATGGAATCTTCTCTACTGCTAACATTATTACATCACAATACCCTTACAAGGTTAGTCTCTCTACCTGCTTAACCACCCTCTCAGATCCATTTAAAGTAAATATTTTTGGCTATTAAGATCAAGTATGACATGCGTTGTGGATGCTAAAGTTTTCGGTCTTTGTCGGTTCATTGATAGTTATCTATTTTGGACTTTCTACAAGTACTGTTTCAGATTCTACCATGGCTGGAATCTGGATCAATCTATTTCAGAAAAAATGAACTTTCTATGCCACTTAAACATAATGGCAACTGCAACAGCATTAGTAATTCTATACATTCTTTGATCTGAATGGCTCTTTCAAATTGTATCCTTGTTAGCTAAATGACACAGATAAACTTGATCGCCCAATATGTTGTCTACATCTCAGTATCCAACTATTTCTATTATGGCTGGTAAACCAGTTTCGGTAAAACTGTGGTTTTGATCAAAACAGAAAACCAGTTTCTGTAAAACCGATTTTAGTAAACACCTATTTCGGCTACAGCGGTTTTTGTGGAATTGGTTTCAGTAAAATCGTTTTCGATAATAATGGTTTCGGTTAATTAGGTTTTTGATAAAACCGATTTTAGTATAATCGGTTTTGGTAAAGCGGTTTCAGTAGAACGGTTTTGGCAAAACTTGCTCAAAAACTAATTTTGGTATTTAGAGTTGTGGTAAAAATTTTATGCAAGAACTATCCGTATCATGCCACTGCGCTAGTTATCAAGCAGTCAATTTTGATAGTATATTGTTTAGTGTATTCATTTGTACCTTGTCCTGCTCCTTGTTGCACCTATCTGTAAGGGAGTAGAATTATACCAATTACCTCGGGACTGATGCACTGGCTGCAAACTCCGTCTCCTCAAGTATGGCAGAATCTAAACAAAACACTAAATTTTGCTTACCACAAACACATAGCCTAAGCTATAATCATTTAAGAGCATGAAACATCTAATAACTTCCTCAGGGGTGGGCTGACCGGTATAGCTTAACACAGTAGTGTACCATTTAATGCACTAAGTCACAACACACCATTTCAATAAATAAAACAATTGTAAAGCAAAGTAGTTCTAATGTTTCTTTTAGGTAATATAGGTACAAAAAATATGTACCATGAAAAAAAGGCATGATTCGACTTAGTTCCTTAATAAAACAATTCAAGTAACAAAACTATATACAAGGCAACTTAAACTTTCATAAGTCCCAACTTTTATATCAATTAATAAAGAATTAAATTACGTTAAATCTGTTACAAATAAATCAAATGCGCCGATAAGTGTTTGAGCTCATAACCTTATCAGTGTTACACTGTTTTATTAATACACCAAATGTGTACTAAGCACATTCTGCAAAGGTGCTATATTATACAAGTGAAATTAGATTGAGGTAAAGGTCAATTATAGATCAAATTTTAATATCGAGTGACTGCGGACTTCGAGGCATCAATTGACTTTCTAACAATTTAAAAATTAACTTTAAAACGTCCAGGAATGTTTTACAAATAAAATTTATAGTATTTACTCTTTGTTTAAACTAAAAGTTTTGTTCCAAACCCGATCCGATAAGAAAGATATAATTACCCAGTTACAACTTGTAGGAAAACAATGTCATCTGACTGCCAACAGCCAACCTAACCGACAGCTGCGTCCTTGACTCGATTTGACCCTTGCTATGAACAATGAAAGTGTAGCATCAACCCTTGCTCTCCGTCTTGCACTTGTAATTTCGTCATGCGTGTTAAATTAAATTCGAATATTCATTCTTCATAATAGATTCCATTACTCAAGTCCAATTTGTTGCATCAGTCTTTAATTATATTTATTTCGATCGTACTTAACAGCTAAAATTTGTAATACCTCATTAGCCAAATTTTATTTAAAAGAAAGCTCTCTTACCACTAGCCTGCTGTAAGTTTCTTAAATAAACATTTTCAGACGAACTCGCTTCTTCGCCAGAATTATCATTATCAAAACGATTTTTCGACACATCATCTTGCTTGCGAGTTCAACTCAACAAGAACCAGAAAACCACGATTGGCCTCGATTATCGCCGTCGGACCTCGAACCCCTACTCCGTTCTATCTGGTTTTATTTGCAATAGAAATTTATACTACCATAGATGTATACGCACGTAATTAGGGTTGCCTACCTATAGTGATATTAGCATGATTTTATACTGCTACAACCTATAAAAAATAGTAGTATAAAATTTTACAAAAATATATCACTAATGTCAATTAAAGAATAAACATATAAACTAAGTATATAGATGCTGACTTGAATTTGTAATCATTGTCTAATGATTTAATGGAGTGAAGAAGCCTATTGTATAGTGTAGGGCCCATAAAAACGTGAGATTTAAACACTAATGTCGATGAGGGTAAGGTACTTATTCAGATTTTTTCGGAAAAGCATTATTGAATCAAAAATAGAAAAAAATAAGTTAATACTTTTAAGCACTTAAAAAGTGGCCTACTATGCTTATTTATACCTTTGTGAGAAATAATACAAATTACACGTTTTTGAAGTCTAAAGTCCCAAATTAAAATACCATAGCAGAGTCTGGTTTCAAATAAAGCATAATATACTTTAAGTGGTGTCTTAAGACAATTCCGTGAATACAGTTTGTAATGCATAACAAACAGATGCTAATTTTGCGGCGAGTGCTGATATATGCCCTGACCATGATCAATACCGATCAATCCATAAACCTAGGAACTTAGTATTAACAACTAAGTTTAACGAGTAATTGTTTTTAACAGTTTCAATATCATTATGAGGCCTGAAAATAATGCAACAGGTTTTTTTAAGTTTACTGAGAATTTATTTAACTTAAATTAATTTTGAGCAGTTTCAATATCAGTTGAAATATGGTCTTCTAATAACGACAGCGAGGAACAGCCCCAGTACAAAGTAATATCATCAGCAAAAAGAGTTCACTTAGAAAAGGTTATAGACGATGAAAAATCATTAATATAAAATAAAAATAATATAGGGCCCAAAACAGGCCCTTGGGGTACCCCAAGATTAAGAGATAAGATATCAGACATGATAGTTTAGAGGTCTAACAGGCTGAATGCTGTCCACTAAATATGATTTAAATCAACAATTTGCCACACCTATAATACCATAATGTTCAAGTTTATTTAAAAGACTATCATGATGAACACAATCAAATGCTTTACTAATATCAATGAAAGCAGCAGCTGATACTGTATTTCGTTTATTGATAGAGGAATACAGACTAAATAGAAAATTTTGTATAGCATCTGCAGTGAATCTGTAAGCACTAAAACCATACTGACAATCGTCTAAAGTTTAAATTTGGTAGCAAAATTAATAAGCCTATCCTTTACAACAGTTTTTAATAACATTGAGATGGTTATAATAAAGATATAGGTCTAAAATTATTTACCAAGAAGAATCATCCCTTATGCAAAGGAATGACAGTGGCGTGTTTGACACATGCAGGAAAGATTCTGTGCTAAAAAGACTCGTTTATAAGTTCTGCAAGGTACTTAATAACATTTAGTGGTAGGAGTAGTAAAATTTTGACCGATATATTGTAATGACCTATTGAATTTTTATTTTTAAATGCCTTAAGGACTTTGATTATTCATGGTGATCAGTAGGGTAAAAAAAGAAACTGTTGCAGTATACTCTTTATGATTGTGCAAAAGCTCAATAACTTCATCAACAGGGGTATCGTTGTTTGCCACAACCTCTCTTGCAGAATTTGCAAAATGCACGTTCAAGGCATTTATGACATACGTTTTCGGAAAATTTTTAAGTCGAATGTCTTGTTTTTGAGTATACGATCTCTTAATCAATTCATATGTTGTATTCATGTTTTAAAGATATTATATCATAGCTTGTATTTTTTCAAATTATGTTCACTGTTCTCGAATAATAAAATAATTTAATTTCTCAACAAGTTATTCTGTTTTTGTAAATAAAAAGTAAAAAAAATAAAATTATGAATATATTTAACTCCCAGTTTTTAAGTACCTGGTTATTTTTTCTTATTCTTGGTTTAAAATAGGTCCTTTGTTTATTAAAATTTGAAAAAACATTTTTGCTGCATTCATATTTCTGTAAAGTATTGTGCACTATAATAACAGACATCTATTGAGTTTTAGTTTATACTAATAATTGATATCACATTTATAAAATAAGACACAGCACTGCACTATCAATTATTAGAAAATTGCTTAATGTTTGGAAAACGATTATAAAATGAGGCTAATTAATGTTTGCTAATATCCACTGTCTTTCTTCTTTTTCGGTAATTGCTAAGCTTCAGTCAAACCAACATATCCATCCTGCCATTATACAAGAATTTATACCTATGCACTATTTAGCATCAGAAGCACCTGTGATACGATTGAAAATCTGAACACGACTAAATCTAATAAAACCGCAAATACTTGTGATTTACGAAGTACATATATGCAACTATAAAGTAGAGTAGGCGAGCTTTAGGTACGTATATTTTCCGACAACGCACATATTTTTGAAATTATAAAATGTATATTTACGGACGTAGCACTTTAAGTATGCATTTTGAAAACGTATATTTATGGACGTAGCAGTTAAAGGGTTAACAACGAAATTACTCTATCTATCTACAAATGTACAAATGCCAGAAAACCTCTTTTCATAAGGTTTTCAGCAATGCAAAATTGTTTTTTAAGTTATCAAATTATTGCCACCATAATGTCGGAAAGACATTTGGTCATATGATAATCAAGGCAGTGGGTGCATTTTAATGCGAATTGAAAACAAAAATGTACCGTATTTCTATTTGTATTGTTTAAATTGTTGACCACCACACCTGATAAAGGTTCTTGTTCTTTTCCGCATACTTACCATGGTCATGTTCATAGATAGCTTCTGTCTTAAGAGTTCACATCCATTTTATTAATTTATTTAACTACTTTGCTTACAGGAAGCGGTGGTAGAACAAAAAGATATTTAGATTATTGTGCTATAGCAGAAATTAACTGGGTAGTATTTTGCGGAAAAGGATCAAAAGCTTGTTTGGGAAGATCATTCCATAGCCTGATTCCCACATCAATGAACAAATTATTGGCAACGCTGTACCAATAAGATGGGTGCTGGATTTTAAAAGGATGATCATGTCTGGAAATGACTTGCCTGCTATTGTTTCATACATAACCACAAGAGCACGCTTTTTACGCCTACTTTCAAGAGAGTCCATTCTAACTCGTTGACTAATTCAGTCGCACTGATTCATTGTCGAAATTGCCAGAACACATTTCTTGCAGCACGGCACTGAACAGAGTTTAATTTGTCTGTTAAATACTGAATTTGGGGGTCCATATTATAGCACAGTATTCTAAAATTGGACGGATTAACGTCAAATATGCATGGCCTCTTTGCTTTACGCAGGCAGAACACGACTATATGCAAACGCTTTAGAGCTTTGGAGACCACTGCAAGAATGTGTTCGGTCCACCTTAGGTCCCTGCTTATGATAATGCCAAGATATTTACAGCTGTCTGACGAATTTATATTTCCAAGGCGGTACTGATGATCAACTACGTATTAGTCAAACGAAATCCAAACGGTTTTGGCTCTATTGATAGCTTACTACTGACATGAGCCCAATGGACAATTTCACGTCTGCTCGGCTTTTAATGGGCCTATATAAGACAATGTCGTCAGCAAATAGACTAATGATTGACTTTTCCAACTGTGCAGCGATTGATGAAGATGGGGAACAAAGTTTGGCCTAGCACACTTCTTTGGGGAACTACTACAGGTTCTGAGAGTTATTGGTTATCCAATATCTGTTGTGTTCTATTTGATATCTTTGATGCTAAAATTAAATACATTTATAAACGCCTATTTCTTATAACGGATCTACTGGCATGCTGTTGGGGGTCTGTATTGTAGACTTCTTTAAAGGTATTGCTTAAGAAAGTTAAAGTGTCAGACACTCTTATCTTTCATTTCGGGAATAGATGCATTTGTGGCTCTGCACGATTTTATGTACTTATTAAACAAATTCCGCTTCTTGGAATATGCATTACCAGCTGTTAAATTGGTCATAGAGTCATGCAGGACTTTCATTTTTACTTCAAGCAATTTCTTTTTTAGTGTTTTAAATTCTGCTTTATAGACTGTTGATTTGTTATGAAACTTGTAGTGACGTCTACATTGCTTTTTCAGCACATGAACTTCATGTGTATAGTAAATTGGATCGGAATTAGTAGGTAGAGATTGTGCAGGTATGAATTGTAACCAACTATGTACTGCTTTAAAAGTGTTCCAGTTATGATTACTAGTACCTGTCTGTGAGGCCCATTCGTTATATTGTGTGTACATATGCTCCTTTATGCTGCATTTGTCAGCCTTTTATAGCAAAAAATAGTTGTTTTTGTGGATTTATTTGGAGCAACCCTTTCTATAACTACATGTATGGTCGGTTATCGCCAAAATAGTCCAACCTCGCAAGAGTACACATCGACTAGCGGATTAATTAAAGATTATATCTAATAGATTGTTGTTTCTTGTAGGGTCTGGTACAATTTGAACTAATCCATTTGATAGTAGATTCTTCACCCGTTTTTATCACTTGAGCATGATGGAGTAATATTCCATACTACTTTTGGTAGATTTAAATCACCTGCTAGTAGTATGTATACCCATTGGTTTGTTGCAGTTGTGTATCAAGTCAGAGATGTGGTTAATAATGTCTTGTGGTGCCGATTGAGACTGATAGGCGACAATAATTTTTAGTTGAAGGTTAACTATGACAATGTTGACAGTAATTATTTCATATATCGGGTCAAAACTTGGATTCTTGGAAGTAAGTCTATTGTTTACTACAATTAAAACCCCATCACCGCAAGAGCCTCTGTCACGTCGATAGACAGTATAATATGGGAGAAAAATTTGGGCATCCGTGATATGTTTCGGAAAGCCAAGTTTCTGTAGCTAATATGATGTCGCCTCTATAGCTGTCGTATAGATTATGAAATGCTGAAATTTTATTAACTATGGTTTGACAGTTAATCAGCAGCACACTTATGTGTTGAGTATTTTGTTGGTGCTTGCATCTAAAAAATCTTGGCTATCAGTTGCCCGGGTGATTGATTGGCTTTTAGGACGATCTGTAGCTGGATTAAAAATAAATTCCCGAACATAGACATTTTCGGGCAAGTAGGAAACATCCATTAGGCACGACTTTTGTGGATGGGAATGCCCACTTTAAAAGTACTGAATGTTTTATTGGTATTAATCCCAAAGCATACATCATTGGCAGCATCTAAATTTAAGTAAGCAAGCACATCTTGTGCACTATGTGGTTCACCACTAGCGTTATGGGCAACGCAGCTTAAATAAGCCAGGGGCACTTTTGCACACCTGAAATAGTTTCTATACCATTGCTGGAACTTAGGATTGATGAACTTATAATAGTTTTCTTGTGTGGTCTATTTCTTACTACAGTGGTCCACTTCTCTTTTCCATGTGTGAATTTTGAGCATTCTGTATTGGCATTGGTTATCTCAATGTTATCTTGCTTGTTAAAAGACTCTAAACTGTTACATTTTCCCACGTACGTATTCATCGCCACTGTTACGTTTGGCAACACTGATACGGTCCACGTTTCACAATATTGCACTATAGTTAATATTATGACATAATTACGTGGCAAATTGTATCAAATACCAAACACGTTTACAATGATACAATTCTTATTTTTACACAAAAGTAAACCAAAGTACTCACTTAAAACGCGCCTTGAAGTTAATCTCAGGGCATCTCCTTGTTGTTGTTTTAGGGTGGGTTGCGTCATGCCATTGTTGAATCCAAATTTATTCGTCTTCCTCTTTCGCCGTTCGTAGCGGTACGATAGGAATAACCAGGTAAGGAACGATAAGGCAAGATAAGGAGGAACCTACATCCTAAAAACGAAAAAGACAAAAAATCACAACACAGGTAAACGTTACCGTTCAACGTCTCCTGGCTAATAATGCGCTATTCACACCGCGCCTGCACATTCTTTTGCACCGACGCAACTGTCCAGGATGGCGGAAATTAACAAAATTATTTTGAAATAATGGCGGGAATTAACTCACAAATTTAAAAGTGTACATTTCCAAATTTGGAATGTAACAAAACTTAAGATATTGTTTGTTATTTTTATTTCCTTATCGTTATCAGGTATTTGTTTAGAAGAAGAACTGTGCAAGTGTGTTTGTGCGGTTTGCTATCATATCTCAATTGGGCAGTTGCAGGTGTGGAAATGTTATTATTATTAATATTAAAAGCAGTATCCACTCAAGTTTAGAGTTTTTGTGTTTTGCATTTGTTTTTTCAATGTTTTTGTGTTTTGTGTATGTTCTCTCAATGTGGTGGCTGATGGATAGTGATCTGAATGCAGACGGCTCCGTGGCGTAGTGGTATGTTTGTGACTACTATGCCCAAGGTCCCGGGTTCGAATCCCGACACGGTCCGCTTGAAAAATGTTGGGCGAGCATTTTTCACAAAAATACACCCTTGTTCGAATGAGAGGTAAAATGGAGGTCCCGTGTGTGAGTGTTGTCATGCACGTTAAAGATCCCTACCTTGCTTGGAACAGCAAGGGTTTGGCAAAATGCCAAATTTTCCAGGTAAAAAAAACTCGCTTCCTGGCCAATGTAGTACCTTCGGGTGGAGCATTGGAAAATCACATGTAAGGTGATCAGAATGCACATTAGATTTTGTTAACTTATATCCAGCTGTAAGCAATCTGATTAGTTCTATATTAGAGTTTTAAGGTTTTTGACTTCTAAATTTAAATTTATGATTTTCCAAAATGATTTTAAACCTGTTGTTTTGTAGAAATTCCATATCGTCGACTCCATTACACTTCGAGATAGTGAATGATTTTTCACTTACACTATTCTGGTGTGTGCAATTATTACATAGATATTTTTTAGTACCATCTGCACTTTCTATAGTGGTTCCTTGTCTGTTACTGCATGTAGAATGAGCGCTTTCTTCACAGTTAACACAATCCACATATTTTATCAGTACCTTTTTACAATAATAGCAAATTTTCTTTATAGCTAAGTTTGATGCAACTTCATTGGTGACCATCATTACTTTTTAAAGTTTTTCCATTAGAATAGGCACTAGTTGCTTCAGAAACAAGATGGAAAAACTAAATTGTATGTATAGAAACTTTAAATGCTGTATACGTGTTCTAGGCGGTTCCGAGGCGTAGTTGGTATGCACAAAACTACTATGTCCAAGGTCTCGGTTTCGAATCCCTACACAATCCGCTTGAAAAATATTAGGCGAGTATTTTTCACAAAAGTACACCTTCGTTCGGATGAGGGGTAAAATGTGGGTCCTGTGTGTGTGTGTCTGTGGAGCCCTGTCATGTTGAAAGATCATATCCCCAGGAATTTCGAAAGGGACTTCTTCCAACAATAGAGGTAGTTGATTTTGAAGAAAGTCGAAATACACTTCACCATTGAGGTTTCTTTCTAAAGTATAGGGGCCAATAAGGATATCTCCTATCATAGTCATCCACAAATTTAGGCTGAATATGCGTTTGAATGATTTCTGTCTTATTACATGAGGTTTTCGTTTGCATAATAATAGTAATTGTGGAGATTTAGAACGCCAGCATGCATAAAGTGAGACTCATCCGACCACAGTATTTTTTCGAAAGAAATGGCATTTCTCAATATCTTGTGTTAGTAACCAACGGCAAAACAACAACTTCTATTCAAAATCTGTGCCTCCACCTTACAGAGCTAGAACAGGTTTAAAGTGAAAAAAAGGAAGAATACTATTCTTATACAGAACATCTGCTACTTTTCATTGTGAAACTCCAGTCTCTCTTGCAATTTGACGTGAAGAAATTGTAGGATCTTGTTTTACTCGACCCAAGACAAACTTGTCAATTTCTACATCTAAATCTTATCCCCTTCCCTATGTATTTGAAATGCTTCTTCATCGAGGAGCCATTGGTGCGTTCTTGCAAACACATTGCAATTGGGAAACCAACGATTTGGGAACCGTCTTTGATATTCCTCCTTGCTCTGGTAGCATTACCATCGCAAAAACCATAAATGAATTCCATATCTGCATATTCTCTATTGCTGTAACTTGCAAGCATCTTGGAAAATAATTTGGTATGTATAAAAAATTTATAAGTATACAACTGTCTATTCAGTGACACTGTTACATACTGTCAACTGTAAACGTTTTAGTGGTTTTAAAATTACAGTACATTTTTGTTTTCAATTCGTGTTAAAATTCTCCTAATGTCTTGATTATTCTGACTGAACAACGATACTATGGGGACAAGAATTTAATAAATTAAAAATCAAATACAAAGTGTTTTGCATTGCTGGAAACCTTATGAAAAGAGGTTCTTTTCTGGACATTTGCTCATTTGTAGATACCTACCTTCTATCTTTCCATCTGTTTGGAAGAATTTTCCTATATGTCCGGTCTTAAAAACTGGTGAATCGAATTGTGTTGAGAACTATAGGCCAATTTTAATTCTTTCCAACTGTGCAAAAATTTACGAAATGGTGCTATATAACAGAATATTTGCTACTGTGGAATGTCGGATTTCACCCTATCAACATGTTTTTTTTCCGGCAAGGTCTACCATGACTAATCTTTCATGTTTGACACAAACTATTTCTAATAGTCTGGATGCTCAGGGACAAGTAGATGTTTTTTACTCAGACTTTCAGAAAGCATTTGACAAGATTGACTATTTTATTTTGCTGCATCAATTGGCCCTATTAGGTTTAGATGAGTCACTTATTGCATTATTCGCATCATATATGAGTTGTCGTGCTCAACATGTTATATATAATGGATTTAAGTCGTCTCCATTTTTAACAACTTTTGGAGTCTCACAGGGCTCCAATTTGGGGCCACTTTTATTCATAATTTTCATAAACGATATAGTAGATTCATTTTCATGCTATCATCTTCTATACGCTGATGATTTAAAACTTTATATGCACATAACCTCTTCTGATGATTGTCAAACTTTACATTTACAAATAAATAGTTTACATAAGTGGTGTGTGAAAAACAAACTTAATCTAAATATATCTAAATGTAATGTTGTATCCTACACTAGGAAGTTGCAGCCGATTCATTACAATTATCATGTTGGTAATAATAGAATAACTAGACAAATATCAATAAAAAACTTAGGAGTATTGTTTGATGTTTCACTTTCATTCACAGGTCACATGAATAATGTTGTAAATTCTTCTCTCAAAATATTAGGTTTCATAATAAGAAACTCCAAATCATTTTTGAAACCCCAAAGTTTAATTTTGTTGTATCAAGCACTGGTTCGGCCTAAACTTGAATATTGTTGTCTAATATGGTCTCCAATATATAAATATCAAAAGTTATTGTTAGAGTCAGTTCAGCGCAAATTTCTTAAATATTTATTTTTAAAAACGGAGATATTATCCAGAAAGAGGTTACAGTCAACTTCTACTACTAATTAAATACAGTTTTCTGTCATTGGAGTTACGTAGAGCAATAATTGCAATTGTGATTTTTATAAATTTCTTCATAATAAGATTGATAGCATGGATCTGCTATCTTACTTTGAGTTTCATGTACCAGGATATAATACCCGTCAACAGCAACTATTTAGCCTACCTATGAATAGAACAAATTTACTATCCAGGTCACCGATTTATGCTATGTGTTCACGATATAATTCAATATGCAGTTATTGCGATATTAATTATGATAGTTTAAAGGACACTGTGCGTACTGCTATCATAAATTTATAACTTGCTGCGATATATTTATATATTCATATATATATATATATATATATATATATATATATATATACAGGGTGAGTTTTTAGTGTGGCAACGGTCGATAACTCCGTTATTATAAAAGCTACGTAAACCAAATTTGGAGGCATATTTGGCATGCCTAAAGTGCATATTATAAAAATATTTGGAAGCATACAGGGTGTTTCATAATTCCAGGGCATATTAAACTTATATTTTTTTTAATAGAACACCCTATACAGGGTGGTCCGGTTTTCATTAGCCAGCGTATATCTTCTGAACTATGCAAGATATAGAAAAATTTCATAGGAAAAAGTTGTTTGAATATATTTTCTCTACAAATATAAGGCATTAAGTATTTTTTATGGTCTACTATATTTGAGCAATAATATGTCACTTTGGTTGTTTAAATAGAACACCCTGTATATTTTTTTGAAAAAATACTCTACTGGAAATTGTCTTTACGGCAATATACCACAACCAATGAGTTCTTGTCAGAATGCACTAAATAACTCAAATAATAGAATTCCAATAGGAAACTGTGATTATTGTTCATTTACTGTATAAATTAATAAATTGCAAATTTTTTTATACATACATCTGAAAATAATAGCTAACAAGAAAACTAATTATCTTAGTAAATGTTCAAATTGTTCACCATTACATTCTAAACATTTATTAACTCGAATAATTAAATTTTTCTAGCATCTTGCAGCATGACCGGGTAATTAGCAAGCAAGCTGCTTTTATTTTTGCGATTAACTCTTCAAGATTTTGAAAAGGGGTAGAATTAGAATTACACTCGATTTTTTTAAACCCCAAACAAAGAAATCAAGAACTGACAAATCAGGTGATCGGGGAGGCCACAAAGTCGGTCCCCTATTACCGATCCAGTTCTGACCAAACTCATTATTTAAATAATTTGTAACATTGATTCCATTATGTGGTGCAGCGCTATCGTGTTGAAACCATAAGTTTCGCCTAATAACTAGGAAAATATCATCTAAGAAATCTTGAAACGAAGTTTGCAAAAACATCAAATATCTATTTTGGGTTAAACTACCATTAAAGAAATACGGACGCGGTATGCGGTCACCTACTACACCTATCCACACATTCACTGAAAATTGTACTTGTGAACGGGTTTCAACAAATTGCAAAGGATTTCTATCATTCCAATAATGTGTATTTTTTCAGTTAAGAATACCATTTTTATGAAAGTTAGATTCATCAGTCCAAATTATACTGTCCAAAAATTCTTTTCTTATACATTCAATATCCATATACAAAAACCAACTCGGCTGTTGGCATAATTGGGATGTAATGTTTGAACCAAATGCATCTTAAATGCTTTCGTTGAATGACGCCTCAAAAATTAAAAATCTGTCGAAACGTTTAGTTCAGCTGCAGCTTGTCTCGGAGATACTTTAGGATAAGGTCTAAAGTAGGCCAAAATAATCAATTTATGTTGTACTTGATTTCTGGTGATAGTTGAAAAGCTACCATTGGACCTTAAAAAATTTTCTAAATTCTTAAATGTATTTATATTTGGTTGTCTACGGTCAGGATATAAGTTTCGATATAAAACTGCAGCTTTACGTTTATTGTTGTTTGACCTATGAAGACAGCATAACATATCAACTTTTTCATTGTTTGAATAATTCATTTCCATTATTTTTGAAACAACTATTAAGAACACAATAATACTTTACTTATTTATGTGATAGATAATTGTGAATAAACAACTGAAATACTGTAATGGCATTTGTTAACAGAAATAATCAGATTGAAATTCTATTATTTAGGTTATTTAGCGCACTTTGAATAGAAATCATTGATTGTGGCATATTGCCGTAAAGACAATTTCAAGTACAATATTTTTTCAGAAAAATATACAGGGTGTTCTATTTAAAAAACCAAAGTGACATATTATTGCTCAAATATAGTAGGCCATGAAAAATACCTAATGCCTTATATTTGTAGAGAAAATATATTCAAAAAACTTTTCCCATGAAATTTTTTTATATCTTGCATAGTTCAGAAGATATACGCTGCTAATGAAAACCGGACCACCCTGTATATTATTACATTTTTGAAAAGCCCATAAAAAGAGCTTTAATTTGATATCAAATTGTATCTGTCTATTCCTTTTAGTTTTTGAGATATTCAACTGTTTTTAAAAAAAATGACCCCGATTAGATATATTGCCACTGCACTAATACACAATTTATGTTAATTTTCAAGATGCAGAAAATTTTACCATATACCATAGTATATTTGTAAATATCACTTTTTTGAAATTTCTTTCCAGTATACAGGGTGTGTCAGGTTTCGCAAAATGCAATTTTTAAATGGCACCCTACCAATTTTATTGCTACAATGGATAGTTCATTAAGTGTCCTTTCATTTTTGTTACGCATTCCCTATACCTAAATCCATTACTTTCTGAGATATTTTTGATTTTCTTCAAATTTTATGAATGTTTTTAATTTACATAACTAAAAATAACTTATTATTGGAGAATATTATAAAACAATTAATACATTTTGATTAACAATCAACTACAGTTATCCAATAACAATTTTCACTAAAGATATAGCAACCTACAATAATACGCTATCAACAGAATTCTGCCAGATCAACAATATGCATTTTATAGAAAATGTTCAAACAGGAAATCAGGCAGGCTTTGAAAAAAATAACTATTACATGTAAAGTGTCATTTAGGTTTATTAATTGTAATGTGTTGTTATTTAATAGGATATCTCTCTTGGTATATTCTTGATGCAAGTAGGAAATTTTTTAAACTTGCTCCCAATACCCAAATCATATTTATTTGCTCTTCCACTGTAAAATTCATTTTGAAAACTCCTTCAAAGATTACATTTAAAACAGAACTGATAATGTGTTAAATGACAACACACTACAATTAATAAACCTAAATGACATTTTGATTGTAATTGTTATTTTTTCAAAGCCTGCCTGATTTCCTGTTTGAACATTTTCTATAAAATGCATATTGTTGATCTGGCAGAATTCTGTCGATAGCGTATTGTTGTAGGTTGTTATATCTTTAGTGAAAATTGTTATTGGATAAGTGTAGTTGATTGTTAATCAAAATGTATTAATTGTTTTATAATATTCTCCAATAGTAAGTTATTTTTAGTTAGGTAAATTAAAAACATTCATAAAATTTGAAGAAAATCAAAAATATCTCAGAAAGTAATGGATTTAGGTATAGGGAATGTTTAACAAAAATGAAAGGACACTTAATGAACTATCCATTGTAGCAATAAAATTGGTAGGGTGCCATTTAAAAAAAGTTTTTAAAATTGCATTTTACGAAACCTGGCACACCCTGTATACTGTGAAGAAATTTCAAAAAAGTGATATTTACAAATATACTATGGTATATGGTAAAATTTACTGCATCCTGAAAATTAACATAAGTTGTGTATTAGTGCAGTTGCAATGTATCTAATCGGGGTCATTTTTTCTAAAAACAGTTGAATATCTCAAAAACTAAAAGGAATAGACAGGTACAATTTGATATCAAATTAAAGCTCTTTTTATGGGCTTTTCAAAAACGTAATAATATATAGGGTGTTCCATTTAAAAAAATATAAGTTTAATATGCCCTGGAATTATGAAACACCCTGTATGCTTCCAAATATTTTTAAAATGTGCACTTTAGGCATGCCTAATATGCCTCCAAATTTGGTTTACGTAGCTTTTATAATAACGGAGTTATCGACTGCCACACTAAAACTCACCCTGTATATATAAATATATATTTATATACAGTGTGTCCAAATTCGAGTCTCTACATTGTGATTTCAGTTATTATAAGAGATAGAAATTGTTAATGGGAAAGATTTGAGGAATCCAGGCCAGTTTGTATCCGTTTACAAAATTGGTGTAAGTTGTCTGGTTTGAGATATTCAAGAAAACTAAAAATGGCGGATTTTGTTTTTGATAATAAAACATGAATCATAAGTCGCACCATCACAAGACTTGCACATTATTAAGACATTTTTCTAAAAGGAGTATTTTAGCATAAACAGAATCATTCGACTGTCTTTTGTTTTCGAGGAAACGCCCACAACTTTTGTTTTTCTTATGGCCGCCATTTTGAATATTAAGTGAATATTATGCGCCTTAAAATTACCTTTTCAAAAATATGCCACATGTCTATAAAAAAATGCAAAACTATCCTAAATTTTAAAAATAACTAAATTTGTATGTTCTTTAACGTTTGGTAATCCCAACAGGGCAAATTTTTGTTTATGCTAAAATACTCCTTTTAGAAAAGTGTCTTAATAATGTGCAAGTCTTGTGATGGTGCGACTTATGATTCATGTTTTATTATCAAAAAACAAAATCCGCCATTTTTAGTTTTCTTCGAATATCTCCAAAACCAGACAACTTACACCAATTTTGTAAACGGATACAAAACTGGCCTGGATTCCTCCAAATCTTTCCCCATTTAACCCAATTTCTATCTCTTATAATAACTGAAATCACAATGTAGAGACTCGAAATTTGGACACACTGTATATGTGTATAAGTTAGTTTGTATTGTTAGTCCTATCTTCAATAATTGGGTTTACAACCTGTAGAAGATGTAAATAAATAAATAAATAGATAAATAAATAATAATTTCGTTGTAATACTACTTTAAATTTTGTTAAAAAAATTTTCTTTGTAATTTTTTCCCTTTAAATCCTTTATAATAAATGTTTCTCATAAAACTAAAAAAAACACGATGGTTGCTTTTTATAGGAAATTTAATATGGTTTATTAAAATTGGATTGTTTATCTTGTGATTTGCAGTAGAAGCCGAGAAGTTTAACTTTTACTGCAAGAAAGCATGTTATTAAAAAAACTAAATAAAATCATATCTACTAAACAAAACGAGATAGGACGAAAGCCATATTAACAATTTTTGTTGCAAATAAAGCGTATTATCATCCAGTTTATTTTTGCACGAACGGCACTGTCATATTATTACTATTCAATAATATGCTTCAGTAATAAAATGGTTCTTACTACTATGTTTGTAAAATTAGAACACGAATATATGAACTGTAGCTTTATTAAAATTGAGGACACAATTCTGCTTGATAAATTGACAGTTAATTTTTTGACATGCACTTGTCATTTTCTAAATACCTAAGTGCTGCCAATTACAACATATATACAGGATGGATCAAAGAAATTGTAATTAAGTAAAGCATACTTACAAATATAGTCTGAAATACTATATGACATACCATTCACCCTGTATGGAAACTGGAGAAATACCATTAGATTTTACAGAAAAAATGCTCTTATAACGATCCCAAAGAAAGTTAATTCAGAAATATGTGAAAATTGCAGAAAAATTTTTTTAATGTCTTACGCATAAAATGTTTTAACTTGCATTCTTCACCAAACAAAAAAAATAATTAATAGAAAACTAAAGATAAGTTAGAAGAAACACAATTTAGTTTAAATAATAAAGGTGCTAGAGAACCGTTCTGTTAGATTAATGATAGAAGGTACAATAACGAAGAACTAACTGACACCATTATTATTATGCTTTTATTAATATTTCGGTTTAATTGTTTATATTGAGATGCAATTAAAACTAAAGTTAATTTCAATAAGAAATATTCACCCCAAGAAGAAGTGCAACTTACCCAAAAAGGTGAGCTGCCATTCTACCACTTATTCTTTGACTTACAAATAGCTGAAATGTGACCATAACAAAATAAATACGAATAGAACGTCATTTAACTACCTATTTCAATTAAATATACATTCGCTTCTGGATTTAACAACAGACTTTTACTCCTATATTTAAATTGATTCAAGGTGAGTGTTTACCATAGTTGCGGTAATCAGTTGTACAAGAATGCAATTTGGAATGAAAAACATTTTGTTAAAGAATTCCTATTGATATACAGGTGAAATAAGCATCCCCCTGAACCTAATATTAACAATAGGTACATCTGATCTAACCACAATTTTATTGTAAAGGTAAATTGGTATGAGTACAAACAATGTCGTGATACAAGTAAAGTGATGTCAGTTTACGCCTAACATATCTAACTAATTCAGTTCAGGGAATTTATATGAAACACGTTGAAACTTCTTTATTCTAAATATTAGCATGGATCGAGTTTTGCATTTTTTGTTGTTTTTTTTCTTTATTTTTGAATCGATAAATGAATCATACACACCATTCTGTAGTAGTAAAAATTGTACAACACAATCGCTTCACAAACATCGCTTTTGGTATGATCTGTTAAGAATTTTTGACTGGTATAGATGTGTTTTTAAAGCTGAGTATGTTTTTTGAAAGCAGTTGTTAATGTGTGTGTATTAAATTTAAGTTCAGAATCAATCATAACACCCAAATATTTAACAGATTGATCTAGAGTTAAGACGCTGCCATCAGCAACAATGCTTAAGTCTAATTGTAGAAACTCTTGCTTTAAACGAGTAGGACCCAGAAGCATAACTTTGGATTTAGATGAGTTGATTATAGACAATTTAGTAAACAAAATTCAAATGAACTACCCAAATTGTCATTCAATTTTGTACATGTCTCGCTAGCAGAGTCTATGGGAAAAGAGATGTAAAGAAGAGCGTCTGCCCCATAGCAATGATAAAAACAGCTTTTTAGAACCGTATGCAACTATGAGTATATAGAGTACAAAAGAGACCCCAAAATAGAACCTTGTGGAACATCTCATTTTGTAGACAAGATATCCGAGATATCTTCATCCACAACCATCTTTTGAGTTCGTGAACTTAGGTAACCACAAAAACTTTATTGGTATATCTTCCAGGCTGAGGGAACAGCATGGAGCGGGCCAGATTGTGACTTATAGTATCAAATGCCTTAGAAAAATCAATGAAGACTATTTAGGGTGAGCGTATTATTATCTGAAGTCTTTACATCATCTATCAATTTGAGCAACATTTTTATACTAAATGGTTTGAGAAAGCCAGACTGGAGTATAATGTATTAAGGTGTTATTTGGAGCTAAGGATGATACGAAATATACACTGATATCGTTCGCTAATTTCAGATTTACATTAGTTTTACATCTCATAATACAATGGTTTCTCAACAGTCATCACACTGATTACCACTGTCCCTTAGACTGGATTCAAAATATGCTTTGTTCTCAAGTGACACCACTTTTGTCATTGAGTTCCACAAGTGTTTGTAATCCTGTTCATTTCACTCTTAATCTTAATAAATCTCTTATATGCAGCATCCCTTAGCAATACGAGATTTTTGATGTTGGTTATCCATTGAGCTGTTTTTTATTTATAGTTGACGATATATTAACAGAGCGTGACTGTCTGTCGAACATTGCAGCAACTTAGAGAAGTAGATTACCTTGCATTAATGTCGTGCATATAATACAATTCCTGTAAATGAAACTCCAAAAGATCTGACTCAAAGGATTCCACATTATTGTGTTTATATATTCTATACTTGCGACAAGTATCCTGTTTGGCTTTATATTCAGTTTGCAGATAACTAACTCATGGTATACAGCAACCACTTCAAAGTAATTGTCAACTGGGGATTAGAAATAAACAAAAGATCTGAGAGAGTTGTCATTGAATTTGTTATACGGGTTGGCGTGTCAATAAGCTGTGTTAAGTTGATAGAATTTAGAAAAAACATTCGATCATGTCTAATGGATAAGATGTTTGAGATATTCCAAAACATAAGTTTGAAATATAAAGACAAAATTAGGTAATTGCGAATAGCTAAAGATCACAGTTGATGATTAAGAGAAATGGCAAATATAAAAAAGGGTGTTAAACTAAGACGTTATTTATTTCCCCTGTTTTTAATTTATATATTCAACAAACAATTAGGGAAGTTAAAGCAGAAGTGAATACTAGAGATTTTAGATTACACAGTAATACCCTTGGCCAATAGTACAATCAATCTAGAAAACTTGATACCTAATGTGGATAGGAAGGGATATTGAAAGGAAGTGCTACAACATGATAATATATAAATATATAACAAAAGTAACGTCATTCAGAAATGATAGTAAAATTTACATTTTCAATCTACAAATACAGCAGGAGAAGTAAAAGTGATATAAAGTCTAGCATTGCACTAGAAAAGCTTTCACCAAAAATATAATTTGCTCACGTCAAACTATCGAAATATAAGAAAAAATGTTTAAAAACATTTGTATGTATGTAGCTTAGCATCGTTTGTAAAGTATGTACTATGGAGGAAACAGAGGAGAAAGATTGAAGCTTTTGAAATGTGGTACTATTGGAGAACATTGAAAATGATATAGGCCTACGGGATAACAGACGGTAGACTACAACTTTAATGTCTCACATCGAACCAATACCCGACAACACCATTGCATGTAATAAATAAGTCCGAACGATTTGCAAATATTATTCTTGCTTTCATATCGATTACAAATAATTTAAATAAAACTCATTAATACAAAATAACGAAACATCCTGAACCTACTTTTGAAATAAAAATTAATTGGAAGTCGATTAGTATAAAGGCTTAGTCAGTTTAAATTTTCTGTAAGTACTTGAATTGCAGAACTTCCAAACTTAATATTTACGGTGGTGATTCTGCATAGAATTGTCTGAATTTGGTATAGCTATAAAATAAATTTAAATATTTTCATATAGTTGCAGTTAACCATTATATTGTAATAATGTGTTCGTGAATAAAAAAATTAATAATCATTCACCTTTAGCTCTAATTCATTTTCTTCATTGATGTGGGTATCACGAAGAACCTTAACCTTTGCAACACCTAACGATATGTCTGCTTGCAGGTAGTTGTTAGCACTTATTGAAGGTATATATTTTTACAAATCTTCTAATTTGAACAAAACACCTACTACATGCAAATTCTAGCTTTTTTGCAATGAGCATTGTAATATAACGCATAAATAAATTAATTGAAACAATTCTTGCCACAATCAAGAAGAAATTTTGTTAAAATTGCCTTCTTGCAATAATTATTGAGACATTCTTCTTCGATCTTGTCTGTGATATAGATGCAAACAAGCACAAATTTAGTTAATGCAAAGTAATTTTAAAATAATAGAATGAATGTGGCGATAAACTAATATAAAAATTGTGAATTAAAGATACTTATGTGATGTCGATAGGGCGTAAAAATCAAGCTTGAATGGCTAAGCGGGTGGAATTATAAATTCATTATACAGAAAAAGGTACTAAGAGTATATATTGTGAAATTTCTATTTCGTCTGTAACTACTATAGCACGGTTCAGTTTATGTGCTTATTCATAAATGAAAGTCTCTGTGCACGAGGGGCACGCTAATGTATGTGTTAAGTTTGTGCTTAAACTAGAAGATGCAATGAGTTAGAGTTGAACTAAAGTCAATCATGGAAGAATTTAAATTTCCTATGGCAAACCTTTAGTTTAATTTTACCAAAAAGTAAACTTAATAATATATTTTACCTGTTTACTAATTAGGTTTTATTGATAAAGGGATGGAAAGATGAAAACGTCATTGGTCGATTGGAGAACGATAGAATTATTAGAATTCGTCCTTGTGATCCTAAATCATGGTTGAAGAAAGTAAAAGATGTGCTGGAAATTATAAATAGAGATTTAGGTTACTACGATATGGAAATGTATCTTGAAAATAGTCAGGTAATATTTTATTTTTCACTATTACATAGTTATATGTTAGTATAATTTACATTTGGTATTTTTATACATTTCAAACTCACGCAACTTGTTCGAATTTGCAGGATTTATAGTACGCTTATAGTTTGAATTAAATCTTTAGGTATTAAAAATTTATGCTTTTTATGACAAACGAAAAGCTGGTATAAAGCAAATTTATTTAATGAAAAACTCTGG
This sequence comes from Platerodrilus igneus, assembly GCA_036346225.1. Classification (NCBI taxonomy): domain Eukaryota; kingdom Metazoa; phylum Arthropoda; class Insecta; order Coleoptera; family Lycidae; genus Platerodrilus; species Platerodrilus igneus. The sequence continues at coordinate 19,545,710 of JARFIW010000089.1, read as the reverse complement.
ATGAAGTAAATATGCATAAGTTTAAAATAACCAAAAAGTAATACTTGTGAAGTTGAACTTATCGAAAGTTTTGAAATCGTTAACGATTCTATTCTTTATATAGTAATTTGAAATGTAGTTGACAATTAAATTGGTAAAAACTAAGTTGTGAATTTTCAAAACTGTATGTTGTTAAACTGAAATGATAACGTAAACAGGATAACAAGAAATAAATGATGTTTTTTTAACAATTCATATTCAACATTTATGTATATTTTTTGAGAATATTTGCATTAGTATACGACCTTACAAAGAAAACAAAACAAGTTTCTGAAATAATACCTTTATTTCTGTGCATAGTCTCCTTTTAGCTCAATACACTTTTCCCAGCAATGATCTGAAGCTTCGATACCCTATTTATAGTGAGAATTATTGAGATCCTCAAAATAGCCATCTACCGCAGACTCCTCTCAATCTCTTCAATGTTGCCAAGCCTTTTACCAGCAAGTTTGGAAACAGAAAATAGTCCGAGGAGGATACATCTGAAGTGAGAAAGCAATTCGACTTTTAACTCTTTGATTTTGGCAATCGCCATAACATGTGTGAACTGTTATGAGTAAAAATGAAGTTGCCTTATTTAATTTTGAATTACCCAGAAGGGACTGAAACTTCGTTACAATTTTGAAGATGCATCGGCTAACTTTCTAGTGCAGGAGTGGGTTCCTATGACAAAATGATAAAAAGATAATATAAATCGAAAAAAGGTACAATGGCTGAAATATAAAACTACTTTAAAAATACTACTTACCGTGAAAGGTTTTACTAACTGACAAAATAAAGGGTGCCAAACTGCCATATCTTAGCAATATTGTCGATGTATTTGCTACCTGGAAAACGGTTACTCAAGTTAGCTCTCTTTACTTCAGATTCCAAACTCATCCCCTCAACTATCTCCTTTTGTACCCTACTTAAGAACTTCCCGACTTTCTACCCAATTATAACAATTTTCGAAATAACGGTTCTTCCCAAATATTACTTCATCATTGGGGATAACTAGATATTCTCTCACAATGATCATATTACCTATCTTATAATTAACTGTAAATAAAATTTAGACTCTATTAATAATAAACTTCAAAATATTATCACTACACGTAATTAAATTTAAAGGAAACAAAACCTAATTTAACCTTTTCTGGCCAGGTATTATTAACAGAACTCTTAAAGAAACCTTAAACTGAAAGTAATACTACCATTTTATTGCACTAGATTCCTAAATTGTCTTACAACACTATGTAAATCCCAATTACTTGGAAATGATGAACAATTGACTAAGAAATATGTAGCACAATACAAACTTCTGTGTCCACCATTTCGATGTCCATTAAATGTAAATAGCCAATTCCACCATTCTATGAATCAATTATAACTATATTTATAAGTTCGTATTGGCATAATTTTCAAGTGTCTAACAAAATACAAAAACAAGAACTTAGAACATTACTCACAATTTGTAATTTAAGGGTTTCCATATTAAATTCCATTGATGGACTAATTATTTCTGCGGTCCATTAGTTCACCTCATTCTTATGATTCGTCCAACATACATTGATGAGTGAAACTTCACTTTTCAACACTTTCACTTCACAACCGAATCGCGATTTTAATTCACACAACGCACTAGTACGAAAACCTTCTGGTCAATTCCTCCAGCGAAGCTCAATACAATTCACGATTGGTCTAAGGGCCTTAGCCTTTAGACACACCCATCTGTTACCCTTAAATCATATTTTTGTTCTTGTTCCTGTAGAAGAACCACCTCACCGAAGGCAATAGTCCAGGTATGCGACTGTTGTTATTCATGCCTTATTTTGTACTTGTTCTTGTCAGCCACCTCGCCAAAGGCTAACAGCCTCTACATACACTTCTATTGTTAACAACGCCTCACTTTGTGTCTGTCTAATCTTTTGTATTAAGTTCATTCTAACTTTTTAAACTTTCACTCTTTGTTAAAATTTTGCACTCGGTTCCCACACAATATACGTCTAAAGCTGTCTTATGCTAAGGTCAAAGTCATCAATTCCTACGAGAACGGTAATTAATTTTACTGCATTTTAAGAGTTTGTGGTTATTGAGTTTCTGAACTCCATGTAAACAAAACAATATTATTGTGGATAATAATGTCCATGATTTTTATTTGCTGATTTTTGTAAGTGATTACGAGGAACGTATAATTCTTATCGTTATTGCTGTTCGTATAAAAATGCATTAAGTACTTCTTGGTGTATCTGCTTATCTTAATTTAAATATCATAATAAAAATAGCCCCTTTCTAACTGTAAACTACCCGAATTTTATGAAATTTTTAAGGGATTTTCTTAATAAAGCTTCTAAACTAGCTAAAATTGATATGTTTTCCTATATACCAATATTTGCATATTTATTACGCAAATGTTACAGCACTGGTGCATTGTCTTGACGAAACAAAACCTTGTTTTTGCCAAATGCGACCGTTTTTCTTGCTTTCATCACTCAAACACTGTAATAAGTTTGCATAATACTCATCATTTTTGAAGGTAGTCAATAAAAATTATCCCATGCACATACCAAAAACCTGACACCATGCATGCAGATGAAATTGTCTTCGTCTTCTTTGGGATCAATTCTCTCTTTTCAGTCCATTATTTCCACTATCTCTTTGTTTCAGACATGAAGTAATGAACCCATGATTATGAATTTATGCAAAAACGGCTTTATTGGTATGAGCTTAGACACAATTGATTGAAGCATTCTCATGATGCCGTTTTTGTTCCATCTTACACACAACTCTTTCATTTCCAAATTTTCAGCCAGTTTGCCATGTACAGCACTTTTTGAAATGCCTAATATGGCTGCTATCTCACACACTTTCTGTTGTCAGTCATCCAATACCATTCATGGATTTTCTACACAATTTCTGGTGTAGTCATCTCATGTGGCCGACCGCTGCAATTTTCGTCTTGCTAGCTCAAATAGCCTAATTTAAACTATGTCATCAAATATTTACTGTTGTAAACGAGGAACCTAACTCGCCTGAGATGGAATCTAGCTCCACTTTGATATTGGTTGGACTGAGACTTTTCATATGAAAGTATCCAATCACATAACGATAATGATAACAAAGTGTTTACTATTAATGGCTGTCAAACAAATACTAAACAAAGTAGTGTCTTTAAACTTCAAACGTAAGCTCTATAGATTTGGTACTTTCTACCATAGTCATTTTTTTTGTACAACTGCTATCTATACCAGGTCAAGTATTTTTTGGACTTTCCTCGTATTATACATTCATTAATTCTAGATCAGTCCACACCTATTCTGTTGTTTGATGCATTTCCAAATTTGTGCTAACTATATCTCAATAAAATCGAGCATGCAAGAACTAAAATTGGCCTTGTGAAGAACCGACAAGTTATGGTCAGTGTCTGATATTAAGAATTTCAACTGCAAGATACGCGTTTCCAACAATCAAAATTGAGAAGCTAGGAACTTCTTAGCTAATAACCAATGAAGGTTTAGATTTCTTAGAAACTGAAAGAGAAGAACGAAACTAAAAAATTGCTCTAAATAAAAAATAAACGATGGAAGAGCATAACGTATTCAAATTAAATAAAAAGATGCGTACCTCCATTGTTTCCTATTCTGAACTAACCTACACATTGCTATGGGTAAAATAAGCATTAAATGAATTAAATTTTGATTTGCCGTGAAGGGGCGAGGACTTCGTAATAATATAAAGGTGTGTCGGCTCACTGCAGTGGTGCAGGAGTGTGTTCCTATGCATAAATGAGAAACGATATTAAGAAAAATAAATAACACAGTCCGCATAAAACTTCCTTGCTTTGGTGTCCTAAAGTTGGTCATGATTAAAGAAATTTCTCAAAATAAAATGCTCCTTCCCAATAAGATTATCACTGGGGTAGATGGATATCCTTGACAAATCACTGGCTTTACCTACTTCCTAAATCAATTGAAATAAGAATCAACCTAAACTTAACCTTTATTCACATTAAAGTAATCTTAGTACACATACAAATTTACTTTCTCTGCTTCTAATATAGCCTGTGCTGTTCCTTGATGCCTTAAGCATGCCTTATTGTTTCATCTCTCTTATCGTTTTACATGTTTCTATCTTCGCTTACTATTTTTAGAACCTCTTTGTTCTTAACTTGGTCTGGCAATGATATCTTCATCATACGTCTGTTGGACCGCATGTCAAAGGTTTCTTTTCTATCGACTTTTGATACTGTCCACATTTCACAGCCGTACCATGCTACGCTCCATACATATGCTTTCAATAATTTTTTCCTTGTTTCTATGTTTGTTGTTTCGAACATAGCGGCTGCTTTTCGTTGCTAAATACATGTGGTCTTGAGTTAATTTTTTTGCATTTTTCCCCTCTTGCATTACTTGGCTTCCTAAGTAGCAAGATCCCTTAACCTCTTGTAAGCTCTCGTTACCTATTTGTATCCTTGTTTTCGATTTATTTTTCCCTTCCTTTACACACTAGTACGTTAATTTTATTTTTTTTTGATTTTCGTGCCATATTTCTATAACTTTAACTTAACCTTAACCTCGCATTCCGATATAAAACCCGGGTAAATAAAATTTGTTGAACACTTACCTCAGTAGTCCTATACAGCTGCGGAGGTTTTGGATCTTTGGGCAGATTCTGTGGCTGACTCCGTTGTTGTTGTTGTTATGCTGGTGCTGCGTCGCTAGACAAAACGATATAAGGGAAAGGTAGGAGAGTGGGAACCACTCGTCGATACTCGAAGCACTCACACATCAGCACTCCATGGAAGGCAGTACGAAAGACTTTGAGCTATGCAACATTTTACACATAAATGTCCACATGCTCCAAACGAGGTTGACACACTTTCACGTGAGTTGGTGGGAACCACAACATTCTAACATGAGAATCGTCATCAGCATACTATGTGACCACAAAGATAAGTACTTGCTGGGAATTTCCCCACACAGAGTTCTAAAAGAAGTCCCTAAACCTAAAGTAATACTATACTATGTTGGTTAAAATAAAGCTTAACAATCGCCTTAAAGCTTCAAAAACAAAAAAGGAAAACGTCTATTTGTACAAGAGCCTACACATTCACGGGGGAGGTATCTTACATTTGTCTATAGGCGCCACCTGGTTTTTTAATCCGTAGCAAAAGCTGTGATACCAGGAAACGGAAATGAGCAGCCACCCGATTTTAAGGCTTACTCGAACTCAACACGCACAGGTCTTGTTTACCGCATCACCGACTGCACAAATTTTGTCGGAGACATGAAACTCATACTTATTACTACACTCACTTCACTATAAATTTAATTACAAAAATGTTTCTTTCATGCTCATTTATGAATGCGTGCAAATCTCCATACAGACATTTTTCTAAAGCTGAATAAATTTATACTAGCTTTAGCAAAATATAATGCAGCAGCTGAAACGTTAAGTTAACAAGTTAACCATGCTACTGCATTTATGATACCTAATTCCTTAACACTATCTTATCAAATACAATCATAAGGTGCGGTTTTGTTCCTTCACCCTACGATAATAAATCCTGCCTTTGGTTATAAATACCAAGGGTTCGGAACAATGAATTAATAATTTCTTAAGGTATTTCATTATGAAAAAGTATAGGTAATTTATTGACTTAACGATAAAGGCAAGGTAACAACAACATCGCAGAGATAATTGCAAATAGATCAATAAACCCCTATCCATCTATGGGTTAAAGTGTTAATTAACGTACAATAATATCTCCAAGATATTTTCGGGAAAAAAGATAATTAACCAATCGTGGTTACATAGTAATCAGGTAAAATAAAATCCTTGAAACACTCTAAATAAAAAACAGATAAGTACTAGGTATTTATGATTTAACCTAAAAACTTAAGGCAAGGTAAAATGTTACGATGAAAAATTTTTTTTTTAAAAAAACTTGAAACTTAAATTTGGTTCAGAGGCCTTATTCTCAAGGCACACCACACCTTTTATAAATGTATAATAATAAGAAAGAATGGAGACTCCCGAGGAAGTAAAGTGATTCCATAGGAACGAAAAATGGGGTTTCTTACACTTGCCCTCCAGAAAGGTATGTGGGACCTTTTTGCCCAGGGGATGCAATTCCTGTACCCCGGTGTCGATTAGATTGGCAGAGCCAAAACGATAGCAACTTTTCACTTCCTCGTATATTAGCGGTAGATAGTGGCGATACACAACTAGACGGTCCTCCACTCCCACTACCCAATGTCGCAAAGTAACAACCCTCTAGCTATGCAGCGACTTTGAAAATAAAAGGAGAGAAGAGGTATAAGGAACGATTAAAGAGGGAGATGGGACGTTAGGAGTGTTGGATGTTGCAGAGTGACTTTTATATTAGATTTTAAGTCAGGAAGTAGTTTTAAATGGAAAATGAAAAAGCAGTTTATTTTAATGTTTAGTGATTGACAGGCTCCATTTATTTATAATAACGTACTTGATTATATCTTAATCACTAAGGTGACTGCATTAGGGCTTCTATTTCAACACTCCCCCTAAACCTAATGCTAGGATAGATTATAATTCAATTAGCCCTTGAAACAATAAGATTAAACAATTAATTAAATGCACTTTGAAATTAACTAATAAAAACGTTCGATATCTACACTAATTCGTGTAGAGACCTGATAGCTGACGTAAATAGTCGAGATGCAAACGTTCAATGGGTTTGGTGAGTACGACTGCTGCTTGATCATTCGGTTTGATGTATTTAACTTCAACAAGATCATTATGAACAGCTTCTTGAATAAAGAAATGTTCAAACTCAATGTGCTTTATACTGCGATGTTGTTCATGATTTTTGATGACTTTAATTGTACTTTGATTATCAATTTTGATCATTGGAATATCATCCTTACCAGTCAATTCATAAAACAATCTACAAAGCCAAATAGCATGTCTTGTTGCCTCATTGCACGCAACCAATTCAGCCTCCATAGTTGATTGTGCTATCGAGGATGGTTTCTTACTCATCCACGATATAACAGCACTTGCGTATTTAAATAAAACACCACTAGTCGAATGGTGATCTAGACTTGAAGCAAAGTCAGCATCACTATAGCCAACAAAACTTCATTCGTGTTGATGATTTTCAAACTGATATGTTATTCCCAAATCAATAGCACCTATTAGATAACGCACAATTCTTTTGACACTTGTTCAACTTGTATGAGTCGGATGATCGATAAACTTGGACCAATATGTAGTGCAAAAGCGATATCTGGACGAGTTGATGCCAAATATATAAGGGTACCGATTGCTTCATGATAAGGAACGTTGATTTTCTCTTCAGATTTAGAATCTAAATTCAAACTTGAGTATTGGTGTACTTGATGATTTCAGATTTTGCCATCCAAACTTGGCAATTAAGTGATCGATGTAGCCACGCTGATTAATAGTTATGAACTTATCGCTATCATATTTGAAACAAAGACCAAGATAGCTAGAAGCCACCCATGACATGGTATTGAAGTTACGATTGAGTTCTTGCAGAAATTTATCGGCAATCTTCTGTGAAGACGAAGCGATTAAACCATCATCAACATAAACGGCAACTAGAATTTTCTGACCTTTGTATTTACCAGCAAACAAGCTCGGATCAGATTTGTTTTGCTTGAGACCATACTTCTGAATTACTTCTGTAAACTTTGTATTCCAACAGCGGGGAGCTTGCTTAAGACAATATAAACTTTTCTTCAACTTACATACTCAATCTGTATTATCTCTGTACCTTTCGGGCTGTTCCATAACGATTGGTTCTTCTAGTGTACCATAAAGGAATGCAATAGTAACATCAAACTAATGTCAACTTAAACCTTCAGATGCAGCAACGCTAATTAAAGATCTGATAGTGTCAAGACGAGCGACAGGACTAAAAGTTTCATGATAGTCGACACCTAGTTTCTGTTAATAGCTCTTAGCAACCAAACAGGCTTTGAAACCCTTGATTGAGCAATCTGCTTATGTCTTGGCTCTTAAAACTCATCGATTCTTGACTGGTGTGACTCCTGCTGGAAGATCAACTAACTCCCAAGTTTGATTTTCATGAAGCGATTTTATTTCATCAGACATTGCACGTCTCCACTGTTTTGGTTGCTTCAGCGTAGTCATATGGTTCAGTTACTGTGACCAATTCTTTATAGGCTGCGCAGTAATTAATTGTCGGTATAACGATTTGGTTTTTTTATTTTGTCGCGATTTCGAACAACTCTAACGTTTGGGTTGATTGGAATTTCGAAATCATCTGCATGATCGGATTCAGTACCAACATTGATTTCATCATCATGATTAGATTGATTAGCAGTGTCAGAGTCATTTACGGCATTTTCAAGATCGACTAATGAGGTAGACTTTCCGGTTGCTGTGGTCTCAATTTGAAACGTAATATCTTTGCTAATTTTCAATTTACCATGACTCGAAAACCATCTTTTTCACCTTCATAACCAAGGAGAAATCCTTTTTGACTTTTCTTGTCAAATTTTCGCCGTAACTGCTTTGGAATGTGTACATAACACTCGGTTCCAAAAATTCGCATATGATTAATAGCCGCTTTTTGACCATATCAAATTTCAAATGGTGTCTTTATCAATTGGAGTTGGACCGGAACAATTTAAAATGTAGCAGGCTGTGCAGACTGCTTCAGCCCACAAATTTTTATCAAGATTTTCTTTTGCATGAATCATTGAACGAGCAGAAAAAACTGTGAATAGCAAAGCACTACTCGACCAACCAAAATAGTTAGTAACAGTAGGAGCAAGGGGAACACCACTCTTATGTGATGGACGCTTGTCTCGGGACTTAAGACAGGTCCATTAAAGGAAAAATTAAGATTTAAAATGGAGATAGCGGGTTAAGAAAAAGTAGAGTGTGGATAAACATCCTAGAGAGAAGAGAATGTTCCTGTTAAGACAGATTAGTCTAAAGAACCACCTGCTATATTAGCTATAAGATAAAACTTTTATCACCACTACTTGAAACTACTAAATCCCAAATAAAATTTAGACAAATCATCTTCCTACCGGGCACATCCGCTGCGATAAGGAGATTAAACAAAGGTAGTGTTAACAACTTTAATATACCTTTCAATTACTCCTTTTGTAGAATCAACATTTGTTGAGAATTTTGGAAACCAACGTATGTAGTTAGATAGAATGATAGGGCAGCAGTTACGACATGAGGGACTCTTTAGTAAGGTCTTAGATTATAGACTACCAAATAAAAATAGAGTAGGAAGACCTAGACAAAGCTATATTAGTCAAATTATTAGAGATTTAGGTTGTGAAGGGTATGTACACCTATTTAGACTAGCTCAGAATAGAAAAGAATTTAGAGCTACGTCAAACCGACCTTAAGTAAGTTTGAAAACAAAACACAAAAAATAAATAAAAATAAGTTAACTAAATGTTATCATGACATAACTCATAATTAGTTAGCGGTCTGGCATGTTGGTAGCGATTCGTTGTTTAAGCCTTACCATAACATTTAAAAAAAGAAAATGACTGTCAGTACTTAAAAAATTTAAATCTAAAACCTAACTAACCTATGTATACCCTAACTTAAATTCTAGAAAATGTTTATTTTAGGCGTCACCTGGTCTTTCGAATAACCAGGAAACGGAATGTGTAGCCCATTGTTTATGAACTACATCTATAAATGCACACACGAGTTTTTAATGTGGCGCAGTTATAATCGACAGCACAAATTTGTCAGAGAGCACGAAACACTACTAACACTAAAACAAATGCGACAAGTCGCCTAACATATATACTATAACTAAAGCTATCATTACAGTTTTTTAAGTGCACACGCACATAAGCATTGCATCTAAACTGTTTTTTCTTTGGCAAGAAAATGCCCAAATTTCAAAATGTCCAAGAGAGCAAGTTACTATGCACTTTTGCAAATTTTTATGTACTGGTACTCTGGCTTAATAAACAATACACATCAAAACTTGTTTATGACATGGTTGTGAATCAACAAATTTACCAACAGTACCATCTTACTAATTTCTTACATTACTAACCTAACAAATTACATTGCTACCATCAGGTTAGCTTCTTCACTCAATATTCAAAATATAATTCCTACGTCTGATCATAAATACCAAACGTTAGGAAAACAAAAAAAGATAAGGCAAAGTCTCAAGTTATTATCAAAGTTTTAGGTAAGATAAAGATATTAAGCTCAAGTTACTATCAAGGATAATAGGTAAAATAAAGATATTAAGATAAAACTAGATAACAATAGGTGGATCCAAGACGTCCCAGCAAGCTAAGGCACGCTACGACTACATACATTAAAGCTATAGCGTAGAATTCCCCAGCTCACCAAGCCGTTCTGTCATCCATCACAAAGATACAAGATAGAGTGGCTCCTTGAAGCCGTTATATAGGTAAATACTCATACCCCCTAGAAGAGAGCGACCTGTGAGGCAGGCCCGTTTATAAAAAACGGTATGAGGGACCGAGAAAAGGCATGTGGGTGCATCCCTCCACCCGGCGTTGAACGATATCGATACGATATCCATCCTTTTATATATATATATATATATATATATATATATATATATATTGTAACATGTCATTTTACCTATGGTAAATGCCACGTTACAGCTTCAGTTATTTCTCTCTTTAAACCTCACCTTTTACCTAGAAAAGTCCATCGAACCCTAAATTTACACTTTACTTCTAATAGATAAGTTATAATCACAGAACATAGGAAGGTATGAGTATTTCGTAAAGTACCGTGTTTGTTTCCAATATTTATACCTGTTAGTTAAGTTGCCTATAATCCAGTGTTCTTGATATTTATTTTCATAGTTTAACTTTGCTAAAGAATTCTGTGGTCTTTCCTTTCCTTATAACTTCAAAATTCCCCTCTCTGATAATTAAGACAGATGTTTGCATGTCAAAGCGTACTGGCAAAAGTTTTCATTTCTTGTCTGAGTTCTGTGCACAACAGGTCGTCTTAAATTCAAGGTGACAAAAATTGACCATGAGGTCGAAACAAGTATGTATTCCTTTATTAAATAATTAACTAATAGTCATCTAAATATTATTACAGATGTCTAGTTTAGCGTTTTCCTTACCTCAATAAACTACAAATCCCACCGGATTACTTTTCCGATGATAAGAATTAAATAGATACATTTTAAATTCCTTTACATGTGTTATAGCGTGTTTAATTAATGCACGTGTTATATTTCAGGGTCGTTCTCTACCCTCATGTCTTCATACCTATATTTAAGTTCCGCTATGATGCAAATTTGCTTTGCTGTCGTTTTTTAAAGGAGATGACAATGCCGTTGTATTTTTGATTTACATTACCTCAACATGCAAATTTTAGTTTGGTTAAATATTTCTTTTAAAATAATGGATCTATGAAGTTACACACAAAATTCTACCTCATCATTTGCCGTTGATGCTACCTGGGACTCCTACAGTTTATACGCCTTTAATTGGGATTTCCACAGATGGTCAGTTCAAGGAATTTTACGGTAACAACACATGTTTTACGATGCACGTGTCAGGTATGACAAACTAAAATAATATTTATCCACGCAAAATTAAAGTGAACTGATTTCTACAAATATTAAATTTTCTTTTCATTTTTCATTTGTAAAACGTACTAATATTACAGACAATTTATCTACTATTTGCAATATTTAATTCCTAATTATACATAGTCGTACTGGACGCATACTGTCCATATGTAAGCCACCAGTTTCATGAAACTTATGGTAGTCAAGTTCATTCATTAACTTATTAACGCTTTTTAAAAGCACAGGTACATTTTTTTAGTTACATAAAAACAAGTTTCATTATTTTTACTGATCTATTCTATTTCAAATGACTTCATAGAACTTTTATAATATTTTTGTTCAAAATTAAATATCTAACAAAATTTAATAAATACGATAATTAATTTGTCTATAGTTTTCTCTCAGTTATTGATGTTACAGTTATTAGTTCACCAATTCTCTTCCCCTCGAGATTTTAAGTTTCATGCAGCCTACGCAACCACGACGGTCGATGCTAGCTGTGCCAGAGCATAATTTTTTATGCTCTGTCGTGCACCTATCCTTTAATAACGCCTGAAAAAGGGTAGGGTGCACGTGGCGCCCAACGTGGGGCGCCACGTTAGACGAATTACTTCCTACACAATTACCTAAAGCAAAACAAATAGTAGATTCCTTTAATTTAATTGCAAGCACTGATACAAATATAGGTCGCACTGATAAAATTTATATGAATATTGACACTGGTGACCACAAACCTATCAGAAAGCGTCCGTACCCAATGTCCCCATATATGTCAAAAATATTGAATGAAAAATTAGATGGAATGTTAGAGCTGGGTGTAATTGAAAAATGTACCTCACCTTGGTGTTCTCCTATCTTACTAGTTAAAAAATCTTCTGGTGACTATAGAGTTTGTTTTGATGGAAGAGCTCTAAATGAAATAACTACCCACGATAGCTACCCCATGCCTAATGTAGACCGAATTTTGAATTTTTCTAAGAGGTGCTACATACATTTCTAGTCTTGATTTAAGACATGGCTTTTGGCAGCTACCTTTAACTACAGAATCTAAGGACAAAACAGCCTTTAGTGTAATCTCCAGAGGCCAATTTAGGTTCGTTACAGTTCCCTTCGGTTTAAGAAACTCTGCTCAAACACAACAACGTCTCGTTGATACTATTTTTGGACCGGAGTTGGAACCCCATATTTTCTGTTACCTCGACGATATTATAGTCATATCTTCAACATTTTCTGAACACATTAAATTATTAGAAACAGTTCGTGACCGTCCAAAAGAAGCAAATTTAACTATAAATCTCAAAAATGTGAGTTTTTAAAAAACATTAAAATTCCTAGGATACATTGTTGGTTCAAATTCTATTAGAACAGATCCAGAAAAATTTCAGCAATGACTAACTATCCAAGACCTAAAACAACCACACAAATTAAACGTTTTGTTGGCATGGTTAGTTGGTATAGAAGGTTTATAAAATCATTTTCTACCCTTATGTCTCCTATTAATGATCTGTTAAAAGGCAAAAGAAAAACAACCAATAGTTTGGAATTCGAGGCTGAGTCAGCTTTTCTAAAATAAAACAAATCCTAGTATCTGAGCCTATCTTATCTCAACCTGATTTCAGTCAACCATTCACGATAGAAGCCGATGCATCAAATACTGGTTTAGGAGGAGTTCTATTACAAAATCTAAATGGCGAAGATCACTTTATCTCTTACGTAAGCAGATCACTTACACGTTCTGAACGAAATTACTCCGTTACAGAACGCGAATGTCTCTCAGATATTTTTTCTATAGAAAAATTCCGTCCGTGGATAGAAGGAACAAAATTCACAGTCATAACAGATCATCACAGTCTGTTATGGCTCAATAATATCCAAAATCCTTCTGGGAAACTGGCAAGATGGGCCACCCGTTTAAGACAACATACCTTAGATTTAATTCACCGTAAAGGCAAATTACATGTAATACCTGATTCCCTTAGTCGATCAACACAAGATAACACAGTAAATTTAAATACCTTAGAAATAGATTTAGCTAACATAGATGATTACTATGTATCTTTAAAAAATAAAATTACAATTTCTCCAGATACCTATCCGCAATGGAAAATAGAAAACGGTTTGTTATACAAATTCCTACCTTCAAATTTACCGTTAACTACGAATATAAATAATTGGAAAATCCTAGTACCTATTAAACAAAGAAATGAAGTAATTTCTACTTGTCATGATCCACCTACTGCTGGACATTTTGGATTTTATAAGACACTAGCTAGACTTCAAGAAAATTACTACTGGCCTAAAATGAAATATGATGTCATGAGGTATTGTAAAAATTGTTTAATATGTGGAGCACAAAAAGCATCGAATATGAAACCATTGGGTTTAGCAGGTAAAGAAAAAGATGTTACATTTCCGTTTCACACAATTGTTTTAGACCTCATAGGACCCCTTCCTAGGCCAAAACAAGGACACAAGTGGTTACTTGTAGTAGGAGACTGGTTTTCTAAATTCACTTTATTATTTCCTTTACGTAGTGCTGCCGCAACAAATATCGAAAAACATATCGAAAATAAAGTATTTCTGACCTACGGGTACCTAAATTTATAATATGTGATAATGGATCACAACTATCTGGAAACATTTTTAAAAATTTAATTGCCAATTATAATGTTGAAAAAATATGGTACACTGCAGTATATTCCCCACAATGTAATTTTGTAGAACGAATAAATAAAACTGTAGGCACGGCGATTAGATCATATGTCGAAAAACACAACATGTGGGATGAGAATATAGCAAAATTCAGTATGCTATAAATTCAGCAAAACATGAGGTGACAGGTTTTTCGCCAAATTTTTAAATTTTGGTAGACATGTACCTATTTCAGGAAGTTTTATTATTCGTCTTATAAACCCTCTGATGACGTAGATATAATTCCTGAAGATAGGATCGCATATTCTACCGACCGACAAGGTCTTTTAATCTCTTCAAAGATGTAAAAATAGATTATATCTTGCCTATAAAAATGTCTAGTCGTTACAATTTACGACGAGACCATTTACTTTCAATGTAGGTGATACAGTTTGGAGATCAAACAAAGTATTGTCTAGTGCCGCTGATGCCTTTACTGCAAAACTTGCACCTAAATATATTTTATGTACAGTTAATAAAAAAATATCTAACCTAATTTATAATCTTACTAACCCAGATGGGTCAAAAACAAATAACTGGCACATAAAAGATTTAAAGCCGTATACAGGCACTGATATAAATTTAGTAAATTTTCTAAATATACCTACCTTAACTTAAATATTACTAAACATAAATTTTCTTAACAAATTTTTTTGTTGTTACATTACACATATTTGATGTAATTTTTTTTTCTTTTGATGACATATCATATCTAGCCCCCCACACTTACATACATAACTGGTTTACAACAGCTATGCCCTCCTTATACCCCCCCCCATTGTCTTTTTTTCCTACAAATTTTTTGTTTTATTTCTAATCCTTTTTACCCATGTTGAGTGGTTTAGTCCTTACCAATTTTGACTTCACTGATTTTTGACTTTACCAATTTTACTTCCCTTTGGGACGTGTGATACGCGTTAGATATCCCACCACTCAAACATAATCTTTTCACTCAAACATAATCCTTTCACTCAAACATAATCCTTTCACTCAAACATAATCCTTTCACTCAAACATAATCCTTTTCACTCAAACATGATCCCTTTCACTCAAACATAATCCTTTCACTCAAACATTATCCTTTCACTCAAACATAATCCTTTTCACTCAAACATGATCCCTTTCACTCAAACATGATCCTTTTCACTCAAACACAAGTTTTTTTTCCCCAAACATAATTTTTTTTCTCAAACGTAATTTTTTTTCTCCTCTCAAACATTTTTCTCAAACATACATTTTCTCTCAAATTTTTTTCTCCTTTCCAATTCCCTTTTTATTTTTTTTTAATGAGTCTTTGATTTTAATCCACTTTTGGATTTCATAAAAAAATATATCTTCATATATTTTTTTTTCTTTTGTAACGGGGCAGTGTAACATGTCATTTTACCTATGGTAAATGCCACGTTACAGCTTCAGTTATTTCTCTCTTTAAACCTCACCTTTTACCTAGAAAAGTCCATCGAACCCTAAAGTTACACTTTACTTCTAATAGATAAGTTATAATCACAGAACATAGGAAGGTATGAGTATTTCGTAAAGTACCGTGTTTGTTTCCAATATTTATACCTGTTAGTTAAGTTGCCTATAATCCAGTGTTCTTGATATTTATTTTCATAGTTTAACTTTGCTAAAGAATTCTGTGGTCTTTCCTTTCCTTATAACTTCAAAATTCTCCTCTCTGATAATTAAGACAGATGTTTGCATGCCAAAGCGTACTGGCAAAAGTTTTCATTTCTTGTCTGAGTTCTGTGCACAACAGGTCGTCTTAAATTCAAGGTGACAAAAATTGACCATGAGGTCGAAACAAGTATGTATTCCTTTATTAAATAATTAACTAATAGTCATCTAAATATTATTACAGATGTCTAGTTTAGCGTTTTCCTTACCTCAATAAACTACAAATCCCACCGGATTACTTTTCCGATGGTAAGAATTAAATAGATACATTTTAAATTCCTTTACATTTGTTATAGCGTGTTTAATTAATGCACGTGTTATATTTCAGGGTCGTTCTCACCCTCATGTCTTCATACCTATATTTAAGTTCCGCTATGATGCAAATTTGCTTTGCTGTCGTTTTTAAAGGAGATGACAATGCCGTTGTATTTTGATTTACATTACCTCAACATGCAAATTTTAGTTTGGTTAAATATTTCTCTTAAAATAATGGATCTATGAAGTTACACACAAAATTCTACCTCATCATTTGCCGTTGATGCTACCTGGGACTCCTGCAGTTTATATGCCTTTAATTGGGATTTCCACAGATGGTCAGTTCAAGGAATTTTACGGTAACAACACATGTTTTACGATGCACGTGTCAGGTATGACAAACTAAAGTAATATTTATCCACGCAAAATTAAAGTGAACTGATTTCTACAAATATTAAATTTTCTTTTCATTTTTCATTTGTAAAACGTACTAATATTACAGACAATTTATTTACTATTTGCAATATTTAATTCCTAATTATACATAGTCGCATTGGACGATACTGTCCATATGTAAGCCACCAGTTTCATGAAACTTATGGTAGTCAAGTTCATTCATTAACTTATTAACGCTTTTAAAAGCACAGTTACATTTTTTAGTTACATAAAAACAAGTATCATTATTTTTACTGATCTATTCTATTTCAAATGACTTCATAGAACTTTTATAATATTTTTGTTCAAAATTAAATATCTAACAAAATTTAATAAATACGATAATTAATTTGTCTATAGTTTTCTCTCAGTTATTGATGTTACAGTTATTAGTTCACCAATTCTCTTCCCTCGAGATTTTAAGTTTCATGCAGCCTACGCAACCACAACGGTCGATGTTAGCTGTGCCAGAGCATAATTTTTTATGCTCTGTCGTGCACCTATCCTTTAATAACGCCTGAAAAAGGGTAGGGTGCAATATATATATATATATATATATATATATATATATATATATAAATTCTTACTCACACACTCATATCACTATCACTATCAAAAATGGCAGTTCTTGATCATAGAAATTGACATTTCAACTGCATTCAATGTCACGCCAACATAAAAATAAAAGTTACCAAATGCAATGTTGCCAGATTGTATTTCTTTTATCCAAAAGCCATTAAAAATTTAAAAATTGTTATTTTTTATTATATTTGAGTGAAAAAAAAACCAATTTCTACAAAGTTATTCAAAACTAACACCTTATAGGATAAATCAGAGGTGAAGATAAATTTTCAACACACGATTAGGCGGCACTGTTATAAGCCCGTCGCAGCGTGTTCAGTGCCACAACTACAGTTGGCAACGCTGAAACGCTTCACGTACACTATATTGCACAATGATATTATGACATAATTGTGTGTCAGATTGTATCACATACCAAATACGTTTACAATGATACAAGTTGCACCTTAAAAAGATAAATGTACTCACTTAAAAATGTGGAACGCTTCACGATTTTGTGGGTCATCCTTGCGCAGGGGCCATGGTAATCTCCGGGTATCTCGTTTGGGTGTGGGTTACGTCATGCCATCGTTGAAACCAAATTTAACGTCTTCCCTCTTCTTCGTTCGTAGGCAGGATAAGGAAAAAACCTACATTCTAAAAGAGAAAAGACAAAAGAACGACACAGGCCAACGTCACCGTTCAACGTCTCGTTGGCTAATAATCTTTCGTGTCCAAAACCCATCACTCCGCGTCTGCACGTTCTTTTGTGCCAACGCGACTGTCCGAAATGATGGAAATGAACAAGTCTATTTTAAAATAGTGGCGGAAATTCACTCTCATATTTATACTTAATTTAAATATGATACATAGCCGATTTTTGGTATGTAACAAATGTTAATATTTTTAGCTCTCGGAATAGTGGTTTATAGTGAGTGGTTTTTGGTACATTAGTAAGTAATCTGATAGCTCTTTTTTGTAGAATGAATGCGTGCTTAGCATGTGGTGAAGCGCCCCATAATATAGTCCCATAATTCAGGTGGCTGTGTATGAGTGCATAATAAGCGGATTTAGCTGCAGATTGTGTGCTTATGATCATTAATTTTCTTATTGCATATAGTGATCGGGCTATTGTAACACATATTTTGTGTATGTGCATTTTCCAGTTCAATTTAGAATCTATTGTGAAGCCTAGAAATTTTATACTTTCAGTGTCATTATGATGATTTACGTGATCTGAGAAAATGTGTATGTTGGTTTTTTCTTTATTGACTTTAAGTTTATTTCTATTAAATCAGTCCGTTGCTGATAGAAGTCCGCCGTTTAGATCAGCCATGATTTGTTTGTAGCTTTCACCTGTTACCAGGGTAGTTATATCATCTGCATATAAGCATGTATGTAAGCCTATGTTCTGTGGTAGGTCATCAATAAATAGGAGGAATAGTAGTGGTCCAAGTATGGATCCTTGAGGGATTCCAGTCTGGAGCTTTTCGATTTCTGATTGTCCTTGAGCAGTATGTTTTTTGTAGCCGGTTCTCAAGGTAACTTTTAATTAGTTTGTGTGCAGTTGTGTGCATCTTATGTAAATAAAACAATTTTTAATATGTTGTAATTGTTCTTGCGGCTGTGACATTTTGTGATTGACACTTTACATACGTTCGACATAAACAGGATATCTTGCCTTGTATGAATCATTCTACAGTGATCAGTAATTTTACAGTCAATTATACTAGTTTCGAGTTAAATGCGGTAGCTATAAACACTCGTCCTTATGCAATTTCAAAGTATTTTTATTATTTGACAGCGGAGTATAAAATTAAAAAATTTTAACAGTATAACTTATTGGAATCTTTCGATATAGACTTATGAATAGTGTTATACGGAAATTATTATATTCTTGAAAAACCAGTATTTTCTTAACTATGATAGTAGTTACTATTACTAGTTATTCGTATAATAGTTGACATCTGAATTATCAAGATTAACAAACCATCACAAACAATAAGCTATATAATTTAATTATTAGTGTATTTTAATAATTTGAATACATGGTGGATAATGATATTGTTAATATAGTGGTAGTTATAGGAAATCGCAAAATGAAAACCTTTAATTCGCAGTCTAATATTTAAAGTAGTTACTGTTGAAAAGTTTTTTCTGATACCAGTTGTGTTAGCAAAAAGGCGTGGGTGTTTGAAAAAGCACAGTATATTAGCACTGCCTCGTATCATTCTGCATCACTATTTTGTTTGTCTTTATTGTGCTAACTCAAGTACCTATATGTTTATTACTCACAAACTATAGGTACTAGGAATGTTTGATAATTCATGACAGAAGACAGCATTTTATTAAACTTTTTTATACACAATTTTGGCTATAGATTATGTTAGTTGTAGTCTTGAGAAGTGATCTTGTTAATAATAATCATTGATTGTTTGTACCCTAATGATGATCTATATAATCCTGTTACTGTAAATATATACCATTTATGCTGTATCAAGAGTGTTTACTACATGCTTAGATTTGTTTCAGCATTTATAACAAAAATAGTTACTAACGATTAACTCTTTCAGGTGTACCTATATATCTCCCACAAAACCATAGTTGGTTGTTTGGTAGTTGAACCAAAAAGCACAGGTCATCGTATGTTGTCTGATTTTGAAAACATTGATTTCTGTTCGGAAATTAGCTATCCCATTAAATGTGGAGTCAGTCGTGTGTGGGTAGCAGAGACACATAGGAGACGTGGTATTGGCAAAGCACTTTTGAATTGTTTAAGAACAAATTTTCTCTATGGATCTGTTTTGACTGAAAATGATATAGCTTTTAGTTCCCCCACAGTTGCAGGAAAAGCATTTGCTACAAAATATTTTAAAACGCCTAATTTTTTGATATATTTTTCATAAATGTGTTTTACTGTGCTTTTAAATTAGTTGTTAGATTATTTATATTTATTCTTTTATCTTTTTTTTAGGATAGTTACTTAAAGCTACTTTCAGACTGTACTGTTCAGTGCACTAAAAGTGCCATTTTGAAAAGTCGCAATCTATTTATTAGTATTTATTTATGATTTTTTAATGTATAAACTAATGTTTGTGTAATAAAGTATATTGTTTAAATTGTCTATGGCAACTTTTGTTTTAAATAAATTTTGAGATATTTAATTTAGTTTGTTATTTCCTACTTTGTTTACATCAGCACATCTGTGCTAAAAGACCATGCGAGAACTGAGAAGCTATTATAGTGCAGGAATTACCTACATAATTTCATCATAATGAAATGATCACCAGAGAAATGTCAGGCCATAATTTTGTACAGAAATTGTACTTATATTGTAAGATATGCTTAACAAACGTGCACAGTGTATTAAGTGTGAAGGTAAACTTCATCCCTCGTGTAGTGACAGAAAAGGTTACATAGAAATTACTTCAGATAGATCTAAACAATATGTTTGCCTTACTTGTACTAAGAAGGTCGCCAACATGGAAACAATGGATCTAGTTGATGATAAAGTTCAAGTTTTATCCAGAGTGAGGAATACATAAATCTTATTAATACGACCTCCCAAAATATTTACTATACCTCCTGAAACCCCTTACTGAAGTAACTTTTTCTACTTTCTAAAATATTGTATCGTTTTGAAAGGTTCAGTGCTGTTAATACTTCCATACTTTACTTTGAACGATTAAAAGTATTTCTATTCTTTTAAAACAATTTTTTTCAATGCTATATCGTTACATAATTCAGAATTAATTTTAATAAAATTTGCTATTGGCTGTGTAAAATTAAATTCATATCCAATTCTAGTCTGGTGTATAGGATTAAGCAACAAATTCACCAATAGGTGTAGATATTGGCAGAAGACCATTCTGTCCTATAGTAGTGTATTCTTCTGTAATTAAAAATTAATCGCCAAGAAAGTCACTGATTCAGTCATGTAGAATCAAATCCATACCCAATTGTGGTATGTAGTATAAAGATTAAGTAGCATATTCACTAATAACTGCTATTATTGGAGGAAAACAATAAACGAAAACATTTTACAACATAATAGCTTATTAATCCCAATTTTAATTAACAAAGATGTCATCATTAGGTCTTCAGTACTAGAACTGGTTAGGCACATATCCATTGTTCTCTGTCCTGAGGTAATCTACACATTTCTCTGAAATTCCTACAGCCCACATCTTTTCACTATCTGTGTGCAATAGTTTCATCTAGGTCTACCCATACTTCTCTTTTTTCCCTTTTCTGCTTCTAATATATTCTGCACTATTCCCTCATGCCTTCGTATTTGTCCCATCATCCTATTTCTCCTCTTTTTTTACTGTCTTTCACATATTATTTTCTTCCACTACCATTTGTAATACCTCTTTGTTCTTAACTTTGTCCATAACATCTTCAACGTGCCTCTGTAGCACCACATTTCAAAGGCTTCTATCTTTTTCCTGTCTGTTTCTCCTACTATTCATATTTACAGCCATACAGTGCTGTGCTCCACACTTATTCTTTCAGCAATTTTTTCCTTGGTTCTATGCTTGTTGTCTACTACCATAACAACTATTTTTTCTTGTTGAATACAGCAAGGCTTGTGCTAATATTTTTTTTATATCGTTTGTACTTTTCTTCTATTGTTTTCTAAAAATATACCATATTTCACCGATATTTAATGGTACGTGAAGGAGGTTAAGCAACCTGACGACTACCAAATCCTCCACCGCTCAGATACTTGCCGAATCAATAGTTTTCCAATTGAAGATACAAGTGGACGAAGGATCTATGCACCATTTTCCTTAAATTGAAGTTTCTTGATGGATAAAGGTTTTAAGTGACTAGTATTCTTTCGCTCTGTCACATTCATCTATTGTAAAAATAGAAAAGTTTCTATTTGACAAAGGGTGTACGTGTACACATTATTTTAAGAAATGCCATTGGATAAAGGATGTATGTACTACATTTGCCAGGACATGAACCGTTCATCCACTATTATTCTGATTTCTTGACACTTAAACCCTTTATCCATTTTAAGACGTCATTAATTTCACTCAAAACTTGACAACTGTACTTAGTACCTAATGAAGCGAGGTAAAAAAACATGTTGATTGTGGTTGTTCAAGCTCATGTAAACTCGCGAATTTTATCAAATATTACTGTGAATAGTGCAAATAATTAAACTTAAAACCCCTTTTATATGTGTAACTGGTATTTTGTAAAGTGAAAATTATTACGTCTGCCACAAACAGATTATTCGTAGAATTTACTATAAACTGTGCAGCTAGTGGTACGTATTATACGTTAATGAATGGCTATATTTACTAAATATACCTATACTGGGTTATTTTGTAGTGCACCAACTATCACTTAAGTGCCAGATATTTTGTGCCGTAATGTTTTATGTGCACCTTGCTTTTAAGAGCTTATACTCATAATAAGTAAACAACGGTTTTAAAATTTTATATTTTAAGCGAAGACGTAATAGGCTATAGAAATACACTATCAGGTTAAGATTGCATTACTTCAATTATTTCCACTGCAAGTGCATTATTCAAAAACAATATTCACATCACAGCAGATAATGAAGTAAACTATAGAAATAACATTCCTTCGACTTCAAAACTTATTTTGCCCATTGCTGCTGAAGATGCAGAAAAGAATTATTATGGTCGGTTAGCTTCTTAAAGTTTTTTAAATATATTTTATATCATTCATATATTAATATATAATACTTTTGATAGATATTCAGACAACACCTCTTCTGATGGATATGTGCCAAGTAATTCAAAAGATAGTGAATCTGAAGATGCGAAATGCAAAAATGACTGTTCCCAAAAAGTCGATTTGTGCACAAAAATATCAAGGAGGAAATAAGACAGCATGATGAACTGTTAAGAAAACAACCGATGAAGTGGAGACAGTAAACCCCGAAAGACGAAAGATGTCTGTTAAAAAAGTGAGACGAAAGATATTTCAATTGCAACAAAAAACTTCTAGAAAACGGAATAAAAACGACTGGAAGAAAAAAAGTGGTTATATCGAGACAAAAATGTGAAAGTTATATGTCACAAAAAAGAAAGTTGATTCCCAGCAAAGAAGTTGAAGTCGGTTGTTTATATCAGAAAGAAAATTGTAAGTTAGGGTGCAACAGACATTTTAACCTTGAGGCGAGATCAAGAATATTTAAAACCTCACATTTGGATGTTAATTCAAAAAATGCCCTACTGTTTAAAAGTCTTTCGATTGAACCTGTTAAGCGTTAGAGAAAAAACAACAAAAGCAAAGTCGTTCTTGTAGAAGGGTACTACAACTATGGTTTTTCCTTAACCATATCGATTTTACGAATTAATTTTAAATAAAAGGCTATTAATAATGCAACCAACAAATCAGAGGCGTCGTAAAAGGCAGGTAATGGAATCGAAATTAATGGAAATGTCGTTGCGAAAATTTATAATGTAACAATACGTTACAACTCATATTAATCAATTCCCCATAGAACAGCTTCACTACTCAGGAAATAAGAACATACATAAAAATCACCTCTCTCCTTTGTTAAATATTAAAAAAATGTATGAACTTTATCTTGCATTTTTCAAGGAAAACTCCTCGCAACCTTTTAATTATTGGTTCGTTCAACCTAAAAGTGATATATGCAGTACCTGCGATGCTGGCATGGACAATGAGGATCATAAAGAAAACTACATGTGTGCCTTTGAACAACAAAAGGGAGACAAAGAATTGGCTAAATCGAACGATGATAGAATTGATGTGATAATTGACTTACAACAAACAATGCTACTGGTTAAACTAACAACATCAAAAACTTTTTATTTAACGCAGTTGTGGTTCTATAACGTTAGTGTACACACAGAGTCATCATATGGAGAAGTCTTTCTTCTTTACTTGGTCTGAAAACACCACAACACAGGGGAGTTTGGAGATAGGTAGCTGTCTTTATATGTATGTTCAACTATTCATGACTGCTATGGTCAAAATAAAAATTTCAATATTATCACTTTCACGATTTTATACTGAAAGGTTATTTGAAAACGGTTGACTACAAATTTTCAATAGATGGGCATTCTTATATAGACTCCTCAGATACAGACTTAGAAAGAATTGAGAAGTTGCAAAAACACCCGACTGTTTATACTCCTGGTTAGTATCGAACTATTATAAAGTCTTTAAGTGGGAAAAAATCGACTGCATTCAACATGGAACATCATTTTAAGAATATAGATGACATCTGAAAAAATGCATCTTACCAACTGGAAAAAGAATTGTTTGAAAGTGTGGGTGCCTTTTCGAGATGGCATAAACTGGATATGTCAAAGATTATGGGAGTTATATATACAAAAATACATTAGATGAGAACATGCCTTTTTAAAAAGTAGACATTCTAAAAATTGACGCCAAAAAAATTGAACCAGAAAATTACACATTAAGGTTCAATCACAACAAAAAGAACGAAACATCTGACGAAAAACTTGCAAATTTGAAAGGACAAATGGTTTTTGTTGACGACGAATTTCGATACTTCCATAACCAAATTATTAAGGAAAATCAAAAAGTGATCAAAAAAAGTAATATTCGACATTCCAAAAATTGAGACCACAAAAACCCGGACTTCATTTAAGAATTATCAGCATAGGTTGAGCTTTTTAATTGATGAAGGATCTATGCGAGTTTTTTCTAGCTTCTGCTTAAAAATAATAGTATAATTGCTTTTTCAAATATGTAGCTATAATTTTATAATAAAGGTCTACATAACGCCACACATTTAGTTTTTACTTTCCAAATATAAGAAAAATGCCAAAAAATACTTTAAACCCAAATACCTCAATACTGTGTGTGACTTGAATCTTTTATCCATTTGTGTCTTCAATTACTCCTTTTGCACGATCAACATTTCTTGAGAGTGTTCCAAAACCAACACCTGTAGTTGTTTACAATAATCATCAGGTTACAAGACGTACAGGTAATGAACAACAAGTACACTTTATCAAATTTAAAACTTTTAGTTGCATCAGTTATTATATAACATGTCCCACCTGTATTTTAATTATACAAATAAAAATGATTCAGTAAACATTGCTTTTATTTTGTCTATTTATTTAACAATATTTATATAATAGGTTTCAAATTCTAGACTAGTTCTTAGTGTCATATTTAGAAGAGTAAAGAAAGTAGAATATAACCATTTGTAATAATAATACTGCTAAATGGAAAAATTCAAACACTAACTTTGGAGCAAATACAGTCCATATAAATAGATGATGACGTTGAATGAAGAGTACAGTACAAGTAATAACTGTTGTCAGCAACTGAAACCCAGCATTATATAACCAAAATGCATCATAATCTATTGAAGGAATGTTTAATGTAAGTAATGTTGTCAAAATAGGAAATGAGTAAGTATGGCATAATACCTGTACTGTTGTAACGAAGACATTATACTCATTAAGACCAACATAACCAGAAGATATTTCAATGCTAGCCAAACTGTTACTATGACCTTGACAGAAAAAGAATACTTTACCCAACCAAATGTGTAGAAGTATTAAACTAATGAAATCATAAGAGAGGTTTTGACAAATTAAACGACTTGTATAAATACAGGCCGGTAATAAAATTGTATTGTATGGTTGTAAAAGTAAGGCACATATTAGCACCCACGTTTGTACAATGCTTTTTAAATATTTAGTTCGCTTAAGTAAATTATAACAAAACGTGATAATAATACACAACCAAGCTGTTTTACCCAGGACCGCACTCCAAGTACCACCAATAAGATGAAAAATATATATTACGATTAAGGTAATGCTGCTCGAATTTCTATCGTTAAGGATCCAAATCAATGTTAAACTTATTACCTGTAATATTTTGAGGTAAGCAGAATTTTCAGCCAAAAGCAACCAATCGGTTACATCGGACAAGTGGGCCCATTTATCACCAGTTTGATTTAATGTTCTTATAAAACGTAACATGATAAATAATAATAACCAATGCAGGAACTTCGATTGAAAAACATTGTTATAACACTGAACCATTAGAAATGTTCCATACAAGAAATACCAAACTTGATGTTCTTCTTCGATAAAGCTAGATGATGTTAAGCTTATAGTATGAATTAATGTTAAAATGATAATAAAATTAACACAATTTGAACAAATCCAATGTATAAGTAATTTAGCTGTAGTCTTGATATTAAAAAATGAATATACAGAAATAACACATAGAAGAAGCTCCCTAAGAAAATAAGTTGATGGTAAAAATGGATGAACAATAGCGACAAATGCAAGAAGAAATATTTCTAATGTACGTCTACTTCTGTTTATAATTAATAAGTAAACAATAATACTGAGACAGTTTATTAATACTGAACCACTTAACAATAAAATGAATTCATCTTGTTTAACAGAACTGCGAATAAGATATTCACTAATGTTTCTAATATATTTTTCATATAATTTTTTAGCTTTAAGAGAATCATTTTCATTATTAGTTTTCAAATAATCATAATGAAAGTCAGTTGCCAAATTGAATAGATGCCTGTCCCCTTCGTGCCTGTTCAATAGTACTATCGCGTTGTATCGCAATACATACAGCAAACGATTATGCGCTACATTTTCTAAAACACTATCGACAACACGCCCAGTACCACTAGCTGGTAATTTCAATCCTAGCAATGCAGATAAAGTAGTAGGAATATCACTTTGCATAATGAGACTGTTGTAACATGGAATACCAAGCAAAACTAAAGGTGTGTGTGCTTCTTCAAATGTAGCGCCACCATGTCCACCACTGTTTTTCATACCATGATCACCAGTGACTGCTATTAATGTACGTTTATTCCAGGTTTTAGATGCTAAGAATAATTCCTTGATAATTTCATCCATTTCCTGCAACTTAGGATGTATTAAATCACTAAATGGTCCCTGCATGTGACCAATATGGTCTATCCCTGGATAATGCGTCACCATAATATCCCAATCTTCATTTTTTAATTCACTTTTAATATTACGAGTGATATTACTATCGACTTCATTAAAATCACTCACAAAGTATGTTGAAAATCCTTCAAATCGTTTAAATGTCTCAGAATACAATTTTACCCAAGTATCATCTCCATGGAATATAACAAACTTGTTAGCTTCAGCTGCGGCATGCAAAAAACTATTGCTATGTTTATCGGTTCCAGCCAAATTGAAAATAATATCTGCAAATTGCGGAATACTTCCAGTTGTTAAAGATTTAATTCTAGGTAAAGTAACAGTAGGCGACTCGACCTTTACGGTTAGAAAACAACCATCCTGTTTGTAGGAAGAAACCAAAAATGGCATATGTTTTAAAGTCACGAAATCGAGTCTTAAAGCATCAATCACTATCAATACAAGCCTATCCACAACTTGTTTGTATAAATCAGTAGCATTTAATTCGATATCTTTAAGTAATTTTGGAGGTAAAACATTACCGTTGCTTAGAGCTTTCTGTAGAGGGAAAAATCCGTATAAAAACAAAATCACGGATCCTACTGCAATTACGTATGTGTACAAAAATGATTGCATTTTTAATTAGAGGAAATCAGAATTATAATTTATCATTTCATAGAGCTAAATACACAACGATAGCTACAAACGAACGCGCATAATACCCACAGCGAATGCCACGCATAAAAATTGAATAAAACATGATAACGCTCTTGTTAGATTAAGTTAATAAATTTGTGTAAATAAGGTTAACACTTTTAGATAATAGCATATCTCAACTATATGTAAACAAATAACGAGCGTCTCACGGCAGTAACGCCGTGGCTGCAATGACAAGTTAGGTTATTGTTAGAAATAGATATCATTATTAAAAAACACAAATTAGATATTATTATTACAAAACACTTAACATGCATATCAGAACAGTCTGCAATAGTTTTAGCAACAACTGTTCTGATATGCGTGTTAAGTGATTCGTGTTTTTTAATAATATCTATTTCTAACAGTAACCTAACCTATCATTGCAGCCGCGGTATTACTGCCGTGAAAAGCTCGTAAACAAATATCATCGTGGTTTGCTTACCTACAGCGTGTGAGTCGTATAATCTGCAAATAAAAATAATATTACATTTGAAACCAAACAAATTATACATCGTAAATTAACGCGTATTAAATTTAAAATTATAAATAAAGCTTTAAAATTATATAACAGCGATGAGAATGAAAAATAAAAGGCTTATTATAATTCTTATTATATAAAACATAATGGCGGACACGGTTCGCCCACCTTGTAACTTAGATTTAAAATAAAAATTTAGAGAAGTAGGGAACATTTACTTGTTATCCAAAATTGTCGATTTGATTACAATTATGTGTTGAAATATAGAAGTTACTTCTTGATATATTAGTTACTGGATAATCACAAACAAAGATGTACAATAGTATATTATATGCCTAAGTTGAGAAGTGATCAATTATAAATCGAGCACTTTTATATCCTGAGGCGCGAGTTACATATCCCTCATATTAGAATGTATATAAGATTAAACGTAATTATTATATCTTAGTAGTAGCATGATACACTGTACAAAGGAAGGTTATATATTAATGTCGTCAGAGTTCATATCAGAAATAAGAATAAGAAACGAGTACTTTGTTTTCCAGACGCAACTTGATATCACAGGTAAAAATACAACGAACTGCAATAAAGCAGCCTTATTTATAATTGCTTAGAATGGACCTGCGCCTTGCCGAAGTTCTAGATTACTAGAACAGGTGAAATGGTTTGCGTGTTCTAATGAGCTAAAGAGCCAAACTACAGGTCCAACCAAAGTAGTAGGGTCGTTAGTGAGGAACCAGACTAAGACAGGTCCCCGAAAGAGGGCAGCGGCTCTTTCGGTACTTAGATTGGCAGAGACCATAGGGGTCGGTATGGCAGTCTAAGACACACTACCGCGATGTGGAAGGCAACGGGAAACCACCACATTACCTCCCAAGTACACAGCGTACCTAAATTATAATAAAATGATGGCATTCTCTGGGGTAAAAGATTCCGGAGTTAAAATAGTCACCCATTCGGATCTCCGGGAGGGGACTACTTCGGAGGATGCGATCGGAAAGTTAAAAATAAGAGTCGGGAACATTTTGCGAGTCGGAGAGTGGAATGTTAGAACTATGAAGCAAGTGGGTAAGCTAGAGAACCTAAAAATCGAAATGAATAGGTTATCATTAGACATAGTAGGGATCAGCGAAGTTCGGTGGCCAGACGCGGGGGATTTTTGGAGTGGAGACTTCAGGGTAATTCATACAGGAGCCGAGGAAGGAAATTTGGGTGTGGGAATAGTTATGCGGAAAAAGATAGGATACTGTGTAGAAAATTACTTACAAAAGAATGAAAGAGTACTCATGGTTAGATTAGAATCTAAACCGGTAAACACAGTAATAATACAAGTATACATGCCCACCTCTAGCTACAGTGAGGAAGAGGTAGAAACAATCTACAAAGATATCGAAGACATATTAAGACACGTAAAAGGACATGAAAATTTAATAATTACGGGGGATTTAATGCAGTGGTAGGTGAGGGTAGGGAAGGAGCGATAGTAGGTTTATTTGGTTTAGGCACTAGAAACGACAGAGGAAATAGGCTGGTAGAATTTTGCGACAAGAACAATTTAATCATTACAAACACATTATTTCAACATCATGCTAGAAGACGATATACGTGGAAGATGCCAGGAGATATAGGAAGATATCAAATAGATTACATTCTTGTTAGACAACGGTTTAGAAATCAAGTAAAAGACTGTAGAAGCTACCCAGAAGCAGATATAGACACTGACCACAACATCGTAATTATGAAGGCCGCACTTAAATTTAAAAATTTGAAAAAAAGAAACGGAAAAAGGCACTTGGTCCTACAGAAACTAAAAGAGAAAGATATTCAAGATAGATTCGAAAAAAAGGTCAAATGAATTGCTCAAAGGTATCGGGAAAATATCTGATACTAAGGAAGTAGAAACAGAATGGAATAACATTAAATCCAGCCTCGACATGGCGGCCAGAGATATTCTGGGGTATACACAAAAAGTAAATAAGAAACCATGGATAACAAAGGATATCCTGAATTTAATAGAAGAAAGACGAAAATACAAAAATAAATCAGACGAAACAGGAAAACAGAGATACAAAGCCATAAAATGGGAAATTATTCGAAAATGCAGGAAAGCTAAAGAACAATGGATTGATGAAAAATGCAAAGAGGTACAAACTAAGATGGAAGTAGGAAAGACAGATGAAGCATACAAACTAATTAGAATCAATTTTAGGGAAATAAAACCGAATAGCAAAAATATAAGGGATGCGGGAGGTAATGTCATTATAGAAAATGTAGAGAAAGTGGGTAGATGGCAAGAATATATAGGGAATTTATATACAGGAGAAGAACTAACTGCATTAGAAAAGGAATCAGACATTGAAAATGATGACTTGGGATATCCTATACTTAGAGATGAATTTAAAATAGCATTAAAAGGGCTGAAAAATGGTAAGGCGCCGGGTACAGATAAGGTGCAAGCGGAGCCTCTAAAAGCTGCTGGACAAGCAGTAACAGAACGTCTCTTCCAACTTGTAAGCTATATGTATGAGACAGGCGAGATACCCAAAGATTTCAAACATAACATCATAGTAACTATACCAAAAAAGAAAGGCGCATATAGATGTGAAAATTTTCGAACAATAAGTTTGACAGCACACGTATCAAAAATATTAACTAGAATTGTACAAAGACGAATGGAAAAACGGGCTGAAAAAATACTAGGAGAAGACCAATTTGGGTTTAGGCGAAACAGGGGAACACGGGAGGCTATCTTAGCTCTGAGGGTGATAATGGAGAAAACAATAGAAAAAGGGGAAAGCGTGTATATAGGGTTTGTAGATCTGGAAAAAGCATTTGACAATGTAAAATGGAAAAAAATGTTCGAAATACTTAAAAAGATTGGAACGAGTTATAGGGATAGACGGATAGTACATAGCTTATACAAAGAGCAAACAGGAGTAATAGAATTAGAGCAGGAACGTAGAGAAGTAAACATCAGGAAAGGGGTAAGACAGGTATGTTCCCTATCCCCACTAATTTAAAACTTGTACATTGAGGAGGCAATGAATACTGTCAAATGCAGGAAGACATTTGGAATTACTATGCAGGGACAAAAAATAGATATGCTTAGATTTGCAGATGATATAGCGGTATTAGCATCTAGCAAGGAAGAGTTAGAAGCTGCTCTCAATGAAATGGAAACGGTTCTAACAGAGAGATACGGTATGAAAATTAACAAAAGTAAAACTAAAGTACTAGTATGCAAAGGAGGGAAAAATAAATCAAAAACAAGAATACAAATATGTAACACGAACTTACAAGAGGTTAAGGATTTCTGCTACCTAGGAAGCCAAATAACGCAAGATGGGAAAAGCACAAAAGATATAAAACAAAGATTAGCACAAGGTCGTGCTACATTTAACAAGAAAAAGTAACTACTGTGCTCAAAGACCACAAACATAGAAACAAGGAAAAGATTGCTCAAAACATATGTGTGGAGCACAGCACTGTATGACTGTGAAGCCTGGACAGTGGGAGAAGCGGACAAGAAAAAGGTAGAAGCCTTTGAAATGTGGTGCTACAGACGTATGATGAAGATATCATGGACAGACAAAGTTAAGAACGAAGAGGTACTAAAAATGGTAGGGGAAGAAAGAAATATGTGGAAAACGTTAAAAAATAGGAGAAATAGGATGATAGGCCACATACTACGGCATGAAGGAATAGTGCGGAATATACTAGAAGCAGAGATAGGAAAAAAGAGAAGAAGAGGTAGACCTAGGTTAGACTACTGCACACAGATAGTGAAAGATGTAGGCTGTAGGAGTTTCAGGGAAATGTGTAGGCTAGCTCAGAAGAGAAATCAATGGAGGTACGCATCCAACCAGTCCCAAGATGGATAAATTAATGACGAAGAAAGTAGCTGCACTTAAACATGATATTTATTATAAGCAACTACAAGCATTGGAGGGGCAATATTCTCGAATAATGGTAAAAGCGTGAAAGCGTTTACTGGAAAACTATTATTTCGGCAAATGTCTAAGTGTTGGGGGATCTTGGCAGCCACAGGTTGCTTAACCCCCTTCAATAAATCTCAGTGAAAAAGGGCATAATATTAGAAAACAATTGAAGAAACATGATATTTATTATAAACAACTACAAGCATTGGATGGGCAATATTCTCGAATTATCGTAATTGCATGAAAGCATTTACTGGAAAACTATTATTTCGGCAAATGTCTAAGTGTTGGGGGATCTTGGCAGCCACAGGTTGCTTAACCCCTTCAATAAATCTCTGTGAAATAGGGCATAATATTAAAAAACAATATAAGGGGAACCGAGCTGTATTACTGTGTGAGGATTTCAGGGAACCATGTAGGTTAGTTTAGAAAAGAAACAAGGGCAAGTACATGTCCAACCAGTTTTGAGACGGGAAACCCAATGACGAAAAGTAAGCGCAGACAAATCTGATGATTATTATAAACAACTAGCTGTTTGTTGTGAAATATCTGCAACTAATGTTGACTGTGCGAAAAGACATATTGGAAAAAATATTAAATCAGTAAATATTCAAGTGCTGGGGGAACTTGGCAGCCACAGGCTGCTTACCCCCTTCGCAACTACTGAATGTCGGAGCAATAGGGTATATAATTGTAAAACAATAGAAGGTGACCGAACTGCATCTAACAAGAAAGAACGGCATCTATGATGAAAGACAACAAACATAGAACAAAAAGTTGTTGAAAGCGTATGTGTGGAGCACAGCACAGACAATATGCCTACGAAATACGAGCGGTCTGAAAAGCAGACAGAAGAACAGTAACGGCCTTTGAAATGCCGTGCTTCAGATGTTCGAGGATGGACAGACAAAGTTAATAACAAATAGGTTATAGAAACAGTAAGGGAACAAGGATATCTTTGGCAAAAAATATGAGAAGTAGAAGGGCATAATACGTTCTAAGGCATTTTTGGGGAATAGTATGTGATATATGACAAGCAGAGATAGGAAAAAAGAGGCGGATGTAGACCTAGATCAGATAGTGATAGATGCAGACTGTGCAAATTTCGGGGTAATGTGTAGGTTAGTTCAGAATAGAAAACAATGATGGTACGCGTCTAACCAGTTTCAGGACTGAAGACCCAATGATGATGATGATGAGAATAAGATTATGTATGATTTATCAAGAAACTGCAGAAAATAAGATGTGCACTTTCCCACAGAATGAGGTGAAACCAGAGGCTTCATGTTAAATTTAAAAAGCTGTACTCGACAGTCAGTCTTCGAACTTTATAACTTTAATATTGTTAGGTGTGTTATACTCCCGGTGTACGTGTTCAGCGCCACTACTACAGTTGGCAACACTGATACGATCCACGTTCACAATATTGCGCAATAATGATATTATGACATAATTACGTGTCAAATATGTATCACATACCAAATACGTTTACAATGATACAATTGGCACTTAAAAAGATAAATAAAACGAAGTACTCACTTAAAACGCTCTTTTCAGTTCAATCTCAGGGCTCTTGTTGTTTGGGGGTGGGTTGCATCATGCCATTACTGATCAAAATTTATTCGTCTCTCCTCTTCTTTTGTTTGTAGCGGTACGATAGGATACAGGTAGAAGTACGATAAGGCAAGAGATAAAAGGAAACCTACATCCTGAAAAGCGAAAGGACAAAAAAACGACACAGGCAAACGTCACCGTTCGACGTCTCGTGGCTAATAATAATCATGTCCTGTCGTGTCGCAAACCGCATTTTTTTGCGCCGACGCAATTATACGAAATGACGGAAATGAACAAATCTATTTTAAAATAGTGGCGGGAATTCACTCACATATTTATACTTAATCTAAATATGATACATAGGCGATTTTCGGCATGTAACAGGTGTTCAAGCTACCCATTCGTAATTATTAATTATTGATTTATTAAATATTAACTTCAAGTATTTTTTCAATTACTTTACATTTAATGAACATATGCGTTCAAGTTTTAAAATAAAATAAACCATTTTTTGTAATTATATAATTAAAACAAGTTTCATAGTAATGTTTTTGGAAATAAACTTTTTAAAAAGAAGCTCCCAACGATTTAAAATCTATCTCGCAAAGCGCTGAAGGATATAAGGTGCGAGATTTATAATTTCACTTCTCACCCGAGGTATATATAGAATTTTTTTTACTACTAACACTACAACGTACAAATTTCGTTAGTTTGGAACGTTGTGTTAGCAAGTCAAAATTATCTTTAAAATTTTAAAATACTAAGTAGATTGGATGAAAGTGTAGGACAAATTATAAAAAGTTTATTGATGTTGTTAAATGTTAGGTTATTTGAGTAGTTTTAATTGGTTTAAGTATTATATACAAAGTATTAGAAATGGTTGATAATGGCTCAGAAGTAGAAATAAATGGGACTCCACCTGAGGTTGCACAACGTGTAAACAGTATTAGTTGTGATTTGTTACCAGATAAGTCTAGAAAATTGTATATATGTGCATACATTCAGTTCAAAGAATGATGTGGAAAAAAGAAAGCTACAAAAATATAAAAAAGTTTCATTTATCAGTAAGTTAGTATAACTAAATATTAAAAGTTTCTGGTTATTGATAAATTGGTCTGGAAGTCTTACATAGGTAATCTGTCAAACTAAAATACTTTTATTGATATATATAGTATTAAACATCATTTGACTAGAATAGTAATTTTTTTTTTCATTATTTACATAGGGACTATGACTGTTATTCATAACCTAGAGAGAGAAGAACTACTTCTCATTCAAGCAATGGAATAAATTATGGCCACTTCTCAAGTTAGTAGTAAAAATGAATATTATATATACCGTTGATTGAATAATATCAATCAAGGATTATACTTCGTAGAGTAGAATTTATTAAAAAGAGCCCGAACGTCATCCTGCGCACACTGTTAAAACGGTGTCAGATTAGTCCATTCTTTATAAATAGGCGTGTTTGTTCAGCATTTTAGTGGCGTAGATAATTTGATGTTAAATATCAATTGACATTTGTGATTTTGACATTCTACATTTATTTCTTACGCTTTCATAGTTTTCTTTCTGTTTCTTTGTGTTTTATGCCTTACTTATTCGTGTATTCGTCATGTTAATTTAAACCACCAACAAGATAAAACTTTATATTAGAATATTTACTCTATGGGAGCTCTAAAAATTATTAAATCTGCTTCGCCACGGACTTTCAAAGTTTGTGCCAGCGCATTTGTCAAATGACGTACAGGCTCTTTTTAAATAAATTCTACTGTTTATCTTGATCACAGAGTACGTATCTAGTGCGCTTTATCTACGATACAACCATAGATAAATGTTCTCTATGGATGACACCGTCCTTAAAATTAGGTTATGTTTAGTTGTTGTGTTTTGAAATTTCTTTCTTTAATTCGATTTGAAATTCTGTTCGTATGATTAGTTGGTGTAATATGTGTAATATTTAAATGAACTTAGAATTTTAGTATTTAGTAGGTATAATCAAGAAACATATTCCTAAAGCATTGATAAAATGTCTCTGAATGAAATTGAATGGTAGGATTATTAGCTAATTTGCTGTTATTTAAAAACTTTTACAGGAAGACTAACATAGATTTAAGTTTGCAACCCCGTTATTTGCCCTTATCAAGGGTAGAGGTTTATGACCATCCACTGAAAACTAGTAATGTATGTAAATTTATTTACTGTTACTTCTGCATAAATACTTGATTACAAAAATAGGTTGACTATATTCCTCGAAGAATTCTTGGTTCACAACCGAGTACCGGACGCTCAAGTCCAGTTTTAACACCTACTACTTTTCTTCAGCCATTGAGTGATGCGTTGGAAGGGTTAGATCCATTAACACAGTTCGCCAGAGAAGTTGACCCTTTATCACAAACAACTCCTGAAATGGTTGTATTTTGTATTGAAAAAATGTTTTGTTATGTATGTATCATTTTTAGTCTGTCGTGGATTTTACAAATAATATTCATAAGTCTAAAATACAAAGAGAACGCAAACCAAGTTTAGATATGCAACCATGGAGTGCCAGAAAAAATTCCATTTTATGTAAATATACAACCTCTGAAAAAATATCATTTGTTACAAGCTTTTTGCCTGAAGGTGATAAAGGTAAGTTTTGTTGCTTAGTTACATGTGGGATTATTTAATCTGTGCAGTAGATAGAAAAATAAACTGCACTTATGTAATTCACAATAATTATACATTTGTTCCCTAAACCTTATTTTATTTAAAAAATGTTTGATATATATAGTTTGTCAAAGGTTTCTAAAATTAAGTTGTTAGGGGTGGTTTTTTCTTGTAAAGCCACTAGCAGTGAATGCCAGTCTACAATGGAAAATATTAACAAGTTCTCAAAATTCCCTAATGAAGATAACGCTACACAACATAGTCGAACCTCGATATGTCGAGCTTCGATTACACAAACATCTCGATTACTGAAAGTCTCATCGAATTAGTCAACAAATAATACAATCATGGATAAAAATGTCTTGATAACTCGAATTTGGATTAGTCGAATTTTCCGATATCCCAAAGCATTTAATTTTCACACACAACATTATCTACTCTGGGACAGTAATTTTAGAAAAAGCTAACTAATTCGCAACAGAACTTGATTATTCTAATTTTAAGGGATGGTTAGATAACTTTAAGAAACGGAATTCAATAGTGCAAAAAGTGGCATGTGGTGAAAGTGCCAATGTTTTACAAGAAACTTTTGAAAATTGGCAAAAGGAATATCTAAAAAAACAGTTGGAGAAATACAGCACCGATGATATCTTCAATGTAGTTGAAACAGGTTTGTTTGCATATGTTTGCCTGAAAAAACATTTACGTTTTCAAAAGAAAAGTGCAATGGCAGCAAAAAACAAAGAGTGGGTAACAATAATGATATGTGCAAATATGTCGGGCAGTGAATAACTTGATCTTTTGGTCACATAAAAGCCTAGGCTCTTTGTAGGAATAAAAAGCTTTCCTGTAATGTATAGGACAAATAAAAAGCTTGGGTTACAAGAGGAATTTTTCGAGGAATGACTTCACAAAATGGATAGAAAATTTAAATTTTAAAATCGAAAATCTTGCTTTTTATAAACAATTGCACTGCACACCCAAAAGACGACCTGATCTCTTGCAAACATCCAAATTGCGTATTTTCCACCAAATGCTACATCTAAATTACAGCCAATGGACCAAGGCATATTTAAAAATTTTGAACAAAATTACAGTAAACATGTTCTGAAAACCATCAACACCTTTGAAATCTCCAATGACATTTTAAAAACCAATTTGCTATACTGCATCCGAATCAGCGATAAAGCATGGAACGTTGTCACTTCAGTCACTATAAAAATTGTTTGGCACGTAACAATCACGACAAAGCCACAAAAGAAAAAACTTAAAAAAAGAAAAAGTCTGTTAGCACAGTAACAGCTTAAAATCTAAGTCCTAACTACCCTACATAAAACCTAACTTAAAACCTACAAAATGTTTATATAAGGCGCCACCTGGTTTTTTCGACCGATAACACGTCTATCGAATTACCAGGAAACCGAAAATGTTGCCCCATTGTCTTTGACTACACTAATAATCGACAGCACAAATTTGTCGGGGAGCATGAAACACTACTTACATGAAAACAAATGCGACAAGTCGCCTAACCTATCTAAACAAAAGCTAACATTAAAGTTCTTACGTGCAAACACACATGAGTGTTGCATCAAAACTGTTCTTTGTTGGCAAAAAGTGCCCAAATTTAAAAATGTTCATGAGAGTGCGTTAGTCTACACTCTAGCAAATTTTTGTTACTGGTACTTTGGTTTACTAACGATACACATTAAAACTTGTCCACCACATGGTTGTGAATCAACAAATTTACCAAAAGTACCACCCTACTAAATCCTTATATTGCTAACCTAACAAATTACATTTCTACATCAGGTTAGCTTTTTCACTTAAATTTCAAGAAAAATAATTCCCACGTCTGGTCATAAATACCAAACGATAGGAAGATAAAAAGATAAAACAAGATCTCAAATTGTTGTTAAAGATAATAGATAAGATAACGATATTAAGCTTAAATTGTTATCATCAAAGGTAATGGATAAGATAACGGTATTAAGCTTTAGTTATTATTTGAGATACTAGGTAAGATAACGCGATATTAAGCTAAAGTTATTATTAGAGATAGTAGGCAATGCAATATGCGATATTAAACAAAAATTATTACTAAAGATAATAGGTAAGATAACACGAAATTAACTCAAAGTTATTACTAACAGTAGTCGGTAAGATAACGATACTAAACTAAGGTTATTATCTAAGATAATAAATAAGATAAAGATATTAACTTAATCATTACCAAAGATAATAGATAAAGGTAATAGAGTGGCTCGTGGAGCCGTTAAATAGGAATTTCTCGTACCCTCTAAAAAGAGCGACCTGTGAAGCAGGCTCGTTTGCAGTAAACAGTACGAGGGACCGGCAAAGGCATTTGGGTGCATCCCTGCACCCGGTGTTAATTGATATCGGTGATACAATCACCCGATACCCACACGATATATCGATACATAGATATAAACTCATTCACTCACACATTCACACACTCATACATACCTTCACTGCCAGAGCCCATGCGCTGACAGCGGCACTCCATGACCTCACGAAAGATTCCCAGAGACGGGGTCCAGGTGTCTGTGAAAACCTCCCGCGCAACCACACGGTGACTAACGGAAATGAAAAGGCAGAGAAATAGGAACGGTAGAAAGAGGGAGGTGGTTATTTGGAATGCATAAGGGGCACTTCCAGGTACAAGAAAGTAGAGGAAGGGCTCGCATTGAGCAAAAGAGACAGAAAAAGGTGGATAGCAAAGCGCTACTCAACCAGCCAATGTGGCCAGTAGCCCGGAGTGAGGGAACATCACTCTTATGTGGCAGACTGGTGTTCCGGGACGAGAACAGGTCCACCGAAAGAAGAATAAGGCATAAACGGAGACAGTGGGATATAAAAAAGTAGAGTTTTTGGACAAGCGTCCGAGAGAAGGTAGAGAGTTGTCCCTATTAAAACACAGCGCAGTCTGAAGGACCACCTGCGATATTAATCCGCAAAGATAAGGTATCATACGTTAAAAAATTCACTAGACTCTTAAGAGAACTAGTACGATCATTTTCCTAACGAGTGCATCCACTACGATAAGAAAATCAGACAAAAGTTGACACAACAACTCAAAAGTATCATTACAGATACATTCACACAAAAACAAACTGTTTTAAGGTAGTTTTTTAAAACGGTAGCACCCTAAACACACAACGATGCCTAATTATAAGCAGTTAAATACAGGTACACTGTCCTAATATGCTAAAACAACCGAGAATTTAATAAGATATCAATAAGAAGCAATAGCACCTCACCACAAAGTTCAATAAAAACAATGAAAAAAA
The DNA here is from genome assembly GCA_036346225.1 of Platerodrilus igneus. NCBI lineage: Eukaryota > Metazoa > Arthropoda > Insecta > Coleoptera > Lycidae > Platerodrilus > Platerodrilus igneus. Next base: position 19,505,934 of record JARFIW010000089.1, on the reverse strand, counting down.
AAATGTTTATAAGTTATAGTTTTAGTAGAAAAAAGAAACAAATAATGATATATTATAATGTGGGCGACTGTAATAATTCAGAGGAAAAACACATGGAATAAAAAGTCCTAGTTTTTTGCAACTGCGAACATGAACTATTTCTTACAATGGCATAGGCTGCGCATGTCCTATGTGAGCCCAAAGAAGAAAAACATCCACTCTAACATCAGCTAAAACCAATCATAAAAATTCAATGAGTTATTACAACCAAAGTTACGACAATTACCACACAAAATTGAATGACGTAAGGAAAAATACTAAAAACCAAATAATATGCTGGAGGAAAAGTTCGAGGGTTAATTAAATGAAACGACAGAGTTATATTTGAAGGTGTAGAGAATAAAGTGATATATAAGTAACGGTATGATCAAAGAAAAGTCAACCGAAAAGAAAAAGATAGCTAATTTAAGGTAAGTAAAGTTAAACGTGTAGGGGGTATACACAGTACAAGAGAGGAAATAAGCGACTAAAGTTAGTAATTGATGGTGAGAACAGAAAATATTAGGTAAATTGTGAGGAAAATGGAACGTGAAAAACTTAAGTAGCATTTGGGTCAGCAGAGAATGGCTTAAGGTCTTTAATATGCCACCTGCCTTGGCGTTTTCCTTCAGCATCTTGAAGTTCGTAGATAAGGGGACTAATGACACGAATGACCTTACAAAGGATGAATTTAGGGGCTAATTTTGAAGAAAATTTCTTAGATGCATCCGATAAGACATAATTCTTTTTCCAAACTTGTTCGCCCAAGGCGAAGGAAATATTTCGTTTACGTAAGTTATAGTGGTCTTTACTCTTTTCGTAAGCTTTTAACAAATTTTTTCTAACGTCGTTAAAGATAGAAGGTAATGATTGTTGGTCTTTGTCCCAGCGTACTTTATCGTCAAATTCAATTACGTTAGTATCGTCAGGCACTAAACCTTAGTAACTCCCATCGATTGGGGTATATCTTCCAAAAACAAGAAATGACGGAGTGAATTGGGTTGCTTCATGTTTAGATGTACGCAAAGCTTGAGCAATTTTAAAAATATGTTCATTCCATGTAGTATGGTCTGAATCAATATAGGAAGAGATAGCGGTAACTAAAACTCTATTTACTCTTTCGGTAGGGTTTACTTGGGGATGGTATTTTGCGTTAAACCAAATTTTTTGTACTTTGTAACTTTTAACGAAATTCTGAAAATCTTTAGAGATAAATTGTGCCCCATTGTCACAAAGGATAATCTGAGGGACACCAAAGATAAGAAATACATTTTGTTCTAGGAATTTAATTATAGCAGCAGATGTAGCTTTACGTAAGGGTTGCACCATAACAAATTTAGAAAACCAATCGGTGACAACTAAAAGATATTGGTTACCTTTTCTCGATCGGGGGAGAGGTCCTAATAAGTCAAGCGAAATTAATCGAAAGGGATCAGATACACGTTTAAAGTTACCCATTAAACCAGGACGAGCGTCTTGCGAACTCTTATGATAACCACAAATTTAACAGTTCTTAATATAGCGACAAACAGATTGCTTTAGTGTGGGCCAGTAATATAATTCAGATATTTTAGCGAGAGTTTTTGTAACACCAAGGTGCGCAGCTATGGGGTCATCGTGACATAATTTAAGCACCTCACTATGGTTAGCGGTAGGCACGACAAGTTTCCATTCAGGAATATTAGATATTTTATGTGGAGAAGAAGATACAAATTTATATAGTCTATTATTAGTTACGCGAAAGGTAGGGAATTTATCGGGATTGTCAGAAACTTTTTTTGGAATGTTAAGAGAGACAACATCACGAGATAAGGCATCAGGTACGATATTTAATTTGCCAGGCGTATGCGTAACATCAAAAGTGAATTGAGAGATACGCAAGTTCCATCTTGCCAAACGACCTACGGGTTGTTTTAAGTTATTAAGCCAAGTGAGAGCTGCACAATCAGTGATTACGGTAAAATGTGTACCTTCAACATTCCTCTAAATTTCTCGATGCCAAAGATAACGCATAATAATTCTCGTTCAATAGCCGAGTATTTTTGTTCGGCAGAAGTTAAGGCACGACTTGCATAAGCGATTGGATGTTCTAAACCATTGCTCACCTGGAACAACATTGCACCTAACCCAGTAAGTGAGGCATCGGGTTGTATATAAAACTTTTCATCGAAATTGGGTGAAATTAAGATAGGTGCTGAAGTGATTAACGTTTTAATTTGTTCGAAAGCCTGCTGAGATTTTAAATTCCACTCGATAGTTTGGGATTTCTTTTTATTTTTAATTAAAGCGGTAATGGGTGCAGATATAGTTGAAAGGTTGGGTAGAAAGATGCGATAATAGCTAATCATTCCAATTAAACGTTTGATTTCGGTAACAGTTTTAGGTGTTTTGAGTTTAGTAATAGCGTCGACTTTAGCAGGATCTGCTCGTAGGCCAGTTCCATCGATAATAAAACCAAGAAATGTAAGGGATGAACAACAAAATTGACACTTTTCCCAGTTTATCTTAAAACCTGCTGCGTTTAAATGTTTTGCAACCTCATTTAATGTGGTGATATGTTCATCAAAGGAACTTGAGATAATTAAAATATCATCCAAAAATACAAAGGCACGTTCCTGATGTAAGATAGTACCTAACGTTTGATTCATAGTACGTTGTAGGGTTTGTGGTGCGTTACAGAGACCAAATGGCAAAAAATTATACTCGAAAGGACCTCGGCCTGGAACACAAAAAGCAGTTTCTTGACGAGAAGATAGGTCGAGAGGTATCTGATAAAAAGCTTGTCTATGATCGATAGATGAGATAAATTTTGCGTTTCGAAGCCGGCTTAAAATAGAGTCAGTTCTAGGTGGAGGGTAAGCATCAGAAACAGTCACGGAATTCAACTTTCTGCCATCAGAACAGACACGCCATTCATCATTCTTCTTACGAACTAGTAATACGGGAGACGTCCAGGGTGAATTTGAGGGAGAGATAACACCAGATTCTAACATTTTATCTATTTCAGCATGCAAATGCTTTTGCAATGCAGGTGATAAGGGATATTGACGTTGCTTAAAAGGGAGGGCATCACCTGTAGAGATAACATGTGTTGCGGTAGTAACGCAACCAAGTTCAGAGGTATTAAGTTTACGAAATTTGTCGATTGTAGAGTTAAGAATTACAGTTTGGGAATCAGTAAGAGAAATTTTGTTAGATATTCCTGTAGATGCACAGGAATTTGTTTTAAGAGAAGTTTGCCATGAAAAATCCTGGAAATAAAGTGACAGATTAAAAAGTTTACAAAAATCCACACCTAGTAGAAAAGGATAAGCTAATGCAGTGACAATCAAAAATGAAACGTCACGTTCAAGTGATTCTACTCGAATTTTTAATTTAAGGGAACCCGTTACATATATTTGATTATCGTCAGCTAAATTTATGGAAGTTTTTTCGGGAACAATTTGAATTTTAATATTTTGTTTAGATAATTGATGTAAACCTTTGTTATTTATAAGGGAGCATGAGGAGCCTGTGTCCAATAAAGCTATTACATTTAAGGAACCAATCAAGATGGGTAAGTGTGGACGATTATCAAAGGGTTTCTTAACAAGTTGTAAAGCGGCAGACTTTTTATGGTAAAAGGAATTAACGGTTTGTAGCCAATTAGACCACTCTGATGGAGTAGTATAACATAACTCTTCTAATGAAGGTAAGGCATTTTGTACATTGACAGTAGCGATATTATTGTTAGATATATTTAATAACGGTACAGCGTTAGAGGTAGTTTTATGGTTTAATTTTATTGACGTCTGGGTCCGTTGAATGATTGGTGTTGAGGACGATTTTGATTCCTTGAGATATTCACGCCCTGAGTTGGAATATCTCGACGCGAGTTTCCCGATACATTAGGATTACAATTCGTGCAGTTAGATTTATAGATATTTGCGCGACCACAACCATAACAAAAAATATTTTTGGGGTATGTGCAGACATTATAGTTATGTTCACTTCTCTTACAGTTCCAACAGGTAAGTGAGTTATTTTTTTTGCGGTAGAAGGAACATTAAGGGTAGATACTTTATGAGAAGCTCGAGCTTGACACGCTAAATCTGGTTCTAAAAGGCCAGATTGTTTTTCTGGGGGAGGACGGTATTTATCAATTCTTAACTTTACTTCCTGAAGAGAACGACATAAATCTTTAAAGTGGGCTAAGGAAGAAATGTGTTGTAAGGCCAAACGTTCAGAAAAATAAGGATTTAAATTTCTAAGTAACTGATCGATAATTTCAGATTCTGAAGGTTTATTATCGAGTCTACTATATAAGGCTTCTAATGAGGTAATGAAGGAAACAACATTTTTGTTAGGTCCTTGGGCTCGATTTCGTATCTCGTTCCAAAGGTCGGAAGAAAATCTCGTTTTAAGCACGCAACTAATTCCTCCCAGGTAGAAATTTGATCTCGAATGTTTCGTACCAGATCAACGCGGAGTCGGAAAACAATTCACCTGCTGAAACAAATAAATCCTGATCGGTACACTGGCGAGAAATTTTAAAATCATTAATTCTGTCGAGGAAAGACAATAAAGAGACTTGCGAGTCGAATCCTTGAAAAGTTAGACCCCATTTGTAAACGGGTATGGATTTCCTACTGGTTGAGCTTGGGCAAGTACGAGATTTGATAACGGTAGCGATATATCTGCATCTGCGTTTGGATTGAGTCTCTCAAGAACAATCCCTTTAAGTAATAATACATCTGATAGGAAAGTTTGTTTAGCTAGGTTCGCTTGTTCATCGTCATATAAGGACAATAATTCTATGCGTTGTTTGACATGGATTATTCTCGAAACTAAGCGCTTTAGCTCGATATCACTGGGGCCAGGATCTATTCTATTTATTATACTAGTTATATCGTCTAAAGACAGTTTAATTTCAGATACGTTATGAGGCCAATCGGAAACGATTTTCTTTAAAATGGGTACGCCTTTCATTTCCTGGGCTAAAATGGCTCTAAGTTGTGATCGTCTATCATTTTGATTAGGGGCAGGGGTAATATTTCTACACTCAATCTCGTAAATGAGCTCCAAGGACTTAAGGTGTGAAATATTCATCTTGAATTTATATTTGAGACACGATATACATGAGATATACAATACTGAGGTAATTCAGAAGGTAAAAAACGGTAGAGCTACTTCAGATCAGTACGATAAAGATATTTAAGGGTAAAAACTTCATATAAAAGGCATTCAAAGGCATTCAAAGGCATTCAAATTTAATCACGCTAAGTATCCAAAACACTAAAGAAACACGTTTAGAACTGTACGAGGGCAAGATTAGTGTTTAATAAAAGGAATATATCGTTGATAAACTACAAATAATAAAAAAAGGTAGGTAATGTGTTATTTATCCAATACAAGACCCCGTTAGTCTAGTGTTTTTAAAAAAGGATATTTTAAAGCTCCAATCGTTACGTTGTGCTTTTAAACACAAAGTTTCTTATAAAGGTAATTGAAATATCATTAAATAAATAGCTAGATTAGTAAAAGACACCTTTAGAATGTAACCACAAAACAGTGTATTCACGGTTTCAAAACGGTCTTTTAAAGTCGAAAAAACAGACAAAGGTTATGTTTCAATTTAATAAAACGTAGATAATTTTATAATAAACCGTGTTTAAGACATGCAATTATTTGAATGCTTATTTATTTATGTGTACTCACGTGTAAAAAGTAGGGTTAAGGGATTGATTCTTCATAAAAACTTACATTTGCATCTAAAAACAAACTATGCACTCAACAATATAACTGAAGTTAACAAACACATCCCAAATTCAAAATTAAACTAACATTATATTTAAAACATATTTTATAAGAACAGCTAAATTTTAATTTCAAAATGGCGGAATACCTCTAATTGCCATAACAATTATTTTTGACATCTATGGAATGTGGTGTGTTCCAAAACACGGATATAGGGTTTTAAGGTCAACAGATATTAGATAATTGATTTTTTTAGTGAAAAAGCTATAAATAACATTAGGGAATACATTGTATAGTCATAAAAACAAAAGAAAAACTCTTAAGTTTACAACCTCACACGTTAATGCCGCCAATTCTTACAGTTTAAAGGTGCCAATTCCTACACTTTAAAGTTCATAAATACATCGCGCAAGCGCGGAAAAAGCGTCGCCACGGGCAGTTGGTAACGCTAAACTTTGTACAGATTTTGGCGCGCCCATCTGTCAATGACGTCACCAATGCACAAATTTAATACGCAATTATCGGAAAAATATATATTTAAGACAATAGTTTATAACAGCGAAATACTCACATGAATATGTCCCTGAGTTAAAGTTGGCTTCTGTTGAAGTCCATCAGGGCTACTGATGGCCCCTTTTAATGCAATTAACGGATGGTACGCCTACGTCCATCCAAATAGCTTCGACTGGATCTCAGGGCTCCACTCCGGAGTGTTTAAAGATGGTGCTCCGGCGTGGAATGCGGTTTGGCCAACGGCTACAAATTACCTCTACCTATGTAGGGGAAAGGCAGGAACAGGTATAAGGGCGACAAACAAACATAGTCAGGCAAGGATATCTACATAAATAAAGATAAGGCACGATACGATACCTGACAGAACCGCTCTTCACGAAGGTCCCAGGAAAAAAACCACGTTACAGAGCCCATCGGAAAAACCCCACTTTTCTGTCCTTTCACGCGTCGGCGCGAAATTATTCGTCCAACCCACTTTTAACGTGACGGAAATACGCGTACCGAGTCTTTTAAATTTAAAGGCGCGAAAACTTCCGCACATAGAAATTAAGCTAAGACAATGTTTAGTGCCACTTTGGCACGTAACAGTAAATAAAATACAATAATAGTTTGTACATCTATTGTTTACAAAATAATTGACTTTTGTATTTACAAATTCAGTGCAATGTTATTACGTTTCATTTCGGGTTCTCGATGATCATATAATAGTTCTACTTGATCACCATCTTCATCGTTATCATAATTGTTCCAGATATTATCATGTGTATAACTAAAATTATATAGCTACAATAACTTTCACAGCCTTATGTACACTGTTTGCACTTGTATATTTTAAAATACGTCATCATGACTTCATAATCCCTACCTATATAGTGTCATCAAGCAATTTAATGAAGGATATGCTGAATCTCCTAATAAATGATAATATGGATATGGAAAATATTTGTGATCATGCTGATTATATTCTATATCCTTCAATATTTGTGAATTGTGTAGTACTTGTAATGAATATCATTGCTTACCGTATCAATTTTAATATAATATATAGTTACTCTAGCATCATGTACAGACCCAGCAGATTTTATCATTATATTAGTGAAAATTTTAGTTGCTGTGCAACCTTGCAATTTTATGCAATGTTGCAACTTTCTATCTATATAACTTGCCTGTTGATCAGCAGATGCTTTGAATTCAATGTTGCATACATCGTTTGCATCAATTACTCCTAAAATAAAAATAACTGTAATATTGAAAACTGGTTTTGAAATATTACATAAATACCAGGATATCCACTCATTACATTAAATTGAGCTTTTATAGTTATTAGTTCGTGTTTATCAGGCCACACAATATATTTTGACATTAAATTAACTAATTTAGCTAGCATTGTTTCTATTAACCGATGCACAGCTGAAAGGGCAACATTAAATTTGCTGGATATTGATATCCGTGCCTCTCCCATTCCCAACCACCACAGTGACATCAATAATATCTTTTCACCATGTATGGGTGTTTCAATCAATCAATCACTAATCATGGCATTCCCTTTTGGGATAACCGAACATAGCACCTCTTTCTAGGAGGATATGCAGGGAATAGCTCTAGACTACTACACTACTTTACTCCCAGAACCATTCACGATCTTTCTCCAAATCCCTCGGTCCCTACACACCTTCTTTGCCTCGGCAACATTCACACATTGCTTTTGGCATGCTCTTTTATTCCTCAGATTTCTCACCTGTCGTTCTTTCAGTATCTCCTTTACTACATCAAACCATCTTCTACACGGTCTGTTCCTTGCAGCATATATACCCTTGGTAAGTCTATCATCATTCATTTTTTCCACATGTCTAAATAATCTAAATGTGCTTTGCTCAATCAACTCCTTAAGGGTCACTTGCACCCCACACTACTCTGACCCATTCGTTGGGCACTTTTTCTCTCAATGTTTTTCTGCACACACTTCTTAGGCACTCATCCCTGCAGCATTTATGTGACTAACATGCTTCTTTTGCCACACCCAAGTTTTGCTTCCATACAAAACAGTTGCCACAAACACACAGTTGTAAATGGCCAGCTTTGCTATTCAATCCTTTCCTGTTCACTGCCCACATACTTCCAGACACTTTTCTTCCAGCATTTGCCCTTTTTTATATTTCACCATTCAGCTTTCCATTACTCAAAAACTTTCTACCAAGGTACACGAAGTCATTCACTTTTTATCATGTCATTATTCATTTTAAATACAAAGTCACCAATTCTGCCATGTCTGCTGAAAATCATTACTTTTGTCTTATTTCCATTTACTTTCAATTACATATTTTCACACGCTTTCAACAGCCTGTCAAGCATTCGTTTAAATCTTGTGACGAATCAATCAACAATACTGCGTCATCTGCATACCACAGTACAGTGACATTTGTTTCACCATTCAATTTTCACTTCTTCCATGCCTTTGCAAGCTTGCCTCATACATTTATTCATAAATACATTGAACAGCCACGGAGACATCACACAGTCCTATCTTACACCTTCCACAATGCCAAAGTATTGCCCTATGTTACCATTTACATGTACACATGCTCTTCTGCCTTTGTACACATCACTCTGATAGATTTTATCAAACACTTGCTTACGCCATATTCATGCAGCACCTTCCATAATTCAATTCTATTCACAAAGTCATATGCCTTTTCCAGATCTACAAATGCTGCATACATTTTCTTTCTGGCAGGCATACACTTTTCGACAGTCTGTTGCATTGCGAATATGTGATCCACACATCCTCTTCCAGGCATGAAACCTCATTGCACGTCACATATCTTGCTCTGTGTTCTTTTGCTAACTCTCTTGATCACAATTTTTCCGTACACTTAAGCATTTCACTTTTTATTCCATCTACACCGGCTGCTTTGTCATTCTTCAGAGTTCTCACCTCCTTCTATAGCTCATCTACACTGCATTCAAACTTTATACTATTGTTCTATGTTTTGGACCACTGTATTACTGCTCTCTTCATCATCGACACAGTCATCTGTATCCTTCTTGTCACCACCATACAGCATCTTAAAATACTCTTTCCGACAGTCTCTCTCTTTCTCTCTCCTTCTTCCATCCTCCCTCCCTCTTTCTTTCTCTCTCTCTATCCCCCTCCTTCACCCTCTCTCGCCCTCTCTCGCTCGCTCTCGTTCTCTCTCTCGTGCTCTCTTGCTCTATCTCGCTCTCTTTCTCGCTCTTTCTCTTGCTCTCGCTCTCGATCTCGCCCTCTCTCGCACTCTCTCGCCCTCATCCGCCTTCTCCCGTCCTTAGAGAAACCATTCCTTGTTTGATAAATTACACTACGACAATGAATTTTGATCATTCGCGTGCATTAACTTTGGCTACAAAGATTACATAAACAAAAACATATTAGGCATGTAAATAGGGATTTGTTTTCAGGCCAGAATATACTAAATACAATGTATTTTATTTGAAAAGCTTAAGACGATTCAGTGCTGAGTAATATAGATAACCGTAAATGCCTTTACACAGAATAAACAATGTACGGCTTAAAACAAAAATAACCACCCTGTTTTACGCGGACACAATAAAAATTCGAAAATATTAGTTTTGAACTGTCAAAACAAAGAGAATACACCTGCAAAATATGAATTTTTTTGTGATTGTAAGGCAATCATTTATGTTTTTCTGGACCACTTGGAATGAATAACCCATAAACAAAGAAGAAATCAATGCTTTTGATGATATAATACTAAGTGTGTGAAATAAATCTGTGGTATAGATTGGATGTTTGAAATATTTTTAATCCTTAAAAATGTTACAGATTTTTAATAATATCCATAAATTGTAGTTGTAGTTAAACGACAAACTAGTGCAGTGGATAAAGTTCAGCATCGTTTGGAACAGTTGGATTATTTTGAAGAAGGTTCTCAAAGACGATTAGATTTATCACAAGCTGAATATATGGGCAAAATTGAATTACTAAATAAAGAACTTGTTACTGCATGGAATTCAGAACATCGCGTGAAAGCATTAAAAATTGCAATTCAGTGTGCAAAGGTATTGGCAGATGTGGATGTTTTAAGGTTTTACCCTAGTAAATTTGTATTAATTACCGATATATTAGATATATTTGGTCAACTGGTATTTGAAAGATTAAGAACAAAAGCTGAGTATTGCAGGTTATATTTACATTTATATAATAGGAAACCACATATTTTGGTTATTACAGACCTGACGGCAAAATTGTGACTGCTCTTCCTGAAGATTTTACTCCAGATATGGTACCGGAAAATGCTAAAGAGACATGTAGAAATTGGTTTTACAAAATTGCATCTATTAGAGAACTTGTACCTCGATTTTATGTCGAAGCAGCTATTCTTAAGTCTTACAGCTTTTTGACATCTAGGTAAGATATTCTAGTTTATAGGTAGATACCAAATTTTGTAATATCACGGAAACATTACATGAAGCAAATAGGAGAATGTTCTATTTGAAAAATATGCCCTTGTGTTGAAGGTAAAGTATTTTGAAAACGTATTCATTCAAATTGATATTAGGGATAAAATTGTTGGTGCACAGTTAGTGAAAGAATGACTAAAGCATCTACTATATTTATCTAAATAAAATATATCAAACATTTTCCATATTATTTCCTCTGTGTGTTCTGTTTAGAGATCATTTCTGTAACAAAATAATTACGGAACAGGAAATATGTAACAGCAAACCATTATATGATTGTAAGAAATATACCAAAAGAACTACCATACTAGTTTACTAATCTTTTAAGAGTTGTACATACTAACATAAAGAGTAAATTTCTTTTAGAAAATGTTGGTAACTTATTGTCCAACCACATATTTAAATAAAAACTGTATTTTTGTTAAAGAAACGTAGAGATATAATATTAAAATTTGGAATGATTTTAACAAAGAAAACTAGCATGAGCCATAGTAGTTTGTTTTTAGAATCATTTAGAGTAGTATTATGATTTATCAACAATATTGTGATCTATAAAATGTAAAAAGACTAGGAAAATGATTAAAATAGGTTTTATATCTAATAATAATCTGTTTATTTGTTAGTAGTGAAAGTGGAAGGTTGTGCGGTTAAAGTACTTGGGAATTGTCTTTTGATACCAGCTACATTTTGATGTAAACTGTATTTGTTTTCAAAATATTTATCTGCAAACACAGTGGTTTATGTTTTTAATCTATGCGAAATGCTTGTAGTGCATTGCACATTAGATTGTTGGAACTTAAAATTTTTACTTAACTAATGTATTTTAGTGAATATTCTTCTGCACTATTACGTTTAACTCATATGATACGAGGTATAGGAAATCCATTAGTTGCTGCGTATGCAAGATGTTATCTATGCAGAGTTGGTTTAAATATTTCTGCTCCAGGCACAGAATCACATTTTTTAAAAGAAAATTTTTATGATTTTTTGGATACATATGGTCAAGTAAGATTCAATTAATATTTAATTGATACCCAATTACTAAAGTTTTAACTCTAGGTATTTGGACGATATGCATTGGAGGAACTTAAAATTCAAAAAATACATAATTCTATGTATTTAACACTGTACACCCCTGCATTAGATTTTATATTACAAGCTGTTGCATGCACGGTTTCAGAAAATGTGTTATCCGAAATACTTAAAAGGTGTTATCAACAACCAAACAGGTATTTCATAAAGAGTTTACGATTTATTTCCAAATTTGTATGTCTGTCAAATATATTTATTTATTTATTTATTGATAAATCCACGGACACAAAGGTCCTTATACAAAATTAATAAAGAATAACAAAATAAAGAGCTATAAAATATAACTTAGTTATAAACTATAACAAAATGAATATAGGACTCAGTACCTATGCAGTAATTTACGAATAATAGGTTTAAAGCAACTTAAGCGATCAGAATTTCGAACAGTCTCATCAAGAGAATTCCACTTCCTACGCAGTCTAGGACAGGCAGAATAGAAAGCAAAATTAAATTTATGCTTTTGCTCCCGCAGTAAACGATGATGTCTAGTCGGATATGAATTAAGACTAAGGGCAAAATGCCCCACTGTAAATTCACAATTTAAGAAACCATTTAGAACCTTATAAACAAAGATAACATCAGAAATATCATGCATTGATTTTATGGTGGGCAAATTAAATTTAGAAGCCACAGGACCATAATTATGATCAAATGGTAACATAGGAGATCCACTCTTGAATGCCAGATATCTGAGTAACAAATGTTGAACTTTATCAAGTTTTACTGTATCACAAGCAGTATATGGCGTCCAAATAACAGAGGCATACATAAGAATAGGCATAACCAAAGCTCTATACAAAGAAATAACAGAGTTTGTAGATTTAAAGTCCTTAGTAGATCGTATAATAAAGCCTAGCATCCTAAGAGATCTAGCTATAACATAATCTAAATGCATATTAAAACTAAAATTGTATTGCAGAAAGATCCCAAGATCTTTTATAGAATTAGTGTTTTCTAAATCAATACCCAATATACTGTAATCGAAAGTAAGAGCAGAACGCCTAGTAAAGGACATAGTTTTACATTTCGCAATGTTTAACAACAAATCATTTTCGACTGACCATCTAACAACTTCATTAAGATCTGACTGCAAATTAATACAGTCAGTGGTATTACTTATATTACAATATAACTTGAGATCATCCGCATATAAAAGAATTTTAGAGAATTTTACTACATTGCAGACATCATTTATGAATAGTATGAACAAAAGCGGACCTAAATTTGAACCCTGCGGAACCCCAGAAATAGCACGAATAGGACTTGATAAACACCCACCAATCTTCACTACTTGAACCCTATTTTCTAAGTAAGATTTAAACCAAGAGAGAAATTCATTTCTAATACCAAAACAAAATAATTTGTGAATAAGAAGACCATGATTAACGGTATCGAAAGCTTTGGCAAAATCTAGAAACAAAGCATCAACCTGTCCTTCCAATTCAAGAGACACACATATATTTGTGGTAAACTGAAGAGAGTTAGTCAAAGTAGATCTTCCGCAATAAAACCATGTTGACTGCTATTAATCAAAGGATAAACTAGATTAGTTAATTTACTAACGATTATTGACTCAAAAAGCTTAGAGAAAGAGCCAAGCAGTGAAATAGGCCTATAATTCGAAATATCTTGTCTATTGCCAGACTTAAAAATCGGAGTAATATGCAAGTTTCAAGAAGTAGGAAAGACACCCAATTTGATAGATTTATTAAATAATACAAGAAGAGGCTTCTTCAATGAGGCAATACATTTCTTCAATAACCTGGTTGGTAATAAACCAGGACCTGTACTGTCACTTTCATTCATACTCTTAATACAATAGTCAATATCTTCAGAACTAATCACAGGCACATCAAGTTCAGGACAACTATTCAAGAATGGAGCATTAAGATTCGGCGTTACCCTATAAACAGAACTGAAACAATCAGAGAACAGCTGAGCAATCTCAGACTCAGTACGACCATAACAACTATTAAGTCGCATAACAGCTGGAAAACTAGTAGAACATCTTTTTTATTGACAAATGACCAGAATGACTTAACATTACTTATAAAACTATTCTCAACCTTTAGTATAAAATCATTGTAATTTAACCTAGACAGTCTTAGACATTTTGCTCTTAACATCTTAAATTCGATAAAGTCATGAAGTTTACCAGAGGTTTTCCAGCGCCTATGTGCAATCTTCTTAGATACTAAATATTTACAAAGTTCAGCAGAAAACCAACTTGGATAGGAAGAAATCGTCTAGTTTTCAAAGGCACATTTCGACTTATAATATTATGGACTAGATCTTCAAAGCAAGCAACATCTAAATTTACATCATTAGAATTTAAGAGAGAGTCCCAGTCAACATTATCAAATTCAAGACTTAATTTATCACAATCCGCATTGTAGAAATCAAAACTTTTAATTACGCTACGCAAATTAACAAAAGAGCCTGGCAAAATATCAATACCAAAGTAGCAAGGGACATGGTGAATATCAACCGGTAATATATACTCATCAGAAGAAATTACACTGATTTTAGCCAAAGTAGTAAATAGTAAATCCAAAGAATATGGCTTATTATTAGGTAAAGGAAAGTACTGCTTTAAACCAAAGGTATTCACCATATCACTCACTACTTCAACGGCAGACGCAGAACTAGGATTAAGATAACCTAAAATCTTGAACGAGCAATCCTCTTCATTTGTCCATATGACCTGCGGCAAATTATAATCTCCCAGCAAGATAACATCCAATTCATCATTAGTAAAAGAATTAAGTAGAGACTCCAAAGCAGCAGAATGAGACTGATATACTTGTATAGAGGACATCGGAGGTATATAGGCTGCTCCAATAATCAATTTCTTGAAATTTAGATTAATCTTTACAAAGACCTGCTCACAGCAACTATCATCAACTTCACATAAAGCAGAAAGAAAAGATTTGCTTACAGCAACAAGCACACCTCCACCCGCGTAAGGTTACTATGTTGAACAGACCTATCAGTTCTATATAGCACATAATTATCCAGGCCAATTTCACTATCCAGTACAGCACTATCCAACCAGGTCTCGGTGAAAACTATAACATCAGGCGAAATAGTCAGCTGACTTAAATTTACTTGCAAAGTACGAAACTTATTCTTCAGACTCCTACAGTTCTGATAATAGATGACTAGATTAGATTTATCAACATGAACTAGTTTTTTGTCTGTGACTGAGAAGTAATACTGCTCTTTTGAACAACAGTGGGAACGTTATCCAAATACTTGACCACAAGGTCAACTTCCCCAGCAGACGATCTTGTCCTAAGTTCAGAGAGAGCATTAGCATATTGCTGCTGCAATATATAAAAAGAAAATATGAAATACACTGCTCAAAATAATTAGAGAAACATTTACGTGTCAATAATTTTTTAATTTTAACAATACGGTGAAATTACAAGAAATAAAGTGGAGTAAAAGTAATAAAAATTTTTAGGAATGTATTGTGTTTTGTAATAGTAAACAATATCGACAGTTCATCATAAATCAACCATTTAAATGAGGTAGAAATCATTCCTGTTGTTTCTATCGAGAAAAGCGTCAGTATGCATAAGTTGCAAGAAAGTTTTAACGTCAGCCCTTACGTTATTTATCATATGTGGAATTGATTCCTAGAAATCAGAAGATATAAAATATGTTTGGACAAAGTCCTAAGAGGAAAAGAAACGGAATTCAAATCAGGCTTAGAACAACTCATAACGTGGAGATATCCAACCAGACAAGAACAGACGGAGAGAAACCAAAAATATCTCTACAAAAACCATAAGGTCCCATTTACATTTTGCTCATAAACAATGTCGCATGACATCTTTCACAGATGTGACGATTTTGTTTAACTGGATGTGATGGTCGATTACATCTATACCAGCATCCACTTGAACAACATCATTCTGCAGCAACCATACAACAAATTGAAAAATTTGGTAGTGGATCTGTGATGATTTGGGGCAGATTTTGCGACATTTCCAGGTACATTAAATGCTCACGGTACATTGATCTCATCCTGGATGATCATATTATACCAGTCGCTTATGGTATAGGTCCAAATTTTATGTTTATGCAAGATAACGCAAGGTCCCTTACTGTGGTTATCGCCGTGAACTTTCTTCAGCATCACAGGATTCAAACCATGAATTGGCCTCTACTAAGTCCTGGTCTAAATATAATTAAACATTTTTGGGTTTTGTTAGAGAGAATTGTTCAGAGACGTTTAGATCCACCTCAAACCCTTAAACAGCTAGCAAATGCATCAATCGATGATGGAGAATATGCCCCAAAAGCTATCCATAGGCTAGTACAAAGTAGGGCTGGCAAAATTCGAAAAAGTTGTATTCGATTAATCGAATTTTGCAGTATTCGCAAACCGATTAAACCGATTAATCGATTTTCTATCAAATATTCGGTTAATCGAATATTCGATTAATCGGTTAATCGAATGTTCGATTAACCGATTGTTCGATTGTTAACAAATTTTTTAGTTAATTAATTGGCTAGTTATTAATCGGTTAGTCAATTAATCGTATGGTTGTCTAGATAATCTATTAATCGACTAACCGTTAAATCGACTAATAAACTAGTCAAACAGATTATCGTTTGTCTGATTAATTCACTATCGTGCGGGGTAGTAGTAGTAGTAGTAGCATTTTTTCGAAACATTTACATGTGTTGAACATAAGTCATATTGTACTAAAAAATACAGCAGATAATATAATAATTTCTAAATTAGTATAAGTACATGGCAACATTAAGTTTAACGTATAACACAATTATATACTACCAGTAGTTAAAGTTTTAAACAAATCTTTAAAGTTTAACAGTTTTAAAACAAGCTTTACATATTTAAAGAGGAAACTGACTTAAATATCTTTATCTGTAATAAATTCAAGAACTGAATAGTATGCTTTCTCTAGTAATATCGTTTTCAAAGCCAACTTAAAGGCATATAGTGTCTGGTTCTTAAATCTGTTTGGGAGGCTGTTGTATAATTTGGGTCCCATATATAGTATGCTGTTTTCAAATTTCTTTGTATTATGCATAGGAATTATCAGTACCTGTCCAGATTGTCTAGTGTCATTTTTAAAATTTACAAAATTTACAAAATCCATCAAGTCGTGTTTCATTTCATTTTCAAGTATCCTCCATCCAATAGCAAGATCTTGTCCTGAACTTGTACTGTGTATGGTTGTATTTTTTGTTTTCTCTCACGTTATAGCTTGCACATATAGGAAAAAGAGAACTTGGGCTCTATATACGTAATACAAATAATACGGCTATAATTTAGTTAGGTATTATAAGTTCAAGTTAGAAACAAACTTACAAAATAATTTTAAAATTATGAACTTGCAGTTTAATAAGCAACAACTAAATTATAAACTATAATAGTGGACACACTCAGGTAATCGGAAATCGAACAGCTATTAATACAGGCGTTTCCTTACTATATTATTGTACACTCATGTAGGTATCTGATTTTAATCTATTAGGTAATCAAACTGAATTATATATACGTCACGGATCATGTTAGTCAATTAACACAATAAAAAATTATTCTTCCAATTGATTCAAGTCAGTTAATCAAATAACAGTGATTATAGGTGTTGTTAGATGTATTTCCAATTTATATGACAAAAATATATCGTTTGTAATTTTGTATACAAGTCCAGTTCCTGTCCCCAGGTCAGACCACCCTTAAGTTTTATTAGTTCTTGGAAGGTTTAGTTTAAAGTAGAATCTAGGGTTTTCCTTTGTATTATAAAACGGACGCTGCTCCTTTTAGGATAAATCTTTTACAACATGTTTGTACTGTTATATTTTTAATTTTACTAGAACTTTCGTTCTGTAAGGACTTGCGTCTTAATAGAAATAAAAGCAAACCATTTTTCTTCTAACTGTATTTTATTTACCCATAATTTTTAATAGGTGTGTTCTATTGGTCGAATATTCGATTATTCGAATATTTGATTATTCGATTAATCGAATATTTGATTAATCGATTATTCGATTATTCGAATATTCGATTAATCGATTATTCGAATATTCGATTAATCGAATAATCGATTTGTATGTAAAATTTATTTTGTTTTTGCAAATCTATTCAACAAAATATTAATCTTTGAAATACATGGCTATTAGGTTTGTATATTGTTAAAATTAAAAAAATTACCCAGATCAAAATATGTATTCCTCTAATTACTTTGAGCAATGCACTTTATTTGTTTTACAATATTAAGCCAACAAAATTCAAAATGAATTTATAAATGTAATGGAATCTATTTACTTAACTATTATAGTAATTCTACCAAAGACGTAAGCAAAATTGAGCAGTTTTCTCAATGCGTAATATATGATCAACTTTTGATATTTTACTCTTTTCCAACCGAAACCCTCTGAAGATGACCTTATCTGTATTGAAAATTTATCAAATGTTTGTCAAGGAAACTTACAAGACTAGAAAACTAGAAACAGAATATAAATCCTTCAGATTATTATATAATAAATATTTTCCTTCTAACGAAGGAATCAAAAATGAAGATGTCATTAATTTTGTAACAGCATGCCAGCTAGAAACTATACATTTAAATTTACTATCAATGAATGAAAAATTTGTAAAATTGCTTGTCGCTACTGCTTCGGCAGAAAGGAGCTTTACTCGTTTAAAACATTATTACATATTTAACAACAATGGTCGAAGAGTGACTTACAGATTTGGTACTTTTTTCCATCGAAAAGCATATTTCCAATAATTTAATTTTGGATAAACCTATCGATAGGTTTGCTAGCATGTAAACAAGATGCAAGTTACTTTGATATACATATTTTATAATAACTGTGTACAAACGGAACACATGAGTTAATTGAGAAAAAAAATTTTATCTTTATGGTTTTTAGTACGCTTTTGATAATATATACAAATAGTGTAGTATAGCCATCTATAGTTTTGACAATAAAACAGTTTTTATAAATAGCACTTTTTATGGGTCAGCGTACCTTTCTGATATAAATTCCTGCGTCTGCCATTGGACAGCACATCTAATTAAAAATACATAAGCAGAAGGGTATATCAGATATTCATTTTACATTTGAATGACCTCACAATCTTTAACACTTTATGCCAATTATGAATACATAATGTATAATTAAGAGTCAGGAAAATTAAAATATTTAACGGTTTTAACAGGTTGTCAACCTTTGTATAATTTTATTAGCCTATGAAAAATCATGCATAGTTGGGATCGGTTAATAAAAATTAAAGTTGCTAAAAACCAAATTCTGTAAAAAGTAGGAACTTATTAAAATCTGATATGGGAATATCTGAGAAGCTGATTTATTAAAGATACGTTACATTGTGCAACAGATGGATGTAGTTTTTAATGAATCGCTTCCGTGTTGATTATAATTATTGTGTACTTAAGAGAACTAGTTCACTTGATAAATTTATATAAATTATAGTAAATAAAGCTCATACAAGATATATTGTGATATAAATTAACAGTTAATTGTTTATGTTACACAAGTTATTAAAAAGACTATTTGATTATAGAAAATAAATACAGTTTCTCTTAAAAAACTCAACTTTTGAACTTTTTGTTATAATATATTTAGCAATAAAATAGATACCATTTCATTTGATTTATGGAACGACTATCAAGTCACTTGCTTTTTAAATTATTATTTAACAAGATGCATGATCTTTAAATCTTATTGTTTCAGCAATGTAAAATAGTTGTATAGTTTTCAATTGTCACCTTTTTAGCTTTTTACTGCTCAACACTATAATAGCAGCTTTTAAGCCCAACTATATATCTCAAAAGGCTTTACAATTTTTAAATTTAATAATTGAAGACGCAGAGCAAGATTTTCCACAACATATTTTGTTACGGACATTGGGTTTGTGTATTGCTATTTCCCCTCCACCAATGGAACAACGGCATCAAGTATTAACTATTGCATGGAATTGTATAACCAAATTAGACAAGGCTGAGCAGTATATTACATGTGTTGAAGTGTGGATGCAGTATGTTGTACGATATTTTATGGTGAGTAGCATAAGTTGTAATTGTTTAACTTATATTATTGGAATATAATAGAAACTTTGTAGTAGATTTTGTAGTAATACGTTGAGTTTGCTTTAAACGTAAAATATTTGATATTACACTTAAGGATAAAATTAAGATGGTACTTGTCGTTTAATTATATTTTTTAGTAAGTTACATCATTGAAATGTGATATAGTAGAAACCATGAAAGAAGACATCTACGTCATCACTTGTATTCGTATAAATTAAGTTAAAAATTTTGTCAGTGTAGCATCTAGTTCATAAAGACTTAAATATTCTGTTTCGGTAGTTTTCGTTAGGCTTCGCTCATATGCAAAATGTTATAAAGTAGGGTTACTAATAATATTTTATTTTTAGACAGGTAGTTGCTTTAACTATCTTTAATTCGACAGTCTAATGTTTTACGAGTTCAATGAATCCCATTAAAATAAAGCGCTTTTTCAAAAATTGAGTTACGTCTATTAATTTAAAAGAGAGATGCAATAATTGCAATATAAACAATGCAACTGCAGTTGAAATCTTTCTCAAAACTATAACCTTGGCAACTGTACTATAAGGAAAAGCTTCACCAAATGAATTTATTTTTGTTAAATGCTTTTAAAACTTTACAAAGTACATTTCATTTATGAAAAATTAAGAATCTGACATGTATACTTCTGAGAGAATATCCCAAAAGTGTGGTGTCGTAAGAAGAATGGGACAAATTATGGAAATAAAAGGAAAGTAGAAAGGAACTGAGTGATAGGACAGCGGTCCATGGGAAAGAAATTGCCCAGCTTACAGCTGGCCGCCTGTGATTGAGTAACTTAGACAAAACAGGCAAAAAATAAGAGCTCAGTAGATGCTCAGGATACGTTCTAGGACAAAGAACAGACTCTGCGGTCCCACTGCAAAACGATATTAAGATATTAACATGAGATACAGCCTACATACATGATTTCTATTTATACATACAATAACTAATTACATAACAATAAGCATATCAACAAACCCTGTAAAACAGCATTAGCATCTGACAAGTGTGAACCCGCAATAGTGTTATCTCAAAACCATATACAATATCCGTTGAACAGTATTGGTATCTGACAAGTGTAAACCCGTCTTAGGGTCACCTCAGAACTATATACAATCTTCATAGAACAACATTGGTATCTGACAAGTGTACACCCGCCATAGGGTCGCCTCAGAACCATGTTAAAATCTACCAAAGAGGTAGCCTAAATCATAATGATTTTTCCCCCTCAAAATAAATATAAAAAAACGACTGCTTATGCCTTACGGTAACACAATCGCACACTTCTTTAATAACCATCCTCTCAATTGTATAAATAGAAACATGTTAAAAAATGTTTTCCAAATTATTGAATTTATATAAAATTTACCAATAAAAATTAATCAGCTGATTTCACGTTAAGCGTATTGGCTATCTAAAGAAAGTCGATCCCAAGTCGCAACACAAATTGAAGGCGATCATTCTTTTAAACTTTAAAAATTTTTGCTTATTGTACTCAAACCAAATATTTCAATAAATCAAAGTCACCTTCAATTTATGTCATAAATGTCAAACTTGAAGTTTTTATTATTTTGACAACGATCCTAGGACATGGATCGAAACGTAAATTAAATAGATTTTAAAAACTATGAGTGGTTTCATTCCCAAAGAAGATTAAGAAGAAAGAGAAAGAAAGAAAGAAAACCAAGTTGTTTTTAAATAGAATACGTATAATGAACTTGACACGGTAGTAGATCAAAGAGTTTTACAATATCTAATAAGTAATAATTTAATAAGTAAAATTAATTTTTTTCTCTAATAACAAATATTTAACTGTAAATATTTTCAGCAAACTTTTTAACAGAAGAAACGAAACAAATTGGCAAGGTTAACCGGCACCATCTAGCATCAATTAGTATGGGAAAAAGTGATTTCAAATTTGCGCATGGAGTTCGTGAAGCGCTTCCTCCAGTTCCAACACTCCCCAAAGTTTCTGGGTGGGTGTTACACAAAAAAGTGGTTCAAAGGTAGTAGTACAGCAAGTACATCATTGTTGAAAATTGTAAGAGAAATGTCGCATCCAGAGCTCGACCAAACCTATCATGAACTACTTATAAATTAATAACATATGCAAACACTAACAAAAGGCTAATAACAGTCACTAAACTACATCTCTTTGTTATAATAAAGGGATTAAAAATTACTAATATGCTATTTGTATAATTACAAACTATCCTCCAGTTGAGCAATAATCAATGTTCAAAAAGGAGAGCTCGTCCTAGCATTTCCAATGCAGCAAACCAGGAACAACATACAAGTAACAGGAACATAATAATAAAGATAATGAATAAGGGGGAAGGAAAAACTGTAATAAATGTAATTAGGAATAATTTCAACCCTAATTGTAATTCATGTCACTTAAGTATACTGTAGGCAATACAATGTGAAAATACGGCAAACTATTTCTATTAGAGAGTTTAGTAAGGTAAGTTTTCTTTTACTACCAATAGCTCATAGAACCAAAATTATTGGTATGAAAAGAAATCAGAAGGAGCTATCTAATTTTAAAGATCAGTACCATGCAAATTTGATAACACCAAAATTATTATGACAGCTGATATCTCTTTTTTTCAACCAGCAACCATACGACTGTAGAATAAAGTAAAGCAACTTTCCTACTAAATTATGTTTTACACAACTCCATCTAGTTAAAATATCACAAGAAATGGAAATAATTAATATCTAACAAAAATAAGAGATACAATTACTAACCCATTTTAAAAAAAGGCATAGTGCATAATTCTTATAGCAAAAGTAAGGGTACATGGCGATTGTTTTTAGAATGCATCCCATGAAATTAATGTTCGCTAACCTAAAATTAAAACTCGTAACAGGAATTACCTAAAGATTTAATTACAAATTTGTTGTAAAAAGAATAAAATCACATCAATTAGATTGAGAAAGAATTTTCAAAGTAAAATGAGCAAATTGTAAAAAACACTTTTATTTAATCTTCATCACTTTCAGAACTTGATTGCAAGTCTTTACCAACCTAAGGTTGTTGACAGTCATATTAATTACCTTTTCTCTATCATGTCATTTATTTATAACAGCATTTGTGTGATTGACACGAGCTTACCAAACATGTCCGGTACACTGATTTAGTGATTCTTTCTGCATTGCCACAGCCTTGTCATCACCATAGCTATCACGGCCAATATTTTTGTTTTAATATTTCTTAGCATTGGCCCACACAATCTCAATCATATTAGATTCATAACGATAGCGGTAATCACAAAACCACATCCCTGTGGGTTTGTAGTAATTCGTTTACCTGATACTGCTTACTTTTTATGCAACCTAGCCAGTGCTAACAGTTTAGATTCGAACACATGCTTGTCACATTGTATGTTATTGTTTATTAACCAGTCTTTAATTGTGTCTTTATTCCACGATGATAATGCCATCTCTTCAACTAAAGTTAAATCGTAAGATGCATAGCCGTAATAATCAAGGATGGTTCTTCAAGATTGTTTATTAGTTGGTTATCCACCCATTTCAAAAACATTTTATTATTTATCTCGCCGATAATATTCATTCTGTGATATACAAATATTAATTTAACATTATTCACAAAACCCACGTTAGAACCAGCATGTACAATTACAAAGCGTTTGCCATCATAACTTCCTGGTTTATGAACACTTTTCGTGTTATCATCTTGCCATGAGCAAATAATTTTTTTTAAAACATCCAATGTTGTGGAGAGTGCGATTTAAGCTGGTTTTGCTTAAAAAATTTTGTTTTCTCGAAGTTCGGCATTTGGGGTTTCTTTCGACTGTGACATGTTCTCTATAATAAAAAAAAACTTTATTTTTAATTAAGTGGTAAAACATTATCACTTACTTTGGGCATACATATCATATAAAGTATTCCTGAAGCTTATTTTTGCACATTCAGACAAGTCAACTGACTGCTTTTTTGTGAGGTTGCTTATTTCCAGGACTACACAAAATTGAATTTATTTCATAGCACGCTTTAATTCGACTCGCGATAACCTAGCTAATCTTCAACGCATTTGCAACTTACCAAAATAATACGGATTTTTATTTATATATTTATGCCAATTATTACTTATCAGTGGAACATATTTATCACTCTTAAATAGAAATTGTAACATATGGAAATTCTAATGTTCCTAAGTATATATATATTGTTATATATATACTGTGATCCTACCTTATTAGTGATAGGCGTAATATCTCTATCTGTCACTCCTTGTCTTATTTTAGAGCCTTGTTGAGTTATGCCACACAATTTATCTTTAAATATTTTACACGGCTGCTGCACTTAATTATTTTACAGGGCCGTCAAACACGTGGCGGAATCTACCTAGGGTGGGTCCGTCCTAAGCAAACACCTCTCAACTAGACACCTAAACCAATATCCAAGGAGTTTTCAAAATAATTTTAAAAGCCAAAAGTATTCCCAAACACTAGTTCCACTTTTATAAATTTGATTAAAGCACTGCGTAGATATTAAATACTAATACCTGGAATCCAGATACAAGCGCCGCCTTCCAGCCGTCCTGAAGCCAAGTGACCAACTGCAGGCACCTCCTGTAAATAATAAGTAACTCGAGCAACTGGTAATCTCCAGACTATAAAACTACTAATATTTCTACAAATTTTATGTTATACAAATACTCAGATAACTCCAATTCCACTATGCTTTCGTCTTCAAACAATAACGGTACAGACCAGCACTCCCTCTTTTAATTAACTTTTATTCGCCGTAAAACTGCTACTATTTGCTATCTCCAGGTACAACTTGACTTTCAAAACTTTCTCGTAACTTTTTAAATGTAATAAAACTCATAACAGTACAAAAACACGTCTATTTTTCAGTAATATCAATTTGAAGTCCCTTATAAAATAAAAACCGTCTTCTTTTGTTTCCGTTGCCATGACAACTATCTCTACGCACACTATGTAATTTATAATTATTAATAATTGATTAATAATACAGTTGTTTTCTCTAGATACATTCATTTTCTAGATGGTTTGTAATCCAGTGATTTATGTATATTGAACTTTTACAATATTGAAAATAGCTAACAAACTTTGATGGTTCAGCTTTTAAATTGTACGCAACAGACATTTATGTCTTATTCGTAAACGTCCTGTCATTACATAACCAATCTTTAATTGTTAAAACATATTCAAACTGAAATTGATTTACCAATTTTACGGGAGTATCACTTAACTCCTTAAAATTTTAAAAGCGTGCAGTATACCAAGCAATTTTGATATTTGTTTTACATTCAAATGGTTCTGAAAACGCTAACTCAAATTAAATTTCATATACGTGCAACCATAACAATTAAAATACGTATACAATGCAAACTTATAACTAGCTTAGCCTGGTCTATGGCGGTATATGTTGTTGAATGCAATGCAGTTTCAAAAGCTTTATAAATTTATAAACGTGGAATAGTTGTTGTTAATTTATAAACCAAAAATACCTGAAAGAAAATACTCAAACAAAACCAAATATACCCCCATTCTAGCAAAGTCGTTTGAAGCCCTATTTAAACATTTTATAAGCCCACCCCTTCTTGACAGTATATAAGGCCCCACTGATTTTAAATAAAATGAAAATTTGCTTCTTGGATATAAGTAATTCTTTTAATGGTTGAGAAATTTTAAATTTTAGTTAAAATCACTATAGTTTTTTTTTCTTTATGTATGAGGATTCAGTGTTAGTTTCTGTATATTCTGTATAGTTTTAAGCTTGTTAGTATTATTTACAGTGTTAACTTTATTCTTGCGATACTTTATTTTCCACATGGAAATATGGATACAAATTTTCTATATGAAAACGTCCCCGACATTCACCCTGTCATTCTCCAATTCGTAAGTATTCCTTCTGCAAAATTCTTCTCACTCGATAAGGACCTTCGTATGGAAATACCAACTTGGCACAAATATTTCTTTCCCAATTTGACATTCTCAATCTTTTAACAATAACAAGATCCCCAACTGAAAAACCACTTGCTTCTTGATTTTCTTGTTACGTTTCTCCAACTCCCTTCTTTGTATCGTTTCGACTTGTTGTTTGGCTTTATGCAACAACTCCGTTATATCCTCCACTTTTGTTCAGCTCTCCACGGTCTTGCTGGAATCACCTTCTTCATCAATGTCACAGGACACATTCCTGTCACTGAACTTGGTACAAAATTAATATATTCTTCTATTTGCGGTAAATACCTTACCCACCGATCATGTTGTTCCTGCGTTATTAACCTCAAAACTTTATTACTTCTCGAATATATCTTTCACACGGATTTCCTTGAGGATGTCTGATACTACAGAATGTCATCTTTATTCCATCCTTCCTTAATTTACTTTCAACCCTTCTATTACGAAAATACGTTGCATTGTCCAACAATACCCTATTCATCTTACCTATTCGTTCTACAAACTTTGTTACAGAACTCAATACATGCCTAGAATTACATCTCCTCGCTGGATAAAGCTGCACAAACTTTGTAAAAATATCAACTACAACTAAAATATGCTGATATCCGTTCCTACCGGTATCAAATTACTCAAGTAATCCATTGCCACAATATCTAATGGACCTTCCGCTCTTATACATCTAACTTGATTCTGCAACACCACATTCTTATCCTTTCCTAACAAACACGTCTCACACAGATTTATGCAATTTTCACCAATTTTCTATCGTTTCGTGCATAGAAAGCTTCCTAAATATCAAGAACGTCTTACGAATCCCTATATGACCAAACGTAGTATGAATTTCCTGGATCAGCTCAACGGCTACCTGTGTCGTTAACACTAATAATTCATCATCCCATAACCTTTTCACCAAAACTCCCTCGACCATATAAAACCTCTGTCTTGTTCTAAATTCTCTCTGAATAATTTTCTCTGATCACCCTTATTTCTTCGTGTGCTTGCATCCGATGAAATCTGGCATTCGACCATCTTCCCAGATCTTCAAACACTTGCAATGCAATCAAAATCCATTCCTACTATCCGTTAGCAACCCTTCATCCTTCCTACTAAAGAAATCAGCCGTAACATTTTCTTTACCAGGTTTATGTGTAATCTCAAAATCATATTCCTGCAATACTAACGCCCATCTATACAATCGACTGTTCAAAACTCTTTCTTCTTCAGAAACGTGACCACTGTGTTATCCGATTCAACCAGAAATTTATTACCCAATAAATAAAATCTTAACTTCTTCACAGCATATCGATTGCCAGCATCTCTTTTCCGCTGTCGAATACCTAGTCTCGCAGTCTTTCAGAGCCCTCGAAATAAAACAAATTGGCACTTCTCTCCTTCTTGAACCTGCACCAACTCAGCCCCTATTGCAAAACTCAAGCGTCTGTCCTTAAAATAAATGGATCCGTAAAATTGGGATATTTTAATGACAGTTCCTATAAAATACCGCCTTCAACTCCCGAAATGCCTGCTCCCTTTGCTCGTTCCATTTCCACCTTTCGTTCTTTTTAACAACTCCAACAATGGAATGCACAACTCGAATATTTTGGTATGAATCGACGATAATAATTTAATACACCTAAAATCCTCTTAAACCTTTCAAATTTCTTGGCTGTTTCAAATTCTTCAACTCGTCCAAGCGTTTTCACAAATTCTAATTCCTTCGCTGCCAACGACAAACCCCAAATACTTTACCTGGTCCTTAAAAACTCACACTTCTTCGAATTCAACCTCAAACCTCCCTCGTCTAACCTTCGGATCACTTTTCTTAAATGTTCTAACTCGTTCTTAGAAAAAATCAAAATATCATCGACATAGTGCGTACAGAAGTCTTCGTACTCATCTAATAACTTCTGCATGGCTCGAACTAATGCAGCGGATGACGTTGAAAGACCAAATGGAACAACTCTGTACTGATAAATCTCCCCTTCAATGCTAAATCCAGTATACTTCCGACTTTCCTCATGCAAAGGAATTAGCCAAAAGAATTATTTAAGTCCAGTTTGCTAAAAATTTTCATCTCGCTTACCTTGTATAACAAATTATCTAGTGATTTTGGTTGTTCAAATTGTGGTTTAGTAATCGCATTCAATCTCCTAGCATCTAAACATATTCTTAATTCTAAATTATCAGATTTAGGCACAACCACTACCGGATTGATATAGGGTGTTCTCGCTGATTCAATAATTCCCTCTTTTAACATCTTTTAATCTCATTTTCACTCGACCCTTAATGCAAATGGTATTGGATATACCCTAGTACGAAAACTTCCCTCGTCTGTGACCTCTAACTTATGCGTATACTCCTTCGCAAACCTAGGCTCATTACTAAAAACTCCTGCATGTCTATTAAACACCTCATATAACATTTCCTTCATATCCACCCTATTAATCCTATCTGTTCCTCATCAAATACCTTCTCAAATATATTACATAACCGTAACTCATCAATTCCATCATAAATTCTATTCTTAGTCTTTCCTGATCCTATACTATCTGTATTTATCTCATCCCTAGTATCCCGATTATCCTTAGGCACCACCCATTTCTTCTCTAAATTTAATACCTTTACCATTCGTGCTTTACCATCTATAACCAGTCCAAATTCCTCAATTACATCTATCCCTACAATAAAATCTAAATATAATCCTCTTGCTATCCAAAACTCTACTTCACCTAGTCTGGTACTTCCTAATACAATCGATACTCGTACAACTTTGTCTATCGTAGTTAACTTCCTCTTAATCGCAGACCATAAATTAATACTCTTAACCCTACAAATTTTCCTTTGAATAATTCTGCATGTTTCAAAACTATTTCCTCTCTCACCAGCGATAACTGCGACCCTGTATCTATCAATGCCGTGTAAACAGAATCCCTAAACTAATATGAATAAATGGTAACTCCGCCTTCTTTCAAACTTATTATCTAACAACTTATCTACTAAACTAATACTATGCTGTGTCCCTAAATCTGATTTTCCTAACACTAATAAATCGACGTTTTTTTTGTACCGTGGGTTCATCGTGGACCTCCACTTTCTCTATCCTATCCTCCGATCTCTGTCGCGTGTCTCTTGTTGTTACGTGTTGGATCGTCAAGTTTCTATCTGTCTCCGTTCGGTCTCTAATCCCTGTCG
Organism: Platerodrilus igneus; assembly: GCA_036346225.1. Classification (NCBI taxonomy): domain Eukaryota; kingdom Metazoa; phylum Arthropoda; class Insecta; order Coleoptera; family Lycidae; genus Platerodrilus; species Platerodrilus igneus. Next base: position 19,476,863 of record JARFIW010000089.1, on the reverse strand, counting down.
GTATTTCCCCTGATCCGTTGATCTCTGCTCCCTTTCTCTCTGCCATCTCTGCCCAAAACCCGTCCTTTGCTGTCCAAAACCTCTGTCATTCCTATCCGTCCTGTTCCAGTCATTGTTCCCCCTATAATTGTCGTCTCTATTAAAACGTTGTTCCCAATTATTATTCGTTCTCCTTTGATTTCCCTGATATTGCTTTCTGTAGTTGTCCTGTCCATTCTCCCTATAATTGTATCCTTGCATCCCAGTCCTCTGGTAGTCTGTGCTATTCCTATTCCTATCCCAATTCCTATTATCACTATTTTCCCTGTTATTCGTTTCAAACGTCCTAGCTACGTCATAATTTCGCATCATTTCCAAAAAGTCTCTTAAAGTCCGAACGTTTTGTATCGCTACGGCCCTAGTTATTTCCGCCTCCATATGCCTTGACAACAATAATATAATTTCATCTTCTCTTAATTTAGGAATCAGGTGCTGCGCCTGGTTATACTTTTCAATCACATAATTTTCTCTCGATCCCTGGTATGACCTATAGTTCCCAGTGTTTAAATCCGTTCGAATATTAGCCTGATGCGTGTTTCCCCAATATTGTTCTATGAATAGCCTTCGAAATTCCTCGTACGAACTATATTGCCTCCTCACGATACAGTGCCATTTCTCTGCACAACCCCCCAATGTCACGCTCACCATCTGCATCTTCACCCTCTCAGGCTCACTCTCTACCATCTCGTCCAACTTGCTAAGATAGACCATCGGCTGCTCATTCTTTCTGCCTTCAAACCTCGGCAAGGTCTCTTTCCTAGCCTATACTGGTATCCTGCATCACAAACAACTCTTCCCCTTTCCAATTCAACCAACTGTTCTCTCATCTGTCTAACATTCCCTTCAAGACCAGACAATCCATTTACCGTATTCCCCAGAACCGTCGTATCCCTTCTCAGCTTCTCTGCCACCTCCTGACTCGCCCGCAGTTTGCCTATAATTTCGTTTTTAGAGTTAATATTGTCCTCCGTCTGAATCCGAACTATTTCACCTAAATTCTGCAATTTTTCTGTCTGTCTAACTTCGACCATGTACAGCTCTTCCCTTAATTCATTTAAACCTGTTGTTACCTTCCTTCTACAACCTGGACTCTATCCTCTACGTCCTTCAGAACTTCATCCTTAAATGAACACAAACTGCTCTGTATTGATACATTAATTCCTTCAATTTTCATTTCCATCATATCAAATTTTTCCTTAACTTCCGCTTGTGAATTTCTAACCTCGGCCAACAATGATCCTCTCAATTCTTCATGCGACTTAGTTAACGACCCTTTTAATTCCAACAAAACCATCATCACATCTTGGATCTGCATATTCTCTTTTCCTTATCAATTTCATTTCTCCCGATGTATCCCTGAATTCACAATAATCACCTCCGGCTCCACATATCCTCCAGCTTCATCCCTAGCATCCCCTGCTGCTACAGTCTTAACCACCGGTTGCCCTCTCACACCAGTCTCAACTCCATAAACTTTCCTGACCTCGTGATTCTCTCCTCATCAGACATGTCCCTTTAATTTTCAAAATAAACTTCAATGATGTGCCCCACTAAGCTACACAACCTCTGCAAATCTGAATCAGCCCTATCGAGCCCCACGTTGGGCGCCATCTGTTATATATATACTGTGATCCTACCTTATTAGTGATAGGCGTAATATCTCTATCTGTCACTCCTTGTCTTATTTTAGAGCCTTGTTGAGTTATGCCACACAATTTATCTTTAAATATTTTACACGGCTGCTGCACTTAATTATTTTACAGGGCCGTCAAACAAGTGGCGGAATCTACCTAGGGTGGGTCCGTCCTAAGCAAACACCTCTCAACTAGACACATAAACCAATATCCAAGGAGTTTTCAAAATAATTTTAAAAGCCAAAAGTATTCCCAAACACTAGTTCCACTTTTATAAATTTGATTAAAGCACTGCGTAGATATTAAATACTAATACCTGGAATCCAGATACAAGCGCCGCCTTCCAGCCGTCCTGAAGCCAAGTGACCAACTGCAGGCACCTCCTGTAAATAATAAGTAACTCGAGCAACTGGTAATCTCCAGACTATAAAACTACTAATATTTCTACAAATTTTATGTTATACAAATACTCAGATAACTCCAATTCCACTATGCTTTCGTCTTCAAACAATAACGGTACAGACCAGCACTCCTCTTTAATTAACTTTTATTCGCCGTAAAACTGCTACTATTTGCTATCTCCAGGTACAACTTGACTTTCAAAACTTTCTCGTAACTTTTAAATGTAATAAAACTCATAACAGTACAAAACACGTCTATTTTTCAGTAATATCAATTTGAAGTCCCTTATAAAATAAAACCGTCTTCTTTTGTTTCCGTTGCCATGACAACTATCTCTCGCACACTATGTAATTTATAATTATTAATAATTGATTAATAATACAGTTGTTTTCTCTAGATACATTCATTTTCTAGATGGTTTGTAATCCAGTGATTTATGTATATTGAACTTTTACAATATTGAAAATAGCTAACAAACTTTGATGGTTCAGCTTTTAAATTGTACGCAACAGACATTTATGTCTTATTCGTAAACGTCCTGTCATTACATAACCAATCTTTAATTGTTAAAACATATTCAAACTGAAATTGATTTACCAATTTTACGGGAGTATCACTTAACTCCTTAAAATTTTAAAAGCGTGCAGTATACCAAGCAATTTTGATATTTGTTTTACATTCAAATGGTTCTGAAAACGCTAACTCCAAATTAAATTTCATATCGTGCAACCATAACAATTAAAATACGTATACAATGCAAACTTATAACTAGCTTAGCCTGGTCTATGGCGGTATATGTTGTTGAATGCAATGCAGTTTCAAAAGCTTTATAAATTTATAAACGTGGAATAGTTGTTGTTAATTTATAAACCAAAAATACCTGAAAGAAAATACTCAAACAAAACCAAATATACCCCCATTCTAGCAAAGTCGTTTGAAGCCCTATTTAAACATTTTATAAGCCCACCCCTTCTTGACAGTATAATATATATATATATATATATATATATATATATATATATATATATATAAAAGGTTCTTGATAATTCTTGAGCGTAGTTAAATTAGTTAAATTAATTTTAATTCTTAATCAGTAATATGACAAGCTTCCTTCTGTTACTTTTATTATGGGTGAATACATAAAATAATTTTATCAAGTAATAAGTAAGTTAAACATATATTACCTGTTATATGAATTACCTATTTATATACTTTTTCATGTAGATCGATGATTAAGGTGTAAATTATCACCGAAACGTCGATTTAATACAAATGATACACATTTAATGTTTTGTGTTTAATTTATGAGCGACTTTATCCCAAGAAGCAAAAAACAAAATCTTTTCTATATATATATATATATATATATATATATATATATATATATATATATATATAGTAACAGGCTTTTTGGTAAGATTTATAATTACAAGGTCATTATACCACGAAAATATATATATATATATATATATATATATATATATATATATATATTTTTGTTTTTAAGTTAAGGATGTGTTGGAATTTATTTGAGATTAATATTACTCCTGTTAGTAAAGATACTTTTGTAAACTTCATTTATGTTAATATCACTAATATACTGCCTTCAGTTTATTTAAAAATAAAAAATGAATTCTAATAAAAATATTTCTGATGAATGCTTATTTTCATTGTAATATTCCTTACAGCTGCGGTATTTCAAGGAATTTAGTATTTTGTGTTGTTAATTGCAAATAGGATTCACAGGTGTGAGCACATGTGCTTTTTTCCCAGATGAAAACTTGTATCTGCTATTGCTGTTGCTTTTGTCTGTTAAAAAACTTCCATGCATTAAAGGTTTATGATTTTCCAAGTTATTGAGTAATACTGTAAACCACTTATTTATTTTTATTGAGTTTAATTAGAGATAAAAATTTTGTAAAGCACAGGTGTTTAAAACTGCTACACTTTAAAAGCCTCATGTCCTAAGCAGATAATACGTATATATCACAAAGTAACAGTACAACATTAAGAATGTAAATGATGGTTAGGAGTTTACCTCAAATGACATTGAATCAACAATCGGAGTAGAAATCTTACCATACCGTAGATGCCAAAAGAGGACAAATATAGCATCAAAATTAAATTTAAAGTATTTAACACAAGTTTTATTGCATTTATTGTTTAACACAATTGATGAAGTGTTTTAATTGGATTGGTTCTAAATGTTGAGTGGTGGGAAATTGACCACCGATGGGTTCAGATTGTGTCGACAGCAAGCGGTTCAGTTATAGTTCGGCCAATGCCAATATGTAAGATAGATGTACAATTTGTTTTTTGCACATAGTGAATAGCTTTATATTTTAAATATTTCCTGGTGAATCTTAGTTTTGGGCGGAATGCATCTGTGATTCAAATACATAGCTCAGATCAAGAATCTGCTTGTAATTTCCAGCGCAGCAAATTTAATTAGTTACGCTTTATTTTTGAAGCTTCAGGTATTAGATAATTAATTTAGATTTAGGGACTTTTTAGAACTCGGCGTGGAAAATTTCCTGCCGATTACCAGAAATTCGTTTGACATCGTGAAAACATCCCTTTGTTAGTGTTTGCACGTTTGGTTCTCAAGAATGCAAGATCAAGCGCGTCAACCTCGGTTGGAGGGGGAGACGTTGAAGGTGAAAAATGCAGCATAGCTCGAGCATTCCCGTACCGGCTTCCGCATAAAAAACATCAACCTACCGCATGCCGTGTAGTGCTGCCGTGAGTGCTTCGTTTTCGTCCCCACCTTTGTATTCCAGCCTTACCGTATCATTCAGCGAGGCACCAGCAGGAACACCTGAGGCAGCAACAGCAACAACAAGGACCGACGAGGATCACCACCCTGAGGAAGACGGCCGCGCCCACTCAAATATCGCGGTAGGTGTTTTTATAACTTTATATACTTGCCCGGAGTTTTATCGGGAGGCGGTCATACGTTATAATTTGGTGCTCAACCTAGTGGCTGTTTGTTGTAACAATTTTTTAATTAGTAATTAAAGCTGCTTTTACGTAAAATTATAATTATCTAATAAAGCTTGTCGTTTTTATCTATTATTCAAACCAATAAATTTATCCAATGTTGCTCTAATTTAAAAACATTGTGTCTTTTCTTGTATCTTCTCAACATATGCTACATTCCTTTAATAAAAAACGCTAGTTCTACTTTGTGTCGGATTTTTAGATAGAGACGGATTTTAGACAATGTTGTAACTTTATGTAGGACACCGTATTGTGGTCTTATTTTTTATTGATTTTGAAAGGCGTCTAATGTTCATTAATAATTAGTTTTCTTCATCTACGTATACAAAGTATAAATCTATCCCAATCGTATAAACTTGTAATATACTTGTCGGTTGAAGCTTTCGTGCTCAATTGTGAAACCTGTTATTTTTTGTTCTTGTTTATATCAATTTTTCGTGTATTTTTAGTTTAAGAAAGATTTGTCTATTGTATATACGTATTGAAATACCTAATTCTCGTGATTTTCTTCATGTAATAATATCGAATTTCAGTTTGCTTACAATATTAGACCTTACATGTCTTTTGAAATATTAAAATCAAGGGAACTTAGCCGGGAACTTGAACAGAAAAATATAATTTCTGCGTCCACGTAAAATGAACGACGGTTGCAATGTCGGGCTGCAATTTCGCATAATTAAAATAATACTCCTTGTGATTTTAATATGAACCTATGGATCCCGAAAAAAATTTGGCTTAAATAAATGACAATCGAAATCGATGATATAAAGGCTATTGTTAATTCTATCCCACAAAAATGGAATTGGTGCGCGTTCAATCGAAGTTAGTACACATAAAAGAGTGTCTTGACCTATTTGTAACTTCTGACCCTGGAAAGATTAGATGTTACCCCAGAACTTCCTGTTATTACCTCTAATTTAAATAACCCATCGTTATCTACCAAAACATGGATGTCTCAAAATCTGTACCGATTTGCAAATGGAACCTTACTTTTCAGGATATAACTCAAAAATCTCTTTAACTTCATTTCTCGAACGGGATAGATGATTTAAAAGTCTCTTGAAATTGCACGGACCAACAATTATTCATTAGTGCGCTAGAGCTTTTTTCTGGCAGTGCTTTAAACTGGTTTCGGAACATCAAACACCAAGTTCACTCTTGGCCTGAATTAGTTAAACTTTTGAAACAGGATTATTGCTACATTTGACAATGACTACGAAATTTCATCTCAAATACATATCCGTTTCCAATGTATCAATGAAAACCTTTTATTATGTAACATTGATTTGCTAACATTATTTAATAGATTAGATAAAAAATGTGACGTGCCAGAAGTCTTGAATCAGCTTATTCGAAATCTAAATGCGTATTATTCTGAACATCTCGTTTTACAAAAAATTGAATCAATTCCCCAACTTAAAGACCTTTACCATTCCCTACAAGAGGTGAAATTCCGTTTAAAAAATATCGTCCCTCACCAAACCCCCCATCAAAATCTTCATCACCAAATGTATCTTACTTCAATGATCCCCCCAATAGTCGTCATTTTATATTGCTTATATCGAATATCGAAAAACTAACTCCCTTTCGTGTTGGAATTGTCGAAAAGGTAACCACAATTATACTAACTGTACAGAACGTAGAAGCATCTTTTGCTATGGCTGTGGAAACCCAAATGTTTATAAAAATAATTGTTCTCATTGTAGTGTTCCGGAAAACTATCGAAGGGATGCCTTTGTTCAGGGTGTAAGCTCCCATTTACTTCAAAAATACCAAAGACCACAAAATTACCATTATCACCACACCTATTATATTGTTACCTTTGTTGCGAAAAAACAATGACTATATCTCTAATAACATATCTTCATCAGCAACCACTATTTCGTTTATATGAAATATGTCGTACATGCCTACGTGAATGGTCTAATTGGCTAAAAACCGTTAATGCTTTTTATCATCCTAATCCTGCTACTGCAAGACTGAAAACGAAACCGTTTGATGATCGCCCACATTTACCAATTTCGATTGCTTCCCTTTTTGTAGATGCATTGTTAGACACTGGGTTTAAAAAAGTATCTTATCCATTTCAATTAATTTCTCTCGACTTATTAGGACTCCTTCCTCGATCTAAGAGAGGTAATCAATACCTATTGATTGTAACTGATTGATTTTCCAAATTTGTTTTCGTTCACCCTATACCAAAAGCTACTTCTTCTGCAATCATAAAGTTTTTAGAGCAACAAGTTTTTCTTAACTTCGGCGTACCTCAAATTATTCTCTGTGGCAGTGGTCTACAATTCCTTTCGAAAGATTTTCAAGATTTTGTAAAAAGTTATAAAATTCAGAAGATCTGGTTCGATGCCAGATATCACCCTCCAACTAAACTCAACTGAACGTGTTAATCGTGTAATTATTACCGCTATCTCTTCATATGTTGAATCTGACCATACTAAATGGAATGAAAATATATTTCACAAGTTTTGAGAACTTCTAAGCATGAATCCCCATTATTTTAGTGTTTGACTGTTCCCGATAATAACGATGTAGTCGAATTTGATGAAAAAATACGTGGGGATAATGATCAACAACAATCACACTACAGAAGTCTGAAAAAATTTATTTAAAGCTTATGTAAAGAGTAAAAAAATTGTTACAATCTTTGTAAGAGAGACATTTCATTTGCCTTGGGTGAACAAGTTTGGAAGAAAAACCATGTTTTATTCTATGCTTTTAAAAAGTTTTCCGCTAAGCTAACTCCCAAATTTGTCTGATGTACAATCTCTCCGTTAATATATGAATTGCAAGATTTAAATGGCAAACCCCCAGGACGTTGGCATATTAAAGACCTAAAACCGTTTTCATCTGCACCCAATGAGTAGTATAAACTTACGTTTGTTTTTATACCTTTATCTAAACATATTTCTTTTTGGTTTCCCATCCTTGTTTCGTCCAAGCTTCTGCACCTAAGCATTATCTACTTATCGAGCCCTCCTATATCTAAATAATTATTAACCCTTTAATCCAAAAGTTTGTAAATCTTGTTGTGCCATCATAGTCTTCTGTTTGTAAAAGATAGTCTCCCATACCTAGTACAATTTCCTTCGCACGATTATATACAAGTTGCCGAATTTTTCTTTAGTTATCATCTATTTGGTTATAATTCCGCAATCTACTACAGTTAGTAACGTTTGAACAACCCAGTGAATCGTCACGACTTGTCCTAAGCTGATGTCTAGGGCTGATGCTTGCTCATGGGATACACATAGCAAGCTTAAGCTATGCCTCTGTAGTAAAAAGTCAGTTTCTGCAATTGCGAATACAGGGAATTTCTATGCGATGTGTTTTCTTATGCATATACTTCAATCATGTGTACATTTCCGTTATCAACCAACATGGTGAAATAGAAAGAAGGGCAAATGCTGAAAGAAACCTGTCTGAAAGTATGTGGGCAGTGGACAGGAACGAAGAATTGAGTATAAATGCAAAGCTGGCGATTTACAACAGTGTGTGTGCCAACTGTTCTGTTATTATTTGTCTGTCGAGATGTCGTTGAAGACTTTCCTTCCTAGCTAAACGTTTTACAGTACCCTCTATTCCATCACATTTTGTTTTACAGTTTTTCTTAACTGTAAGATGATCTGCTTTGTTCATGAAGTGCATGTAATTTCACTGGGGATCAAATTTTGTTGAACGAAGAATTTAGTTCATCAATTGCATTTCTTTTTGTAATTGGAGTAGTTCCTCAGGAGTTAATCCCATATCATCAACTTCCTCATTTTGCGCATTTAAGCTACTTTCAACATGCTTATCAATTTTTTCCACTTTAAGTTTATTGTTTCTGCAAAAGGCACAAAGTTTTTGTCCTGGTTTCATTTAGTAACCCTTTGATGAAATTATCTTACACTGTTCTACAGTTACAGCACGAAATGTTTTATTAATTGAAGATTCGTGTTTTTTAAAAGGGTCACAATATACCTTTTGTAAAAAATTTCAAAACACACTTTGATGATGTAGATACAGTTTTTTTCACGAACGGGGGTAGAAATCAACTTCTCTGGTGTCAAAATAATGACAGAGGTTACCATTTTCTTCCTATGGAAATAATAAAAAAAAATCCCTAGGGAGTTTTCATTATTTTCACAGTTTAAAAGAAAGTTATAAACACAAACTTATAGCACTTTATTTGCAATGTTTGTTTTATTTTGAACAGAATCTTGAATATAACCCACGGCCACAGCCATAGACTTCCATTCTCCATGGACTTTTATAGTTGTAATATCAGCCCCAGAGTCTGTAAGTAATGTAGCTGAAGACCTGTGGAAGCAGTGACCATTATATGTTGACGGGTTTGGTAAATTTAAAGATGAACTTGCTGTTTCAATGTGATCGATTGTAATATTTGATAATTCCTCTGAATGGAAGGTGCCCATACTTCTAACTACCTACAATGAATAAAAATGTAAAATTTTTATTGTATATTTATAATTACATACCTTAATCATTAAACACTGGTTGACATTCGCTTCTAACAAAAACTTTTCAATTTGATCTCTTGATAAAACCTTAGATGTTTTGGCTTGATAACCATCCGACTTCCTTTTGAAACAGCAATTAATTTTGGATACTTGCTTACATTAAGGTTGCCGTAAACTAGTAGACATTATCTTATCATCGAATATTGTGCCTATAAGATTTATAGCTTTTCGATTTCTCATCAAAATATACCAACATAATGTTTTCTGTATACGATTGCGCTTTCCTTTTAGCGGACAATTCTTTAAAGCAGTCGTAAGCTGCATTGTATAACTTTCTTGATTTAGCTGGTAAGAGATATAGAACCGCCGCAAAAGCTGCATCGACAATCTCTTGAGGTTCTTCCAGTTCATCGCGTTGCATTTTTAATGATAAAGACACGACGCGGGCGCAATGTAAAAATCAAAATAAAATTTCAAAAACGTCAATACTTGTTTAATCAGATTGTTGTCTAGGTGAAACCGTTATAGGCTACTAATATACTAAATGTATTACCTTGTCAAAGGTGAGGGACACACTTTTTATAATGCAATATTATTTATGTGATGTTTCTACCCTCAGTCGTGAAAGAATAGTATATACAGTTTGGGAGATAATACCATTTTTCCCGTAGCACTTTATGGCCCTCGGGCTACAAACTGCGCTTCATAAAAAATGTGGCACTTCTTTCCTTATAATATACTATTAACTCAGAACTAGATTTAGTTCTCAATTTTAAGAGAGTTGAATCATTTCAAATAATACTTCGATGGGTTGCATGGATTTTTACATAGTTTAACAAATGACAAGCACTATGAGTAACTTCACCCACACTGCACATCTTCATTTGAACTGTGCAATCAATAAGATTCTTTTAAAAAATCTTCTTAATTAGGTTACTATTCAGAATTGCACACACTTATTGGTAACCAAACAGATATACACCCTAACAAAAACCAGTTCAGTTCAGTAAAAAACTAAATCAGATGAAAATAAATGTAAAATGTAGCCATCATATATCACATTAGCAAGGCTGTGACTGACCGACTAATGAAATGCCAGATTCTGTCTACTGAGCAGCCACACTTGTAGAGGCATGACAAACAACACTTGCCTTGTATTGACATCTCTAAACTAGTGTGCTTGCTTAACAGACATGGAGACACCACTTAATGGCTTTGTTTGATTGCTTACAAGATTTTTTGAAATAACAGTCACTAATGAGTAGACTAAAGTTTTGAACTAATTTTAAATTGTATTGTATTTTTTTATTAATTAAATTAAGTCTAATTGCCGAAACTGAAATTCAGATACAATTCTAGAAATGTCTAATTTATGACATTTTGGTATTCTTCTGTACAAGCAATTTAACAGTTTACTAAATTAACTTTTTATTTGAATCATATACTATGATTTTTATAACATCTAAATTTTTGTGTTTTATTTTAAAGCTCTGTTTAGTTTGAAATTGTTTGGCATGTGCTATTTTTAGTTAAAATATTTACAATTTTATTAAAATTATAATTGTGATTTAATGGTTTCAACAATATGAGTGAGTTAAGTAATTTCTATTTTTGAAGTTTAAAAAATGAAGTGAAAAAACCATTAATTTTATTTTTTCATGTGGTAGTGTAAATCTTTTAGCACAATCATAATACAACACTTGTGGGTTTACTTTTCCTTTTTGATGATATTCCACTTAGTCTGGAACTCCCTCTTTCATTAAAAAAAAAATCCATTTCAACACTTCAGGATTTTTTCAGATCATTTGTAGATACGTTATGGTTATATTATTTTTTCTGGCTTCCTTACATATTGAAGTCTTCTCATTAAAGATTTCAACATTGGTTGGTAAATAAGGAAGGTATAATTTATTTTATATGAAAGAACAAATTACATTTCTTCTTCTCGATCGATAAAAACCATTAAATTTCAAAAACCTTAACAGACTGTAAAATAAAAACCATTTGAGAGAGCAAAAATATTTTATATCCTTACTTATATTCATGAAAGGAACAAGAATGCCAAGTTTAATTAAATTCCGAGATCATGGGTGAAAATCTTATTTTTGGGTTGATTTGACATGGAATGACCCTTATGCCAAAAATAGGTGCCATTCATATATGTTTACTTCACACTGATGTCTACAGTCCCACTAAGCAAACTTCAGCCCTGGAAAATACACGAACTGAATTATAACAATAACATCGGCAATCAATCAGAAAATCGAATTACTTTGTTGTCCATTCCATTCACCAAAAATCTTGTGCAAAAAGCCATTATAATCCCTTTTTGGTTAGTTATTATTGAAATGCATGCAATGTACAGCCGTGTATTTAAAGATATAAAAAAACTTTCAATAAAATCGTATTTTAATGTTTTTAAAATAAAAATCTTATTTCTTTTAGTTAATTTGTACCAATATTCCTTGTTTTAGATTTACTAGGATTTGGTGTTAATTAAATATATTGACTGCAGTACCATTTTTGATATTAACATTACATTAATGTATTAAAGTATTCATAATACTTAATCTAGAAAATAAGTTTAATTTTAGACAAAAATTCTTACACAGAGTGTACTAGTATCTGTTTCACCAGGCCGTACCCCTCCAGAACTAATGTTTGCTCGGAACAGCTGTACACTTACATCTTAAACTTCGATCTATCGATTGCACTATGGGAAAGGTGCATATGTTGTTTAGCAGATTGTGTGCTGCTGTATTATCACTTTTTATTGAACCATTTTGTATATTATTTTAGCTAGTGTATTATTAGACATCCAACAAAACTGAGAAATGTCATTATTTTTAAATTTTAACTCGATTACTCCATGCTCAAAAGCATTATTTCTTCTTTACAGCAAGCAACAAGATCATAATGTTACACTGCAAAGGTACTTTTTATAGTTTTGTTATAGGGCAAAGAACTAAATGCTGTTTTGGGCGATTTAGTAGCACATCTAGCACCAGAAAGAGCGTACGAAAATCATTATATACCACTAAAGGGAATTGTTAATAGCATTATATCACTTGTTCAAGACTTTGAATCTTTATTAGCTATGGTAGGTAACATCCATGTCATATTTAATAACACAAATTTTTTAGGATAATTTTCTGTCATTTGTTGACTTGTTCCAACAGGATACTATTAGGGTAGAAGTCTGTAAAAATATTGTGAGTGCTTGTTCAATTATTCACAATACGAGTGATCCTGTTATTACAAATGCTTTAATGTTCTTGTGTAGTGTATTACACGATTCTGTAAATGCATTTACTGTAGAAGATGAACGTAGACAAATAAGTGAACTCTTGTGTGGAATTATTAATAAAGTACATTATGGTCGAGATTTTGAGCATCAACTTAATTTTTATGTTGAAGCACGAGGTGCATTTTCTAACCTTGACATGGTTTTAGCACAGTTAGTACAGGTATTTGTTTAGACTGAAATATAGATGATCTGTAAATTTGGATTGTTTTAGTGTGTTAATACATTAGCAGTAAACACTCGGCAAATACTAAGAGGTCGTCATACTCAAAAAACTGCTTCTTTTGTTAGAGCCTGTGCTGCTTATTCATTTATTACAATTCCATCTATAGCATCTATTTTAACACGTTTGGAGCTGTATTTACTTTCAGGACAAGTGGCATTATTTAATAACTGTTTAGGACAAGGTATATAGGCATGATTTAAATTAATGAATACCATTTTATTTTTTCAGCTGATGCATGTTTTAATGCCGCTCTAGAACTCATCCCCGAATATATGGAACAACATAATAAACAAAAGCATCATGAAAATTTCTTAGCTTCTTATGCAAAGAACTTCCTGTCAACATTGCTGATTGTTCCAGATAATCCTGATCGTGGCGTGTTAGTTTTAACGAGATCATTATTGAATGTATTACGAACATGCAATTGGGACCCAAATACTGGTTCATTAGCAGGCTTATATATTAATGTTTTTGATTTACTGAGTGCAATGGCACAGGAAAATTATCTCTACCACATTGATAATGGTAATACTCCTATGGTTACTTTTCTCATATATAGTTATAAGTATTACTTAGCTTGGATTTAGTGTAGTTTAAAAAGAATACAATGGCTTCTGATTGAAATACTGATGAATGAAATGAAATTTTGTTTTATTCTCGAAGGTATTGTTTAGCAAATAATTATAACGAAATAACAACTTCTGTTATGAATTGCAAATAAAATTGATTGTCTTACAGTTAAACTTGATTGTTTAGCACCATGTAGTTACTCTTATGGGATCGTTACATGCCGTCCCTGTAGGTAAATATTTTCGTTCTGATGTAATTAAATTTCATATTCCTTACTGTATTTACGGTCATTTGCGAATTTTCATTGACAATTTCGACTATTTTCTAAATTGAAATGATCACTTATTTATCATCTTGTAGAATTTTATTAGTATATTTAGTACAATTTAAAGTACTCCAATTTTGTTGATATAGCATTGAAAATGTTTTCAGTTATCAGCAACCTTTGCTTTCTGAAATGATATACTCGAATTATTTAAAAGTATTACTACAAGTTTATATAAAATGGGTTTTATACATATGTGATTAGCGAGTTCGATTCAATTTGAATTTGCTGATTTCTTTATCTATATATCGATGTTTCTTGAAAAATAACATACATTGCAATGGAATAGAAATTATCAATTGGGTTTCCCGCTATCTATAATGTGGCATATTCGAGTATTCGTGGTCGAACTAGATCCATTGTATCAATTGTAATGGCCCGAATTACGAAATATTTGTATAAAAATTCATTCATATATTTAACATGAATTTCTTAGTAAGACAGAAGTAATACTTTCTAGTCGTCAAGATAAACAAGTGGGCTTCTATAGCTAATGAATTTATAATTAGGGCTGGGTCGGCGTATCGATATATCGATACGTATCGATACGACCCCCATATCGACCCCCCCGATACAGCAAAAAATAAATATCGATATATCGATACTCGATATGTCGATGCGTGTCGATATGTATCGATCCGCATCGATACGATCGACACGCATCGATACGATGTCGATATTCGATATAGAATATGTATCGATATTCGATCGCAAAATCCGTATCGCCCACCCTATATACATACTTATGTCACAAATATTAAACTTGAAACTTTAATTATTTTGATAACAAACAATCTTAAGTGAAAATCGAATTGTCAGTAAATATATTATTTTAAAACGATCTTGTGATTTTATTCCCAAAGAAAGAGTAGAAAATTTATAGCTGCGTATCGATTCGTACCGATAGGTATCGCTACGTCTCGATATGTATACTTAATCTACACATCTAAACGTTCCGATACGAATCGCTATATATATCTATATGTACCGCTACGTAAATATACGTATCGATATGCATCGATACGAATCGATGCGATGTCGATGCGTGTTGATGCGTGTTGATACGCATCGATGCGTGTTGATACGCATCGATACGTGTCGATACGCATCTATACGAATCGATATGTATCGATACGCACCGATACGCATCGATACATATCAATGCGTGTCGATGCGCTCGATCGTGTCGATATATATCGATATTCGATATATCGATACATATCGATATAGAATATGTATCGATATTCGATACGCAAAATCCCGTATCGCCCACCCCTATTTATAATATGGGGTTGTGCGAAGTTGTTACTTTGAGAGGTGAAATTTTTCCAACAATGAAATTATTTACTGCAATTGGTGCCAATTTACTTTCAACCAATCCTAACATGTATAGACATATATCATAGATCTGATAATGATTTATTACCAGCTATTGGTCAGGGAAAGTGAAGTTACTCTGTCGCCTTTACTTCTTCTCAATTTGATTCACGTGGTTTTTCAGGAACAGAATTTGGTATTGGTGTGCCATGTGATCTAACAGAGGTTGACTATAACCAGTTGTTGGGCCGCAACGGAACGTTCGGCCAAGCTTTCTACATTGCTTTGATGACCTCCACCTGGAATAATTGAATCTGATTTTTTGTTAAGTTTTTCAGATTTCTCATCACACAACTTGCTTCACTCAAACTGTCGGAATATGCTAATGAATACACCTTTTCTTGTTTGGGTATTAATTATAAAATACAATTTTCTATCTATATAAAATGTAGAGTACATTATGATTTAAGTGAGACGTTTTTTGTTAATACTTTTTCAGCTACAACGAAATGTATTTCACTCATGGGTGGTTCCTTTTAATACTATAATTTATCGTTACAATTTTTTTGTAATCATCAAGAATGACTCTCCAGTTATCAATACTTTAGACTTCACATAAACTTTCTTCAGGACGTGATAGTTTCTTGAACAAAATTACACATGACCTTCCCATCACAGCCAATAAAACCAATAAGCAATGAATTCAATTACTGTAAAATTTGAGCTTGTACTAGAATTTGAACAAAAATCTTCAGTAATATTTGAAATAGTATTTGAAGCTCTAAAATACCACGTGCAAATGTGTACCCACACACACACACATGCACATGCGTGCACACACACACACGCATACGTGCATGCACATACACAAATACACTCACACACACACACACACACGATGACTATGCAAAATTTTTGTATACATTTTTTTCGGCTGTACTTAACCTTAGAAATTTGAAATTTTAGTTTTCTAAATAGTTATTAGGTGGAAATATGTCAACGTGGCTTACTTGGCATTATACCGCCACCAGCTACCCTTACTGAAAACTAAATTTACACTTTATTTCTTTTATGGATTACTAAAGAGCTCTTTTTATATACCTATTCAAGTGAAAAAAGTAATAGGTAACATTAAAAACTCTTTGAGATATTTTTCTTTAAAGTTGAAAAACATATAGGATTTCACCATTTTAATTAAGTTGACGGATTCGATTCAACATATTCATTTGTTTTAAGATGTTTGGTGATTTAATTATTAAACAACCTATCATTGGGTTTTATTGTTTATTGTTAATGCTTAAGTCATTTTAATTATTTTTATAAATTGAAAATGGTATACTGCTTACAAGAAAAAGGTGAAATAGTGTTATATAGGCAGATTAACAGGAAACTTATTTAATGAGCAGTATTCTTACAATAACATATCTGATGTCTATGTAAGAAACATAATTTTGAAGTTTCGAAAGACAGGTTCGGTTAATAATAAAAAAAAGTATGTGCCACCAACGCATTGTGTTCAAAACGAAGCATTGCAGGTTGAAAAATTAGGCCACATTACTCTAGATCCCAAATTCTGTTTGCCAATTATCACAAATAGCAGATGTAGGAAAATAAACTTGTTACAAGATATTAAAACTAAATAAGTTTCATTCGCATAAAGTCGCGTTACTTCAAGAACTAAATGCAAATGTTTATGATAAGTGTGTACAATTTTATGAAACAGTGACAAAATGATTGAAGAAAAAGAATTTTTTAAAAGTGTCTGTTTTATTGGTGAAAAAAAGTTTGGAAACCAGATATACCGCACGCGAGAGAGAGTGTGGAATACAATGCAGTGCAGTTAGATAAAAATCTTTATTTTCATCAGGACGGGAAAACTCTTCATTATTATTTAGAAGTACAACATCTAGACAATGCGTTTTCTGGAAGATAGGGCCTAGAACTGCAATAGAGTGTCTAGCACGTTTTCCCGATCGGACCCCTATTGACTTTTTCTTTGGGGTTATTTGAAAACTAATTTAATTAATTTTGAATGGTGTGATTTTTTAGTTTTGATAGTTTTTTTAATAAAAGTATTAATTTATTATAAATAAAATTTTATTTCATTCAACTTTAAAATGAAATATCTCAAAGACTTTTTAATGTACTGTATTACTTTTTTCATTTGAGTGATGTAGAAAAATTAGCTCTTTCATAATCCGTTTAAATTAAAATTTCAAAGTGGGGATGATTGGGGGCACTATATTGGCAAGTATGGTAAGCTGACATATTTCTCTCATTAACTTAACCTATCAAAATTTCAAATTTCTAAGGTTGCAACCTCCCGAAAAAGCGCATTCGAAATTTTCACTGGACACCTTATATAATATTAAAATATATTATATTATAACATTTTTTTATAATGATTTTAGTTGAATCTAATGATACCCTGTATGGTTCTGCTCCAAAATTTATCAATGAAATTAATAAGATGTGCACATTGGTTCTTAGTGAATTATTATCACAATTGAAGCTCTTAGGACATGGTCAAAAACAAGCTATGATATCTTTGGAGCTAATAGTTAAAATTGCAACTTTAGCAGATCTTTCGAACGACAGCATGTACAGTTTGGCACTAAATCTATGGCAGTTGTGTTTAAAATATGATTATGTGGATATTAAGTACATGGTAAGTTCCTCTTGTCTTTATTTGCTATAATAGATGAAGCACGAGTTCATTTAATTTTGATGTGTACATGATTTTGTTTCTCTTTCCATTAATGTCTCATATGTGCTTTGTATTGCTTTATATGCCAATAGGTAGTTTATAATAATGCAAATAATTGATGCTGGATGAAAAATATTAAAACTTCTTTGAAAAATACTAACATATTTGCTATAAATCGTATCATTGCAAGGCAGCGGTCCCAATTTTTTTTATCACGAACCTGTTTAGATTTTTTAAAAATGTTTGCAAACCCTTTTTTTCATCTACTATATTTATTCATTTCCAACAGGTGATCTACCTAATTATAGAAAAATTTAACTAACAACACAATTATATTTGAAATCAGATTTACAAAACTTAGCCATATTACTTTATTACTAAAACTATTATTATATTATATACATATGTGGACAGTTTTAGTACCTTTGATCTAAGTCAGTACAAAAGTGCTTAAGAGTACCATTTAGAATAAAATTTATAGAGTTAAAATATATATGACAGCTACCGTTAATATCATTATAATGGATACACATCACATATGTTGGGACTTTTAGCATCATGTTCGACCTTGCAGACGAAGTGAAAAACAGTTTGTGTTGTCTCGATGCTTATGTAGAAATTGAAAGGTTAATGCAAGAGACAAGTTTGGTGGAGTTTATATCATTATGCACAATCTTGTATAAAAATGTTAGGCCAACCATAATCCTACATATTTTCAAGGAAAGTAAGAGGAACCTGTTTGGTAGGCAATTTTGACTACAAACTCTGTTGGGATATCGGCCTTCAGCTTTAAAGAACAAGAATTTAAAAAAAATTTCTAATACCCAGATCTTTAATTCTACTAGGTCTATTTAGCTTGTGATACCCAATACTGTATGAATAAATAATAGGTTGCCGTTTCCGCATCTATGTGACAATATAGCATTTAGCAGCTTGCTAATCCGACACCACCTAATGAGATGATTGAGTTCCACCTGCAGATTGACACAATCGTCATACGATCCACTAGTAGAATAAAGCTTGATATCATCAGAATATGGAAGATTGCAACAGTTCAAGGATTTGTAGACATCATTTATAAAGAGGATAAACAGGAAAGATCCCAAAATGGAACTCTGTCGAACTCCAGATGTGGCAATGATTAATGTGATGATTGTACTTGCGTTTGCTTAATTTTTGATTGAGTTTTTGTCAAAGCCAACTTCATGTCATCTTGAAAATTCACTTTTGCAGAGGTAAGCAGAAGCAAATGACACTAATATTCGGAAAAAAAACATGGAAACTTTAGGATACGAATGACGCATATAGCACGCCAAAATTGTGATAACGATTTTTTCTGCAATATATCACTCGTTGAGGAATTATTTTGCAAGAATTCATCATGTACTTCATTGCGAGCGTCAGTAACATCCAAAGACGCATACAATTGGTTTTGTTCAGAGAACTTTGGGAAATAACGTTGAATTTCAGATTTCAGGACTTAAAGACGGTTATTAATTTCCTCTTTTAATTTATCTACAATTCTCATTTGTGTTTCTTCAATTTTGGTGTAAATGTGTTCAAACATTGCAAAGCTTGCATGATTTACTGTATGGCGCCATTTTTGCAACATTAATAGGAACGCGTGGATATTATCTCTGAAGTGAATATGTGTTTGTTTACCTTGTAGTTTCAATTTTAACTTGTTTAGCTGGTCTAAGATATCAGATAAATAAGCTACTCTTTGCATCCATATCCAACTAACAGCATGTTAGAAAAGAAGAACTTCGTGGTCAGAATTCATGTTTTTTCATAGTTCTTGGAATAGACATGTACTGAGGGTACTATATTTTATATAATTGACAATTTTCACCGGAGTCCAATACTTCTTGCAAACACTTTGGAAGGGTTCTGGTACAAGAGCAAATCGGTTAATTGTGCAGTGTAATCCTTTTGATTGGGTGCAAGCTCTTTAAGTTTTAACTGAAAGTCTGACCTCGATCCATACATGGCTGTTTTCTATCAGTACACTCCACGCAAGTTTTTCCATTGTAAGTCATTACTTTCAATAAATGAACTTATCTCCATGACGTCTTCACCTATCGTAGTGGTTTTTAGTGATCTACAAAACAAAAACTCTTCTTTGATATCCTCTGAGTGAATATATCTCATGAAAATGAGTAATTGGGAACATGAACAACATCGGTGAACTTGTCAAGTTCACAGGAAAAGACAGGAGATGCTTTTATTTCAGATAGTTTGTTCCAGTGCATTGCTACGTCCAATTTTACACTTTTGTATATTTCGTACAGATAGATTTATCAAATATTGCAAAACTTTCGCTCCTACCTTTTGTAAAAAGAAAATTTTAAGAGACGTTATGGTAATTTCTTGTATTTTAATAATTTAATTTAAATAGAAAAGAGGCATAGTTGTTATTTCTTTTTCTTATAAATTTGGTTCTAATCTATACTTGCATGGTCAAATAGATATCATTTATTACCACTGTTAAATGTTTGAATTTATTTCTAAGTTTTGCAGTGGATTTTCCGTTAGTATTTTCTTATCTAAATTTCGAAAGTCATTCTTTAAACTGGGTTCTAGTGTTGCCTTGTTACTTATTCTTTCTATACTGGCCAAGGTCTTGCTATCATACCCGATATTGATAAATTAATTGATAGGTAACTTTTGGTATTGAAGTAATTTATTTTTAAAACTGGATTTCACATTCCACTCTGTACAATGTTCCCGAATGTACAAGTTTCTCGAGTTTTGAATTGAAACCAGCAATTTTCATGTCTTCTTTCTTTTCGGTGTTTTCTTAGTGAAATTGCTGGTTTCGACTAGATTTTGCTTTTGGTTAAAATTGTGTGTCTAAGTTGCACATCTCCTTTTCTCTATGCCTGGTTTTGATGGTTAGACTGTATTAAAAATTGTCACTGGTGTTGATGATCCCTCTTTACTATAGATGTCCTGTTTTGGATACTCCTTACTCATACATAGTAGATGTTCTATGTTTAGCAGTCACAAGTTTCATCGATCTTATTTGTAAGTTTTGAAGCCTTAACTATAATATTAAATTGTTGTCTTTGTTACTAATTGAATAAATCCTACAATTTATTACGTTTACTTCTACTGTAATAAATATTTTCATTTAATTTAGGATTCTTTTTAAATATTTTCACACTTCTGCTACGATATTTTTGTAACTACCGGTTAAAAGAGATGCCCCTGATTATGCTTCCAACTTAAATAAATCGATTTGTTTCTGTAAAGCTCATCTGCAGATCATTAAAACATGTACTTTTCTAGCACTCTGTAGAATGTAATTAGCGCATTTAAATTAAGTCAAAGTACCTCGATTTATCTTTATGGTTTGATAAAAAACTTCAAATATATCAATTATCTACAAATTTTATTTTCTAAAGAATATGCAAGTTTTAATAGCGTAATGTTCTACAATTATATTCGTATTTGCCAGTTTTTGTTATCTGTTCACGCAGAACAATAACTTTAGAAGTGTTTTTTCGACATGTGTTACTCAGGTATTTGGATCGCTTAGCATCTCGTTTTCTAATTTCACTTCTCTTTGATCCTGCCATCATAATGTGTGCTCTTTATGTGCTTAATACTTTTGTTGCAAGAGCGATACACGTTTTTCTTTTTCACGAGAAGTAGACATCTTGGGTGCATCACTCTTCAATGTAGGCACGTGTCCTTCTATGTAGACTAAATATTTTTCCTTCCACGCAGACCCAAATTCTCTGTTGCAAGTACACGACCCCAGCCTTAATGGTTTGAACTACCGGGAAGACAAACATTCAGTGAGCGAGGTCAGGCTGTTTTACGGATTCACGGATCAAGATACTAGAAAATAAAGTATCACTGCACCTAGCTTTATTTTGCGACTTTCTTTGATACCGTATGTCTTCATATTTGATGTTTGTGTGGATCAAAAACTATTTGGAAATTAGTTCCTCTGGTGTTTTTGGATGCTTTTCCCTAAAAAAAAGGATCCCTAGAATTTGTTCACTTGTGATACGAAAGCATAAATATCAACGAACTTCGTTCGTTTATGAAATCGATTTGTCGTCCGTCTGTCCGTCCGTCCGAGGCCTTTCTAATGGTCGGACATCAATGTGTGATACATCAATCGATTCAGCTCGGTGTCCAGAGCTTAAGTTTTGATGTCAGTTAAAATCGAGCCACGGAGGCGCCGTGCCCCCGCGATATTCCGTCGGGAAAAAAAAAAAATTTCAAATAGGTCCAAAATTAATGTGCGATACATATTTGGACTCCCCTAACATAGCTGAGTCGAAATATGGTACCCCACAAAATCTGACCACGGATACCCGACCCCCGGGAATTAATTTTATCAAAATTTCAAATAGGTCCAAAATTAATGTGCGATACATATTTGGACTCCCCTAACATAGCTGAGTCGAAATATGGTACCCCACAAAATCTGACCACGGATACCCGACCCCCGGAATTAATTTTATCAAAATTTCAAATAGGTCCAAAATTAATGTGCGATACATATTTGGACTCCCCTAACATAGCTGAGTCGAAATATGGTACCCCCACAAAATCTGACCACGGATCCCCGACCCCCAGGAATTAATTTTTATCAAAATTTCAAATAGGTCCAAAATTAATGTGCGATACATAAATTGTTTTAAAGTAAGTCTACATTTGGAAGTTCGTTGCGACAATGCCTTGCATTTTCAAATTGTTTTTTATGCGTAGTTTTACATGTATATTCGAAATGCGCACTTCGTATCTCCGGTATGAACATTGTCCTTAGATTATAGTTTTAATTTTTCATTATTGGTATAAATAGAAATGTTTATGTTTACTGTAAGATATCTAACTATTTGTTTACTTTTCTTAACAAGAGAAATTTTTATTATTAATTGTCAATAAAAACTCGATGGCGATGTACATTTTTGTCCGTGTTCGTAGTTAGCCCAGTATTTCTACGTTTCTTTTCTTTTTGGAATCGTGATGCTTGCAGATCCTTACTTTATTGTCCTTCCTGTTCATGTCTGACTCGTGCATATTAACCTTACAAAAGTTACTGTTGCATAGTTATTTATAACAATGAATCACCAATGTGTCTATCAGGGGATCAGTATAAAGGTTCGTCCATGTGTGTTGATACACTATTTTTTTTATAAGCCAATATTCTAGGTACGACTTGGTACATGTGTAAATTCAAGTATTTGTTATTTAATTATATTATGTACAGGAACAACAATTGCAGGTGATACGTAACTGTATTACAGAGGTCTTTATGCTCATTTTTAGAGTGGATTGGTGTTTACACTGTGCACATTTCACTCTTATTAATTAGATATAAATTATGGGATTTTATGGATAGATTAAAAAATACCACCAATAAGGCAAATGTACTCCTGATTATCGTTAGGAACCTTTTTTCTGTTTATTTTCTTTTATAAAAATCTCTCCGCTTAAGGGTAAAGGTAAAATGTTTGTGTGTAGTTACCTTAATTTTGTTTGCCAACTGATTATGTAGCATATCTCAATTGTTGCCAAGTATAAATAAATTATTAATATTTTATCACTTTTAAATTTTAAATTTAATTTTAGTTTTTAAAATGGGAGCTTTTTAAAAAAGCCAAGACGATCTTCTTGTGAGTCACGATTAACCTTATGGGAATCATTGTTCTAGGGTAACTTTAATTTATGGCCCTACTAAGCCATTACGGATATAGCATGAAACAAACTACATTTGTCATTTATTTGAATAATTCCTTTATTAATTTAGTAGCCATGGTCTATTTGTCGATCACTTGTATTATTAATGTAATTAAAATGGTGGTTACACAGCTTAACATGGGTGAATGAGTAGTTGCATATTGTTTGTTTTTTCTGTGGAATCAGTTCATGTGCAAAAACATGATTTCCATTTAAAAACTGACATTTTTAAAATTCCATTTGTCAAACTTTGAAATGAGTTTGTAATATACCCTGTACATAATTTAAATATCGTTGGCATTTTGAGTGTTGATCTTTATTTTGTATATGAACTAGTTATTATAGCTTATATGACTGTCTACAAGTGTTAACAACTTTTAAAAAATAAAATCTCATAAGCAGTACAAGGTTTATCTTAATTCTAAACGTGATGACAAGTCTCTCCAATAGAAAGTAGGAATACTTCGATGTTCCAGTAAATTTATTATGTATAGTATCCGTCCAGAAAACTATGTAGGAATTATTTCACTAAGAAATTTGATAAATTCTGTAAACTGAAAAATTATTGTTGACCTTGATTGTAACAAACAAAGTAAGCCGCTGCCGACTAATTGATTAGGAGGTTAAGGCAAGTGCTATTATCGAGAAATACCTGTCTAAATCGGTAATTTTGTTGGGCCCCAATTATTTTGATTAGTTAGGGACGTATCAGTATACGAAATCAGAAAGTGACTCTGGAAGTGTTCCACTGAGAGGGAGTTTAAACGTAGATGTTCATACAAGGTAGAGCTTAGGGCCCTTCCCTGTGACGCTCCTGCTCTGATTCCTTTTAATTTTGCGTATCCTCAAATTTGTTTCTTTTCTAAATCCAATTCATTTTAGCAATCTGTTCATCGTTTTGCTAACCTACAACATACATTTTTTTATGGATAATAGTATCACTTGAAGTGAGAAGAATAGGAAAGTGATCTGAAATCCATGCTTTCTTAGTCTGAATATAATTTCTTACAAAGAAGTCTATTAGTTAGTTTTTTATTTCTATAGGTGAGCCACTACATTGGCTTGCCAGTTGAACGTAGCTCACATTTTAATTGAGACGCAATTTTACCTTTGACTGTTGCTAGCCTAGATCCCCAATGCACGTGTTTAGCGTTGAGGTCACCTTCAATGAATATATCACAATCACAATGAATCATATCACATTAACTAGAAAGTTTGTGTAGTGTTCTTTATTAAGAGGATTGTTGCCTTGTCCACCCAATCAGGTAGACACATTTACTTTCCGCTGGTACCAGGATAAAAACGTCAAAACTTTCTCAGATTGCCAAAGATATAACTTTGTTTTTATTTATTGTACAGTAATTTTATCTCTTTCCATGTTCTTTATGTAAGTAAGAAACCTTATAAAAGTTTAAACTAGTTTACCCAATAGGGTGGTGGACAGTGGTTTTCCAAAAAATAATCTTCGAATGGTCTTCCTAAGTGAGTAGTCAGAATAAACGAAAACAAACTTGACGACTGATGTTCCTAATTATTAGAAATCATTTAAACCTATTTATTAGTATTGTGTAAATTTTGAAACATGGTAAACGTAAAAATGCCAAATACAAGATGGGTAGAGCGCAAAAGATATAAAACAAAGATTAGTACAAGGCTGTGCTACATTTAACAAAAGCAACTACTGTGTCCAAAGACAACAAACCTAGAAACAAGGAAAAGATTGCTTAAAATATATGTGTGGAGCACAGCACTGTACAGCTGTGAAACCTGGACAATATGAAAAACTGACAGGAAAAAGATAGAAGTCTTTGAAATGTAGTGCTACCGACATATGATAAAGCTATCATGGACAGACAACATTAAGAATAAAGAAGTACCAGAAATGGTATAGGAAGGAGGAAATATGTGGAAACCAGTTAAAAATTGGAGAGATAGGACGATAGGCCACATATTAAGGCACGTGGGAATAGTGCAGAATATATTAGAAGCAGAGATAGGCAAAAAGCGAGGTGGAGGTAGATCTATGTTAGACTATTGCACACAGATAGTGAAAGATGTTAGGCTGTGGGAATTTCAGGAACACATGTAGGCTAGCTCAGAATAGAAATCAATGGAGGTACGCATCCAACCAGTTCCAAGATGGAAAACCTAATGACGAAAAAAGTTATTGTACTTAAACTTGATTATTATAAGCAACTACAGGTATTGATTTTGCAATATTCTCGACTAATGTTAATTGTGTGAGAGGATTTACTGGAAAACTATTAATTCGGTGAATGCCTAAGTGTTGGGGGATCTTGGTGGCCACAGACTGCTTAATCCCCTTCACATACCACTGAATCTTGGTGAAATAGAGCATATAATTAGGAAACAACAGAAGGAGAACCGACCTATGTCTAGACTGTTGAAATTTGAGGGAACTGTGTAGGCTAGCTTAGACTAGAAAATAAGTATCGGTAGGCATCCAACCAGTTTCAAGACGGAAAACCTAATGACGAAAAAAAATAATTGCACTTAAATCTTATGATTATTATAAACAACTACAGGTGTTGGTTTTGAAATATTTTCAACTAATGTTGATTGTGTGAAATGATATACTGGAAATCTATTAATTCGGCAAATGTTCAAGTGTTGGCGATCTTGGCAGCCGCAGGCCGCTTAACCCCCTTCACATACCATTGAATATTGGGGAAATAGGGTATATATTTGTAAAACAATAAAAGGGGAGCCGAACTGCATCTAACACGAAAGAGCAGCGGTTATGTTCGAAGACAGCAAACATAAAAAGTAAGAGAACGTTCTTGAAAGCATATGTGTGAAGTACAGCACAGTACGTCTCTAAAATAGGGGCAATAGGAGAAGCAGACAGAAAAACGGTAGGTCTTTTGGAATGTTGTGCTTCAGATGTAGGAGGATGGATGGTAGTGTGGACAGAAAGTTAATAACAAAGGGGTTATAGAAATAGTAGGGGAAAAAAGATATCTGTGGAAAACAAAAGAAAATAGGAGAAATAGAACTACAGGATATGTTCTAAGACATTTTTGGTAAATAATGCAGATACAAGCAGAGATAGGAAAAAAAAGAGGTTGAGGTAGACATAGATCAGACTATTGCACACAGATAGTGAAAGACTAGAAATTTCAGGGAAATGTGTAGGTTAGCTCAGAATAGGAAACAATGAGGGTACGCATCTAACCAGCTCCAGAACTGAAGACCTAATGATGATGTATTAACACTACGTTTGATTTCCTAATGCTCTACCCGAAGGTACTATTTTGGCCAGGAAGCGAGTTTTTCTTTACCAGGAAAATTTTGAATTTTGTCAAATCCTTGCTGTAGCAAGGTACGGATCTTTAATGTGCATGACAACACCCACACATGGAATCTCCATTTTACCTCTTATTCGAACGAGGATGTATTTGTGTGAAAAATGCTCGACTAACATTTTTCAAGTGGACGGAGCCGGGATTCGAACTCGGAACCTGGTATGCATAAACAGCTGATGTTCCAAATAGGATATCATCAGCTAGCATGTGGTACCATCAAATACATTTTCTGATAGTCAAGAGATGTGATGATAATTGGTCTGGAATATCAATACCACTCTTCATGTTATTATTCAATAGTCATCGCGGGTTTAATAATCTCGGCCATTTCTGTTCTTCTTATCAGTTGGAATGAGATTTGCAAAAAAATTTAAGGACACAATAAACGTCTCACTTATCTCTTCACTTAAGAGCCACTAGACCTGAATTTTTAAGAGTTTTCCATTCACATTGTTTCAGCTTGGCTTCAGTAACGTCTTTAGAAAGAATTTCCTGTTTTGATGGTAGGTAGCCACGAAATATGTTTTTTCAATCTAGAAGCACCTAAAATACAACCCTGGTCTAGTCTAGATAAGTATACATAAGTGACATGACAACTTTTGTAACAGGAGTTTCATATCCTTTAATATTTGGTCTCCATTTTATGAGTTCCACAAAGCACTGATTGAGTCTGTCCAGAGAAAATTTCTTAAGTTTCTTTATTGAAAAGCTGAAGGCATATATCCTGTACAAGGTTATAGTCAAGATTTGCTTTTGAATAAGTTTCAGTTATCCTCCTTGGATACACGTGGAAAAGTTATAGGATTAACATTTCTTTATGATTTACTCCATGATAAAATTGATTCAGCTGAACTTGTCTCCTTCATAAAATATCATGCATCCCGATCAGTATCTAGACATTCTCACATGTTTTACATACCTACTGGCAGGATTGCATGCGTATAATTTTTTTTTTTTTTTTGATATTGTTTCCTGTAATTGGGTTCTTACCTGTTGGAAATGTTTAAATAAATAAATAAATATTCGTTGTTCACGTTGTTTTTACCACAATATGGAATGACTTACGTATATTCAGTATGATCGCATAGTTTGAATAATATTGTACCATGTTTATGAGATTTGCTAAGAATATTCTGCTTGAAGTTGAGCCTTTCTATGAAGGGCACCATGGACTTGTCTTTGCCAAAATCCAAAGAGAAGTTGAAAACGATTTCTGGTCATAAAAGACGACATTTCATTTTTGTATAATTTTTTTGCCAGACCAATACGATTCAAGAGAATGCACAATTTCCAAACGCACCAATTAGAAGAGGGCTCTGCACATTCACCAGATATGACTCCAGTTGATTTTTGTATTTGGGGTCATATTAAATCTCTGATTTATGAGACACCTGTAGATGCAGAAGAAGAGCTAATGGCTCAAATTGTTCTAGCATTTGCTGATATTCGTGAACGTCCGTGGTTATTTCGAAGAATTCGACAGTTGATTGCATATTCTTACAGCTTGTGTATCGAAAATGGTGGTCGTAACTTCAAACAATTTTTCATAATGTTTTATTTATAGTTTATCTTGATGCCGAGAAATTTTCAAGCACTAGTTTATTAATAAAAAATGTTTATTTAAGTGCCCCGCTCTATCATTTCTGAAGATTAGGAATAGTTATTTTGTGACACCCTGTATACAAGGAAACCTATGATCACTACACACATTTTAAAGAAACAAATTTGTTGAACACAAATCATACTCTAGTGTCAAATGTTACTCCTACAAGAATTTCCAGAAATCGTAGCAGTATCTTGAAAGAGAAGCTTATTAATCTACAAGAGCAAATTATTTATGCCCCTGATCAACATAGATTGTTTTATGAAGACATACCAAAAAAGGCAATGTCATTGTTATGTATACTTAAGAATATATATTAGATCTTGTTTGTGATTATGAAATAGAACATTCTAGGTTTCTTTTACTAGTAGTTCAATTTAATTCTAAAAGACTCATTATTCAATTCCATTTAATGTAAAAAGGTTCATTATAATGTATCGATGAAAGGGGTTGTGCATATTTTTGTAATAGCAAGTATGCACCACCACTCCATCCTGTAAACCTAAAATTATGATTTTAATCTATAATAAGCCCAAGAAGTTACAAGTTGCACAAATCTACATTTTTCTTGAGAGACGCCCCTTTATCCACTGTCTTTTAATAATTTTTATTTTCTCTTCTTTTTTTGACAGTGTTACTACTTATATGATGCATTTAGATTTATCAAATTTATTATTTTTAGTTTCATGATTCTTTTATGTTATTCGCAGAAGCTGTTTAGGTGGTTTTAGTTTTGTAGTTTTATTTTTCATTTTCCACATTTCTGTGGCTATTACACATGCTATGTAATTAGTCGGGTGTCTGTCGTCTCGCTGAACTCATTTTGATTGTCTTCATCTTTAAGCACTGTACTGCAAAGTGTTTATAACAAGACACTTAACACGTCCTGGTTTTTTAAAGCATTACTTTTGTACGTGCCTATATGCTCGACACCTTTTACATTGTGATAACTAGCCGGAAGTTTTTCATAAGCTAATTTCCATAAATATATACATGATTTTTTTAATTGGATAGATTATTTTCATCATGTAGGAACACAAACATAATGTTCAATGATTGTTTAGTCTTCAATTGCTGCTTGGGAATAACATCAATAATTTTACAATTTTGTCTGATTATATCCTCAGCTGTACTATGGTTGGCAAGGGCAATGCAGTTTGCAAACATTGACTTTAATTGGTCAAATATGCTTATTTTCATACGAAAAGCATGTATATTTTCAATCGTTTCAGTCTACCGAGATTCATATAACAATCTCTGTTTCTTGTATTGATAATTGTATTATTGTTAATCACTTTTATTTGAATGTTAGAAATGCTGACTTTCTTCTCCACAGTTCTTGCCGGAAGTGAAGTGAATTTTTTTATTTTGCTGCTGGATGGCAGAGAAGCGTTCATTGTTCTTTTTTGGTTTTTTCACTGTTTGTATGACCAATTATTTCTCGTTTGGTTTGGTATTCAACTGACATAGTTGTGGTTTTTCTAACTATGTGTATTGTAAATGAATATTTTAATACATTCTTGCAAGTAACCTTCACACGGTTACCACATATCAGTCGCTGAGCATCCTTTATCGCAACTATTTAGAATAAAAGAGCTTGAAGTATTTGTTTATTATTCAATAGTCAAATAAATCATTCAAGGTGATTTATAACTACAAAATACTTCTATTAAAAATTTTAAAATTACTTACTAGATCTGTGCATTAAAAATTAATAGTTGGCAAAATGTTTGAGAAATCTAGTTACGAATGATTTAATTAGATAGAACCTATGTTTGTATATGTTCATCACAAGAAAAATATTTTACAAAAACTATTATGACTAATTCAGAAATCGATATTAGGTGCTTTTAAGAACAGCCAGTATTGTAGTGCTTTTATTGTTTTATACTTTCAAGTAGTCAAAATGGGTAGCGAATCAGTGTAGTATTATACTTTTTATTTTCTGTGGTTGAACTGATTTTTGCATGTCTAATTCAAACGTCAGTTATACCATCGATAAGATGTTAGCAGTATGTATATCTCATTAAATTTTATTACAGGCTAGGACTAAGGCATATTTGAAGAATAGGAGTAATAAAACCAGGAACATCGCTCTACAGCATTTAGTTGACAAACTCGAATTGAACAAAGGGCAGTTTTAATTTTAAAATGTATCGAACAATTTATGCTTTAAAAACCTTTAAGAAATATTTTGTACAACTAGTAAGATTTTTATATTTAATAATAAATAAATAATTAATTTTTAATTTGTTTTTTAATAATTCTGTTCATACCAACAAATCTGTATCTCATAAATGAACTACTTAATAGCTCAGAAGATCCTTTCATAAATTATAAATATAATATGGTGATTAACGAACAGATGCAGTAATTAAAATAATAGCTTTAGTTGCATAGTACACACTGAGCACTAGCTTGATTTATAGCGAACAAATCAACATATTGCGGTATCTACAAATACGTGTGAGAAACTAATTGGCATTTGCAGGTTAGCAAAAGAAAATTTATAGAGTGATTGATGTGTGAACCCGGCCAACCAATACAAAATATCTATTTAAACTTGGCGCTCATTTATGGGAGGAGCACTTCTTGAACCTGTTTGTTAAATGCACTGTAGTGATGTTATTATTAACATAGTCTTTTCTGAAGTACAAAATTAAAAATCAAAGTACTTTCAACTATTTTTATTTACACGAGCAAGCAGTACATAACGTAAGAGTAAACAGACAAAGTAATGTTGACAAGTATGCTAATTGTATTTATTTACACACTTGGTCAGTCCAACAAATTGCACGAGTGTTAATATGAATTATACAACATAGCTTGCTTGAAAAAATAGCAAATAAACTGTAAAAATTAAAGTCTAAAAAAAATACATAAGTTTGATTCAATTATTTCTTATCTGGTCAATAATCACATGCCTACATTGTTTTGACTTTCAAAAATTATATATATATATATATATATATATATATATATATAAAAATCTTTAAAGTAGTTCTTTTTACACAAGGTAAGTTGATAAATACTAACGTATTGAATTAATAAGATGAAATAATAACTTAGACTTTAATAATATATATATATATATATATATATATATATATATATATATATACAGGGTGAGTTTTTAGTGTGGCAACGGTCGATAACTCCGTTATTATAAAAGCTACGTAAACCAAATTTGGAGGCATATTAGACATGCCTAAAGTGCACATTTTAAAAATATTCTGAAGCATACAGGGTGTTTCATAATTCCAGGGCATATTAAACTTATATTTTTTTAAATGGAACACCCTATATATTATTACATTTTTGAAAAGCCCATAAAAAGAGCATTAATTTGATATCAAATTGTATCTGTCTATTCTTTTTAGTTTTTGAGATATTCAACTGTTTTTAGAAAAAATGACCCCGATTAGATTCATTGCCACTGCAGTAATACACAACTTATGTTAATTTTCAAGATGCAGAAAATTTTACCATATACCATAGTATATTTGTAAATATCACTTTTTTGAAATTTCTTCCCAGTATACAGGGTGTGTCAGGTTTTGCAAAATGCAATTTTTAAAATTTTTTTTTAAATGGCACCCTACCAATTTTATTGCTACAATGGATAGTTCATTAAGTGTCCTTTCATTTTTGTTAAGCATTCCCTATACCTAAATCCATTACTTTCTGAAATATTTTTGATTCTCTTCAAATTTTATGAATGTTTTTCATTTACATAACTAAAAATAACATACTATTGGAGAATATTATAAAACAACTAATACATTTTGATTAACAATTAACTACAGTTATCCAATAATAATTTTCACTAAAGATATAACAACCTACAATAATACGCTATCAACAGAATTCTGCCAGATCAACAATATGCATTTTATAGAAAAAGTTCAAACAGGAAATCAGGCAGGCTTTGAAAAAAATAACAATTACAATCAAAATGTCATTTAGGTTTATTAATTGTAGTGTGTTGTCATTTAACACATTATCAGTTCTGTTTTAAATGTAATCTTTGAAGGAGTTTTCAAAATGAAGTGGAAGAACAAATAAATATGATTTGGGTATTAGGAGTAAGTTTATAAAATTTCCTACTTGCATCAAGAATATACCAAGAGAGATATCCTGTTAAATGACAACACACTACAATTAATAAACCTAAATGACACTTTACATGTAATAGTCTTTTCTTTCAAAGCCTGCCTAATTTCCTGCTTGAACATTTTCTATAAAATGCATATTGTTGATCTGGCAGAATTGTGTTGGTACCGTATTATTGTAGGTTGTTATATCTTTAGTGAAAATTGTTATTGGATAAGTGTAGTTGATTGTTAATCAAAATTTATTAATTGTTTTATAATATTCTCCAATAGTAAGTTATTTTTAGTCATGTAAATTAAAAACATTCATAAAATTTGAAGAAAATCAAAAATATCTCAGAAAGTAATGGATTTAGGTATAGGGAATGCTTAACAAAAATGAAAGAACACTTAATGAACTATCCATTGTAGCAATAAAATTGGTAGGGTGCCATTTAAAAAAAATTTTAAAAATTGCATTTTGCGAAACCTGACAGCCTGTATACCGGGAAGAAATTTCAAAAAAGCGATATTTACAAATATACTATGGTATATGGTAAAATTTTCTACATCTTGAAAATTAACATAAGTTGTGTATTAGTGCAGTGGAAATGTATCTAATCAGGGTCATTTTTTCTAAAAACAGTTGAATATCTCAAAAACTAAAAGGAATAGACAGATACAATTTAATATCAAATTAATGCTCTTTTTATGGGCTTTCCAAAAATGTAATAATATATAGGGTGTTCCATTTAAAAAAATATAAGTTTAATATGCCCTGGAATTATGAAGCACCCTGTATGCTTCAAAATATTTTTAAAATGTGCACTTTAGGCATGCCAAATATGCCTCCAAATTTGGTTTACGTAGCTTTTATAATAACGGAGTTATCGACCGTTGCCACACTAAAAACTCACCCTGTATATATATATATATATATATATATATATATATATATATAAAGGTTCTTGTAATTCTTGAGCGTAGTTAAATTAGAAAAGATTTTGTTTTTCGGTTCTTGGGATAAAGTCGCTCATAAAATTAAACACAAAACATTAAATGTGTATCATTTGCATTAAATCGTACGTTTCGGTGATAATTTACACCTATCGATCTACATGAAAAAGTATATAAATAGGTAATTCATATAACAGGTAATATATGTTTAACTTACTTATTACTTGATAAAATTATTTTATGTATTCACCCATAATAAAAGTAACAGAAGGAAGCTTGTAATATTACTGATTAAGAATTAAAATTAATTTTAAATTTTGAATGAAATGTCAGTTCACTTATTTGACAAAAATGTAGAATCAAGGATGACATCAATCAACAAATTATGACAGTATTTGCTAAAATTTTTTTGTATGGTGGGTTGCATGAAAATAGTTAGATTTTAAAATCATATATTTTTACAGGTGTAGTAAACAGGTTCACTGACTTTTGACTTAAATTAAATAGAATTCTGTGTGTAAGCAATATCATTATAGTTAGTATATTTTTTTGGATTAAAAGTGTATAGGTATGAGTAAACTGTATGTAAATTATTGATGTCTTCTTTATGATTGATGGAATTTTGTTCTTGGTTTATATGAAATGATTCTAAGAAAAGTCTTTTTGTAATTGCTTTCTATATCTAAAATTTTACATTATCATAATTGACTTTGTGTTTTGTATTGTATAAATGTATAGAAAGAGCACAAGAAGTTTTCCTAATTTTGCATCACTTTTGTGTTGTGTCATGCGATTTGAGCCACTGTTTGGTTTGGCCTACGTAGGAAGCTTTGCATTCACATTGAATTTTATACACTAAATTGCTACATAAAGCTTTATTTGTTTTTCTTTTAGTTTAGTAAAAAGTTTCCAATGGACTTAGTATTTGAATTTATTATAGTTACAAAGGTTGTTTTAGTACTTTTTATTAGTGGTGAAAGATTAGTAATATATAAAAGTTTTTGTAAATGATATCAGTATGTTTATTTTGAGGTGGAAATATGATTGTGTTAGTATGTAGTAGTTTTGATAAAAGTGGTTTAGGGTAACCGTTGTTGATTAAGATTGATATTAGTTCTTTCAGATTTTTTTCTTTAAATTTGGGTTCACAGATAGAGACCATACGATGTTTCAGTCCTAATATGATGTTAATTTTTTGTTTCATGCTATGATTGGAATGGTAATTTAAATATCTCTCTGAATTTGTAGGTTTTTTGTAAATATCAAAATTGATCTTGTTGTCATTATTGCGGATAACTAGTGTATCAAGAAATGGTATTGATTGGTGAGATTCTAGTTCGTAAGTGAATTTCAAATGTTCGTTAAAATTGTTAAAATGTTGAATGGTGGTTAGTAAAAAATGTTCAGGAAGTGAGCAGAGAATGTCATCAACGTATTTGACTAGAAATACCATTTTGAAAGGTAAGTTAGGTAAAACACTTTCTACAAGTTTGTCCATTACCATTCCAATCATAGCATGAAACAAAAAATTAACACCATATTAGGACTGAAACATCGTATGGTCTCTATCTGTGAACCCAAATTTAAAGAAAAAAATCTGAAAGAACTAATATCAATCTTAATCAACAACGGTTACCCTAAACCACTTTTATCAAAACTACTACATACTAACACAATCATATTTCCACCTCAAAATAAACATACTGATATCATTTACAAAAACTTTTAATATATATTACTAATCTTTCACCACTAATAAAAAAGTACTAAAACAACCTTTGTAACTATAATAAATTCAAATACTAAGTCCATTGGAAACTTTTACTAAACTAAAAGAAAAACAAATAAAGCTTTATGTAGCAATTTAGTGTATAAAATTCAATGTGAATGCAAAGCTTCCACGAGGCCAAACCAAACAGTGGCTCGAAATCGCATGACACAACACAAAAGTGATGCAAAATTAGGAAAACTTCTTGTGCTCTTTCTATACATTTATACAATACAAAACACAAAGTCAATTATGATAATGTAAAATTTTAGATATAGAAAGCAATTACAAAAAGACTTTTCTTAGAATCATTTCATATAAACCAAGAACAAAATTCCATCAATCATAAAGAAGACATCAATAATTTACATACAGTTTACTCATACCTATACACTTTTAATCCAAAAAAATATACTAACTATAATGATATTGCTTACACACAGAATTCTATTTAATTTAAGTCAAAAGTCAGTGAACCTGTTTACTATACCTGTAAAAATATATGATTTTAAAATCTAACTATTTTCATGCAACCCACCATACAAAAAAATTTTAGCAAATACTGTCATAATTTGTTGATTGATGTCATCCTTGATTCTACATTTTTGTCAAATAAGTGAACTGACATTTCATTCAAAATTTAAAATTAATTTTAATTCTTAATCAGTAATATTACAAGCTTCCTTCTGTTACTTTTATTATGGGTGAATACATAAAATAATTTTATCAAGTAATAAGTAAGTTAAACATATATTACCTGTTATATGAATTACCTATTTATATACTTTTTCATGTAGATCGATAGGTGTAAATTATCACCGAAACGTACGATTTAATACAAATGATACACATTTAATGTTTTGTGTTTAATTTTATGAGCGACTTTATCCCAAGAACCGAAAAACAAAATCTTTTCTTATATATATATATATATATATATATATATATATATATATATATATTGATTGTAGAATTCATATGAAAGAGGAAAAATTAGTCTAAAACAGACAAAACTATTATTGATTCACCCTGTACAATGGATTTCACAAATAGCTAATAGTAATTCAACATTATATTTCAATTCTTTTGGTTTTAGAAAGTATAATTTCAATTAGGGGTTAGTATAAATAAAAATAAATCAAATTGGCTTACAATAAATTAATACAAGCTATACAGTGTGAAGGTAGTGCATTAGTAATAATAGGATACGCGTTGCAACAATGAAAACCACTGAATGAAAGTTTCTATAAATCAAATACAATGTAAAACCCTGTAATAAATACAAACCTTTTGCAATAACCTCAAACCACGAAATTGGGAAGTGATTTATAATTATTAGACTCAGATTCATAAATTAATTTAAATCATGAAAGGGTAAACCAAATACTTAGTTCAATAAACTTTGATAATATGAATATTTTCTACCATAATTATTCCAAATATAAAGAGCTTTTACAAATTCAGTTGCATAAATTGAATGCAAAGTTAAATAGTACAGTACAAAGAAACCCCAGACACGCTTTAATACAATGTAATAAAGAATTTACAGATGCTACGTTGGTACCATTTACGACTATTAAATTTCGCATAATTATATTTTCCTACGGCGTAACGCGGGGTATATTGTATGGATTCAGATTGTTTAAAAAAATGAAAGCTAGGAACATACGCTTCTTGTATGCTAGAATTCTATAGGTTCACTCTGGAATCATGTGTTTATGGCACACTTCATAGGGAATACCAAACAATGACATCATCTCCCCTCTCTGAATGTAAAAAAGTAATGACAAGCAATTACACCCGAGAAAAACAAAACTAGTTGATTACTTAAAGTCCTCAACATCAACAGATGTGTGGGTAAATAGTAAAAAGTTTGGTGTGTCGAAAACATGCCTTTGATTATACAATAATAAACTACTACCAATTTATACATAATTTAAAATAAAGTAAACGAGAATTTATGCATAAACACTTAATTTTAAGCCCTACCTTCAAATATAATTCACATTAATCGAGTGATAACTGAAAAATTGTAACAGTTCTGCAATCAAGCACTATTTATTTTGGCTTGTTAAATCAAACTGCTACTTATATGAAATATCAAATAAGGTAACGCATATGTATATTAACATTATTCAATGAAATAAATAATCGAGTCAATTTTAAGGTTACTTTTAAACAAAAATTGTTGTGTACAGATCTGGTTACATGTAGTACAACTATCAATACAAAATTATAATCCAATAACAAAAGAGTGTAAGATTAGGTGGGTAATTTTCAAATAGCTTTTGCGTCCCAGTTGATATGAAATTAATCATGGTAAAAAACAATAATACTTGACTGTCTTGACTGTTGATACAAACAAATTAGCCTCTAAAATTAAGGCTCTAGTTAATCTAAATCGAAGCATCTTGCATAAATTCAAAATTAATACTAAACAATATAAGATAAAAAAATATATAAAACATGCTAAACTTAAAAATATAATAATTTACTTCGCTCTACCACGTCCCCTGCTAGTACCTTTGCCTCGTTTATTGGATGATTCCTTTTTGGGTTCAACCTTACGCTTAGCTGGACTTGATGATAAAACAGTAAAGAACCCATCCAAACGTCCTTGTGTAGTACTACCACGAGCTTTCATTAACTTTTTAGCTCCATTTCGAACACGTTCCTCATTAAACTGTTTATCGCCACAAAGATATTTTACCAGTCCATCTTCATCAGGATCATTCCATTTAACCTGAGAAAGTACGCATTATAATATGAACTGTAATTGTTTACATACCAACCTCTATAGTATCAGGATCTGTAATTTCAGGTTTTACAAATAATTGCCTTGCAGCTTTATAGTTCCAATTTTCAGGTGGAGAATATACTTTTGTATCAATATTATTAAGAATTTCTTCAATGCTATTATGTTTTGTTATAAGTTCTATAGCTCGTTTAGGACCAATACCTCGGATACTGTCTGTATAATCACAACCCAAAAGGATACACAAATCTATAAACTTCATGAAAAATTTAACAGAATTTGTCAATGGCTTTCAACATACCTGATCATGTGTTAGATTCAATCCTTCCAGTACCGTTTTCAAATGAATTTCTTGAATTGGCATTTTTCTGGCTTCACTAAATGTCATATGACGTAGTAATACATTTGAACCAAATGTTAAAGCATCCATATCTTCAGTGGCAACAGCAAATACTTTTCCGCTTTTGACCTAGTACCCAAAAATGTATAAAATTCACATTTTAGTGCACGTTCCTCGTTTACTTCGCAGCCACCTAATCTACTATTAATATCACAATTCACACATTCATTAAATATTAGTATCGATAAGGCATAAATGTCTATTAAATTTGAAATTTCTATAATTTCATTTGCATTTATTAAATAATTCTGTTGAATATCCAGCATAGTTTATGTGTGTCACGTGACAACAAAATATTTAATATTTACCACCAATGAATGTAAGCTCAACATATTGAGAAGTGGGCGTATTCTCGAATAGATGTGATATTTATCGTATGCGATATTTTACAATTTTCGCACGGAAACGTCAAATCCGTATTCTGGAAAATCCACATGAGAAATTAATTGCATGACCTACGATTGGTGTTTACTACCCGATAAAATTTAACATGAAATAAGTTGTCAATGTCAGATAGTGTAATGTAAAAGCATAACCTAAAAAGCTCTTGGGTTGGTTTCTTAAATTAATTTAGCAATCATTAAACACTTACTAATGTATACATTAAACATAACATAGCCACAAAAATTTCCAATATTGAATACTATCCCGCAATATTTAAGAACAATTATAATTAATAATAATACAGCATACTTCGATGAGGCGATTTTTAATTTAAGTGAAAAACTGTTTGTAAGACTTTTTTTAGGTTAGAAAAGCGCAAGGTAATACAAAAAATAAACATTAGGTTTGTCAATTCTTCACAATACACGCTCTAGCAGCATCATTTGACCTTGTTCGGGTTTAGTATGAGCTCTTTGTATGCTTATATTCAGGACGTGTTGTCACTTCATGCAATACTTAAAACATTTGTTATCTATTCACTCAGTTTGACGAGCAATAAAACCATCTCCTCATTATTTCATTCTCGGTGTTGTAGTTTGAAAGATTAAATCCCTATCGTTTTTATAACAGTTGGGCAACCTGTTACACACTTTATTCCAGGACAGTTTCAAACTTACCTGACCATTTAAACAGATGTCGTTTTTTCATGCGGACATATTCATGGAAGTCATTATAGTATATTGAGGCCTTTTACTTTCTTTAATTAGCTATGGCTTGCAAGCAATATTCTAGGAATATTTTGCAGCTGCTGTCTGAAAAATATCCAGCAGGTGGTGTTCACAAAATAACATTTTATTGTTGGGAATTATTGTTGAAAACGAAAACACATTGTTTTCTATCCATACAAATACAGACCGAGCTTTAAAAGTGATCTCATTCTATACAACGTCCTTTCACCGTAAAAGAACGTTGTAACGTCGCGGTGCAAATTAAAATGTATTGTTTTACTTAGTGTTGCAGCCAAATTTAGTTTTCTAGAGTATCTAGTCCGTTGGTAAGTGCAGCAAACACTTACAGATTCACTGTGGTGGTACCAGAGGTGGACAACTACCCGTCTTAAGGTACATTTATTCTGTTTTCCTTTTCTTGATCCTCTTGTGAAATACAGACACTTCTTTTGTTGGTTGATAACCACGTAAGTGCATTAACTTTTCTTACTCGAGGTTACTTACACTAAATTACAGACTGCGTGCTTAAAATTTACTTTCATATGATAAATGCACAAGTGATTACGTGATTGGTTTTAAGGCACAATTAGTATAAACTGAAGCTCGCGTTAGGACAATTTTTACTGTTTTTAAATTAATGCAAACATCAACAACTTGTTTACTAAATTATAAGTTAGATTAAGTTAACACTTGTTCATTTTACTTAGGGTTACGTTATTTCTTTTAGAAAGTGCACTTCATAGAGCAGGTAAAAATACTTTACATATTATGCCTAATTTTTTTCTTGTAAATATTTAGGGTTGGAAACAGTATGTAAGTATATGTATAATATGTTATTTAGATCTTAAGATTTTTACACGTATATTGGCTTGAATGAATATTTTTATTGTTGTGTTATATGCACTTTGACGATATGTTTCCATTATGTTATAACACGATAATTACGTAAATCTTCGATTTGGTCTATGTAGATATTCCTTTTTATACTATGCTTAACTAATAGTTTGTAAATAAATCTACTTGTTGAGGTTTCCAATTTTCTTTCCGTGTGACCCACCCCACTCTACGACATTTTAAGCTAGCACGGAATCCAACTCCTTTGAATTCCTATTCTACCCATCTGTTTTGTTGTGGTAGTCGGTATGGGCGATTTTCCTTACTTACTTTATTACTTGCTTTCTTGTCTGCACGTAATGCCGTAATATACTATTCATAAAATTAACAAAATCAAACCTATTTAACTCTGGTTTGCAAATCTGGGGAAAAAAATCAAAACAACTATCGTCCAATATTTTACTCAGTATAATTTTTAGTTTTTAAAAGTATCGTCTATAATTATATCAAAAATCAAAGTCTTCAGGTGATAAATGATGTGCAGCATGATTTTTCAAAAGGATGCTCAATTACTTTTTTATTAGTGAGATTTTTTCCATGTTTTAAAATTCTCCAAGACTAATAATTACACAACGAACGAAATCTATGTATTTATAGCTAGAATTTATCAAATATTGGACAAATACCCTGTATTTACCCCAGATATTTACCTAATTTTTATTTACTGTGTAAATTTCCATCACTGCTACAGTGTGGCAGGTTTCAAAGTCTTGCACTATTGATAAAATTAACAAAATCAAACTATTTAACTCTGGTATTCAAATCTGTGAAAAAAATAATCAAAACAACTATTGTCCATTATCACATTCAGTATAATTTTTAGTTTTTAAAAGTATCCTCTACAATTAAATCAAGAATCAAACTCATCAGGTGATAAATGATGTACAGCGTTATTTTTCAAAAGGGTGCTCAACCACTATTCAATTGCTAATATTACTTTAATGACTTTTTGCATTATACGTAAAGCAGCAAGTTAAAACCGTCTTCATTGGTTTTCCAAAGTTTTTGACACAAAACTCAAGAGCTATTGACTTACATACTAGCTGTCCATAAATCAGACATAGCTTGCGACAATCGAAGCTTAATTTCAAGTAGGTTCTGGTAACATGGTATGTATCGAAAGGCACCACCTTGAAAAAACCTGCGCAAGGAAGGGCCATATCAACAATCAAAATAATAAAAGTAAACTAGAAAGCATGACTGCTTGCACAACCACTGTTGCCAGAGCAAAAAATACCGAGCAACCAATGGATATTTTTGTTAATAGTTTTTTGTTGCATTTTCGCTCCTATATAAATAAAAAAGATATAAGCTCACTCTTAGATGTTATACCTTCTAAACAAACATATTTTGATATAAATACTGATTCTCTTTTTAAAAAAAAGTTTTATTTCAACATCTCAGTAATAAACGACAATGTACAAAACAAAATATAATAATTGCGTGAAGTTTCTCTTTGCCTCGGGGTTTTCCAATTTTAAAAACTTCCAATAAATGTAACAAAATAAGTAATATGTTTATTAGACCTATTCTCCACAAGTGCTATGTAAACACTATGCTTCATCTATTTTACAGGAGTGTGATATACAAATTATTTTAAATGATTTTGCATTCTAAACTTTCACCGTCATTATCATCCCCAGTCTTACCCCCTGATAATCGGTAACTATCTGAATCATCACTATTATCTACAACCTGTATAATTAGAAAAAAAACTATTTTGATGACTAGGACTTGATAAACACTATTAAAATGAAAAACTGGAAATTTAATAATATATTGATAAAAGAGTGAGGATGACAATGACATTTATATACACTATGCGATCAGCTGAGTATTTTCACAATTGCCAAAGCAAATTTTTACCAAACAAGAAACTATGAACATACAATTATCTATCGTTGACAACAAGTAAAAGCTCTGATAGTATATAATGGTCTGGATTTATTTCTAGATAATGTCAGCATAAATAGAGACCTTCTAAACAATATTTTATTTCAAGCAATAAATGGGGTATTCCTGACGATGTATTAAAACTATAATGCTAGCATAATGCTAAATCTTGACATTCAAGTTTATTTAAGCCTATTGTGCATATAACGTCACCCGCCATCCGATAATAATTCTACTCTAACATCTTTTAACATCATTATCAACAAAAACCAAATGAAACGATATACTGAACTTATTACTGTTCACGAACGACTTGAAAATATTTTACCAATCAAAATCTCAGAATAACTTACCATCTGATTAAGAAGTGTCAATGTAACGACATGTTTATAAACATTAGCAAATCAAGTAGATACTCATGTCAGTTACAATGAACAAGGTTCATGGCATTCACTTTGATTGTTACAACATTATTAATAAAGCAACAAAAATTCTTGGGTTTATGTGTAGATTATGTAAATTTTTGTAATATTAACTATATAAAACTACTTTACTTTTTTTTTTATTAAAAACTATAATTGAATACTATTCTTGTATGGCCATCAACTTATAAGGTTTAAGGTAAATAATTTAGAGAAAGTAGTGTGACGTCCCTTTGAAAGGTTTATCATCATATTTCATTTTAATAGTTTCTGTATTAGTAAATCTGGCCAATAAGGTTACACAATTTCCATGAAGGAATATAATTTTTAGGTTATATGTATTTTAATCTAAGGTAGAATTATTTCGTTATCATATATTGTCATACTCAAAGGTTATCAAATTCATTATGCCTGTTTTTAAAGGTTAGAGATGATATATTGAGAATTTTCTAATATAGGTCTCATATTATGGAATTCGAAAGGGTGAATTTTTGAAATCACAACTTCATTGAATTGCATATGATTACAATTCTTCATTAAACAGAATTACACATAATTTTAATAGGTATTATAATCAGTTAAATGTATTTTGAACTTCACTTAAGTTGTTTAAAAACAAGCTGTTTAGTATTACAAAGTAGTGAGTGAATTATTTTTGTATCTAATTAA
Source organism: Platerodrilus igneus (assembly GCA_036346225.1). Classification (NCBI taxonomy): domain Eukaryota; kingdom Metazoa; phylum Arthropoda; class Insecta; order Coleoptera; family Lycidae; genus Platerodrilus; species Platerodrilus igneus. The sequence continues at coordinate 19,433,274 of JARFIW010000089.1, read as the reverse complement.
TTATAAATAAAATTGTAAAGAGCTAAATGTGGAAATAAATAAATAAATTATCATCGTAATTCCATTTTAAATTATTACAAATTTACGATTCATTTGTTTTGAGTAATAATGTTATTACACTGACATACCGATGATCTCATCGTCTGAGTATAAACTTCCCAGGCAGATTTGTGCTGACTAAAAAATAAATAAAAAGTCAATTTTTCTGGTTTAGTTAACCTATCCGTAAGTTAATTGCACATACTTATTAGATAGAGAAAACGAAACAAACATGTTTTCACAGTGCGGCCTTAATTCAATCAGTCCGAAGCTTGCTGAAAATGTCTCGAATTATTTTATGAAGGGAAGACTCATTTTATTTAGAGCACTTCATTCTTACCATTCAAACAATTAACAAGCAACTTGAGTAGGTTAGCTACCTTTGAGAAAGGTTATCTAACAGACTAAATGTAGTCAATTATGTTTGGATAATATGCTACTAAGTTGGTTATTTTTAATTTTAGAGGCATATTGGTTTCCAGAGCACAACTTTATGTTGGCGATAGCGTGTTGAGAGTTTTGTTTTGAAGTCAAAATAGATAGACTTTTAATGGTGTACACATTCGTTATATGCAACAATAACTCATCAGGTATTTATGAAACCATCTGAAACTATACCTGGGAAAATTTATTATTTATTAATAACATTCTGCAACTCTCTTCAAACACTTACACCACCCCTCCCACTGAATTAATCGGCAACCATTTTTATTAATACAATCGAGGTTTTAGGTATTTTATTGAAACAGGATTTTTAGCAGAGTGCTTCACCGAGTTTTCTGTGAATTACCGGTTAGATTTTATGAGGCCAAAACTGTATGTAACAGTAGATATTATTTTTGGAGTATGTTGGTTTTGAAGTTCTAAGAGTCAATCAAGCTGCAAATATTATTGTACTTAAAATTAAATATATTGTGTATGTTCATTTCAATTTTAATTAAACGTATGATTAAATTAAAGCTTTTATCGCCACGTTAATTTTAACCTTTATTACATAAAAAGTCCCATAATCTTTTTTTAAAGCAAAGCAGTTGTAAAACTTCCAAAATTGTTTATTTCATTAAAATGCAAATATTCTAAATAGAAACATGATGAATGTTCTATCAAGACTGCATACATCCAAACAGAAACATAGATTCAAAAACAGTATACTAACCATAGCCGCACACTGGGCTTCAGCTTCACATGGTGCATTAACATAAGGTATCCCCATTAATGTGAGTAGTTGCTTAGCCTCTTGATTGTGTTGTGTTGTAACTTTAACAAGTCGCCTAGTAAATTTGTCTATTTCGGCAGCATCACCTGCTTCAGTTGCTTTATCAAGTGATTTCTGAGCTTCTTCACGTCTTTCTTGCCTTTTGTCCAATTCACCAGATTTCATTTGAGGAGGTTTACCATCGAAAATATAAACCGGTTTAATGCCACTTTCGACAAGTCGTATAGTACGATAAAATATTCCCATTAAATGTGAAGTAGTTTCTCCATCACTTGAAGTAAGTTGGGCTCCTTCACTACGTACAGCTATTAAGAACTGATACAAACACATTGAAGCATCAATGGCAATCTTGCGACCTAAAATTAATGTTAACTTAACATAAAACTGGCTATTTACACCGTTTAATACCAAAATAGTTTTTAATTTCATTTTCTTTTAGTACGTGAGGTACCACATCCCCTAATAGCTTTGTCAAGCCCTGAATTCCCATAATTGTGATTTAAATATTGAACACGCTTGTTCAGAACTCTAAACAGTGTTTATCAACCCAATCATTCACAATGAATTTATAACTGAGACAAATTAGCTCCCGCCAAAAGACTATAACCTATAAAACAAACATAGAATCCGTATTTACTGATCTGTGTCTACCGAAACTACAACGTAATTTGACTTAGTGTGAGGACAATAGTAAAATAAATAAGTTTATAATTAAAACACTAGATTTGAATATGAAATAAAAATTTTATTTTTTGGATTATTTAAGTTTTTATACATCATTTATATTATTATTAGAATTATTTAAAATCCCAAATATAATAATTATAACTTCAAACCTGTAATAAGCTTCCCTTGAGTTTATTTGACTGTACATGGATTGTTGTTATCATATAATAAAAAGAATATTTTACAGTAACAAAACTAATATTAATTAAAAATACTTTAAAAAAATGTATTAAGTAAAATTTTCCTAAAACGAATAGACAATTACCTATTATTTTTAATGGCAATTTAACACTATATATAAAGCTCGTAGTTCGTGCACATTATTCAATTTTATTTAAATAGTTTGTCTACACAACTATCTAAATTTATTATGTACTGTTAGCTTAGGTTGGGAAATTACTCTTAACATATAAGCTTTGTATGTCACGGGTAAATAATTAAGATGGCTATATATGAAGCATTAGCATTAATTTTAAACTTTGTCTCGGTTATGTTGTATTTGTTTAACAGTTCATCTACTTATATATTCATAAGAGGTGTTATCCATATTTAATTGTTTAGTATCTAAAATCGACCTCTCTAAGGATAGGATGTTAGACGAATAAGTTGGATGTTATTGCAAATAGTATATTTGTTTTTATAATTTATTTATTTCAGATAACAGTAAGAATCTTTACTATAAGATAAAACGACATAAAGAAATCTAGTTTCCACTATAGTATAATATACTATTCTCAAATCAGTGACATCTGATATCTCCTTTGAGCATTGACATTTGTAAAGTAAAACTTTCAACTGTCGTGCGAGCAAAGATTGGAATTATATTTTACAACTTGAATACTGCTATTAAATCTATGGTCACGATCAACGCGGTACAGTATCACTAGAACAATCCTGCAAGCTTATCCAATGTATGCTGAAAATCTTGGTAGGAGTGTATAGTGTGTCTATTAATGTTTTTGAACAGTTTTTGGGACCCTGTTTATTCACATTCCATCTAATTTGAAACACTATATTAAACAATAATCTATGATTGTTACTTCATTTTTTGAAGGCGAATTTCTCGACTATGATATTACTGTTATCCTGTAAGTTTCCTTCTATTTCCTGTTCAAATTTTTTAATTTCTTACTAGATCTATTTGTACTCCGTAAATATCTCATCATGTTTACTTTCAATTTTCTAGAATTTTTTTTAGACTTACTTCTTCCATTAATTTTTCTGTCATAATAATAACAAATGCCCTTATTTTCGAACATCAGTTATATAAGAAAAATATTAATAAAATGTTTACCAAGAGGGCGAAGTTCAGCTAGTAGACACAAGTCCAGCTGCTCTTTCACTTAACCCTTTCATATAAAATTAACAGAATAATCATTTAGTCATAAAAGTAATTACAAAATGAGCATCTCAGTTATATAAGTACAAACAAACAAGTAATATACAACCAACCTAGCCTAACAAGCAATACCGTTCAAACCTATTAAACAATAGGTAACTACCATAACATCGTAACCTTAAACATCAGACAATAATCATTACCTTACAACAGGGAGAATTTTGGAAACAAGGTTCATAGCTACAACAAGTGCACAATTATACTTTACACAGCGTGGGAAAATAATGATTGAAACATGAATTAATGGAAACGTGGCTTAGAATAAGTGTGAGTGCACTCCAGAAGGGCGTTATAAAGTTTAGTTATCATATAAGAAAATGACGATTTAAAACGCTCAACTTTATGACAGGACGGAATGCAAAAATTTTATTCTTAACCATCCTCCGTAGTCTTTACGCTCGAACGAGTCCCGCGATAGGCTTTTTGAGGTTAGGTTACTGTTAGAAATAGATATTATTATTAAAAAAGACAAATCGCTTAACACGCATATCAGAACAGCCTTGTTTTTTTGTTGCTAAAACCATTGCAGACTGTTCTGATATGCATGTTAAGTGATTTGTGTTTTTTAATAATAATATCTATTTCTAACAGTACCCTAACCGAGGACTCGTTCGAGCGTAAAGACTCGGGAGGGTGGTTAAGAAAAAAATTACTGCGGGTGGAATTAGCTTACCCCTGAATCGAATATTAACATTGTGTACATCTGTACGAAATGTAATTAAACTATACAAGTATGGCGGTTTTTTTTTTAGTGATAATATTGTTATATAGATATACACAGTGCAGGCGACGACGTTTTACCATGGTAAGCCATCTCGATTTCATTCTTTTATGGGAAATGGGTTGATATTTACATATTCCATGTATCAATCTCAAGCATGAAAGTGTAATTTTTGAATTCGAACCTATAAATTTTTAACTCTCTATAAATTTGTAATTTTCAACAATCTTTCTTCTATTTGTTTAAAATAGTTTAATAAATTAGAAATTTTTTATTTTCTTCCACGTATTTTGAATTATCCATTAAATTAACTTTTATTTTTTCTTAATTTTTCTATTGACTTCAAATTTTGTATCAATTTGTCTTCTGTTGATTTTGCATTTTTTATTTAATGTTTATTTTATCGGTTCAAATTCTTTCTGTTGTTGTTTTAAGAGAAATCAGAAATTTTTATATTGATATTATGTTCACTTTTGTACAGGTATGTAAAACAACAGAAAGTCTTCATATTATGTGTTGTTATAGCCTTCAATGTAAGAATCTTCCAAGGGAAAGATTGTCTGTGTTTGATGTTTAACCATTCAAGGCTAGTTTATCGACGTGACTTTTTTGCACATATGAATTTCATTTATTATATTTGATAACAATGAAAGTTAAAAGAGCGAAGGAAATCCTTTAGTAATTATTCAGAGTGATTGCAAGGAAAATATAAAGAGCCTATATTGTATTGAATTTATACTTACTATCAATCTTCACAATAATATTAACCTTTCGAACATTAATTTACTTTCAAGTTGAAATTCTAAATGTTATTGCATCTGGTTTTCTGCTCAGTACAGTATTATGTTGGAACAAAATTTGATTATTATTTATGTTATATAAATTAAAGTAAATTAACTACTATGATTTTTACTAAAATTAATTACTATGGTGTTAATATAAAACTCTAAAATTTTAAGTTTAATTTTAATTATAACATTTGATTACTCCTACAATGTTGTGTCCAACAATTTTAGAAATAATTTTGGTGAAATTTAATTTACAAGTTAATGATTTGCAGTATGTCTCTTAACATTATTTTTTTATAGTGCACCTTTTGGTTTAATGTTTCAATTTTGACTTAATATGGTATATAGAATTTAGTTTTGTTTTCCACTTTTCAGATTTCATTGGCGTATAAAACTTAAACATCATCTTCTTGCACCTTAAACGGTATTCGATACGCTCCTGGCCGGAAATTGACAGTTGTTCTTTCATCTTCAAATTTTCATTTACTCAAGAAATAAACTTTTAATTAATTTTAAATGGCAAATATACCGATTCCGGGCATCGTGTCGCATACAAGAAAGGTACAGAGCCTTTACAAAAAAGCTTTAAGATGCCTTGAAAGTTATTATGACGATAGGTAGTATATATCTACTGATTATTGCATAAGCTTTGACTTTAAATTTTTAGAGAGGTTTATAGGTATCAGGCTGTACATATGAGACAGCGTTTCGAACAGAATCGGGATATTAAGGATTCGGGAATTGCAGCAGATTTAGTAGTTAAAGGTGAAGAAGAAGCGTTCCTGAAACAACACCCGCTTCCTAAAAAATGTAAGTAGTGAATTCTGTTAATAGCACCTAAAATCAAAGCATAAACTATGGCCTAGTTTTAATTCGACATAAATTTGTAATGCTTAACGTTTGTTTAAGTATGTAAAACTATTTGAAATTTAGGTGCATATTACAAGATGAATTGAGACCAATGTACGTAGTTTATAACACGCATGAACTGAGTTTCGTTTTATATCATATCACCTACAATTGGCATATTAAGGATGACTGGTGCTTAAATAATGGATGGCATTTAAGTATACACGTTGTTTCAAATTCACTACTCACAATTAGGTCTCTTAAATAGTTACTATTCATAGTTGGTTAAATTGGGGCAAGTAATAAATATAGTACATAAATGGTGTCTTAAAAAGAGAAATGCTTGTTTTAGAGATGACAAAACAAAATCTCCATAATTTAATTTTTGAAGCATTTTCATTATTAACAAACCGTTCAAAAATAAAGCTTATATTGTTAATAGCTTTTATGCTACATGTCTCGTACAATTACACTTTTGAATTTTTCAGAATTACCATTAATACGTACTATTGACAACTAGTTTAGTCCAAATTGTTTTAGGAACATCCCAAGGCTAACATTTTAATCACTATTTACATTAGTTTGTATGTTATGTTTCTTGCAGACGTCTTTATTAATGCAGTTGAGTTAAAATTGCACATTGGAAATGAAGATTTCTAAGGAAAATTGTGTGCTTATGTTGTGGTGGATTTCTAGTGCAAATGGTTTTATTATAAGTTAACATAAGTCAACCTATAGGATATCTTGTATTTGAACTGCAAGTAGCATGGATTTTCAACGAACTTCGTTTGTTTATGAAATCGATTTGTCGTCCGTCTGTCTGTCCGTCTGTCCGTCCGAGGCCTTTCTAATGGTCGGACATCAATGTGTGATACATCAATCGATTCAGCTCGGTGTCCTGAGCTTAAGTTTTGATGTCAGTTGAAATCGGGCCACGGGACGCCGTGCCCCGCGATATTCCGTCGGAAAATTAAAATTTCAAATAGGTCCAAAATTAATGTGCGATACATATTTGGACTCCCCTAACATAGCTGAGTCGAAATATGGTACCCCCACAAAATCTGACCACGGATCCCCGAATTAATTTTATCAAAAATTTCAAATAGGTCCAAAATTAATGTGCGATACATATTTAGAATCCTCTGAAAAACTGAATCGAAATATGATGCCCCTTATTTACACACACACACAACACACACATACATACATACATACATACATACACACACACACACACACATATATAGCTTTTAAAATATTTATTCAATAAAATAAAATATATTAAAATGTCTCTTTTGTTGTTTATAAATTTTTGTATTTTATCTGAATACCTATAATTATTACAACATAATAATTTTAATTTCTTTAAATTGTTTTAAAGTAAGTCTACATTTGGAAGTTCGTTGCGACAATGCCTTGCATTTTCAACTTGTTATAAATACTTCGTCATAATAAATGTTAGAATATGGATAAAATTGATAGCCCTAGTTATGTTTAGTTTTATCAGGGTTTATTTACCTTTAAAAAGAGGTTGTAAAGGGGATCGATTAAAATTTTTTGAAGAATTTCTGACCAAGTGTTTAAGGAAAACCGATGTTGATATCTGTTTGGAAATATTGCAGTAGGATTATTTTTTGTAAAGTATCTGTGATTGTTATGAAAATGTATATCTCAGGAATTTTGTCTTATCTGTAAAAAGTACTATTAGATGTAAATTAGGCGCTCACATCTTTCTAAAAACTAATGCCAAAATTACACTCTAGGTTGATAATTGGTTTCTGCGAGAGCATGTACACATTGAATACAGCATGGTCTAAGTTGTTACGTTCAATTACACTCTGCCGAATAGTTTTTGTTTATTTTAAGGTTCCTTATAAATATTTCTGTGCTTTCGTTTCCATATTCCGTAACTACCTGTCATAAGAAACGCCCCTGACTGTACCTGCTGATTAAACCTATCAATCTATTCCTTTAAAGCACATTCTAAAACACTGGAAATAAATGCTTATTCAACATCCTGTGTTTTAATTTGTACAACTATTATCTTGTGAATATAACCATTGTTCTTGTACTAGAACAGGGATGGCAAACCCTTTTTGATGTTCGTGCCACAAAGTCATAAAAATTCGTTTTTAAATAGGTAACGTGCCACAATAAAATTTCATTCGAAACGTTAGTGTGGTAAAACTATACGTAAGTATAATTAAATAAACAAGTAAAAGCAATTCTTCTTTAAACAATTTTTTATTAATCAATGTTTTACAAAAAGCAATAAGCTAGAAACAAAATTCACGTTAAAAACAATTGTTTTTAATGTGATTTTGGTTGCTGTACACAAGATGATAAAGATTTAATATCGGGTTCATATTTAGTTAATTTCAACAGTACACATGCAGAGCTCGACTAATCCGTCATTCTATTCTTATATTTATTTTTTATAAAATTTAATCCTGAAAATAGAGATTCACATGCCCACATCGATGAAAATATTGATAAAATTGTCTTTGCTAATATTTTTAAACAATTAAACGTGTCAGGAATTGAATTCCATGTAGTTAGAATTTCATCTTTTGCAATTTTATTTATTTTATCCAATAATCGACTACTTTCAATAATTTCTAAATCATTTCTTAAATCAACAAATTTTTGGTTCCATATGGTACTTGACTGAAATTCAACTAATTCCATTTCTAATTCATTAAAATTTAACCACTCAAGTACTTTTAAATTTAATTTTTCAAATGGTATTGTATCAGGATATAAAATAAATTTTAAAGTTTCTTCAAATTCTTTAAACTGTGTAAATCTTGCAGAAAATTCCTGAATCAGGGATTGAATTAACATTGAAAATTCTTCGTTAAAGACTTTATCTGGCATTTTGTGACATTCTTTCTAAAAAAAAAATTTTTTGTATTCGGAAAATATTTATATGAATTTGAAGGAATATCATGATTGAAAATCTGTAATTTGACTTTGAATGCTTTGATTAAGTCAAACATTATAATGACTGTTTTATTAACACTTTATAGTTTTATATTTAATTCATTTAAGTGAGAGCAAAAATCAGTGAAAAAATATAACTTTGCTAGCCATTCTAGATCCAATAATTGGTTGTATTGGTCAATAATGTTCTTATTATTTAGAAATAATCTTATTTCCTCTAAACAATCTACAAATCTTTGCAAAACATTTCCGTGGCTTAACCAGCGGACACTATTGTATAAAAGTAAGCTATTGTATGATGAGTTTACTTCGTTTAACAATTCTTGAAATTTTCTTTTATTTAAAGCTCATGCTGATATAAAATTGACTAATTTTGTTACAAAACTCAAAATATCATCAAAGATTTTTAAACCTGTTTTGGCACATAACGCTTGTTGGTGAATAATGCAATGAAAATCAAGAATTGGGTGTCCAATACGTTTTGTAAATAAATTTATAAATCCATTTTCCCGTCCAGTTAAGCTGCGGGCGCACACCGTCAGTTGTAACTGACACAATTTTAGGACATATTTCTCTTTTTTTCAATGCATCTATAACTACAATACAAATGTGTAATCGTTTTGTTGTTGTTGTTGTTTATATTGATAAACTTATTAACTCTTCTTTAATATTGTTTTGAACAAAATAACGTACAAAAATGGCTAAGCGAGCAGAGCCTGTTATGTCGGTAGACTAGTCAACGTAAATGGATGTAAAATCGCAAGACTATATGAATTTTTTGTTGAAAATTTACATTTTCTGCCATATCCAAAATTCTCTCTTTCACTGTATTTCTAGCTATAGGCGTCTTTAATTCTTTGGATAATTTTTTCTTTGTTTTCGAAATCATCGAATGGTGCACATTGCAGCCGCAGTGGTGTTCGATTGAGTTCCAATATATTTAATTAAAGAAGTAGTTTGAGCATTTTTATTTTTTAAGGCACGTGATATATACTTCTTTTGCTCTTCTACACTTCGATCGAGAAGAAATTTATGGTTGATTTCATAATACCGCTTTACTGAAGATGTTCTACAGACTACAGTTTTAGAACATAAAATCCAATTTGCGTTACTGTCCTTTTCAATCATACGGTATCTATCCGTCCACCAAGCTTGAAATTCTCTGCTACTACATGTTTTGAATAATTTCGTTTTTTCATTGAACTAGCCATAATAAGAAATTCTAAAATATATATATTTTAATAATATTGTTATAAAATAAATAAATAATTTTGCATTCGTTTGCAAGAATATATTTCGTCGCATATTAAAGTACTAAAAAATATTACCAACACAAAAAAATAATAAATAATATATTAATTCAAGGTAATTTTAATAATTATTTCTATATTTTACACTGATTTAATGATAAAATAATTTCTCATAATATTAAAATATTATATTGTTCAAAAATAAGCAAAATAAATTATAAGTTTAGTAACTTTTAATACCTTAAGGTTGTTACAGGTTAAAACTTCAGTCGTGACGCAATATGTTCTTGCAAACGAATGCAGAATATAAAATATGAAATAATATGTAAAAATATTTACCTAAAAATAACACTATATCTATTTACAATAAACGGTTATATTTTTTAACAAGCCACTGAAAATTAAATAAACAAATGACCTGTTACCTACCTAGCACTGGCGGACCTTCTAAGAAGGTACTACACCCATTGCTAATCGAGGAAGTTGGTCGACGGAAACCAATCCGTTTCCAATTAAACATTAACGAATATTTTGCCTGGCATGGAGAAAGTAATTCGGGCATAGGGGAACGAAATCAATATATAAAAATTGTTGGTTATTTTGCAAAAAGATAAGCCCGTGACCGGTTTCACTGTTCTTGCAGTTAACGAATATTTTGCCTGGCATGGAGAAAGTAAGCTCGAATTACTGCCAGGCAAAATATTCGTTAACTGCAAGAACAGTGAAACTGGTCACGGGCTTATCTTTTTGCAAAATAACCAACCATTTTTATATATTGATTTCGTTCCCCTATGCTCGAATTACTTTCTCCATGTCAGGCAAAATATTCGTTAAAGCCACTGAAGTTTCAAAGATGACGGTTTACTAAAAATGACTAATGCAGTCTGTCATCTGATTCGAGCGCTGCGACGGCAACAACATGCAATAACATTAGAAGGCGAAACTGGATACGCAAAAAATTTTATCTAATGGGCATCTTTATATACTTAGAGAGAATTCATGCAAAATTTTAATAATAAAATGTATAATTTGACGGTTCTAGTTTACATACTAAGATAGGTATTCAGTACTACAAATTTATATCATAAATTATAAATTAAGTGTAGATTAATAATTTTTAATTCATTTCTATCAAAAAAGATAATTTATAGAAAAAAATAACTTTGTTTTTGTGCGTGCCATCCAAATTTTCAAACGTACCACTTGTGGCACGCGTGCCATTGGTTCGCCATCACTGTACTAGAACAACAGATTATTTATCAAAAACGTGGCTCTCATAAATATTATTCTAGCAAATATATTGGATTATTTACAATTGGTGATTTCCAAAAAAGCATTCGTTCTAATTTTAAACAAATACGAGTTGGAATAACATAAGATTTCTTCTAAAGTACTTAATAAGCGCAATTGTAGTCAAATTTGCCGGTTTGGTGATCTAACAAGAACATTTGAAAGTGCTTTAGTAACACATGTTAATAAAATATGGAGATTGCTTATTTTTTCGTGGTACAGAATTTCATTCACTTTCATTCCTGCTCTCGGGGATGAAATACATACCGTCTACAGGGTAACATCGTTCTTGTCTTCAGGAGCAATGCACCCATTTTGCGGTTTCACGAACAAGGAGATCTTGCTGGATGCATGGGTAAGTCCTGGAGCATTGATTCATACTAGCAAGGTTTTCTTTTTTAGCTCTTGGGCAGTCTGATCTGTCCTTAGCCACAGGCCCGTTTGGATCTTCACAGTAATCACTAAAAAGCTTGTTACTGCCGCCCAAAATGATTCTGCCAAAGGAATTTGTCATATCTGGCACGATAGATGTAGCTAAAATGATGGCAACGTGTAATGCTGAAAGAAAAGTTCCAGTTTACAGTTAGCGAACCCAGATCGATGGTGCTTGTTGCAGTTGCTGTGAAGATTTTGCCTGCTGCTGTTCGTGTATCTGCTGTTGGCAAGGAAGCAAATCCGATTGCAGCTGATGTTCTATCCGTTTCTATGTTTTAGTCTACTGCTGTCGGAAATGAAGCAAGACCTAAACCCGGCTGCAAGTCTCCTTCAGGTTTTTTGATTGTAGCAATTAAGTTTAACTGCTACCTCTTATGGGTTTTTTTTCCGCTTATGTGACCTGTTTCAGACACACTACTACGACACATGCTGGCAGCCGGAGTGCATTCCGACAGTAATCTGCTGATGAAAATCACAAGTAATTTATTATCAATTACTCATAAACAGTTACATGGCTATGAGGACCAAGATTTAACATAATAATTTTGATTGTAATGTTTTTTTATTGTGTGTAATACTGAAAAAAAAATCATTCGGAATAATTTGTCCTATATGAATTAATATTTCCGTCACGGGCTGATTTTGATTTTTGTTAATTTATTTGCTTATACCACTTTTCTCTCTTGTTCCAATTGTAGCTTTAAATAAAATTTATACCTGGATGCCACCTGGTTTTTCTTAAGTAAGAAAATTTGGCATACCCTGACTCACCCCACTCTCCCTGCTTTTGTAGTTAGCCGGTTTATATAGATTCCAGTTACTGGTTCTTTTTATATATATGTTTCCCCTCATTTCAACCTAACAAGGTTAAGGCTCGAACAGAATTTTCCAAACTATTACATGGGATACATTCAGTTCAGATGATATTTATCTATTACTCTTCCAGCGTTGTCTTCCAGGAAGCGAACTTTTTACCTGGAAATTTTGAATACTGCCGAATTCTTGCTGTTATAAGTAGGGATCTTTAACATGTGTAACAACTCACACACAGAACCTACATTTTATCTCTCATTTGAACAGGGCATTTTTATGAAAAAATCCCACCTAACATTTTTTAAGTGGACCATGTCGGGATTTGAACCTTGGACCTTGGATTTAATAGACACGCACACATACCAATTTAGCCACAAAGTCGCCTTGTCTTCCAGGTCAACTGTTCGAACTGGTATCCCTTACTTGTAGTTTCAGTAATTTCAAGCATTTCTTGAGTCCTGTGATGAACTTCAGTTTTAAAGAACTCTTCAATTAATCCTTTATAGGGCAATATCTTTTTTGACGACATCTCACTTAGTTCTGATTAAGGTTTATCATAAAGGCCTACAAAAATTAATTTTTGTATTTTTTTTATTTTAAAAATTTCTCAAGGCCTGCAAGGGATGGTTAATATATAAACTGCGGCTCATTATGTGGTAGTGACTGGTGGTTCTATAAAAAGTTTTTTTTTAATTTATGGATATTAATAAAATAAAAAACGATACATATAACAAATTTACTATCAACAATAATGCAAGAGCTTTTATTTTATTTTATAAAATGGCTTGAAACAAAGTAAACATAAGGCAACATTACAAATTCTCACAGACAACTTTAGAACGATTTGGTTTGGATTTAGTACTGCATTTTGTACAATATCTATAGCTACCTGTGTGGGTAGTCTTCCTACACCAATATATTTGAATGTATTTTCAACACTAACTAATTGCCCAGAGTTTTTCGCCAACTTTGGTTGTTGTTGCGGGTCCTTTTGTTTTCCGACATGAATATTCAACAATCAAAACAATGCGTAGAAGAAACAACAAGTCTTACAGCTTGACATGGCTTCCCTGTCTTAAGCTTATCTAAGGATTGTCTTGAAGGTTCTGATAATTCGCGGTTGGGGCAGAACTTTTTGTAGTCGACATCTGCTGGATCACCTGGCATCTCGTACTGTTAATTCGATTATGTAGGATTATCCTGTTTGGTACATTTTACACTCACATTTAGAAATCAACAAAATTCACTAAAACTTTCCGTTATAAACATATTACCTAGTAGTAACTCTTAATGGAGCAAAAATCATTTTAGTACCGTTTGACTGAATATGAAAATATCATCATGCAAATTTATTTCATCATCATTAGGTCTTAAGTCCTAGAACTGGTTAGACGCGTACCATCATTGTTCCCTATTCTGAACTAACCTACAGATTTCCCTGAAATTTGCACAGTCTGCATCTAGCACTATCTGATCTAGGTCTACATCTACCTCTTTTTTCCTATCTCTGCTTGTAATATATCACATACTATTCCCCAAAAATGCCTTAAAACGTATTCCGCCCTACTATTTCTCTTTTTCCCCAGATATCCTGGTTCCCATACTATTTCTGTAACTTATTTGTTATTATCTTTGTCTGTCCATGCTATCGTCCTCATACATCTGGAGCATTTCAAAAGACTGCTACCGTTTTTGTGTCTGCATTTCAGCCAACATTTTTTAACATGTTTCTATTTATACAATTGAGAGGATGGTTATTAAAGAAGTGTGCGATTGCATTATTGAAAGGCTTAAGTAGTCGTTTTTTTTTATATTTATTTTGAGGGGGAAAATTCATTATGACCTCTTTGGTAGATTTTAACATGGTTCTGAGGCGAGTCTATGGCGGGTTTACACTTGTCAGATACCAATGTTGTTCTATGAAGATTGTATATGGATCTGAGGTGACCCTATGGCGAGTTTACACTTGTCAGATACCAATGTTGTTCTATGAAGATTGTATATGGATCTGAGGCGACCCTATGGCGGGTTTACACTTGTCAGATACCAATGTTGTTCTATAAAGATTGTATATGGATCTGAGACGACCCTCTTTCGGGGACCTGTCTTAGTCTGGTTCCTCACTAACGACCCTACTACTTTGGTTGGACCTGTAGTTTGGCTCTTTAGCTCATTAGAACACGCAAGCCATTTCACCTGTTCTAGTAATTTAGAACTTCGGCAAGGTGCAGGTCCATTCGAAATGGGCAAATTTATTTATCATCAGCAAAATGTGTTAAATGTTCCCTTGTAGGTATTAGAATCGCCTAGTTAAAGGTATAATAGTAGTGAATTATAAACAAGAAAGTGGGGAATTATTTAAATTTAGATTGCAAGTACCATATGTGGAGGTGTGGCAGGAAAACGAATCCAATAGTCCTCATGATTTTTACTATCTTACGTTACTGTTTCACTAAAACGTTCCACAAATTGTATTTTTTTCTTATTAAAGGTAATAACATATCTAATTTTACACAGATGAAACCAATCGTTTGTGGTGCGCTTGCATCACCCTGTTTAGTGTTTTTAAATTAGCTTAAATGCCAGTTCTGGTTATATAGAATTGTTTTTATTAAGGACACAAATATAGTAAGCCGCCTGCTACAATGCAAATTTTACCAAGAATTTTGCGATAACATAAGGTGCAGCATTTGAATTTCGGTTGGTTGGGTTGTTAACAGTAGAAGGTCAACGAACACGGGCAACGATTGTTTGCATCTTGCAGACTAAGGAATGTGGAAGAATCACGGGGGAACAGTTAGTTAGTTAAGTTGGGTTGCTCAGCTTGCGTTGCGAATTGAAGGTGGTTGTTAGGTGTCAACCAATATTAATAGAATTACTGTTTCATTCATTCGTAACTGATAATTTGAGTGTAGATTGCGTAAATAGCTTGAACACTTGCATTTTGTCTTGTTAACTTCGTAGCTTGCAATATCTGTGAATGGTGAAGTTGATGTATATAAAATTCCAGAGTACTGAAAATAAGTGAAACGAGCGAACGTCGCTGTGGCAATTGTTAGGCGTGTTGTGGTTTTAAGTTATGATGCGAAAACAACAGGATTATTTTTGCTACGAGTAATATCAGTAGTTATTTTAAAGTGCACATAGTGCACATATGATCCAGGAACACTAATGATTTACTTGTTAACTTCCTCGGCACATGAGCTCCTCCATTCTATTTAAATTCTGACATTTAGTTGATGGATGAAAGCGTACTTATCACTGTTTTGTTACATAATTTCTATGTTTGATGCACCACCGACACGATTTAAATTTCACGGGTGCTTGAGCCTTCTGGCCTAATTATCTATCAAAGCTCAAAACATTTGGTCGTCGTCCACTTACCGAGGGACCTACGACGTATGATCTACCATTCTGCTGTTCTTCACTATTGTTTCTTTTGTAACATAACTTCTCAACTTTTTCAAACTTGTCCTATATTTCAATCTCCCTCGTTTAAAAATTTTGTTCCCATATTTTGTGCATCTAAAGCTGTCCTTGGCGAAGTTCAATTTTATGTATCTGTGTGAACGGTCATTGTTCCCATACTTTACAGTTAATACCAAAGGCTTGCCATTTATTGTTTGCAACGCAATAAATTTTACACTATTTGATGAGTGTGATTATAGTGTGTATTTTCATAGGTGCTGCGTTTTGAACCCTTACGAATATGTACAAATAAATGGAATATGCATGGTTATTTCCCGAGTGCTTATCCTGTAATTTTTCTGAATGTAATACAAAGAATGCAAGTCCTGATATTTATTGTTGGTTGTGTGTATAAAAATGTACTAGGTGTTTCTCGGTTTATTTATTTGTCCTAATTTAATATTCTATTTAAATACCCATGTTATTATGTAAATGTAAACCACCCAAACTTCTATACATTTTTTCTTCTACTACTTAATGTTTGCTTATGTCACCCACTAGCATTATACTAATTATTATAATCAATGATCGCCATTGGACAATTGACAAACTCACTATGGCTGGTTTTGTTTATATCTAATACATTACTTTTTTCAATTGGATTGTGCATTGAACTAGCAACAGTCTTCCGTTCGTGGTCTTTCCATTTAACTAGGATAGTTCACCAAACATTGCATAGTTGGATTCTGATATTTTCAAAACTTTATCATGTATGAGTAAATCGCTTTGGATAATTTTCTCTTGTTGATCTTTATGTACCGCAAGCAAATGTATTTGTCTAGTAGTTTTTGCAGTAATTGAAATGTACTAAAGAAATTATCAAAGTAAATACAGTATCCTTTATCAAGTTTCAATACAACTTTTTCGTCCAACAAGAGGCCTTCATATTTATTATCTTTGTTTTTTCTTTATTGACATTCAAAACAAGTGAATAGCCTATTTGAGAATATACCAATGCACGCATCTTGATGTCTTTTTTATCGGCTTTAATGGCTTGCCCTGTTTTAAAGATGTCCGTCCTGCCTTTGAAGCCAACCATACTTTCATCTGTAGTAAAATTTTGAGATTGATTGAATGACTTAAGAACATTTTGTAAATGATCTATAAGAGAGCGTACTTAATGCATCTATCAAGCTGAGGAGAATTTTTTGCTGCATTATTTGATTATCATTCAAATGCAAAAATCGCCATATCTTTAAAAATCACTTTTGAAGTATTATTTTTGTTACTAGATGTACATGTAAATTTTCGTCACTAGACCAATGCATTGAGTCCTGGCAGCTTATAGATTCCCATAATAACCAATACACCTAGAAAAACTAAGTTTTTCTTTATTAAAATACATGATTTTGACCTCTTTGTTCTGTATAAATTTTAGACTTGAGTAATAAGATCCAGTATGTCGTTAGAAAATAAATTTTGAAATAACTGTATAGGAGAATCGAAATTGACTTTTTATGTTTGTCTGGCATTCTCTATTGAACATATCAATTTGGAATTTGCAAGAGTCCATAGTATTTTTGGTTCATTGAATTTTATCTTGAGCCTGTATCACTTTTCTTTGAAGCTACAACTACTTGATCTTCGCATATGCTAGTATTATCTACCAAATTTACAAATTAATTAATTGATACTTTTGTTTTTTGCTTGTGTGCACAGACAATATATTAGAAACCTCAGAATCTGAGTTATATTCAAGAATTGGGATATAGTCACCGTCCGCTGTAGAATCATCAAGTCAAAGCATTGAGCTTGTTCTGAAAATGTTCTCACAATCGTTTTATCATATTGATTTTAGATGTACAGTAGTCAGTTGTACTTAGCGTACTATCATGTACACTTGAGTATGAACTTGTATAAGCTATATAAGTCCCATAACTTATTACACTTTTATTGGTAATAGATTTATATGGTCGATAAAACAGTTTGCAAAGTATTACACTTTAGATGGTGATACATTTATATGGTGATAGTTCCTTAAAGTCGGTAATACAGTTACCAAAGTTCATAAGATACATCGGGCAAGCGCAATGTATACGGAAGCAGACTACGCCTCACGCGGATGAAAGCGCGAACCTTATTACAGATTTGGGCGCGGTCATCTACCATGACGTCACCACTGCCAAATTACATTGCGTAATAACCGGAAATATAAAAAGTTAAATAAACAGGTAACACATAATTTACTCACCCGAACCGAACCAAAGTTGGCCTCTATCAGGGTTCCTCAGGGCTCCATGTCGGAGGGATTAAAGATGGCGATTCCTCCGGAGCGGCTAGCGGAGCATGTACCTCAGGGTCGTGGAGTCCAGTTTGCCGAAGGTTGCTGTAAATTTACCTACCTATGTAGGGAATAGACAGGAACATGGTAAGGAGCGACAACAAAGACAAGCAAACAAGGAAATCTACATAGATACGATAACGATACGTTACCCAAAGAAACGTCCACTTCACTCCAAGAACCAAGGCAAAAGGCCTCGATTCAGAGCGGCCCCAAAACCTCTCACCACTTTGTCCCCACTCTTTGTCTTTTTCACATCCGCACGAAGTTATTCATCTACCCCTCTAGTGTTGTGCGATCTGCGCAAACTCACTACTATGACGTACGGAAGTACCGCCTAGTCTATTTAAAATTCCCGCGCACCGCGTATTTGAAATTATGGCGCGAAACTCCCGTATATCAAAACTTAACCTAGAAACAATGTTTAAGTGCAAATTCGATTTGCACGTAACAAACTGTCATCGGCATCACTATTACCTCCAAAGTCCGAATCAACTACCTGTTCAATGGAAATACCATCCGAAAGTCTTAAAACCAATTTGGTTTCACATTTTCGAGTCGTTCATTCGAAATTCAGGCATCTGTAAATATTTGTACCGTTTCAGTGGATTTAGTAAAATACAAAAACTAGCAGTGTTATAAGAAATTATTATTTATTGTATAACACAAATGCTGGTAGGTTTAGTTCTATACCAAACTAGATAGAACAGTAGGTGACCCTTTCTAAATGTAAATGTCGTTGAATTATTAATTACAGCACTGGGTGTTTAAATTTTAATTTTCAGATAGTAACTGTAATAAATACCCTTTTTTTACAACTCCGGAATGAATGTACAACTCTTCACAGCTTTCGTTATTGGACCACTTCATAAATTAAGTACTCTACTTGAAGAGTATTTGTAAAATTTTTAATGGTTTTAATTTTAGGTTTTTGAAACAACACTGCAGTGTAAGGTTATTAATATTTTTGTCACATAATAATTGGAAAAACAAAGCGTATACTATTAACAACTGTTGATATGCTCCAACATCTTGTGGTAATAGTTGTAACACTTCAAAAACCAAATAAATAAAGAGAATTAAACACAATCAAGCATCTCGTAAAATATCGTTTTTTATTTAGTGTATGTTACATTTATTTGTGCCAGCAATTATAGCCATCTCGGGTAAAGATAACAAAGTAAAAATATGCTAGGGCACAACCTGCCCATTTATTGGAGCCATACGCAGCATCCGCTCGTCTTCAGGAAGTCAGTATCGCATAGTAGTAGTTTCTTCTATGTTTCCACAAATTCTAAAGGTAAAGTGAGTGCACCTACACTTTTGCGAAACACAAGATGTTTTTTTATGTGATTAAGAGAAGGTACGGGGATAGGAAGGGATTACTTCTCTGGAACTAATGCGCACCCGCACTCACATTTTCTATCATCAGGCATTCTAGTTATGGCACTTTTTTAGTATTAACTTTGTGATTCCAATTAACATTAATAGATTGAAAGACTTGATACCTGTAGATAACTCAAAAGTAATACAAATTTGCATATGTAAAGAGTTTTATTTATTTACTTAAATATTAAAGTATAATTGATATAATTGAAATGACAATGTTGTTGTTATGCGGGACATTCTCAGATGGGTAAGAATATGTATGACTTATGTTCTGTCATTTCATTTTAGATAAACTATAGTCATATAACTATGCAGATCTTAAAATTTATGTCAATCCTTATATTCACCTTGTTTTTACATTTTTTTGTAGTTATGACATCTCCTGGAGGATCAGCATATCAAAGATCCGTAGAACCGCCAGATTGGGTTCTTGACTATTGGCATCCTCTAGAAAAAGCTCAATATCCAGAATATTTTGCTCGACGTGAATTACGCAAGAAGGAGTTTGTAGCTTTGTGGGAGAAGAAGTTTGGAAAACCTCAGAAAATTGGACATCATTAATTGAATAAATAACTGAAATGATTTAGTGTCATATGTTGTATAGTGAGTTGTTAAATAAATTGTAAGAATATATTTGCCTAAAGCACTGTGTGAATCATGGCATGTATTGTTCATAGTGTACACAATAGTACTGATAAAGAGTACGAAAGTTTCATAAATAATAATAGTACAGTAGAGTCAATAT
Organism: Platerodrilus igneus; assembly: GCA_036346225.1. NCBI lineage: Eukaryota > Metazoa > Arthropoda > Insecta > Coleoptera > Lycidae > Platerodrilus > Platerodrilus igneus. Next base: position 19,412,922 of record JARFIW010000089.1, on the reverse strand, counting down.
CTGAACCAATTAGGGCCAAAGACATTTTGGATAATCAAGGTTGTGTGAAACGCTAATTCTTTCATTATTTTGGATGCCAATTCAAAGTATTATTTTTTTTAAGAAAGTCTTTCTGTTTTAGTGAAGTTTTTGTTGGACGATATGGTAGCTTTGTGATTGGTTTTACTTATCATGTACCCAGCCACTGCAGATTTTTCTAAATGGTTATTTGATTTTTTATCCGGACAATTCAGCCAAAAAATAAGGGTACTCCTACATAAATTCTCAACGAGCTGAAAATTTGCATGAATGTCAGAGACACCACTATAATGAAATTCTGAAAAGTCCTCCATCGCAAAAATTTGTTATCAAGGTCAACATTTGCAAAAATGTTTTTTTTTTTAATTTTTCGGTGAAACAATTAGTTTATGATAAAAATATCTCATACAAAAATTGTAGATCATACAATTATCTACAAAAAGTCCTTACATTTTTTTTCATAACATTAACCATTTCTGAGAAAAAGCGATTTTAAAATTTATTTTAGTTATATTCTCTATAATATGAGTTACTACGCTGCCTATGTACATCATTAGACGCATAATAAAAGTAAAACTATTAGTCTGCATGACTAATACATTAATATTGATAATTCTGAGAATATGAACTGAAAAGAAACAGAGTCCCTCATTGTATGTGACCATGTGGTCTTGAGGAACATCTGTCTAACATTCAATCATTTACGTGACAGTTAATCCGTCTAACTGCTCCTATTTCTAAGATCCCAACGAAATTATCGTTAGTCTTGAACAATCGCTCGTAGTGAAAACACGTGATTATTTCGAATATTCTCTGCTAAAGTTTGTGGTGTATTCAGTTTTAAAATATGTCGCAATTGTGTTTTATTTGTAATAAACCCTTACCTTCAACTGAATGCGTTACTGTTTATCGTGGCATGAAGATGTTTATTGACGCGTGTCCAAAGGGGTGATGAATTTACCGATTACTTAAAAGAGAAAAATCAGTGACAATCATGTGCAGTGTCGTAAACAGTACACTCGAAAGAGTACAATTGCTGCAGTAAAATGGCAACAAAGAGGAACCGGCTAGTACATCTAAAATAAGTCCTCGTACTTTCAAAAATTGTTGCTTCATTTGCTGCGATGAATTGAATGAAGAATATGAACAGAAACGAGCACAGACATTTTGGCATAGAATTAGTTAAGTTACAACACTTTCATTGAAAGACTCAGTTATGAAAGTAGCTGTCTCGTTTTGATGATGCCACAAAAACTATTGTTGCTCGTATCGGGTTTGACCACATTTAGTTGCTGCTGAAGCTAGGTACCATAATGTTTGCTATGTTTCCTTCTTAAAACCGACTGCTGGAAGTAAAGTCGGTCGTCCTCGAGAAGAAGCATTGAAACTCACCATGGAAGAAATATTTACATACATTGGAAATAGTGACTGCCAGTTTACATTGGAGGAATTAAAAAAGTTTGTAAAAATGTAAGTGTAGATAACAGAACTATTAAAGTTGAATTATGGTGATAAAGTAATTATTATTGAAAAAGCAGGACAATTAACATTTGTATGTTTTCTTGACAATCATCATGATATTTTAAATGAAGCTTGGAGTGAAAAAAAAAAAAACTTATGGCAAAGAAGAGCGATTCAAGATCCTGGCAGCTGCGGCAAACATTATTCGGGAAGATATTCTCATTACTTCCCCACAAAGTCGAATATTTGAAGATATGGTCATATTCCGGAATCACAGACTTATTTTTTGGAACAAATTATTTTAAAAAATAAACGGCTCAATTTAGAACATTTAAAGTTAGTTTGTACAAAGATTAGTCACAGTATTATGACTGCTGTTCGACCTCGGTCTTTCAAGTCCAAGCTACAATTGGGTCTTGCAGTTTTTTTTTCATCGACGATTTGCTTCAAAGCGTCTCACAAATTTTTTGTCTTTTGGTACGTCAGCAATAATGAAACTATGATGTATGAGGCAGCAACAGTTTTTCATAGTCCGCCTTATACTTTACCATCAGAAACCGGCACGTTTATTCAGTATGTTGCAGACAATGCTAATATAAATGTAAATACACTAGTAGAAGGTAATAATATACTTCCCATAATGGCTATTATTCAAATTCTTACTCCAATAAGTTCAGTTTTACTCAAAGAAACTATCATCATCATTGGGTCTTCAGTCCTGAAACTGGTTAGACGCGTACCATCATTGTTTCCTATTCTGAACTAACCTACAGATTTTCCCGAAATTTGCACAGTCTGCATCTATCACTATCTGATCTAGGTCTACATCCGCCTCTTTTTTCCTATCTCTGTTTGTCATATATCCCATACTATTCCCCAAAAATGCCTTAGAACGTATTCTGCCCTTCTATTTCTCATATTTTTTCCCAAACATATCCTTGTTCCCTTACTGTTTCGATGACCTATTTATTATTACCTTTGTCTGTCCATCCTCAAACATCTGAAGCACGGCATTTCAAGGCTGCTACTGTTCTTCTGTCTGCTTTTCGGACTGCTCGTATTTCGTAGGCATATTGTATGTGCTGTGCTCCACACATACGCTTTCAACAACTTTTTGTTCTATGATTGATGTCTTTCATCATAGGCGCCGTTCTTTCTTGTTAGATGCAGTTCGGTCACCTTCTATTATTTTACAATTATATACCCTATTTCCCCGACATTCAGTGGTTGCGAAGGGGGGTAAGCAGCCTGTGGCTGCCAAGTTTCCCCAGCACTTGAACATTTACTCATTTAATATTTTTCCAATATGTCTTTTCGCACAGTCAACATTAGTTGCAGATATTTCACAACAAACAACTAGTTGTTTATAATAATCATCAGATTTGTCTGCGCTTATTTTTCCGTCATTGGGTTTTCCGTCTCAAAACTGGTTGGACATGTACCTTCACTTATTTCTTTTCTAAACTAACCTACATGGTTCCCTGAAGTTCTCACACAGTAATACAGCTCGGTTCCCCTTATATTGTTTTCTAATGTTATGCCCTATTTCACAGAGATTTATTGAAGGGGGTTAAGCAACCTGTGGCTGCCAAGATCCCCCAACACTTAAACATTTGCCGAAATAATAGTTTTCCAGTAAATGCTTTCACGCAATTACCATAATTCAAGAATATTGCCCATCCAATGCTTGTAGTTGCTTATAATAAATATCATGTTTCTTCTATTGTTTTCTAATATTATGCCCTTTTTCACTGAGATTTATTGAAGGGGGTTAAGCAACCTGTGGCTGCCAAGATCCCCCAACACTTAGACATTTGCCGAAATAATAGTTTTCCAGTAAATGCTTTCACGCAATTACCATTATTCGAGAATATTGCCCCTCCAATGCTTGTAGTTACTTATAATAAATATCATGTTTAAGTGCAGCTACTTTCTTTGTCATTAATTTATCCATCTTGGGACTGGTTGGATGCATACCTCCATTGATTTCTCTTCTGAGCTAGCCTACATATTTCCCTGAAACTCCTACAGCCTACATCTTTCACTATCTGTGTGCAGTAGTCTAACCTAGGTCTACCTCTTCTTCTCTTTTTTCCTATCTCTGCTTCTAGTATATTCCGCACTACTCCTTCATGCCGTAGTATGTGGCCTATCATCTTATCTCCCCTATTTTTTACCGTTTTCCACATATTTCTTTCTTCCCCTACCATTTTTAGTACCTCTTTGTTCTTAACTTTGTCTGTCCATGATATCTTCATCATACGTCTGTAGCACCACATTTCAAAGGCTTCTACCTTTTTTTTGTCCACTTCTCCCACTGTCCAGGCTTCACAGCCGTACAGTGCTGTGCTCCACAATATGTTTTGAGCAATCTTTTCCTGGTTTCTATGTTTGTGGTCTTTGAGCACAGTAGTTGCTTTTTCTTGTTAAATGTAGCACGACCTTGTGCTAATCTTTGTTTTATATCTTTTGTGCTTTTCCCATCTTGCGTTATTTGGCTTCCTAGGTAGCAGAAATCCTTAACCTCTTGTAAGTTCGTGTTACATATTTGTATTCTTGTTTTTGATTTATTTTTCCCTCCTTTGCATACTAGTACTTTAGTTTTACTTTTGTTAATTTTCATACCGTATATCTCTCTGTTAGAACCGTTTCCATTTCATTGAGAGCAGCTTCTAACTCTTCCTTGCTAGATGCTAATACCGCTATATCATCTGCAAATCTAAGCATATCAATTTTTTGTCCCTGCATAGTAATTCCAAATGTCTTCCTGCATTTGACAGTATTCATTGCCTCCTCAATGTACAAGTTAAAAATTAGTGGGGATAGGGAACATCCCTGTCATACCCCTTTCCTGATGTTTACTTTTCTACGTTCCTGCTCTAATTCTATTACTCCTGTTTGCTCTTTGTATAAGCTATGTACTATCCGTCTTTCCCTATAACTCATTTCAATCTTTTTGAGTATTTCGAACATTTTTCTCCATTTTACATTGTCAAATGCTTTTTCCAGATCTACAAACCCTATATACACGCTTTCCCCTTTTTCTATTGTTTTCTCCATTATCACCCTCAGAGCTAAGATAGCCTCCCATGTTCCCCTGTTTCGCCTAAATCCAAATTGATCTTCTCCTAGTATTTCTTCAGCCCGTTTTTCCATTCGTCTTTGTACAATTCTAGTTAATATTTTTGATACGTGTGCTGTCAAGCTTATTTTTCGAAAATTTTCACATCTATCTGCGCCTTTCTTTTTCGGTATAGTTACTATGATTATGTTTGAAATCTTTGGGTATCTCGCCTGTCTCATACATATAGCTTACAAGTTGGAAGAGACGTTCTGTTACTGCTTGACCAGCGGCTTTTAGAGTCTCCGCTTGCACCTTAACTGTACCCGGCGCCTTACCATTTTTCAGACCCTTTAATGCTATTTCAAATTCATCTCTAAGTATAGGATATCCCAAGTCATCATTTTCAATGTCTGATTCCTTTTCTAATGCAGTTAGTTCTTCTCCTGCATATAAATTCCCTATATATCCTTGCCATCTAACCGCTTTCTCTACATTTTCTATAATGACATTTCCTCCCGCGTCCCTTATATTTTTGCTATACGGTTCTAAAAACTCTAAAATTGATTCTAATTAGTTTGTATGCTTCATTTGTCTTTCCTACTTCCATCTTAGTTTGTACCTCTTTGCATTTTTCATCAATCCATTGTTCTTTAGCTTTCCTGCATTTTCGAATAATTTCCCATTTTATGGCTTTGTATCTCTGTTTTCCTGTTTCGTCTGATTTATTTTTGTATTTTCGTCTTTCTTCTATTAAATTCAGGATATCCTTTGTTATCCATGGTTTCTTATTTACTTTTTGTGTATACCCCAGAATATCTCTGGCCGCCATGTCGAGGCTGGATTTAATGTTATTCCATTCTGTTTCTACTTCCTTAGTATCAGATATTTTCCCGATACCTTTGAGCAATTCATTTGACCTTTTTTTCGAATCTATCTTGAATATCTTTCTCTTTTAGTTTCTGTAGGACCAAGTGCCTTTTTCCGTTTCTTTTTTTCAAATTTTTAAATTTAAGTGCGACCTTCATAATTACGATGTTGTGGTCAGTGTCTATATCTGCTTCTGGGTAGCTTCTACAGTCTTTTACTTGATTTCTAAACCGTTGTCTAACAAGAATGTAATCTATTTGATATCTTCCTATATCTCCTGGCATCTTCCACGTATATCGTCTTCTAGCATGATGTTGAAATAATGTGTTTGTAATGATTAAATTGTTCTTGTCGCAAAATTCTACCAGCCTATTTCCTCTGTCGTTTCTAGTGCCTAAACCAAATAAACCTACTATCGCTCCTTCCCTACCCTCACCTACCACTGCATTAAATCCCCGTAATTATTAAATTTTCATGTCCTTTACGTGTCTTAATATGTCTTCGATATCTTTGTAGATTGTTTCTACCTCTTCCTCACTGTAGCTAGAGGTGGGCATGTATACTTGTATTATTACTGTGTTTACCGGTTTAGATTCTAATCTAACCATGAGTACTCTTTCATTCTTTTGTAAGTAATTTTCACACAGTATCCTATCTTTTCCGCATAACTATCCCCACACCCAAATTTCCTTCCTCGGCTCCTGTATGAATTACCCTGAAGTCTCCACTCCAAAATTCCCCCGCTTCTGGCCACCGAACTTCGCTGATCCCTACTATGTCTAATGATAACCTATTCATTTCGATTTTTAGGTTCTCTAGCTTACCCACTTGCTTCATAGTTCTAACATTCCACTCTCCGACTCGCAAAATGTTCCCGACTCTTATTCTTAACTTTCCGATCGCATCCTCCGAAGCAGTCCCCTCCCGGAGATCCGAATGGGGGACTATTTTAACTCCGGAATCTTTTACCCCAGAGAATGCCATCATGTTTTTTACAATTTAAGTACGCTGTGTACTTGGTAGGCGGCTCCGTGGCGTAGTGGTATGTGTGTGACTACTACGCCCAAGGTCCCGGATTCGAATCCCGACACGGTCCGCTTGAAAAATGTTAGGCGAGCATTTTTCACAAAAATACACCCTCGTTCGGATGAGAGGTAAAATGGAGGTCCCGTGTGTGAGTGTTGTCACGCAGGTTAAAGATCCCTACCTTGCTTGGAACAGCAAGTGTTCGGCAAAATTCAAAATTTTCCAGGTAAAAAAAACTCCCTTCCTGGCCAATGTAGTACCTTCGGGTGGAGCATTGGAAAATCAAATGTAATAAGGTGTACTTGGGAGATAATGTGGTGGTTTCCCGTTGCCTTCCACATCGCGGTAGTGTGTCTTAGACTGCCATACCGACCCCTATGGTCTCTGCTAATCTAAGTACCAAAACAGCCGCTGCCCTCTTTCGGGGACCTGTCTTAGTCTGGTTCCTCACTAACGACCCTACTACTTTGGTTGGACCTGTAGTTTGGCTCTTTAGCTCATTAGAACACGCAAGCCATTTCACCTGTTCTAGTAATCTAGAACTTCGGCAAGGTGAAGGTCCATTCGAAATGGCGAAGAAACTATACCGCAAATAAAATAAGCTCTTTCAGCAAAAGATTTCGCCACAAAAACTCATGTTCCAATACAGATTTATCAAAATAATGTCATAGTGGGTTACAGTAAAATCAGAGTCGAAGATTTTGATTGTAAAAGTGGAACTACAGTATCATTACTAAAAAAAGTCTACGGTATGGTTTTATGGCAAATGGAAAAATTTGTCGTTACCGTTGCAATGGTTACATTGAACACAACGAAAAATGTAAGACATTTTTCAAAATCCAAAATTTCGTTTTTACCTTTCATTCATCAGCCTGCTAGCAACTACAATACTATATACACGACTTTACTTTGTGCATTGGAGAATGCAAAATGTTACAGTCACGATGTATGCGTTATTACTTTTGATCAACCTTTGTATGCAAAAGCTCTCGAGAAATTGTATCAGGTGCACCTGAAGAGTCCGAATTATCAAAGATCATAATCAGGTTAGAAGGATTTCATCTGCTCATGTCGTTTTGGAGCAATTGGTTACATAATGCAAGGTAGCAGCATGGGGGAAGTGCTTTCTTTGATTTTTGCACCAAAGTCGGAAAAAATGCTCAAATGGCCATGCTTACGGGAGAATTGTCCGAGCTCATATATTACTTCAACTTGCTTTAGCAATCATAATATCTAAAGAATTTGTTCTTGATGAGATTGTAGATGTAGATCTTATCATCAATATTGGAAATATAATAAATGACACTATTTCTTATGATGATATTGAAAATGACAATGGAACATCTGGAGCATTACTTCATCAGTTTAATCAAAAGCTAAGAGATATGAAAAACAAGGACCTATGGCTAAACTATGAATACAATATTTTCACATGGTGTCAATTGCAAAAGAGTTTATAAGAACTGAGCGTATGGAAGATTGGCAAGCTCACTTGAATACTGTTAAAGAAATGCTTTCTTATTTTCATGCATCAGGACATTTTCCTTATGCTATATCTGCACACATATCTGCAAGATATGTTAAAATTAGAAGCGTCTATGAATTCTAGTGTTTACCAGCGATTCATAGAAAGATTTTTCACGGTCAGACGTTCTGATGAGTTAAGTTGTGGGATTTCAACGGATATGGTGATAGAACAGATTGAGGTATTGCTCGAGTAAGAAGTACTAAAAAGGGTGTCATCAGCAAATGGATTTATAGTATGCATGCTATGAATATCTTTTGTGAAGCATTGGAAGAACTCGCGAATGTAAGAATGTATACAAATGATCTGTATATTGATGCAAATGACTCACGAGTAAAGAAAGATGCTAAAGATGTACAAAAACATCTAGAGTGGTTTTCATCACGTAATCACTTCCCAGAGGTTAACAAAATTTTATCTATCACCAGTGGATCTGTAATGATGAAATTAACTGCCAAAAGCTTGCGAAGTTGGAATTTCCATCACGTCTAAAATGTTGGGGCCGACATTCGATAATATTAAACTCAAACGGGCTGATCAAGTACTTACTCTTTTAGCTATGAGTAACACCATAAAAATTCATGTTGACCCTGTCATTATTTCAACGCACGAGTATTACTACACTATTTCACGATAAAATTGAAAAATATATTGAATATGAACTGGCTCCCTACCCGTTGTTCTTATTCGATGAGGTTGGAATGTGAAAATTACGAAAATCAGCCATTTATGATTGCTTTAAAAGTAGACTTGATATTGACAATGTAAATGTTATGTATACTATCGATGGAGGATATTACCGCGTGGTTTGGGATCGAGCAACATCTCAGATAAATATGTTCAGAATATACGCAGACATTTTGATCAAAGAGTAACTGTAGTATTTGATGGCTATACAGATTCTACAAAAAATATTAAAGCCGCAGAACACTGTCGCCATATGGCAAAAACGTCGGCATCTTCTGATATTCTCTTTGACCAATTTATGACAGTGCCAACTAGTCAACAACAATTTCTATGGTCTTCGTTAATTACAACGCTAAAAGAAAAATTTACCGCTGAACACATTTAGTCAAGCAAGCTGACAATGATGCTGATGTACTACTTTTATAGAAACTGCAATAATTCAATTCAATCCAACTGATATAAATGTTGTTGTTGGTGAAGATGTTGATCTATTGGTATTAGTTACCACTCGATCTCCAATTGAAAAAATTATTTATTTTTTGAAACTCGGCGAGGCTCAACAACTATCGGAAATATCTTCAAATACGAGTTTATCGGATTATCCTAAATGTAAAAATCATATACTATTTTTACATGCTATGACTGGCTGTGATACATCAGCAATGTTCGGGAGAGGTAAAACAACAGTTTTTAAATTATTTGAAAAATACAATTTTATTACATGTGCAAAAACTTTCGAAGATATAAACCTACTCCAGAAACTCTTAATCACCAACGGAATTTTCTTTCTGTATATGGAGCTCCAAAAAAATACTTACATAGACAAGTTACGTTACTTATCTTTTGCAAAACACACATCATAGAACCAATCCACACTCCACCTGCACCAGAAAACCTGCTTAATACTATTTTTCGCAACTGCAAAATGGGGTGTAATTTGAAATGCGGTTGCAGAAAAGTAGGTTTATCTTGTTCAACAGCATGCACCACTTGTCAAATGTTGAATCTCCAACATAAGATCCTTACATAAACGAGAAATCAACTGATATATCGCTATTAGAACAATATACATCAACTCAGGAAGATGAGGAAGAAGAAGAAACAGATGATGACCATAATGATGAATAAGATAACCTGACATTCCATTAAATTTTCTGAGATAGACCATGGAGTAGGCCTTTTTCAGAAATGGTTAATGTTATGAAAAAAAGTGTAAGGACAATTTTTGTAGATAATTACATGATCTACACTTTTTATCTGAGATATTTTTATCATAAAACTAAGCGTTTCACATAAAAAAACTATTTATGCTAACTTTGACCATAAATAAAAAAATTTACACATGGATCGATGGGGACTTTTCACACTTTCATTTTAACGGTGTCCCTAACGTTCATGCAAATTCTCAGCTTGGGAATTTATGCAAGAGTAAATGTCTAAATTTACCGGACTATTATGCTGTTTTATCAGTGGTTATAGATCGTTTTGTTATTCATACATACACTTCCAGATACATCTGGATTGTAATAGATTCCAAATATTTCTGGGCGGTAAGTAGAGGGGTAAGGCCGGTCCTAATTCAAAACGTGTTCAGACGTATTTTCCATATGTAAAATACATGTGCACCGTTTTGAATTAGGATCGGCCTTATATAATTTCAATGTAAAATAGTTGTGAAAACATTTCAATGTAAAATAGTTGTGAAAACATGAATTCTTATATACTTTCAATGTAAAATACTTGTGGGCAGTTTTGAATTAGGATCGGCTTTATATTACTTTCAATGAAACATACTTCAAAACACACGTATGTTGAAAAATGTAAGTGCAGAGAAAAATGTGTGTAGCTGTTTTGAATTCAGTTTTTAGCAAGAAGTTACATGTGCACCGTTTTGAATTACGATCGGCGTTATATACTTTTAATGTAAAATGTGAAAACATGAATTCTTATATACTTTCAAATGTAAAATACTTGTGCGCACGTTTTGAATTAGGATCGGCTTTATATTACTTTCAATGGAACATACATACTTCAAAACACACGTATGTTGAAAAATGTAAGTGCAGAGAAAATGTGTGTAGATGTTTTGAATTTGGTTTTCTAGCGAGAAGTTATAAAGTATGACAGATGCAAAATATCGCATTCAAGTCAATTGTGTTTAATTAAAGTGGATTTTGATTTATGTTTTTTATTTATGTTTAGAGGCTGCAAATACCCATGGGCCGGTGTCAATTAAAAATGTGTTCACTCTTGTGATAGGTTGAAAAGTGAGTTGGCAAAGTACGCAGATGGTGGTAATCTGCTATATAAGGAAATTGCTCCTAATATTAATTTAATTAGTCGAAGAAAAGCAATATGGATTTTAATACTCTTAATAAAACCACATATCGCAAACCTTATGTAAATTTAAAAGATCTTGTAGTGAATAAGAGGTTTGAAGTTTTAAAAGTGGAAACAATCAAGACAAAATATGGAGAAAGAGTATTAGTGGAAACAGAAGAGTTCAAGAGTATATTGCCTTTGAGATATTTTGAATGCCTTCAAGCACATGGAGTGAAACAATTAAATGAAAGTATTGGCTCAAACAAACACGTATACATAACTAGTAAGGGATCGATCGGTCTAACTGTCAACATAGAATTTTCAGAATAATATGTCACTAATCTGAGAAATTAGTTTATTATTATAATAATATACATCTTGTTCTTTACTGTTTATTTTATTATAACACATCTAAGTCGATTGTATAAAGAATGATGTTTTTAATTAAAGTGGGTTCTGATTTATGTGCGTTTTACTTTGAGTTTACTACATTGTTTAGAGAAAGTCTTGTTTCAAAAGAGAAACTTTTATAAAATACTTTTTTATTTTACAAATTGTTGAATATTTTGATCTAACTATTTATAAATGAAAAAGTATTTATTAACTCCCGTTCTAGATGAAGTATCTGCTGCTCCCTCGCAGCTAGTTCCTCTCTTTTTTGCTTTATTATTTCTAGCTCCAAATCTATACCACGCAGTAGCTTCTCTCCACGCTTTTTAAATGCATTAAGCAACTCTACTGTGTCATCTTCGTAGGATTTGTCATCTTCACAGCAAACACACATATTATATTCTGTACATAACTTTTTCATAGCCAACATGTTTTTGCCTGATCTGTGGGCATAGCATAAAAGATTATTGTAGGTCCACGTTTTCTTTTGTATACTACCTGATGTTTCTGAGAGGATCAGAGTAACGATCCGACGATAGCCTCAGAATTTCCAGAATGGTTTTTTGATCTAATGTAACTTATAAATTAGTAGTGTTTTAAAACACATGTATAAATGTGAAAAAGCACTTACCGTGATATATCTATTACGTCACTATCAAAAATAGCAGCAGTGTCGAGTTGAGGCGAAGAAGAACCAAAAACTTCTTTAATCAACTCTTCGTCAGAATGTAATATAAATTGCTCTAGAACTTTTACGTTGGTACTATTACAATTTTTGATTGATGATAAGTTACTCATTTTTAAAAGTTGCTAGTAACTAATAATTATACAAGAGATCTGATTGAATACTGTTGGTAAAATCTACGTGAAGTATTTATATTAAATAATAAACTGACCTGTTAGAAAAAATTAAAAATTTGCATCGTTTTCTGAAAAAATTCAGCTCTGTAATCTATTCTAATGAATAAAACAGTATGTAAGCGAATATAATTATACCTCAGCAGAAATAATGAATTAGATTCATTGTCTGAAAAAGAAATTGCAATGAAGGCACATAATAAAAAACCTAAATTAGATTAATTTCGTTTTAGATTACTGCTAGCATAATTTATTTTCCATAAAAATTAACACAAATTGACTTTATATGCATATATAGGTATATAGTAATTTGTGTGCGTGTGTGTGTGTTTACGCGAATCATGCTGAATAAGAAATTCTTTAATTCTATCAACGTACTGCAGTGTTTTTTTTAATACTGGGTTTTTAAAAAAACCATGAGTGCGTGTAAATTATTATATTTTTCTTTAGATTAATTTCGTTTAAAATAATGCAATGCAAATGGTCCTTAACTAGTAAATTATTATATTTTTCTTTAGATTTATTTCGTTTAAAATAATGCAATGCAAATGGTCCTTAACTAGTAATATATAGAATAAGTTTTAGATTACCGCCGACATAATTTATATGCATATATAGGTAATTGTGTGTTTACACGATTTATGCCGCATAAGAAATTCTTTAAAGGTACTGCTCAGCAGAAATAATGAATTAGATTCATTGTCTGAAAAAGAAATTGCAATGAAGGCGCATAATAAAAAAACCTAAATTAGATTAATTTCGTTTTATATTACTGCTAGCATAATTTATTTTCCAAAAAAATAACAAAAATTGACCTTCTTCAGACCGATTTGATTGAAATGCTACCATATTCGCAAACAAACAAAGGATTTAAATACATTTTAGTAGTTATTGATTGTTTCTCCAAATACGTATGGGCTGTACCACTTAAAAGTAAAACGGGTATTGATGTTACTGCTGCAATGAAAACAATTTTAAATAAATTAAAAAATTTACCAAGAAATTTGCAGTCTGATTTTGGTAAAGAATATTATAACAAACACTTTCAATCCTTAATGCAGACATATGGCATAAACCATTATAGTGTTTTTTCTACAAAGAAAGCATGCATTGTGGAACCTGTAATTAGAACTTTAAAGGGAAAAATGTAGTGCTTGTTTAACCTGAACGGTTCTTACAATTGGATAAAAAATTTAAGCGATATTGTGAAACTGTAGTGTTCTCTTGGGGGCTTCAGTCGAGGTGATTAAAACAAAGTCGAAGACCATTTCACATCTTTAATTTAATTATCACTTTAAGGTGCAGTACAACTGTTACATCTGAGGGTTAGACTTATAATGCTCTTATTCTATATTAATTCTTAACTGCTAACAATGATTATGCAATTATGCTTATTTACTAATTCCAATTACACCTAGCCTAGAGTTCATTGCACGTGTACTTCCTATCGATTGTCTTCCTGTACAAATCCGCACTTTGCACTTCCTATAACAAGTCACTCACCTTTTAAATGCATAAAACTTAATTCAATGTAATAACTATAAATTATTATGATATTCGGCTATTACACCATCACACCTCCACGGGGTGCACTAAAAAAATTTTTGTTTTTCAAATAAAAAATTTTATAAATTGGTAGTACATGTTTCATACTGCTCCTTGCAATTGTGTTACATTATGTTATATATAATTTTGTTCTGTTCTTATGGATTTCTACTAACTTATTATCTATCTTAAGCATAACATTAGGATTCTTATCTAAAACTACTTCATATGGGCCTACAAATATTGGATCTCTTTTATTAAGAGATGTATTCTTAACTAACAACTTATCTCCTAATTTATAATTAACATGCTTAGTTTTGATATCAAACTTATTCTTTCGTTTACTTTTGGATTGTAATAAATTATATCTCGCTTCATTTCCAGCGACTTGCAATCTATACTTTAGTTCTGCTGGATAATTATCAAAATTATATAGTGGGTCTACTGAGTTTACCACGTTTGACGGTATTTGATTAATTTTCCCAAACACTAATTATTGTATGCAAAACACCAATAAGGTATCCAACTGCTCCAATTATTTGAATACTGCGGACATTGGATCCTTAAATATGCAGCTAAATTTTTATGTGAGTTTTTGAGCGCACCGATAGTTTCATGATGATAAGCTGTAGAATTTAACTGCTTTATATTTAATAATTCGCAAGTTTCCTTAAGAATCTCCGACATGAACTCTGAACCTTTATCCGTTAAAATTTCGCGTGGGATGCCGTATCGTAAAATAAAATTCTCGACAAACGTTCTAGTTACACTTTCAGTCTCTTTGTTTGGTAATGGATATGCTTCTACAAATTTACTTAAATCACACTGTAGTGTCAAAATGTACCTGTTTCCATTTGCATCTGGTTGCAATGGTCCAACTAAGTCTAAAAAACTTTTCGAAAGCTTGAAGCTGTGGTTGTAATTATCATCGGCTGTTTGTTAATATTTGAATGTTTATGTCTTTGACATTCGTCACATTTTTAATAAATGTTTCTACATCCTTTCGCATACTTGACCAAAAATAGTATCGCTTTATGTTATTGTATGTTCTATTGATGCCCGCGTTACCTCCGTAGGCAATAAATGAAAATCATTAATGATTAATCTTTGCGTTTCTGAGTTTTAATATTAGTGACTTGCCTAATCACACTAATTCGTATGTCATTTTTTTTTAAGTAAATTGCGGCCGGCTTTACAGTTATTTAAAAATGACTTCGATTCTTCGTCTTTTATAATAATAAATTCCGGAATTGTAAATTCTCTACGAAGAAGTTGCAGGTCTCTCAACGACGCTTCGAAGGCTGACGCTGATCGAGATCCTTGCTTCAAATAAATTATATTTTACTCTATCATAAATTGATGCATGCATGCAAACAAAATTATTTCCTTTATTGGATTTAATGATTCTGTTAAACTCCTCCTCTGATACAAATCGTAATTCTGTTGCATCCTTCGGATGCTTCAAAAGTTCAACAATGTTGGGGTGATCAGTCCCATCATCCTTTGATGCTTTTGATTCGACTTGAGAGTCGCCTAATTTTCTACTTTGGGTTCTTGTTGTTACATATACTTTTTCGTGAACCGCTCGTTCCATATTCTTTAAATAATCTGAATCTATAATAATTCTAGATAAAGCGTCCGCTGTCACGTTTTCTGTGCCCCTAATATACGTTATTGTAAAATCATATTCTTCTAATGTTAACCTAAATTTTGTTAATCGACTAGATGGATTACTCATACCAAATAAGTATACTAACGGTCTATGATCCGTTAAAATTTGAATTTTTTTGCCAAATAAGTATGGTCTAAATTTTTTCACTACCCATACTATAGCTAATAACTCTTTTTCTATTGTACAATAATTTATTTCGGCTTTGTTAAGTGCTCTACTTGCGTAAGCTACTGGCTTGTCATCGCCATTCGACAAAACTGCTCCTAACGCATAACCTGATGCGTCCGTGCGTAAGATGAACGTACTATTATCTGAAAAATCTGGGTATTGTAATATTGGTGGGTTTGTTAAAGTTGTTTTTAACAGTTCCAATGCTGCTTGACATTCATTGGCCCATTGGAAAGTGACACCTTTCCTAGACAATTTGTTTAACGGTGCTGTTATTTCAGCGAATTTTGGAATAAATTTTCTATAGTAATTGGCAAATGCTACAAACCTTTTAACGTCGTTTGCGTTAAGTGGCGTTGGATAATTTTGCATGACTGCAATTTTTCTGGATCTGGTTGTACCCTTGTGCCGTTATAACGTGCCCTAAATATAAAATTTCCTCTTTAAAAATTCACACTTTTTGGATTTAATTTTAAATTGACTTTTCTTAACCTATTGAGTACTTTTACTAAATTTATATTGTGCTTTTCTAAACTATCTCCGAATACAATTAAATCATCCAAATATGTAAAACAATTCTCGTAATTCAATCCTGATAAGGCTACTGTCATCGCTCGTGCAAAAATACTTGGGCTTACTTTTAACCCCATCGGTAACCTAGTCATTTGAAATTGTCCTTTGTCTGTACTAAATGCCGTACACGGTCTGGACTGTTCTTGTAATCCTATCTGATAATAACTTTGATATAAATCTAAACGTGAAAATATATCGCACCTCCTAACGAATCTAAAATTGATTCGATACTTGGTAGCGGAAATTTGTCATCTTGCAATTTAGTGTTTAATTGTCTATAATCAATAACTACACGGCATTTTTTGTTTCCTAAACTATCCGGTTTTTTCGGTACTATTAGTAGTGGTGAAGACCAAGCACTCTGTGCGGGTTCTATTATCCCGTCATGTAACATTTTATCTACTTGCTTTCTTATATCATTTTTCTGTGAATGTGGTAACCTATATGGTTTAACGTACGTTGCTCTAGCATCTGTTTGTAACTGAATATGCTGCTCACTTATGTTTGACACGGTTAGTAGGTCATTGTCGACATAAAATACGTCTGCAAACTTAGCAGAAATCTTATGAATGATGGTTTGTTCTTCGCTATTCAAACCTTCGACGTTAATGTCTTTTAATAATTTATCAATACGTTCAACTGAGAATTTTGACTCTTCAAATTTAACTATCTTGTAATCTGAAAGTCGTTCGATGGTAGGTTTAAAATTTCGTAACTTAATTTCGGTGTCGTTCGTATTCAATAACTTTACTGGTATAAAATTTTTAACTGGCTTTACAATTACGTTTGCTAGAAATACACCTTCGCACAATTCTTGTGATTTTATTACACATTCCTCTTTGTAATTTACTGTGAAATATTTGATAACCTCGCATCGTGGTGGGATTATTGTATATAAATCTTCGTTTGCTAATAATGGAATTGACGTTGATACATCATTACTTACGAAAGTAAATTTATAATTTTTATAATCGATATTTGATTTGTACTTATTAAAAAAATCTGATCCTATTACTCCATTTACGTCTGATTCGAAATCGTTCATTACAACAAAAGTATGATTAATTGAGATATTCCCTATTGTAATTGGTAGATTTACTGTTCCAATTGCTTTTGTTTTACCCAATACTCCTTGAATAAAAATTTGCTTATTTGTATCAATATTTATCTTAGTTGTTAAACTAGAAATGAAAATAACACTTACTGATGCTCCTGTATCTAAAATTAATTTAATTGTATTGTTATTGTATCCTACATCTATGAAATTTATACTATTAATATTTAAAATGTTGTGAACATTCCTTAAATTATTCTGGGGGGTCTCGAAAAAATGTTTTCGGTTCCCTAGTTTGGTCTAATATATTTTCTGTGGAGTTTTTCTCTGACGAGTTGATGTAAAAATTGCGATGGTTTCCCCTATTATGAAACCGATGACCTCTTACAGTTTTACTTACGTATGCATTTCCTCGATCTCTAG
This sequence comes from Platerodrilus igneus, assembly GCA_036346225.1. Classification (NCBI taxonomy): domain Eukaryota; kingdom Metazoa; phylum Arthropoda; class Insecta; order Coleoptera; family Lycidae; genus Platerodrilus; species Platerodrilus igneus. The sequence continues at coordinate 19,395,269 of JARFIW010000089.1, read as the reverse complement.
TGTTCATGAACGTGCATGGATTATTTCCTCGCCCTTGATACCTGGTGTGTGAGGCACGTTGACTTCTATTTGTATTATTGTTATGATATTTTACGCGTCTAGTAAATTGACGACCTTTTCCGGTTGTGTAATATACTTGCTGAGGTTTATTTGCAATTTCCTCTTCTTTCGCGGCTATTATGGCGTCTTTTAATTTATCGTAATTTCGAGCTTTTATAATTGTTTTTAAATTTTCGTCCCTTATTCCGTTTGTAAATACGTTTAATGCAATTTTTTCGTTAGCGGCTGTCAAAATTTTTAATGATTGTTTGTTACCCTCTGCTTGAGCTAGTGTTAAATTGACCATTAATTCCTCGATCGTTTTACCAAAATTTTCTATTGATTTATTATTTTGTCTGGAGTTATGTAATTCGGCGGACAATCCTGATGCTGATTTTTTAGTTAAAAGATGATGTTTGATATCGTTTACAAGCGCTTCTACATTCTCATACTTACTGTCTAATCGCATTTTGACTTAACTTAATTTTTATGACAAAATTTACTAACAATCTCTTACCTTCATCATCTAACAAGCTATCATATAGTTCAATTGCGTCGACCATTTGCTTGGTGGTATTTTCTGAACCGTCCATGGCTGGAATCATAGAGGCTGCTACTTTTAATTCAAACTTTTCACCCATGGTGTCTTGATTTTTCCTACTTAAAATACTTAACTTCCTACTTTTTAAAACTTCAGTAATATCTCCTATACACTTATCTATTATGGCTATGTGCTGCTTAACTTTATCGATAATTTCAGAACTATCAAATTTTGCGACTTTAATCTTATCTTTCTCTAACCTATACTCCTCGCATAACCTATTCAAATAATCAAATTTCCTATTAGTAACATCTAAATCGTTTCGTCTTTCTTGACCATCTTTATTTAAATTTTTAATAAAAATCTAAATTCCTCTAAAATTTGCTTCAGCTGTTCCGTCATTAATTTTAACTCGTACTTAATTTTTATAGCTTAAAATAAAATAATTCTTACTATACAATCTGCTGGCTTCTATTGACCTCTCTCCTAATCTTCTTGTCCAACATTTTCTTGAACATTTTAAAAAGTAATAAAATACCCAACAACGCTAAAATTGTACCTGACGTAATACCTATTACCTCAGAATTTGAATAGCCATTTATCGAACCATTATTCATTCCAGTTTGTGCAATAACTACTTCTTCCTTGGAATTGCTGGTGCCCATTTCAAATTTCGGTTACTATAATTTAATCTGTAGAACTAGCAGGACAGGCAGAATTTGCAGAATTAGCAGGGCTGGCAGGATCGCCATGTAGTTTTCTCTTGGGGGCTTCAGTCGAGGTGATTAAAACAAAGTCGAAGACCATTTCACATCTTTAATTTAATTATCACTTTAAGGTGCAGTACAACTGTTACATCTGAGGGTTAGACTTATAATGCTCTTATTCTATATTAATTCTTAACTGCTAACAATGATTATGCAATTATGCTTATTTACTAATTCCAATTACACCTAGCCTAGAGTTCGTTGCACGTGTACTTCCTATCGATTGTCTTCCTGTACAAATCCGCACTTTGCACTTCCTATCACAAGTCACTCACCTTTTAAATGCATAAAACTTAATTCAATGTAATAACTATAAATTATTATGATATTCGGCTATTACACCATCACAAAACAATACAATACAGTTCACAATACTATCAGAGTCAAACCTGTAAAAGTTGATAAATCAAATGAAAAAACTATTCTTAAATCATCATTTACCCACATCAAACTTGCAACCAAAATACCAAAATATTCAATGAAAGACAGTGTGAGGATTAGTAAACACGGAAGCATTTATGAAAGGTTACTCGCCAAACTGGTCAAATGAAATTTTTAAGATTAAAAAGATAAACGTAACCAATCCGACAACATATATATTAGAAGATCAAGACGAGAAAGAAATCAAAGGTGTATGAAACGGAGTTGCAAAAGGTTAAACATCTAGGAATTTACCTGGTAGAAAAAGTCCTAAGAAAGAGTGGAAATAAAGTCTTTGTAAAATGGTTAGGCTTCTCTAACGTACACAATAGCTGGATCGATAAAAATAATGTTTGCTAGAAGTTGTTATAATAATAGTTAATAAAGCTAACATTGTAAAATTATATTAAAATAAATAATACAGACAAAATCTTTCTATTGTTTTTTATTATTATAAAGCTATTCTTTTAATAAAAAGGAATTTTGTAAGGCTAACATTGTAAAATTATATTAAAATAAATAATACAGACAAAATCTTTCTATTGTTTTTTATTATTATCAAGCCATTCTTTTAATAAAAAGGTATTTTGTTTTGCGCATTGCAGATTATTATTGCTGTGTCTACAACAATGGATGTTATATTTTAAACGATTGTTGATTTTTAACTCCGATAGCTTAGGACAACCTAGTGCAAGCATATCAGTTACAAAGTTTTGCATTATATATGTTTCAATCAATTTCTTCTTTTCTAGACCCTTCACAAATAGTTCTTCACCGGGTCGGATAATTTGCTTCAAATAAAGCGCTATATATGATGACACCATTCCAGCCGTTGAAGATTCATCCCAAGAAAGACCATGAATATTCCTTGTCACCCAATCGTTATGTTTTATATGATCTTGACTCAAACAACTAGACTGCATTGGCAGTTTAAAAATTTGATGCCAAACATCACCTAACAACAAGTCCAAAACCGCAATTTCTTTGCACACAAACTCGTTTTTCTTGTATTTAAATCCCTGAATATCAATTATATACATGTTTGTATGTAAATATATGCAGTAAACTTCGACTACTTAAATTAATATCAGGAGCAATCTCCTTATATAGCAGATTACCACCATCTGCGTACTTTGCCAACCCACTTTTCAACCTATCACAAGAGTGAACACATTTTGAATTGAAACCGGCCCATGTGTATTTGCAGCCTCTAAACATAAATAAAAAACATAAATCAGAATCCACTTTAATTAAACACAATTGACTTGAATGCGATATTTTGCATCTATCATACTTTATAACTTCTCGCTAGAAAACCAAATTCAAAACATCTACACACATTTTCTCTGCACTTACATTTTTCAACATACGTGTGTTTTGAAGTATGTATGTTCCATTGAAAGTAATATAAAGCCGATCCTAATTCAAAACGTGCCCACAAGTATTTTACATTTGAAAGTATATAAGAATTCATGTTTTCACATTTTACATTAAAAGTATATAACGCCGATCCTAATTCAAAACGGTGCACGTGTAACTTCTCGCTAGAAAACCGAATTCAAAACAGCTACACACATTTTTCTCTGCACTTACATTTTTCAACATACGTGTGTTTTGAAGTATGTTTCATTGAAAGTAATATAAAGCCGATCCTAATTCAAAACGTGCCCACAATATTTTACATTGAAAGTATATAAGAATTCATGTTTTCACAACTATTTTACATTGAAATGTTTTCACAACTATTTTACATTGAAATTATATAGTGATCCTAATTCAAACGGTGCACATGTATTTTACATATGGAAAATACGTCTGAACACGTTTTGAATTAGGACCGGCCTTACCCCTCTACTGCGGTAGCTTTTTTGTATCTAAACAGGAAACATTTCTGAACTTTAGCAGAATTCTTATAACTTTTATTGAACAGTTACTCCACTTAACCCTTTGATGGGTGCAAACATTACGTAAAAGTAAAATACATACTAATATTGCAATAATTATTAAAACTAATAGTATTTATGACAATAATTTCAAAATTTAGAAAAATTTTATTATATGTGTAGTTAAAAGGCCTGGAAGGAAAGCTTCCCAGTACCTATCACACTTTCATCATATACAGGTGTTTAAAAACCCACCATAAATGATACGATCCATAGAACTATAAAAAATAGGTAGAGTTTGCTCGATAAACACATGCCCTATGACTCTCCATTTTGTTATACAGGGTGTTAAAGTTAAAAATTATTTCTGATAACTTTAAAAGTAGTATGAATTTTTTTTACTAAACCTACCAGACAGTTTAACTGATACAAAATACACATAACTGACAACAAATTACTACATTAGAAGATATGAATCGATTTAAGCAAGATTAAGCAAGTAGTTATGCAGTGCCACCATTTGAGACCAATTTCATACCGTTCTCGCAACTGGTCAAATTGATCAACACCATCTAATTTTTTTACTCAAAAAGTTTTTTCTCTTGACATAAGTAGTTTTCCTTTGAAAAAACATTATGAGAAAAAGTGAATTACTTGGTTATCCATTCATGTAATTGCTACCACACTTCCATCTGTTTCAAACATAAATTCTCCTCTTAAAAGTTTTTGTCATTCCGAATGGACCTGCACCTTGAAGGTGTTCTAAAATTACTAGAATGGGTGAAGCCAAACTACAGGTTCAACCAAAGTAGTAGGGTCTTTAGTGAGGAACCAGACTAAGACAGGTCCCTGAAAGAGGGCAGCGGCTTTTTCGGTACTTAAATTGGGTAACTTTTGATCATCATTAGGTCTTCAGTCTTGGAACTGGTTAGACGCGTACTATCATAGTTTCCTATTCTGAGCTAACCTACTCATTTCCCTAAAATTTCCAGTCAATCTTTCGCTATCTGCGTTCATTAGCCTGATCTAGGCCTACCTTTACCTCTTTTTTTTCCTATGTCTACTCATAATATATCCCGCACTATTTCCCAAAAATGCTTAAGAACAGAACATATTCTGCACTTTTGTCTCCAATTTTTTTTGTTTTACACATATGCTTTCAACAATTTTCTCCTTTCTATGTTTGTATGTTCGAACATATTCGGTTCCCCTTCTATTGTTTTACAAAAATATACCCTATTTCACGGATATTCGGTGGTATGTGAAGGGTAGGCGTCGCCGTGGATCAATGTAGTAAGTGTAAGACTGCGGATCCCAAGGTACCAGGTTCAAATCCCGACACAGCCGACTGCTTGAAAAATGGCAGGTGAGCATTTTCACAAAAATTATGCCCTCGTTCGGATGAGAGGTTAAATGGAGGTCCCGTGTGTGAGTGTTGTCACGCACGTTAAAGATCCCTACCTTGCCTGGAACGACAAGGGTTCGGAAAATTCTAAATTTCCAGGCAACAAAAAACTCGCCTCCTGGCCAATGTAGTACCTTCAGGTGGAGCATTGGGAATGTAAATGAACGGTATGTGAAAAGTTACTACGTCCTAGGTCCCGGGTTCGAATCCCGACACAGTTCGCTTGAAAAATGTTTAGGCGAGCATTTTTCACAAAAATACACCCTCGTTCGGAAGAGAGGTAAAATGGAGGTCCCGTGTGTGAGTGTTGTCACGCACGTTAAAGATCCCTACCTTGCCTGGAACGGCACGGGTTTGGCAAAATTCTAAATTTCCAGGCAACAAAAAACTCGCCTCCTGGCCAATGTAGTACCTTCGGGTGGAGCATTGGAAATATAAATGAACGGAATATGCTGCAAAAATTATCAAAGATTTGTGGGAAAGTGAGATAATATTCGATTAAGGGAACATTGCATCTCTAATTACTAACATTAGAGACGGCGATGACATACAGATCACATGTAAGGTATGTGAAGGGTGTTAAGCAGCCTGTGGCTATCAAGATCCCCCAACACTCGAACATTTGCCGAATCAATAGTTTTTTAATATATCCTTTCAAACGAGGTTTATCGTCTTGAAACTGGTTGAACGAGTACATCCACTTATTTCTATTCTGAGCTAGTCTACACAGTTCCCTGAAATTTCCACGGCCTAGATACAACTTGGTTCCCCTTCTGTTGTTTTCTAATTATGTCCTATTTTACCAAGGTTCATCCTATATCTCCTATTTTTTACTGTTTTCCACATATTTCTTTCTTCCCCTACCATTTCTAGTACCTCTTTGTTCTTAACTTTGTGTGTCCAGATATCTTCTTCATACGTCTGTAGCACCACATTTCAAATGCTTCTATCTTCTTTTTTGTCCACATCTCCTACTGTCCAAGTTTCACAGCCATACAGTGCTGTGCTCCACACAATCTTTCAAGCAATTTCTTCCTTATTTCTATGTTTGTTGTCGTTGAACACGGTAGTTGCTTTTTCTTGTTAAATGTGGCACGGCCTCGTGCTAATCTTTGTTTTATATCTTTTGTGCTCTTCCCATCTCCCGTTATTTGGCTTCCTAGGTAGCAGAAATTCTTAACCTCTTGTAAGTTCTTGTTACCTATTTGTATTCTTGTTTTTGATTTATTTTCTCCTCCTTTGCATACTAGTACTTTAGTTTTATTATTGTTAATTTGTATACCATATCCCTCTGTTGGAACTGTTTCCATTTCATTAAGAGCAAATTCTAACGTTTCCTAGCTAGATGCTAACACCGCTATATCATCTGCAAATCTAAGCATATCAATCTTGTATTCCTGCATAATAATTCCAAATGTCTTCCTGCATTTGACAATATTCATTGCATCTTCGATGTACAAGTTAAAAATTAAGGGGATAGAGAAGATCCATGTGTCACACCTTTCCTAATATTTACTTCTCTACGTTCCAGCTCTAATTCTATTACCGCTGTCTCTTTGTATAAACTTTTTGAGTATTTCGAACATTTTTTTCCATTTTACATTGTCGAATGCTTTTTCCAGATCTACAAACCCTATATACACGCTTTACCCCTTTTCTATTGTTTTCTCTTTTCACCCTCAGAGCTAAAATAGCTTCCCGTGTTCCCCTTTGATACTGAAGCTTTGAGCCACTGCCTTGCTTTAGATTTTGTAGAAACAGGTTGTGATTTTCTGTACTTTCTTTTTTGGGCAAATTTCAGCTGTTGGTTCTGGTCAAGGTTGGCAAAAACACTTTATTTTGATAAACACCAGGTCATTGGTTAAAACTGGTTTAAACCACTGAAAGTGGTTTTAATCACACTTAAAATTTTAGAGCTTCTGTACAGAGAATACATGAATTGGAGCATTGGATTAAATTGCTAATGTACATACTTTTTAAAATGATACTATGTAAAAACATATCCTTATTTGCGTTTTGCAGATTCCTGCAAATTTCGTCCCGTTTAGTTGAGATTAGTAAGCAAGATAAACAGAAAGAGTTGAAAATATTTATTAATAATATTGTAAGTATTTCATTAGTCATTAGTTTACTACATTTGGAGTTTCTCTGTAGATACCATAAGTTGATAAATAAATAAATAAAATTGGTTCATTTTAATTTTATATGCACAACGGGAATGAAAGCATTAATATTCTAAGTACAGTGGAACTCTGTATACGACTTAACTAGTTCCTGATGTTTGGACTTCAACCAAATAAGACCTACACCAAACCAACCTTTCCCATAAGAAGCAATTAAAAAAATTATTAATCCGTTCTCATGTAAAAAACTTCTATTTGGTATTAATGGGTTTGTAAAATAATTTTAACACTGTACATTAAAAAAATTAATTTTTGTTTTGACGGGAAAAAAATTTGACATTTAATGTTTCTTGACAGGTAACAAAATATCACTTTTTATGAATTTACTTTTTTCCCTGGGAAAAAAATGAGTACATTTTTCCCGGGTATGTGCAAATAAGTAACCACTCGCAGAATTAAATTGTCAGATATTTGATTACTATAAAGGTTTCTTTAGTAACGCAAGTCTAACTGTCCCTATAAGTATAACAGCCTACTTGTTTGAAACTTCAAATTTGACATCGATTGATTTTTTGACTTTAATATATTGTATTATTTTTTTTTAATATTAAATCATCGTTTTGCCTGTCACAGAAAAAATAGTGTATTATACAGGGGTAAAAATGTAAAAATTTAACTCTCGAGCTAAAATCTAGTACTTTTTTCCCTTGTATAATAAATTACTATTTATTGTAGATTTTTAAACTTTTGCATTGTATCATTAAATCAAGCTCTCAATACTAAAATAAAACAAAAAAATTTTTTATTCCATGGAAGAGGCCCATTCTTGGTTTTTACTTTCCACCTCCTATTTTTCACTAACACCAGCAACTTTTTATTAAAAATCTGTTGAAAGAACCTTGTATCTGTCGTCTCCTCAGGATGTCTCTAAAGTGTGAGACGTCTGATTTTCTCAAGCTATGCTATTGCTATTGGTTTGAACTTTGTTAGGTGGTATTTTTCTGCAAAAATTTTCACCACCATCCATTTGGCAAGAATTGCTTTGATGATTAATGAGTTAGAAGAAAGTATATCCATTCTAACCCAATGCACATCGTTCTTCAGTTCTTGTAACCTCTCAGTGGTCAGCTCCTGATTGTGTTCTTCCACATCATCACGACATACAACCAGTTCCACAAATCTGGTCAGAGAAACAAACTTACTATAAGTCATCTGCATAAAGTAGGCATTGTATGTTACTGAACACGTATACATCATTTACAAAATACAAGAATATGACTGATCCCAGATGAGTCTTTAGATACACCAGTTTCAAATCATAAAATCGACCTTTGCATTTTTGTAAGATTTAATAATACATTGTTTTCATGCATGAGTTGAGTATGACTTAATTTAAAATATCTCGAAAATGGAAAGATCTACAGAGATTAACTAAAACTATCTTTTTTCGTGGCAAATTGTACGAGGAATAATTATAAGTTTTAATTTTTATGAAATACATGGTGTGCAAAAGTATAGGTCAAAATTGTTTGATAATCTTCCTTATTCTACGTCCTATTTTGTCGAAAAGAAGTGTAATAATTCGTATTAGTAAACAACTAACGTGTACCTATTTTCAAGTTGTCTCTACTATCGCTTCATCACCCTGTACAATGAAAATGGGTGGTTTACAGGAAACTGTTATCTAACTTTTCTTGATAACTCGTCTAGATCTATGTATTCCCCAATTTACGGTGCGTTATTTTGAAACACCCTGTATATGTGAAGGACCTTTTGAATAATACCGCTTCAAAACCATCAGTAATGAAGGCAATTTGCATAAATGCATCGAACTTAAAGTAATTATGTCCGGTTCGATAGAAATATTTGCGAATACTAATAGGACTCAAAAGTAATATCGCCGATATTTCATACTCTGAATAAGCTTCTCGCTGGTTCAATTCTAAAACTTAAGAAATACACTCTTGTGAACCTTTATTTTATTCGGTAAACAACACTCTGACATATACGACTAGGATTGCAAATTATAACAAATTGGGAAAACAATTTGTTTCCATTATTACTAGTATAAAATAACACTATTTTTGTTTAACTCAAAGAAATTACGATCGCGAACTTTAAATGGCAACCGGTAAAAAATGACAGGACAATTATAAACCTAAACACAAAGGATATCTGAATTTAATAGAAAAAAGGCGAAAATACAAAAATCGACCAGATGAAGCAAGAGAACAGAGATATATAACCATAAAATGGAAAATTATTTGTAAATGTAGGAAAGCTAAAGAACAATGGATTGATGAAAAGTGCAAAGAGGTACAAACTAAGATAGAAATAGAAAAGACACACAAAGCACGCAAACTAATTAGAGTGAATTTTAGGGATATAAAAGTATAGCAAAAATATAAGAGGCACGGTGTAAGTTTAAATTTTTCTGTTACCAATACTGTTGGTTAGGCAATATATTCTACTTATTCTGATAGATAGACCACCATACATACATACAGACCTTGTAGGACCGTGTTTGGTTGAACACAACATTTTAGAAACCATCTGTGCTTAGGGATATTATCTACTTTGTTAGATACGCGAATTTTGTCTTCCTTTTTGATTTAAGCACTGCACGAAAATGGGTCTTCAGCTTAAGTCGAGCTTGACCTGAAAAAGCATCAAGTACTTTGGTGCTCACATGTAGTTTGTTCACGTTGTTATAATGTGCAAAGCCGAAAGTGGGTAAGTTTAATTCGCTTTTATTAATTTAAAATTGTTAAATCTGATGAGGGTTTTTCACTTCAGCAATTTAGTTATGGATTCACGAAAGTGGAATTTAGTTACGGATTCGCGTGACATTCAATTATTGCGAAAATCACGCAATACTAAATTTTTCCCGGAAGCACGTGGAGATAATTTCGATCCTGTCTTATTTACTATGATATCCAGAAATGCGTATTTTTTTAATAGAATATGCACATGGTGAATTCTAATCACTACGTTGCCATTCTGAACACACCCTGCAATGCCACCATCATTTCCGAAGTTTATTGGTAGCAGCTGTCAGTACAAACAATCTACCATAATTTAAGTTATTTCGCCTGGAATCCACAAAAATACGTTTGGCTTCATGCATATTTTACGCGTAACACTGCGAAATCTACTTATGTCAGCCTGCATTTCTTTTTCGTTAGTTAGATATCTGAATATGGTGGAAAAATATCGGTATCACCACAGAATTAAAACTGTATACCGCACATTCATGAAATTCATTGTTGAAATCTGATATATTGCTAAACCTTCGTGTATTTAGCTTCCTGAAATCCACAAAAACTTTCAGTAATTTACTGTAGATAGGAAGATGTTAATATAACTGCTGTGCTTAAATGAATACAGTAAGTGCTAATTGAATAAATATGTTCAACGTGTGTTCTTCAGATTCTGGAATTTAGTACTACACAACACCTGGTAAGATTTTATCACAAAATTTTCATAAACTACCATCTGGAAACAGTAGTTTAACAAACTAGTGGTCAAGAATGTAATTTTACTATCACACAACAAACAAATATTCATTTAAAACATGCTGGAATTCAAAAGAAAACTTTTAAATATAGGTTACAACATACAAAAATTCTTAAAAATAAACCATGACACTATTGCCATTATCACATCTAAAGCATGCTTTTAAATACTCTATACCAATCTGGTACATATTTTTATTAATTTATACAGTAGCTGACATTATATTAATGAATAATCTAGTACTCAAAATCAAAAAGAACCATACGTTTTTATTTAAAGTAGCACAAACAAAATACTACAGCTTAGAAAACAATTGATAGATGTTTAATAATTCTGACAATTCTGTCAATAGGACACACTAGGCACAACATTGTGAAAAAAAATCTCGAACCTTAAACCAGTGAAATGTGCTTTTATTAGAAACTATTAATGATGCTGACAAGTCTTAACTACAAGATTAAAAATAAAACGATGAATAAAACAAACCACTCTTCAATGTAAAAACTAATACTGTCAATCATCTCCATATCTTCATCTTAAACTTGCCCCGACCACAAAGAAATCCATCAAAGTGATTAAACTTTAAGATACAAATACGGGCCATAAACCCCAAAAGTCACACGTGTTTATATTATGCTTATCCATACAACTTTTCTAAAATTTGGGTTGGTGCATCAGCTTGATATCTTGCTATTTGTCGCAAAAGAGCAAATTTTTTTAATCTGCCCTTTGATGACTCCATATCATACAGTGTGCACAAATTCAACAATAAAGATTCTTGTAAAGCTTGTACTGGGCTTAAATTTATAGCAGATTCTAAAACTGCTATTGCATCTTTCAAATGACCACCATACAGTAAACAGACTGCCATATTATTAAGAATCTATAAATCACATTTAATTAAAAAAAAAAGACAGACATGCTATCCATATACCATAACATTTGTCGGTTCCAATCCATTTGCTTGTTGAAAGAATGTGTACGCATCTCCAAAATTATTTTGGGCTATTGCTATCAATCCACTGTTGACCAATTCTCGCACATCTGGATTACCACCACCTGTCTCTCGTGCTTCGTTAAAACAAGTTTCTGCACCTGCTACGTCTCCCAACTGAAGATGAAGACGGCCCAAGGCAGATAACAGTGCTTGACGAGGGGCTCCTTCTCTGCAATTTTTAAGATTATATCATTAATTTTCCATAAGGGTATTATCAAGTATTGAATTATGACGATTTCATGTTTGGGTACTAATCACTATTTTAAAAACAAGTGAAATTTGGTATTTTTAATTAGTAATACAAAATTTCAATGAATTGCCACATTTAAAAACTTCTTACTATTTGCAAACACAAAATATTTTCATATATATATATATATATATATAGTAATGCAAAGGGGGGGGGGGGGTTACAAGGCTTCTAAGAGTAGATTTGTGTTAAAAAGGGTATATGCCAAACGACATAATTCATATAATTCATATATAAGATCCAGTAATTCAAAAACTATATTTTGCCGTACTTTACATATGCTAAAGTATTTACCATTTTAGTTTGAAACGTATGTGCCAAAAGGTAAACAAGATGACTTAATGACGTTGATACAATGCACGGTACTCAAGGTTTTATACTAAGTTGAAATTTTATAAGCCATTGAAAGTACATTTGCCGTCGGAAAACCGGACGCGTCTACGGATATCTACAATCAACCAAGCGTCCAGGTCTTGTGTGAATTATTTTGGCTTTTCATTTAAGTAGAATCAACTTTTGGACGAATTGTAAATTCAAAATTATAAGTGAATAGTAATATCAAAGATATAATTGGAGAATTGTGAAGTGTTTAGGACCAATGGTAGAAATTAGGATTGTATGTAAAGACTATAGTTAAGGTATTTGTGACACTAGAGAAAAGAAAAGTTGTTATTGGATAGTTTTATGCTTTTAAAATGTGATTAAGTAAGCTAGTTTTGTTGTGCTATTGCCTAGCGAAGTAAATAAGGGGATTCTATTTCGATTTCTTTTAGTAAAAAGACGTGTTTTGCAAACCTGCGTTAAAGTTGTATAATATTTGGATAAAATAAATGTTTTTGAGTTTACATAGTATGATTTAGTAAAGTGAAGGTATAAGAAGCATCGGTGTTATAAAAGCGACGATAATTGGAGAATATTAAGAGTGTTTATAGTGCGACGGAAAGTAACGGATATTTAGTTAGATTTGAACGAGATTGGTATTGGAATTGGAACGATTTTGGTTAAAAGGCAGTAGGAGATTCGACTGGTTATACAAAGCGACGGCGAAGCAACGACGATATTAATAATTTTGGAGTGATTTGGATAAAGATTAACGGCAGTAGGACATAGAGTGGACATTGAAGATATAGCAGGGCATAGATTGAATTGGAACAGGACGGCAGGATAGGTTTGGGATTGACTACGGAAAGACGAAAGGATTAATTGGAGCACGCAGAGAGAAAACAGCAGAGCAGCAAAGTACAGGGAAGAATCAACGCAGAAATCAAGGGAACACGGAAGGATTAACGCAGGGAAGTAAATACTACGGTTTATTCAAAATTCTAAAATTAGGGTAAATTATTTCAGATTTGGGGTCAGCAAAATTATATTAAGACACCTGGAGGCGATATGCAGGATCATCAGTGATTGTGAATCCTTGTAAAGGCGCGTACGGCGAATAAGAACTTGAGCCAGCAACATTTAAAGAAGGCATCAGCGCTGTATAATTCAGGTGAGTACCGTGTAATATCTTAAAACGTCAAACACAAGTCAGAAATTGTATACATAAATTAATTTGGCACCAAGCAACATTGATCAGTAAAATTTGGCATACACAGTAAATAATTCCATATAAAAAGTGGTAAAACAAACGAGTGTGCAGTTTGGTTGGGCAGTGCACATCTACTCACGATTGAACCCACGGTGAGTAGGTGAACGCCCTGAGATAAAGGTTTCATATAGTCGAGGCATAAAATATAGTAAACAGTTAAATAGATAACCAACCAAATTTTGCTAAAACACATCATATAGGAATCATTCATTGGATACTAAAATTAGGGGCGACGACAAAAGTCGTGTATCAGAATTTATAAATAAATAAAAATTAATTTAAATTATATAAAAAAAAATAAATATTAGGGCGGAGGGGTGGAGTAAATACCTTCAATAGAAGGTGGCAAACCCAACGTGAGGCTCGAAAAAAAGCTAGAAAAGTATTAGAGTGAAAGATAGTAGGATATGGGATCCTGAGATTAGGTGGGGCCCGTAGTTTTTCTTTATTATTTTGCAGAAAAGGAGGTCAAAACTAAGGAAGCAGAGATGACGGACGCGGACACGAAAAGGATCACGAGATCGGGACGGATATATGGAGTTGAAATGGAATTAGGGACACATGACATGGAGCTAGACGCAGGGGGAGACATACAGGAGACGGAAGTGAGGCAGACAGATCCGGAGATGATAGACATGGACACGGACCAGGCGACGGTACCGGAGGTTAGGGTAGCAGAAGCCGACGGAACCCAGGACATTATGAGATTTCTAATGAGTATGCAAGACAAAATGGTAACTTCACAAGCAGAACAAAAGGAGGCAAATGCGGCGTTAGCTATAAAAATTACAGAATCACAGACAGAATTAAAAAAGGAACTAACTGACAAAATTACAGAATCACAGACGGAACAAAAAGAGGCGAATGCGGCATTAACTGTAAAAATTACAGAATCACATAACGAATTGAGGAACGAGTTTAGGACGGCGCACGCGGAACTGACAGCAAAAATGAACTACACGCAGGACTATTTACTAACACAAATACAAATTGTAAAGGACGACATGTGGACAGAGGTACAACAACAAGTAGACAGGGTTGACGACAAGATGGAGAACACACGGGCACAGTTTCAGGGAGACTTGAACGCGACACGGACAGACCTAAGAACGGAAATTAAGACACGCGTGGATACAGTAGAAGAGACGATGATTAGCGGGTTTTCGACACTAAATACGGAAATACAGACATGTGACAAAAGACATACGACACACTACCGAAATTTAGGACAGACGTTAGAGACCCTACAAAATGAAAATGTAAACGTTAGGACGCAAAACTGATAAACAACGCGACAGCATTGGAAAATAGGGTCGGACAGGAAGTTAGACAGATACAGGACAAGTTGGACGAACTAGAAAGAAGGCGCGTTGGTCTGGACTATGGACAGCACGTTAGATTAAACCGGGACGCATTACCGAAGTTTGAGGGACGAAGGACAGAACAGCCCTTGGGATTTTTAGACCGACTAGACGAAATTGTAGGGACTGAAAATGAGAGAACAAAACTACAGATCGTGGGGGCGACTTTGACGGGCAACGCCGAAAAATGGCATAATATCATCCGCCGACAATACGACACGTACGCTGAATTTAGACGACTTTTTATAGAGCAATTTTGGAGCAATACACACCAGACTGACATACGGACGAATTTAATTACCGGACATTACAGCAGGACTCACGGCACACGCGAAGAATACGCGATTGACAAGTTTAATCAGGCACAACACTTGACTCCAAAATTGGGCGAGGACGACATTGTACTACTACTAGCAGGACATATGGAACTGGAAGTTACAAAGGTGGTAGTGGTACAGAACGTCAAGACATTGAGGAATTTTAGGGTAATGAGGAACTTTGATTTAGCGACAGCACTGGAGGCGAAAACGCGGACAAACTATTGGGAGCAAAACAGGGGTTATAGGGAAGACAGCCGACGACAACCGTACCACGAACACCGACCTAATTACAGACAGGACAATTTCAACCACGGACATCGGAATCAATGGGGACACGAAGGACATAGACGACCATATTACAATAGGGATCACAGGGCAAATGAATACAATGGACAAAACAGATACCAGCACAGCAACAACGAGGGTGACGGCCGGATGACTGGGGCGGAATACACAATGGAAACAGCCGGACGGACAGGGACGTAAACGTCCAGCATATGACGACGACGCGATGACAACGGACCCAGATAGGATTGAGGTGGTGCAGATTACGAGGCGCCACAGGAACAAAAAACTCGAATTTTTGGACGACCGACCGCTTAGGGATAAATGTCGACGTGTGTTATAGTATAAGGGATTTATTGTTAAATAGTTATATCTTTAATAAAAGAATTTGTTGTTTATAAATATTAGTTTAAGGGATTGTTTATATGTTGCTTTAGTTGATAGTGGTTCACAGTTGTCGCTGGTAAATGAGAATGTGGTAGTAAAACATGAAGAATTTTTAAAGGGACGAATAGGAACAATTGATGGGGTTAACTTATGGTCAGCGATGAACAAAAAGCTAACGACGATTTATAGTGTTATCCGTGTACCGATATACATAGGAATAAAGAAGCAGGAGATGCAGAGTTTTAATTACAAAGGGGTTGCAGCTAGATTTCATATTAGGAATGGATTTTATGGAGGATTTTGGGTTGAATATAGATGGAAAGGATAGGTCAATTAGGATATTTGATAAAGATAGGTTATGGGTGGTGCCTACGGTTAGTTCAGAATATAGGAATGGAAATGATATAGATAGTACAGGATTAGGAATGATAAAGAGGATAATTATGGACGGTTTGAAGTGAGATTATGTAATATGTTTGCGAGATTAATTAATGATGAACAGATAGGAAAAGTGAGTAATGAAATTAGGGTGAAGCTAGAGGAATTGTTTAATAAATATATAGGCTTGTTTAATGAAGAGCCAAGATTTGCCGGTATATGCATAAGTTGGAGGTCACGGAAGACAACGGGTTTAATACAAGGGTGTATCCAATTCCGTTTGCCATAAGAAATAGGGTTAAAGCCGAGATAAAGAAAATGTTAAAAGAAGGTATTATCGAACCAGCAAAAACTCCATATGTGAACCCGGTAGTTATTGTACCTAAACCCAACAAAAGGGATATAAGGATTTGTTTGGATGCGAGGAAGTTGAATGCGATTACGAAACCAGGTACGAACAACCACAAGGGTTGGATAATTTGTTGTATAAAGTATATGAGATGAAGATTTTCAGTAAATTAGATTTAAAAAATTCATTTTGGTTAATTCCGTTGCATGAAGACAGTAAAAAGTTTACGGGGTTTAGTATCGAAGGGGAGATTTATATGTTTTCTGTAGTTCCGTTTGGTTTAAGTAGTTCTTCAGCAGCACTTGTAAGGGCCATGCAGAAGCTGTTTAACGAGTATGAATGTTTCTGTTCGCATTATGTGGATGATTTGTTGATTTTTTCAAGGAACGAGCAAGAACACCTGGAGCATTTAGAAAAGGTGATCCAACGACTGGACGAAGGGGGTTTGAAGCTGAACGTGGAGAAATGCGAGTTGTTTAAGAGCAAGGTTACGTATTTAGGGTTTGAAATTAGCGAACAAGGGATGAAAATTTGTAATAAAAGACTGGACGAGTTGAAAAATATTGCGCAACCGAAAAATGTAAGAGGATTGCGAGGGTTTTTAGGGGTTCTAAATTATTACAAAAGGTTTATACCGAGGTATTCTGAATTGTGTGTGCCGTTGGTGAGTTTGTTAAAGAAAAAAGAAAGATGGAAGTGGACTGCTGAACGAGAAAAAGCGTTCCAGGATTTAAAAAGTGCGTTTTATAAAGTAAGTAAGTAGATTTATTGCATAACTCAATATAGGTTAATAAAGTATAAAACAAAAATATTATACTATAAAGCAAATTATTAAAATACAGTTAATAATATAATTAGTTTTCATTTCTACAACTTAAAATATATTTTTTAAATTACTCTTGAATTTTCTTTGAGAAGGCTGATTTGCAACTGATTTTGGTAATGTATTATATATCTTAACGCCATAATGAAATACATTTTTGTGGTTATCGTTTTATTCTTCTTGTATATATAGTAATTGTCTGCTTGTCTTGTGCTATAGTTATGTATATCTGACACTTTAATTAAGTTGCTAACCAATGAAGGCAGCAAACCATTTATAATTTTATATATAAAACCATACTATTATATTTCATTTGTTCCTGAACATTTAAAAATTAAGGCATTCTAACATTTTACGGACTTTGGCAAATCTGCTACATTTAATATAACATCTCATTGCACGATTTTGTATCTTTGCAATCTTTCCAAATCACCTTGGTTTGAGACAAATAAAATGGTGCTGCAATATGTTAGGTGTGGATAAACTATTGCTCTATATAAAGTTATTCGAGCAAAACTTGATAACTTTGCACTAATTCTTCTCAGAAATCCAACCTTTTGCTTACTTTATTTATAACCATCTGTAGATGCATTTTAAAAGTTAATTTTCGGTCGATTATTACGCCAAGGTATTTAATGTTCTCTACCAGTTCAATATCAGACCCATCTATTTGTACATTCCTATTTTCTGTTTTTATCATTTGATAACTTCTATCATTCGTTAACAACATCCATTTTGTTTTATCAACATTTATCTATTATTTATCTATTATTATACAGAGTTGGCGTTAAAATATCAAAATTTTAAAGACGATTTTATTTTGAGGACGGATGCGTCGAAATATGCAATCGGGGCTGAGTTGGTGCAGATTCAGGACGGAGCTGAAGTACCAATTGTATTCATTTCCAGGGTATTAAAAGACTGCGAAACCAGGTATGCGACGGCAGAGAAGGAGATGTTGGCAATAGTATATGCAGTGAAAAAGTTGCGTTTTTATTTGTTAGGTAAGAAATTTTTAATAGAATCCGACAACACGGTGGTAACATTCATGAAGAAAAAGGAGTTTCTAAACAGTAGGTTGTATAGGTGGGCATTGGTGTTACAGGAATACGACTTTGAAATTAAGCATAAACCAGGAAAGGAAAATGTGACGGCGGATTTTCTAAGCAGACCGCAGGTGGAAGCGAATCAAAACGTCAAGGGTTGTTTAATTGCTTTGCAGGAGTTCAGGGATGTTGGTCGGTGGACGAACGCCAAGCTTATAGAGACGCAGAGGCATAGTGAGGTGAGCTCGATACACTAGAAATTAACAAGAGAAAATATGGAGAGTACCGGGATTTACCATCGTAGGGCAGTTTGTGGTAAAAGGATAGGGATGCAGAGCTGGTAGTGTTATCCAGAGACGCGGCTGTTGAAATTATAGACGAAATTCATTTAAAATTTGGACATATAGGCATCAGAAAAACATTTTTGGTATTTAGAGAGGCGTTTTATGCAGAAATGATATCACGGTGGTTAAAGAGAGGATCAATCGGTGGAAATTTGTATTCTAGGTAAAGACAAGAACGTGGTGTTGCAGAATATACCGATGAACGTGAGCTAAATGGACCGTTAGAATTGGTAGCTATTGATTACTTGAGCAACACATATTGGTGATGGTAGACGTTTTTTCGAAATTTGTCAAATTATTTCCAGCAAGGCAAGTAACACGGTGCATGCATTACAGTCGATTAGAGAATTTGAAAGCCAGGTCGGGAAGATGGAAAGGATTTTGGTAGACAACGCGACGTATTTCAACAATCAAAGATTCAGGAACGGGTTAAATAGGGCAAATATTAAAGTATCATTTAGCAGTATACGGCATCCGAAAGCAAATCCATGCGAACGTTATATACGTGAGGTAATAAAATATCTACGGTTGGCGACACAGGAGCATCACGACAGATGGAGTAGATATCTGCCACAAATTGAAAATTTTATGAATTGCGTCCGAGTTTGGTTACGAAAACATGTCCGGTAACATTGATGCGAAGGATTATACCAGCTAGGCCATGGAGGGAGGAAGTCGAGGTACAAGACATCACAGAGTTGTTGGGTAGTGCTAGGCGTAGAATTGAAAGGATGCAGCGTAGGGACATCGAGCAAAGGTGTAGAAAAATTAAAAAGGACGACTTTTGAAATAGGGATCTGGTAGTAGTAAACGATTAAGGGTTTCAAACCGCGACAGAAACATTTGCGAAGTTGTTTCCTTATGAAGGCAGACAAGATCACGCGTATTTTGCTGAAGGAAATACGTTTGAGCTAGATAACATAACAGGGGATGTCGCGGGCGTTTTCACTTGGAGAATTTATACCCATATAGAATTGTACAGGAAGAGGTTTAGTAGGATAGTTCATTATGTAGTTTATGCAACGGAAAGTTTAGTTTTGTTTTTTTGTTTATAGTATAGGTTAGTATATAGCGTAGTAAGATAGACGTGAGAGAAAGGCGAATAGGGGTTGAATAATTAATATGCAAAAATGCGGGGTGATTTTAAATAAAAATTAGAAATTTTTGCACACCAGGGAAGAGAAAAAACATACGAAATTCAATTTCATTCAAAATCAGTGGGGCCAATGTAATGACAAGGTTCTAGAGTAGATTTGTGTTAAAAGGGTATATGCAAAATATTTTCGGTCTCTTTGTCACACATTTGCGTGTTTAATTTTAAGTCGTAAATTTTGTAGTCGTAAATCTAATAGTAAAACTGTCATCCCTTGTTCCTTATATCCTGCCATAAAATTCGTTGGGCATGTGTGAATAAGTGGACAGAGTAGTGAACAAACACTTGCTTATGGATATGTAGTGGTTCTAAAGTTATATACAATATTTAAAAGTGAATAATGTGATGTAACGGATATTCTATAGCTGGGGTTGTTGTGGTATGACGGAAAACGCCGATCGCACGAGGGAGGTGCTTGTAATAGAGAAAACGCACGAACCACGGGGACGGCGAGAGAGTCGGTTCTGCTGGTTACAACGAGAAGAACAATAATTATTATTATAACTATGAGGGCATCACATGGTTGAATTTAAACGATCATCACCTAATCAATCGGCAATCATACTACAGTTATATGGATTCACAATGCACAACAAAGAAAAAGGTTTTATTTTTAGGGTGGCGTCATCAATTATTCCGTTTAGAGTCTAAGTAGATTAAGATTTAAGATGAAATATATCATCCAATTAGTGGTAAGTTTTGTTAGGTAAGTGACTAATTTGTATGTTTCTAATAAAATTATTTATGACACAGTATACTTGATTTATCTTCGAATTTTATGTAGAAACCCCCAAAAGTTAATAAAACACTACATTAAATGGCGCCCTCCGTTTGGCATGAAATTCGAAGGAAAATCATTGTATTAATAATTTTGGTATTAATTAAAATATAGACGAATTAATGTACATTTAAAAAAAAAAAGTCAAGGATGTTCAGATGGTATGTATAATATGTTACTGCAATGTTATGCATCAAAGGTAGTGGAAAATTTTTATGTACAGTTCAGGATATTTTACCTGTTTCTTTCTAGCTGAGAAATGCGTTGAAGTGTAATAAATAAGTGGTTTGAATAAGCAAGGCAAAACAAGTTTATTCAAGGGCGGGTGCACTAAAGTTCTGATAAATTCCTGGGAAGAAAGTAATTTTGAGGATATAGGAATAAGGCCATTAGCAGAAGTAAATAGGTTTGATATTCGATCTCGAGGTAGTGGTTACATTTATTTCTATAATGGAGGATGAAAACACAGTATTAAATAATGATGTATTTTTAAATTCTACTTTGAATGTGAGTGGGGTTGAAAATTTTGGTAGTAGTGGGAATGCAGAGTTACAAAATGATTATTATAATCAAGTAATGAATGGGAAAACTGAAACAGTGGGAGAGCAAGGAAATAACTTAGATAAAATTCTTTTGATGTTAGCACAAAATATAAGTGAAATTAGGAAAGAACAATCAAACAATTTTAAGTTTATTCAGCAGCAGGTTCAATTGCAAATCCAACAAATCAATTACAATCAAAACAACAAAGTCAAATGCAAAATGTTTTATTGAAAATGTTTGATAAATCAGATACTGAAAGAGATATTAATGTAAGAAAACTAGAACATGAATTTTGTAAAGAAGATGGGTCGTTAAAGCAGGTACAATCATCAGCTACTCAAAGTACAACTTCTGAAACTAATACAAATTTTCAGTATTTTACTAGTTGGCAGAATTCTTTGGGACCTACAATTAAATTTAATCCTGCTGGAAATTTGCATCCAGTGGCATTTATCAGAAAAATAAAAAAATATTTAGGAGAGGCTGAAGTACCAGTAAATAAATGGGTTAGTTTTGCTGTGAGGGCTTTGTTAGGTAGAGCTTCAAATTGGGCAGAGTTAAATGAAGATAAAATTAGGGATTTTGAAAACTTCTCAATTATTTTTAATAAATATTGGAATAGTGATATTGAGAGGGAAGCATTTAGGGAATTTAAATTAGGGCAATATCGATCTGGTTCTAAGGCAGGTATTTCCAGAAATTAATAAGTGAGGCTTCATATTTTCACCACCCTTAAGTGATGTTCAAATACTTCAAATGGTTGAACATTTCCACCGGAAATCAAAATGGGTTTAGCGATTTGTAGGTCATGTGCGAGGCTGTTGAATATTTAAACAAAGTTGATAGTTATCGAATAAACAATACAAGATTGCCTTATAGATATAATTCTAATAATACAGGCGAAGGTAGGTACAGTCACCAAAATGGTAATCAGAAGTAATGATATGTCGCCTGGGTACAATTACAACCGAAATCAAGAACATCGATATGTACAGTCAAATATTAATAATAATGATAATAACCCTTATTCGTAGTCAATATAATCGAAATCTTAATCAAAATGAGAATCATGAGGCGAATGCTAGTGTGGGCAATAGATCACATGAAAATCAAAACGGGAGCAATCTTCATATCAATTGCAATCAGATGGGCCATCAGCCAATTGTATTGAGTTTAATAATAACGGTGTTAATTCAGGGAAGAAGAACAAGTAATATTGCCTGGAAATGAAATTGTTAAAGTTATTTGTAAAAGGATGAAAATTATTTGCCTGAGTGTAACCTAAGAAAGGAAAGGGAGTAGCGATTGTGGCAAAGAACAAGGCAGGTGTTATATGCCTATTATAAAAGGAAGAATCGAGGATGTTTATTCTGATATATTAATTGATAGTGGGAGTACTGTTAGTTGTGTGTCACAAAGGTTTTTCCAAGAACTTAAAAAATCTGATAAACTGATGCCGGTAGTTTCCGTCAACAATATTTCGTTGTCAGGGGCATTTCAATCAAATGCTTGTAAGGTCAACTTACAGGTTGGTTTAAAAATATTATTACAAAATACTATTTTTGAATTTGTGTGTTTAGTTGTTCCTACGCTTTGTCGTAATATTATACTGGGATGCGATTGGTTGGAAGAATATAAAATAAATATCGATTTTGAAAGGAGAATTATTACGGGGAAAATACCAAATGATAATGGGCAAGTTTTCAGATTAAATTTTAATTCAAACGGAAGTAGCGAGGAAATAAATGAAATATTTACTAATAATGGGCACCCTAACATAGTTTTTGAAAATGATTATGAAGCTAGTTATATCGATAGAAACAATCGAAGATAACCAGAAAAGCAATGGTTTGCGTAACAATGAGTCAGAATGGGAACAGGGATGACAATTGTGATTTTAATTTCTACAAGAATGTAACGGATTTTATTAAACCGGGGAGCTTGATAAAACAAACGGGAGTAATAGCAATAATGGGAAAAGTGCCGACACAGATATTGATCAAATATGTGTAGAGGAAATATTGAATGATAGCCAACGAATTATGTTGAATAATTTATTGAATAAATATAAAGATATTTTTCAGAATTTCCGGTAAGATTAATTGCTATAAACACCCAATTAATGTTAAGGATGATACTCCTTTTATATAAAGCCTTACCCGATCCCATTTATTTATTTTGATGAAGTAAACAGGCAAATCAATGAAATGATTCAATTAGGAATTATAGAAAATGTCAGACCGAATATGTGCGCCCTTGGTCGTGGTAAAGAAAAAGATGGTTCTCCCAGAATTTGTATTGACTGCAGGTATTTAAATAAAAGGATCGAGAAGGATCACGTGATTCCAATAAATCCAACGGAAATATTTTAGATTTAAACCAGGTCAGGTTTCATCTCGTTAGACATGGTTCCCAGGCAGGTCGAGTGGTAAAGCAACATCAAAAGTATTTGGGGTTTTCCTTTAACAATCAAACCTTTATTTTTAAAAGAGTACCATTTGGATTAGTCACTAGTGTAGCAGGGTTTCTCCGTGCACTACATATTGCTTTGGGCGAAGATTGTATGAGTTTTGTAATGCCAACGAGACGATATTTTAATAACATCTCCCGATGTTGACACTCATTTGAAACATTTAAAGATAGTTTTCGAAAAATTTAGGCAGTCCAATATTACTATCAAACTGAGAAAATGTGTTTTTGTGAACCAAAAATTACCATTTGTGGGTCATTATATAACGCCATATAAATTTGAAATGGACCCAGCCAAAATAAAGATAATTCAAGAGTTTAAACTATTAATACCAAGACTTTAAGAGCCTTTTGTGGTTTAGTGCAATATGATAGCAGATTTATTAAAGATTTTCTCCATAACTTAATTCCGTTAAATAGATTATTAAGTAAAAACGTTAAATGGCAGTGGGGAGCTGAAGAGCAATATGCTTTTGAATTAGTAAAGAAAAATTTGTAAGTGTTAATTCATTAAATCACCCGGATGTGTCCCGAGATTTTTAATTAATACCGATGCAAGCGGATATGCCATTGGGGCTTGTTTATTCCAGATAAATGAAAATAAGGAGATTGTAGTCATTTCTTACTATAGCAGAGTGTTGCAATGCAGAAATTCGGTATTCGGTATGCGAAAAAGAATTTTTAGCAGTCATTTCTGCTTTGAATCATTGGCGGATATTGATTTTGGGTCAAAGAATTATCTTGAAATCAGATCAAAGGGCGTTGAGTTTCTTGGATAGATGTCGTTTGTCAATAATCGCATGAGGAGATGGATGCTGTCGATCCAAGAGTTTGATATTAAATTTGAGTATTGGCCTGGGAGAGATAATAAGATCGCTGATATTTTGTCGCGATTTCCTAACGGTGAGGAGTTTCTTGCAGCCAAACGGTCTGATGAGAAATTAGAAGTAAATGCGATAAAATTAACCATGTTTAAAAATAAAAATTTTGTTTGTCAAACACAAGACGGGTGAATTTTGTTCTAAAATTAAATCTACTGCAGAATACAGATAAGAGTTCAAAAATAAAGTGGTTTGTGTTACACGAAGGTTTGTTATTCAAAAAGGTTCTGATACTGAGCCTGGTTATAAATTAGTCGACCTAGAAATCAAATTAAAGAATTAATAGAATTCATTCATAATGAAAATGGACATTTTGGTGCAAATAAATGCTACCTCACGTTCTGCAAAGATTTTTACTATCCTAAAGTTAAAGCATTATTTCGAAAGTCACTTCACACTGTGAATTGTGCCAGAAATCTAAAGTCAGTAAACGTAATCATGGAGATGCAAAGTGTTCTAGTAAGTCAGCCTAACCAAACTCTCAGCATTGACTTTATTGGGCCATTACCTGTTTCACGCGAGTCGACCAATTATTCGTTATAATTGATGTTTTTAGCAAATATGTTGAACTTTTTCCTTTAAAAGAGCAACGGCTAGTAGCCTGTTGTTTAAATAGGTGGTTTAATTGTTTTGGTACACCTCGTGCTATTTTGAGCGATAACGGTAGCCAGTTTTGGAGTAAGGTGTACATAAATACTTTAAAAGAGAAAAATATAAAAATTTTACATACTTCAACTTATTTTCCAGCAGGAAACATGGTAGAAAGAATGAACAAGGAGGTAGGGCGTTTACTAAGGGCATTTTGCTATGACAAGCACCAGAGCTGGTCTGTAAAGTTAAAACTATACAAGATTGGTTGAACAATGTTGTTCACCTTTCGACGGATTTAGTCCGAATGAAATTCAAAAGGGTCCCATGGCCAATCCATTGTTATGTAAGTTAAACATTCCTCCAAATGTAATAAATAAGGAGAGAATTATTGTATTAGCAGAAGAGAAACTTAAGTCGAAAGCAGAGAAAAGAAAAGTGAGACATAATAAGAAACATAAAGTTGTTAAATTAGCTGTAGGTGATAAGGTATTGGTCAAAACCCATGAACAGTCTTCACACGAGGATCATGTAATACGAAAATTCTTTCTTTTATATAAAGGACCAGCCACAGTTGTTAAGATCATCTCACCCAATTCTTATGAAGTGGTTGATGATGTCTCAGGCGGGTCATGTATTCAAAATATTGTTAATATTAAATTGTATAAAAATCCTAAAGATTTTGTTTGTAATATTACTATATAAATGTTTCTGAATATTACCAATTGTATAATTAGTTAGTAAGAATTAAAGGATAGTGTTTTTTTCTCATTATGCGAGAAAAGTTTCAACTGTTAGCTAACAGGTATCTTCAAGTGTGAAACTTTTGGGAGCTATGTAGTGGTTCTAAAGTTATATACAATATTTAAAAGTGAATAATGTGATGTGTAACCGGATATTCTATAGCTGGGGTTGTTGTGGTATGACGAAACGCCGATCGCAGAGGGAGGTGCTTGTAATAAGAGAAAGCATCGAACCACGGACGGCGAGAGAGATCGGTTCTCGCTGGTTACAACGAGAAGAACAATAATTATTATTATAACTATGAGGGCATCACATGGTTGAATTTAAGTACGATCATCACCTAATCAATCGGCAATCATACTACAGTTATATGGATTCACAATGCACAACAAAGAAAAAGGTTTTATTTTTAGGGTGGCGTCACCAATTATTCCGTTTAGAGTCTAAGTAGATTAAGATTTAAGATGAAATATATCATCCAATTAGTGGTAAGTTTTTTTAGGTAAGTGACTAATTTGTATGTTTCTAATAAAATTATTTATGACACAGTATACTTGATTTATCTTCGAATTTTATGTAGAAACCCCCCCAAAAGTTAATAAAAACACTACAGATATTGAAGCAGAACGGTCGTCGGTTTCTTCGTTCAGTGTACCGTAAGTTAGTCAAGTGCCCCAGACTTTCGTTGTTAAACCCTAAAAAACATAGTGCAAGTGTTACGTAACATATAAACTCAATTCGCATACAGTCCACTTGGTTGAAAGAATAGGAACTGCAGCATAGAAAAACAAAACACCGCGGAGGTAAGTCGATTTATAAATTTATAAGACCCCAGCTGTACAGACATAATTCATATATAAGATCCAGTAATCCAAAAACTATATTTTGCCGTACTTTACATATGCTAAAGTATTTACCATTTTAGTTTGAAACGTATGTGCCAAAAGGTAAACAAGATGACTTAATGACGTTGATACAATGCACGGTACTCAAGGTTTTATACTAAGTTGAAATTTTATAAGCCATTGAAAGTACATTTGCCGTCGGAAAACCGGACGTGTCTACGGATATCTACAATCAACCAAGCGTCCAGGTCTTGTGTGAATTATTTTGGCTTTTCATTTAAGTAGAATCAACTTTTGGACGAATTGTAAATTCAAAATTATAAGTGAATAGTAATATCAAAGATATAATTGGAGAATTGTGAAGTGTTTAGGACCAATGGTAGAAATTAGGATTGTATGTAAAGACTATAGTTAAGGTATTTGTGACACTAGAGAAAAGAAAAGTTGTTATTGGATAGTTTTATGCTTTTAAAATGTGATTAAGTAAGCTAGTTTTGTTGTGCTATTGCCTAGCGAAGTAAATAAGGGATTCTATTTCGATTTCTTTTAGTAAAAAGACGTGTTTTGCAAACCTGCGTTAAAGTTGTATAATATTTGGATAAAATAAATGTTTTGTAGTTTACATAGTATGATTTAGTAAAGTGAAGGTATAAGAAGCATCGGTGTTATAAAAGCGACGATAATTGGAGAATATTTAGAGTGTTTATAGTGCGACGGAAAGCAACGGATATTTAGTTAGATTTGAACGAGATTGGTATTGGAATTGGAACGATTTTGGTTAAAAGGCAGTAGGAGATTCGAGTGGTTATACAAAGCGACGGCGAAGCAACGACGATATTAATAATTTTGGAGTGATTTGGATAAAGATTAACGACAGCAGGACATAGAGTGGACATTGAAGATATAGCAGGGCATAGATTGAATTGGAACAGGACGGCAGGATAGGTTTGGGATTGACTACGGAAAGACGAAAGGATTAATTGGAGCACGCAGAGAGAAAACAGCAGAGCAGCAAAGTACAGGGGAAGAATCAACGCAGAAATCAAGGGAACACGGAAGTATTAACGCAGGGGAAGTAAATACTACGGTTTATTCAAAATTCTAAAATTAGGGTAAATTATTTCAGATTTGGGGTCAGCAAAATTATATTAAGACACCTGGAGGCGATATGCAGGATCATCAGTGATTGTGAATCCTTGTAAAGGCGCGTACGGCGAATAAGAACTTGAGCCAGCAACATTTAAAGAAGGCATCAGCGCTGTATAATTCAGGTGAGTACCGTGTAATATCTTAAAACGTCAAACACAAGTCAGAAATTGTATACATAAATTAATTTGGCACCAAGCAACATTGATCAGTAAAATTTGGCATACACAGTAAATAATTCCATATAAAAGTGGTAAAACAAACGAGTGTGCAGTTTGGTTGGGCAGTGCACATCTACTCACGATTGAACCCACGGTGAGTAGGTGAACGCCCTGAGATAAAGGTTTCATATAGTCGAGGCATAAAATATAGTAAACAGTTAAATAGATAACCAACCAAATTTTGCTAAAACACATCATATAGGAATCATTCATTGGATACTAAAATTAGGGCGACGACAAAAGTCGTGTATCAGAATTTATAAATAAATAAAAATTAATTTAAATTATATAAAAAATAAATATTAGGGCGGAGGGTGGAGTAATATCACCATAAGAATATATATATATATATATATATATATATATATATATATATATATATATATGAGTAGAAGAAAGGTGATGCTCTTATATTTTCCACACAGAATAAACTGATAATCTCTAAAGCGGTTTATAAAAAAGGCTAGTAACCTGCAATTTTAGACCAATTTCAAATTTCTAAACCATTTTTTTTACCTGGATGTATATGGTTACAGAGGGTGGAGGGATGGATTGAATTGGGAAGGGTGACAAATGC
The DNA here is from genome assembly GCA_036346225.1 of Platerodrilus igneus. Lineage (NCBI taxonomy): Eukaryota > Metazoa > Arthropoda > Insecta > Coleoptera > Lycidae > Platerodrilus > Platerodrilus igneus. The sequence goes on along the minus strand of JARFIW010000089.1, from coordinate 19,366,499 downwards.
CACATGCACTTAGGACCGCTAGTGGGCCCATTGTGCTGCCTTGCTTAACCCTAAGTTGGTCCTCTTCATCACTCATCCACCTCAACTTGCAGGTGAATTTGAGGATCTCGGACCAGTGATGTTTCTGGTTCTGTCCTTATCAGGCCAGAAGTACCCCAACACGGATCCTAGAAGTTAGGCGACTGTTGGACATGTGCATCAATCTCTTATCCTCCTGCTGGCAGCCACACCACAGGTGTGGTTGTCCTACATCCATCCTATGTAGTTTGCAGTGACCAGTCAGAATACCGACCAATGGCCACAGTTTTTGTCTCGGCAAGCATATGACAAATTTATCAATTTTGCTTGTCGGCAGTATGTTGTACAAGCCCATCTGTCCTGGTGGCAGTGGGTTGTTTGCTCTATCATGGAGAACATTGCAGATAGTGATATGAACTCATGGCTAAGGGCCAACAAAACTCAAGAGCCGATCCTTGTTTCGCGCCAGTGCATCTGCCTGTCCATTGCCATGTACGCCATTGATCCATAGTAGCTCAAGGACATTAGTGTTAAAATCAATCTCAAGAACGCAATATTATTAAAGTACCACCACTGAGAGAAGCTTCTGCTTATTTAGGGTTGACCAGCTGCTCTACTGTCTCTCATGATGAGTATAGTTTTGTGGCTATGACTTCTGTTTTAAGACAGTTGTTAGCTTGCCATTTTCATGATGCTTTACGTCATCTGAAAATATGCCTGTCCCAGTACCTTCGTTTGTTTTAGAACCATCTTTGTAGATTGTTGTAAGCATACAAATTCGGTAATATTAAACTTCCCCAGTGTCATCAATCTTGCATGTCTCTGAACGTAAAGTATTATACCTTCAAATTAGAAGTTTACGCAATCTAACAAAAACAAGCCAAGAGCTGACCTGGTTTGTTACTAAATGCAAAAACCCCTTCTTGCTTCTCCGGTGTGGGTCTTTGGCTAGGGTTTCCAAATTTTTTCTGCGATGAAGTGAAGTACTTATGTGGTAGTGGAACACGATACTTCGTAGGTAGAGGGAGAAGGTAACAAGGAATCGAAAGGATCACTTCGTTGAACTTAACTGCACACATGTCCGATCTCGCCAAGCCCCTATAGTAAAGTCCCCTTTTTAAAAAGGCCAGTTCTCACCAACTGTAGTATCCCACTCTTGTTATGCGTCCCATGTCACATTCTTTTAGCCTGGGAATGCAAAAGTATGTGGTTTGCATACCATATATCATGAGTTAATGTCCTGGAATCCATGGGAAAGTATAATCGTGGAACTATTCATGTAAAAACTTAAATATGGGAAATGAAAACTTTCTCATGCTAAGTTTTAAAATCCCCTAAATTTTAATAATTAAAATAAAATGTAAAGCTTTAAAGCCAGAACAAGACTGCGACCTTCATTGGGATAACATCTTCAGTGTTAAAGCAAAACCTCAAAGCGTTTCCTGAGAGTCATTATGGGTTCGATCAAGGTCACCATTCTCCGGAGGCGGGTTGTGCGCCACCCCTAGTATGTTGTGGTGTCTACTCCAGCCATCCCTATCAATCCACAAACCTTTCAACCACAGCCTAAGTGCTGCCCTCAAAGCCATCTGCTCTACATGTACGTCCAGCAGAGTGACACATAGAATGGCTTGTAAGGCTGCCGTGGGGGTGGATCGCATTGCATCCGTTGCACTTAGACAGGCCAATACTTGAATATTAAGTAAACTATTTAGCTGCATGGCCTAGCCTGGTCCTGGGCCACCAAGCTAAAGTGCCATAGCAAAGCATTGGTCTAACTACCATGGTCTATCCACACGGCAGTATTTGGTGGAAGACCACAAAGTTTGCCTATGTCACGTTTATACTGCCAGAACATGAAGTTTGCCTTCGTAGTTCTAGCCCAATTCAATTTCTTGTCAGGAATGATGCCCAGGCGCTTGACCTCTTCTGAAAGAGGCAGAGAGGTTTGAAAAAGTATTGGCACTCTAGTTACCATTAACTTCTTTTTATTAGAAGAAAGCACCAATCTCGTTTTATTGATAATGGCTAGAGAGTTATCGGAGTACCAGTGCTTTAAGATCTTTAGTGCTGCTTGCATCAAATTACATGACACGCTCAATTTGCTGACTACCACAATAGCTATGTCATCCACATAACCTATCATATGGTAACCTGCTTCATTAAGATGTTGGAGAAGGCTGTCTACTATTATATTTCTAGTAGTGGTAACACCCCCCTCGTCCTAATTACAAAGGTGTTTCCAAAATTAATATGAACTGCCACAAAGCTCTGTCAATGGCATACAAAAGTGGTTTCATAAAATACACCTTCAGTATCAATAAATGTGCCTATAGTGACATGTTGTTATGAGATTTCTAAATTTGCCTTACAACAGTGTGGAGGACAGTCTGCAGATTATCTTGGTACAAAAGCACGCTGGCGAAGTGGATAAGAATGTATTATCTCCTCCTTAATATCATTGTTGCACAGTCTTTCCAGTCTTTAATAAAAAAGACTAAGACATCGGTTTGTAGGATTCAAATTGGCAATAGTTCTTCCAGCGAGTATAAATGTTATTAAAAATAAATATAGAAAAAATTTATTTTTTATTGGCATGCTACAATAGCAATAATGTTAGAGAACAAAAATTTTACAATTCTTAAAAGGAAAAAAATAGAAAATACAATTCCAATTACATATGTATAAATATGTAAATATAAAATATATAAAATATTAAGGAAAATAATTTATCTTTCATTTTATTCATTCATTAAAATTCAATGCGCATTTTGTTCTTGAATATTGTTTGATAATTCATATAAGTCCGGTTGTGTTTGGGATACTGAGATCCTCAACAAGTTTTGTAAATTTTCATCCGTCAACCTCGTTCTATATTTTGATTTTAGAAATTCGTTGATTTTGCAAAATTTTTTAAATTCGAAAATATATTTTCTAGTAGATTTGAATAAAATGCAATTAAATTATTTTCATCAAAATTATTTTTATATACATTGTTAGATTGAAAATCAATTAACTCTAGTTGTAAATTGTCTGGTACTTTTACAATATCAAATTTTAAAGGATTTTCAAATATTAATATGTCCATTTCTTTTGCATAAAAATCTTGAAACCGATGACGAAAATTTTCACCCAGTACTTTTAGTGACGCAATAAAAATATTCGAAGGACACTGTTTGTCGTTTTTGGTTAAAAACGATTGCAAAGTAGGAAAATGACAATAATTGTTCTTTTCAAGTTGAGAAATAAACAATTTTATTTTAAGCTGGAAACTTTGGTTTTTGTAAATAGCGTGTTGATTAACTTTCCTTTGCTTTGTAGCGCTATATTTAATTTATTGAGGTAAGTTGTAATGTCCACAAAAAAGCTAACTCGCTTATTTAAAATTTGATAATTCTGGTATATTATTCCTTTTTCTGTCAAAAACATTTCAATCCCAACTATTTACTCGAAAAATCTTTTTAAAACTTTCCCACGGCCGAGCCATCTTCAGAAAAATAAATGATATCTTCATATTCTGTGTCAATTTCATTTACGAAATTCCGAAATGTTCGATGGTTCATACCCTTTCTGCAAATATAATTGATGGACTTTACTACAATATTCATAACATTTTTCAAATTTACAACTTTTGCAAAGAGTGCATGTTGATGGATAATACAATGAAGTTGTAGAGGAGGCAGTGTAATATTTAATTCTTTCAATTTTTTATTAATCGTACCTACCAAACCAGTATTGTGACCCATCATGTTCTTTGCACCGTCAGTTTGTTACCTTCCAGTTTTTTATTTTTTATTTATTGTCTAAGCCATTAATTATTATCTCGCCTATGTTCCGAATAAAATCATTGCCTTAGTTCATATCCTGTTTTGGCAAGCCTAGTGTTTGAACATTAATCTTCGGTCTCCTAATTGTAGTTAGGTGCATTTAAATCATTTATTCTAAGCGGTCCCTATTCCTATTGGATTATACTATCAATTTGATACGAGTTTCGTGAGTACTTTCGTTGAACATTTATTGCACGGATAAGCTATCAACACTCGTTGCATTGGATTTTATTTATGAATGATTCACTCTGTTTTCTAATACCAACAGTTTTCGTTGGAGTACTGATTCTGTCCTTTGTACAATTACCGTGGGGATTGTACAAGAAATTATACGAGCTGGTGCATACATCTTCCCTTCAAATTACTTTCTCTTGTGTGTTTCGGGTAGGTATTCGTTAAGGGTTGGGGGTAGCACTAATTTAAAATCTGCTTTTAGCTTGTTTTAGGATAAATTTTCTACATTCTCGCTCCTCGACGCTCACGTGAGATGACTCACTTCTCGTACACTGGGTTTGCAACCAAGACTGCTGACTAAGAAACAAGTTTGGTGACGCCGACTTCTCCGGTTCCGCTTAGCTAAAATTTATGGTTGCTGTGTATTGTTACTGGCCACTTAATCCTCGTGAAGGAAAACGTGAGTTTTTGAAAATATCACAGTTTACTAATCCCGTGACTTCCTAAACTTTCTACGGCTGTCACGTTGTATATTGTTATTAACCAACATTAACTGATTAGTGTTATAAACACCCCAGCAGTGTTGATACATTTCATCATCTAACCTTCAGCCTGAATAATTTAACTACGCAGGTTTTAAATAACTAAAATGTATGTGGTCTGATACCGGCCCAAGATCGTGTGTTTCTTGGCATGTGACTTATACCCCCTAAAAGTGTAGGATATTTAATTATTAGTACTGATTTACAATCATTCATCAAGGTTCTCATTTACTATTAAGCGATATGTTTGTAGTATGTATCAAGTATACGGTTATGTGGTTGTGTGCTGCATACGAACAGTATTTAGTTTAATCTTGGTCCCATTTGTAATCATATTTTGAAATAATAAATAGTAAAGCAACTACTAATACCAGAAAGTGTTTTCTTTATTATTTATATCGACAAACTAATATTCTGTCTTTTTTTACTAATCAACTAATTTTTATTTCAGCGAGACGACTCGTTTTTTTTTTCTTGGGTTTTGTTTACGATTACTTTCCCACACCCAATCTCCGATTGACGTTAACCCGGCATCTCTTTCTTTGGCTACGTAATTTCATGCGAGTCTTAACTTTAATTGGGTTTTTTGGATCTTCCTGACCCGCACGGTTTACCGTAACAAGTTGTCACATTTTTTAATTTTTCCCATTTGAGATTGTACATATTGAAAACATCTAATAGTTGCAAAAATGTATCTTCACTTCTTGTATTACCATGGAGGCTTTTTAATGCAGCAAGTTCTTCTGTTACACAAAATTGTTTATCAATTCCAAGGATAAAAATCAACAATTGAGCGGTGCTAGTTGTATCGTTGCTTTCATCACGTGCTAGTGAAAAATACTCAAATTGTGAAGAATTTTCTTTTAATTTATTAAACATATTAGTTGATATATTTTCAATACGTCGAACTACTGTACGTGCAGACAAACAAACAAACAGCATGTGCAGTTGTATCATATTTTGTATACTCTAATTGCCAAATCTGTAAATTAGAAAATTCATTAATTTTGATTAATTAAAGATTATTTCTGATACATTTTGAGAAGAATCAAACTTGACTATAGCGTTCCTCGATTATTGTAAATATATTGTGATTATAGAAGGACCTAAAGTATTCATTATAAGTTTAAATTGGAAAAATATTTCTTTTTACTGCCAAAGGTTAAAATAAATGGTGTACTAGAGAATTAGAGAAGCACATTCTAGTACATTCTAAATTTCTTTAAATCCAGTTAATGCTTTGAAATATTTCAAGTATAAAACCCATAAAAATTCCTTACAAGTGTAGATCCAATATGAACTATTATTTGAATATTAATATTGCTTTAAATATTTTATGGGGCACAAAGAATGACCTCAGTTAATGATTTGTTGTATGCATTTTTTTTTATATTTCAGATTTAACCAAGGCACTTATTGTTGTTAAAGTTAATCATATAAAGGTTTTTTCATCTTACCATTTAAGGTTTATCTTGTGTATTCTTTGAAGCACCCTGTCCAAGTGTGAGGCTACATCATTTTCAACTTAACCAAAAGTTGCAATCAAATTAGGGAGCTTAATTTGAACATGTTCCTAACATAGTACATCTATTGCTGATAACTTCTCTTTATCTTAAATATGAAATAGTGAAATTTTTTTGTTAAGCTACCAGTTATCAAACAAGGTCAACTTTCCTAATCTCTATTTTTAGCCCATTTCTAATAACTGATTTTTGTTAAATCTTAAAAATCACTCTTCACAATTTGATATCAAATTAAAAACATGATAAATGTGATTGATATTATTTTAAGACGTAACTCTATCAGTACAAATTTATTTTGTATCACACCATCTATTGATAAAGCACTTAATCATCATAAACATAGTCAATTCAGATTGCTCCAAAGCTTCTGAGAGCAATTGCCATTTAATATTACTATTCAAGTAGAATCACATCGGTTTCATCACTAATCTTATTTAGATAATCGTGTGCTGTATGTTAGATACTGTGATTTAAAATTTTAAGGTACTACATGTTACTTTATGAATATTACAAAGAAAAATACCGGGATCCTTACTGTAACGACATAGGTGATGATGTCAATGTAAATTATTTCCTATATGCAGATAATATAAAATTGTATTTTGAAATTAATTCCCAATATGGCAAGTTTGAATACACAATACAACATTAATAAACATGTACTCAAAAATTCATGCAATGCAGGATTCACATTCTTTCTGGGGCGTCCGTTTCCATAACGAATCTGGGCAAATCTTATTTTGCTTAATTGAATAACACTCCGTGACTAACGCTGCACACAATAATAGTTTGTATGTGTTAATATATGACAAAATATTTAAACCCATCATGGGCTAATTTCTATTAAATCATTTATTTTGTGCTTTGTTTATAATACATGAATAAATTGTAACTATGTAGGATAAATATTGCTTCTACATTAGTTGAAAAATAAAATACTATTATAGTTTAATGGTGAATTTTATATATCGATGAAGTTTCTTAACACCCTACAACTAATACGCAAGTATTATGCGCTTAGAATTACTTTTAAAATTTAATTAGAGACACAAAAAAAGCTTAGTGATGAAAATAAATAGAATACCCAGCAGTTTCTTGAGACTCATTATTTTTATGGTAAAAATTTGACAAAAAAAGCTTCATACCTGTTACATAACTGACCTAGCAAATCCATTGCCAAGTCATAATCTTTTAAAGCTAAGGCACAATTTATAATTGAATGCATTATTCGACTTTCACGTCCAATCCATAGATGCACCGAATCTGCTCTATCACCCTGACTTATTTCTGTTGGACTTCCATCTTCACACAAGTCATTCTTTAAATTATTAAGCATCTACAATCCATTATTTTAAGTATCAAAGCAAAATGAATTATTATATACCTACCTGCCTCACAATTGAAAGCAGACTAAACAATTTCATTAAAGACTCTTTGGACTTATTACAATGCATTGGTAGCTCAGCCAATAGTAGTCGAAACGAAAATGATGCAATAGACCCTGGTCTGGAACCATACATTTCAGGATAAAACTATTATAAATACAAAAAGTCCGTTAAACCGAATATAGTAATACGACATAGGTACCTGATAAAATATATCAGGTTTATCAAGCTGTCCAAAAGGTTCAGCTTCGGCTTGTGCTAAAGTAAAATTCTTGATTTTGATCAAAAGAGCAAGTCGAGTAAACCACAACTGTAATGAATGTGGAGAGTGTTTAGTAGGATGACCAACACGACCCCTACCTTGCCCATATATTGTTAATAATGAAGCAGTTAAATTGATAGCAGCCCTGTAAAATATATTAATTTTAATATAAAAATGTTTAACTATACATACCTATAGGCTCCTGCCTGTACAAGCTCTCTTAATCCTCTCTCATCTTGAGTAACATCTGCTGCAGTTAGTGTACGTCTTTGGACTGCTTCAGCTTCGCCCAAATATGCTGCAACAGCTTCACCGATAGTATCCATCTGATAACAAATTAAATTTATGCAGAGAAATATAAATTCAAGTTAAAATAGAATAAAAACTCGTATGGTTATTTAAAGAATAGATGATACGATAACATTAAGTAGATGACGCTGCTAAGCAAATTATTTGGTTATATTTTTAAAATTTCATCCGTAAGTGCACAATTCTGAAAATTTGACAGTCATTTGTCAAATGTTCGATTGACAGAAGCTATTCAAATCAAGTACACAACTTGATGTAGATAATGTCGAGAATTATCACCAAATTTCTTTATATGAAAGATTTAAAAAATGAAAGAGTATTGAAAGAGAAGAACAGAGTTTTAGCAGCAAAAAAACAAAACGGGGTGGCTCTGTTCAACTATGGTCATGAGTGTCTAAAATATTTGTTGATTAAGTTTCCTTCAGAAAAGGTCTATAAAATACAGTTCAAATTAATGGAAATAGTTAATGCTGTGAGCATGTCAAAATGGGAGTGAAATATCATCATCCAAGATGTGAAAGAAAAAAGCTGTGCTGTGTTTATGCAACAGAAACATATATGGGTATAACTGGTACAAGAATCTTTAGATCACATTCAGAAAAATCAGTCTTGTTATACATGAACAATTTATTATCACTGGCAAAACGAGGATTCGTTATTGTACCTGAAATATGAATCTTTGACGTACAAATTTCTTTAGAATTGCAACATGTTAAAGTGTTTCTGCGATTAATATGTACCAATAGTATTGTCAAATGCATTATAATTAAGAGAATATACAGTGCTTATATATTATATTCAAACATAACTTATAATAAATTTAATATTCATTTCAATTATTGTAAATGAACCTTACTATTTGTAAATAAACTTTACTTTACTTTATTAAACAGATATTTGAAGTGTTTCATCTTTGAAACTAATAGTGAAATCTATACTAAAAAATCAGCATATTGTGTAGTATTCAAATGCCAATTTGCTTTACAAAGCTTATCCATCCATCTTAGATCAAGAAGTGTTTTACTGTACAATTTTAATTCTTCACTCATTATCATTTATAACATCTGTTGTCAATACACAATTATAACACAAAGCAAGACCAAGATAACTATTATTATTAAAGTCCAAGAGCCTTATCAGCAGATTGTTTATAATACACTAAAGGAAAATATATCTACTATTATGGAAAATTGTACAAAGTGTAACAAAAATTGTAATGGTGAAAACTATCTAATATGTGATTGCTGTAACACAGTAATTCATGAGAAATGTTCTGAACTAGGGGCATCAGAAATTCGTGTAATGCAACTTAAAAAACTGAGATCGCTTATATTCTTTTGTGATGAGTGCACACTATCTTTCAAACAGGTCCCACTAATCCTGAAAAAATGTAATGATCTAAATAACGAAATAAATAATTTAAAGGAAAAGTAGCCAAACTAGAAAATGAAAAAACCCAACCAAATTCCGAGGCTCTCTTAGCAGAGGTAAATGACAGAGTCAATAGGAGCAGAAATCTACTTATTTTCAATGTGGAAGAATCAAAATTGCAGAACTCAAAGGAACGAATTGAACATGATAAAAAGAGGGTAACCAATATCTGTCAAATACTTGAAATCGAACAATATATTCCAGTTGCAATAATTAGACTTGGCATTAAAAGAGATAAGATAAGACCTATCAAAGTCATCTACTCTGATTCATCAATAGGGCGGACATCCTTAAGAAGCGGCTAAAAGCTTATATCTTCACCCTATCGCATCTCCTCGGATCTTACTATTCAGCAAAGGGAATATCTACAGATACTACGTACCAATCTTGATAAATGCAAATCTAATGGTGAAAAGTCACCATTAGATACATAAATGGAGTTCCATCTATTATTTCTACCACAGCTGCTAAAATAAAAAACTAATACCATTCCATTTACATCTAAAAGTCTATTACCAAAATGTCGGGGGGATTACAACACGAACTACAGATTTCAAAGACAATGTAGTTGTAAGTGATTGTTATGATGTTATTGCTATTACCGAAACCTGGCTAAACAGTTCATATTTTGACTCTGAACTTACTTCTAACCGTTATACTGTATACCGCATTAAAGAGTCCTTATATTATGACATATCACAATTTGATTTCAATAAGGGAGATTACGTATCACTTAATGCATACTTCAACACAGTTGACTGGTCATTTTGTACTAATAATGTTAATATAGATAATGCAGTTCAGCTATTCTATAACATAATGTACCATGGACTACAATTTTATGTCCCCAGAATACGAAGAAAACTCTCAAGGTTCCCAGTGTGGTTCAACAATGATTTGAAGTACCTTTTAAGAAAGAAAAAAGCTGCGCATAAAACATATAAGACAACTAGCCGTATTGAAGATTACAATGCTTTTAGTTTTCTTAGATTGCAATGCAAAATCTTAAGTAGTAAATTACATAATGAGTATTTGACCTTCACTGAAAGATCAATCCAAACAGTGCCTGCTAACTTCTGGAAGTATGTGAATAATTTAAAAAAAGATATCGAGTCACCAGCCCAAATGCATTTTAAAGATCGCTCCAGCTACGAGGGTTCAAGTACAGTCAATCTATTTGCAGACTTCTTTTCTGCAGTGTACATCAACGAATGTTTTATACCAAATTTACAACAATAATGTCAATACCATAGATGTCAATGAAATTGTGTTGAGTAGCGAGGAGGTTTTTAAAGCCCTTCGAAAAATAAAACCCTCTAATTCAACTGGTCCAGATGGTATACCTGCCAGTGTGTTACAAAGATGTATTTAATTGCTCTCTTATGCAAGGCCAATATCCAACAACATGGAAATTAAGTTTCATAAATCCTCTATTTAAAGCAGGTAAAAAAATTGATTCAAAATTATAGAGGAATTTGTGTCCAGTCGTCAATTCCTAAATTACTAGACAAACTAATTACTAATCATCTATCCTGGAAGTGCAAGGAGATCTTTGCAAATAATCAACATGGGTTTGTGTCACGGAGATCAACAGTCACAAATCTTTTAGTTTATACTAACTATATAACACAGGCATTAGAAAATCGTTGCCAGGTTGATGCACTATATACAGATTTTGCCAAGGCGTTCGATCGAGTAAACTTAAATATTCTCATGTCTAAACTGTATAACGCTGATTTTGATGATAAGATGCTATAATCGCTCAGTAGCTATTTGTATGGAAGATGGCAGTGTGTCAAATACAAACAATTTACATCGTACAAATTTCCAGTACAGTCAGGAGTCCCATATTGGGCCCTTATTATTTCTTTTGTTTATTAATGACATAAACCTTTAAAACCATAAAACTTTAAGTATTGCAAATTCCTAATGTTAACAGATGATTTAAAAATCTATCGCAGTATCATATCGCCAAGTGACTGTACAATGATTCAAGATGATTTGAACTTGCTGCACATATGGTGTGAACTTAATAAATTATCTCTTAATATCAAAAAATGCTATATACCCTATTCACGTTAAATATGGGATGACGTCATGATTTAAATAAATGCTGCGTTGTCATGGTTTAACTATTTTATGTGTATTTCCTGATCAGAGTAACCATTTCTTGTGCGCGCGAATCCAAATGTTTAGACAATCTAAATGTTAAATACTCGAAACTTGCAATGTATAAAGTGTTTTAGTCCAGAAAAGAACTGTTTAATTAGAAAATATAAAGCACAAACAATTTACTACAAAACTAAGCAATAACAAAGTAATAGAAGTAAAAAGTGTTGCAACACCGAACAGAACTGCCAACTGCTACACACTAAATCCTAATATCATTAAATCTACGTTCATAGATACGTTCACATTTTACAATGTCTAGCACTTTATTACTATTTATGACGTCATCCCATATTTAACGTAAATAGGGTATAGCACTACCTTCTCACACGTTATATCACCCTTGGGAACACAGTACTACATCGATGGCATCGTATTGAGTAGAGTAGATGAAATTAGAGATGTTGGTGTAATATTAGATTCAAAATTCTTCTTAATTTTTTTGGGAATTAAACCACTCATAGTTTTTAAAATCATCTTTATTTACGTTTCGATCCATGACCTAAGATCGTTGTTAAAATAATAAAAACTTCAAGTTTGACGTTTATGCCATAAATCGAGGGTGACTTTGATTTATTGATGTTCAAAATATTTGGTTTGAGTACACTAAGCAAAAACCTACTACGAATCAGTATTTTCAAAACCAAAAGAAATTCACATAAAGAAATTTAATAACCTATTTATAGAGAAAACATGAAAAATAAAACGTTAGAAAACAGCAACACCATGCTAAACACCGTGATAAATTTATCAAGCAGAACTATTAACGACACAGAAAAATCAATTCTATCAAAAGGCCTTAACTTTGCAGTAACACAAAAATCAATACCAACCTTTGAAATAATTAGCTGTATTGAGAAAAGAGCAAACCAACTCGAAGAAGATCAAGCAAACGAATTTAGAGTACAATGCAAAATCGAAATAGAAAAGAATCACAAAATAAAGCCAAATATAAGTAATAACGAAATAAAAGCAATTCGCAATCTAAAAAACGATAACTCAATTATAATTCTACCTGCTGACAAAGGCAATGCAACAGCAATAATGAATAAAAACGATTACAACACAAAAGTCAACGAAATATTGAACACTGAGAATTACACCAGTTTAGAAATGGACCCAACAAAGTCAAGTGAAAATAAAATATACAAAACTCTATTTAAATTTAAAAATGAATTCGAAGACAAAGAAAGAAGTAAACTGGTCCCACATTACAGTAAACCACCCCACTTTTACGGTCTACCAAAAATTCATAAAAAAGGCATTCCTTTAAGACCTATCGTAAGCTCCATAGATTCACCATGCCATAATTTAGCAAAATTTCTCCTAAAAATTATAAATCCATTAGCAGGCAAAACGGATTCTTTCATAAAAAACAACCAACACTTTAAAAAAATTATCAAACATAAAAATTGAAAATACACACACACTGGTAAGTTTTGATATAGTAAATCTCTTCACAAATGTCCCTATAAACAAAACGCTCAATATTATAAAAGACAAACTAGAAAAAGATAGCAACCTTAAGGAAAGAACAAAACTAAGTATATCATAGATTATGGAATTACTTGGCTTATGCGTCAATGCCACACATTTTCAAATAAGTGATCAATTCTACAAACAAATCTTCGGAATGGCGATGGGAAGTCCACTATCACCAATCTTTAGTAATATATTCATGGAGGAATTCGAAAAAGATGTAATATTCCCACAAGAATTGAAACCACTAATCTGGTGGAGATACGTAGATGATGTCTATGCTATTTGGCCTCATAAAACAGAACTAATTAAAAATTTTGTAGAGTCCATTAACAAAATAGAACCAACTATTAAATTCACATATGAATTAGAGACAACATGGAAAACTTCCGTTTTTAGATATTCTAGTTAGCAAAAACGATACAACAATTAATACATTGGTATACAGAAAACCAACGCATACAAACAGATACTTAAACTTCGATTTAAACCACCCACAATGTATCAAACGAGGAATTATCAAAACCATGTATGATAGAGCAAAATTAATATCATCAAACGAAGAAATTTTAAAGAAAGAGAAAGACCTAATCAAATGTACACTAATAGAAAACAAATATCCTAAAAGAATAATAGAAAAAGAAATGAATAAAAACCCTAAAAATAAAGAAAACAAAAACAACAATACACACCAAAAAATGTTCTCAATACCATACATAAAAGGATTCTCCGAAAAAATTCAAAGAATAGGAAACAAATTTAGAATTAAAACAGTATTTAGAACCAACAATACACTAAGAGCACAATTAACAAAAACAAACCCCAAAAACGCAATACAAAGTTCTAAAAACTGCATCTACAAAATACTGTGCGAATGTAACAAGTTTTGTATAGGAGAAAGTTCCAGACCATTTGAAGTTCGATTAAAAGAACATAAATCATATATAAAAAATAGAAAATTTGAAAAATCCATGATTTGCCAACATGCATGGGACTCCAGTCATAAAATAAAATGGGAGGACACAAAAATTATCGACAAAGAAGAAAACCACCAAAAATGCAAAATCAAAGAAGCTGCTTATACAACCCTACATAAAAATAACGGCGTTGCAAACGAATCCATAACTTTCAGTAAACAATGGATTCCATTACTAAAAGAAATAACAAATGAAAATCAAATGCCCACAATATCTAGGTAGCATTGCAAGTTTTTCCTGGGTAGTCTAAATCATAATAATTTCCCCCTCAAAACAAATATAAAAAACAGCTGCTTAAGCCTTACGGTAACGCAATCGCACACTTCTTTAATACCATCCTCTCAATTGTATAAATAGAAACAAGTTAAAAAATGTTTTCCAATCTACAAATTATTGAATTTATATAAAATTCACCAATAAAAATTAATCAGCTGATTTCACGTTAAGCGTATTGGCTACCTAAAAAAAGTTGGTCCCAGGCCGTAACACAAATTGAAGGCAATCATTCTTTTAAGCTTTAAAAATTTTTGCTTAGTGTACTCAGACCAAATATTTTGAACATCAATAAATCAAAGTCACCTTCAATTTATGTCATAAATGTCAAACTTGAAGTTTTTATTATTTTGACAACAATCCTAGGTCATGGATCGAAACGTAAATAAAGATGATTTTAAAAACTATGAGTGGTTTAATTCCCAAAAAAGATTAAGAAGAATGCTTAACAAACCACAACAAACATACAGGGAGTATTTAGATTCAAAACTTTCATTCAAACCACAAATACAACATTTAACTAACAAAGCAATGAAAATGCTAGGATTTGTATTCCGTTACTGTCAGGGATTCTCAATTGCAACTTGCAAATTGTTATACTGTGCCTTAATAAGAAGTATTCTTGAATATGCCTCCATCATCTGGTCACCCTATTACAAAAATAGCATGATTAAAATTGAAAGAGTCCAGATGAAGTTTATTAAGTTTATAGCATATAAAATGGGATTATAAAAACAACAATACAATGTTCAGGACATTTTAGACATACTACAACTTATCTCGCTTCACGATAGGCGTAAATTAAATGACCTACTTTTTCTACATAAAACTATTAATGGTTCTGTGAACTGCCCTGAAATACTTGAATCAATTAAATTAACAGTTCCTTCTAAATTAACACGTAACTTCGACCTTTTCTATTGTGAATGTCATCGAACTAATTATGGTAGTCATTTCTATCTAAATCGAACTGCAATTACTGCAAACAAGTTTAAACAATTAAATTGGTTTAATAGCAATCATCAATCCTTTCGAATGTCTGTAATAGCTAATATTAAAAATAAGTTATAGATTAAGCTTGTATGTATACACATTTTCTGTTTATTGTAAATGGGGTTTCACGTAAATGTATGAAAGTACAAATAAATAAATAAATAATTAATGGACAGAACCTGGCTGAGTGGCATTTAAGAAAGCTATGGTTAAGGCTCCTAGTAAAATAATGAATTAGTTTCTTGGTATGCCAAAGAAACCCTAGTGATTGAATATCCTGCAAAGGTGAGATTTGCCATATTTGCCAGTGGCTACAGGATCTTGCAATGTTACGCACAACATGAAATAGTGGTCAGATGGTACTGAATTTGGTTGCTATTGACCAAGTCTAATGCAAACACGGCCTAGCTCAGAGAAGTGGTTGTGGATAATAACAGACGGCTTCGTGGCATAGTTGGTATGTGTGTGACTACTACGCCCAAGGTCCCGGGTTCGAATCCCGACACAGACCGCTTGAAAAATGTTAGGCAAGCATTTTTCACAAAAATACACCCTCGTTCGGATGAGAGGTAAAATGGAGGCGCCGTGTGTGTGTTGTCACACACGTTAAAGATCCCTACCTTGCTAGGAACAGCAATGGTTCGGCAAAATTCCAAATTTTCCAGGTAAAAAAACTCGCTTCCTGGCCAATATACTACCTTCGAATGGAGCAATGGACAATCACATGTAGTGTGGATAATAACAAAAAAGAGCACTATTACTACAAATAAGTAATCCGGAAGGACACCAGGAAAAATTGCATCAACCTAACTGACCTACATTTGATTTTCCGATGCTCCACCTGAAGGTACTACACTGATCAGGAATCAAGTTATTACCTGGAAAAAAATTTATTTTCCAAGCAAGGTAGGGATCTTTAACGTGCATGACAACACACACATGTGACCTACATTTTACCTCTCATTTGAACGAGGGCATATTTTTGCAAAAAATGCTCGCCTGACATTTTTAAAGCAGACCGTATCGAGAATAAAACCCGGGACCTTGGGATAATAGTCACACGCATACCAACTAAGCAACTAAATTTGATTTTCCAATGCTCCACCCGAAGGTACTATATTGGCCACGAAGCAAGTTTTTACACGCATACCAACTAAGCCACAGAGCCGCCAAGCAGGTACAACACTACATTTGATTTTACACTGCTCCACGCGAAGGTACTACATTGGCCAAGAAGCGAGTTTTTTACCAGGGAATTTTGAATTTTGCCAAACCGTTGCTATCCCAAGCAAGATAGAGATCTTTAACATGCGTGACAACACTAAAACATGCAATCTACATTTTACCTCTCATCCGAACGAGTGCGATTTTTGTGAAAACTGCTCGCCTAACAGTTTGTTATGGTATTCCGAGGGGACAAGAAAGTAAAGTAAAGTAAACAAAGAAAATAGCTTGCATCAAATACTACAACGAAAAAGGAATTAAAAAAATTCCGTGCTAGTTAAAAAGTCATATGGTGAGATGAGTCACGATGAAAAATAAAACCTTAAATTAGGAATTTTATTTACAAATCTTTAAGGAAAAAACATGTTATAAAAGGAAAACCAATTTGCAAAAAAACCTTTATCCAGAACGTCCCGGAGGACTTATGTAGTAAAACAATCAATGCAATAGTTATTTATTATACCTACAAGGGAAAAAGTACTAGATTTTAGCTCGAGATGTATTTGTCTCCTGACGCGAAGCAGAGGTAGACAAAACACCGAGAGTTAAAATCTTACATTTTTACCCGTGAATAATACACTATTTTTTCTGTGACAGGTAAAACGATGATTTAATATTGGAAAAAATATAACAATATACTAAAGTCAAAAAATCAATCGGTCAAATTTGAAGTTTCAGACAAGTAGACTGTTGTACTTATAGGGACAGTTAGACTTGCGTTGCTAAGGAAACCTTTAAAGTAATCAAATATCTGTCATTTAATTCTGCGAGTGGTTACTTATTTGCACATACCCGGGAAAAAGTACTAATTTTTTTCGGGGGAAGAACGTAAATTCATAAAAAGTGACATTTTGTTACCTGTCAAGAAACATTAAATGTCAAATTTTTTTCCCGTCACAGAAAAAAAAAATTTATACCCTCTTTAATTGCCTAGAACTAATTTCTAACTTCAATTCTCATATTTACATAAAACCAACATTTAAAAGGAATATATAGTATAGTGGATAGTTTTAAATTCAATTATTAAAACCCTTTAAATATAAAATATTCATTCTGAAAAAGCAATTTATATAATTATATACTAACCTAGTGTTCACAACTTCTTAAAAATAACTTAAAAAATTAATATAGTAGTGGACGTAGCAATTAAGAAACATGCATTTTAACTGTAGTAGTACCGAATTATATCATAGTCACCTAAACAATAGGGTAACTCTAAAAAAATTATTTAAACAAAATTTATAGTCATTATTATATAATTAATACAATTAATACTCAACCAATAACAGCAGTCGCTGAAAGCGACGAGGGGCATGCTGCTAACCCACTATCAAGACGTAAACGTAGAACAATCTAGGTAATAAACGCGTTCGTTTGTGGGCCTTTTACAAGACACCTGTGGGTGGGGAAGGAGTGTGATAGTACAATAATATACCTATAAATAAACTAATACAACATCTAAATAATGATCTCACCCAAAGATACGGTCTACAAAAGTGATAGAAAAGTAGACCCCAACAATTATAAACATACTGTAGGTTCAAAAATGTACATATACCCTTCCTAAATCATGACTCCAAAAATTATTAACACGCCGTAAGTTAACAATGTTGCTACTTTTCCCTACCGACTAAATGATATATTAAACTTCACTTCTAATTTCAAAAATGTAAATATAAATGTGTTATAACTGCACAACTGAACTTAGTTGTAATAAAAACACGGATAATTTCCACTGATAATGTGAGCTAAATTGGTCGGTGAGGCAATGAAAAGCATGTATCAAAATAAATAAGTATACGAAAGATCCAGATGTCTGGTGTATCCTTACTAGCAGCAACACATTACTGGATATTGTAAACGGCCTGGCGACTATTGCTGCCTCCAGGGTAGAACGTGTAGGGATCCAACAGTAAATAATAAGTAAGGAGGTAAATACGAGTAATAGAGAAAGGAGAAAGACCGCTAAAACAAAAAAGGAAAATTAGAATACAAATACTGTACATAATAAATACGTATGTCGAGCGGCCTTATTGAAGTAGAAAAGAATTAGTGACTCAAATTGTTCCCCCAAACGAAAGTGGACAAACACAACTAAAGTTGTATAACAATAAATCCTCCTACAGAGTTGCTAAAAATTAAAAATGCCAAATGCACTTTAAGTATCATACAACAGAGAATAGAGCACTCATATTCTTCGTTTAATAGCTACAAACAGAATCGGTTCATCATATCAAATCAACTACAGCTGCCAAGCATGATAAGCGGTCCATTAAGAAATGTACATAAACAATGAATTACAGCAGACTAATGAAAATTAATTTCAATAATAGACTAAAATATCACAGAAAACATCAAATAAATTTTATACAGAAAACTACACGTAACAAGTTATCTACAGTCATTATGTTGGAAGCAACTTTCATAACATCATCTACACCATTTATTGATGAATTTAGCTAAAATATGTTCAAAATATTTTGGTACCATAAATCTATTACTGATATTCAAAACACTTTTGGCATTTATTTATTTTAAGTTTACCTGGATTCGTAGGAGAAATTTAGATAATTACAAGTGTTATTATAACTGTGTTTAAAAGTTTTAACTGTAGATATTTAATGGTTAATAACTCCTTCGATATATTGGTTGTGAAATTTTTGTTTCTCTTTGTAGTTCTTTTAAAATCTGTAATTTGCAATCAGCTTCCCCTATAGAAATTCACACTTAACAACAGAAATGAACATCCAAATACATACAAAAAATATGTTGAGGTATGGCCTTTACCTTATTTTTTATACAGGTTTAAAGTGTTGTTTCATTACCGATATAACTCTTTAATACTTTGTACCAAGTATTTTTTCCTTTGTTTTCCATTTTTAGTAACATACAAAGTGCAACAAAAATAATCCATAGGTGAAATATTGCAGAAAGAGACAATTATTTAATATATGAAACGATGGGAGATGATATGCATAAAAAAACCGATGCAGCAGTCAATAATCAATTACATTTCAACCATTACGCAATCAATATATTCTATTAGAAAACAAACATAAAAATGCTAACTCGATACTCTAATAAATTATTAAAACCACTTTCAATTTCAATACTCGATGCTATTTCGAATTCATTCAACTCCAAACTAATGACGGCTGCATATAGTATAACCTTCTAACTACAATACCATGATTAATAATTTAGCGTAAAACATGTTCTTAGAAATAGTTAAAAATAATCAATTAAGGTGTTACTTACCAATTCTTCCTCTATAATAACTCCTGGCATAGTTAAAGAATCTCTTTCTGGAATAAAAGAACCTGGTGCTGAAGTGGAACAAGCGATAAGACATTGTCTAGTACGTTCAGAGGGTATCCATGCATTTCTCCTACGATCTAGTTCAGTACCAACGGCAACTCTTGCATTAAACCCCTCCTGCAAAATTAATGTATATATCCAGAGGTAAAAATATAATATACCAACATCCAAAGAAATACCAGACGAATGTCCAATCAAATCAAAAAATGCTGCAGTTGGATCTTTTGGTTCTGACGCGGTTTCTGCAAATAGTCTACATATTTCCGGCTCATTTTTTATATTATCTGATAAATCTAGGTGACTAATTTTCTGCGATGCTTCAGACAATGCTTCTGAAATATCCACATTTTCCTTAGACTGTGTCTTTTCTTTATCAGAGATAGTAAAATATTGACTTAAAATTGGCGTGGAATTAAAAGACATTTTTTCTTCTGCATTGGTTTACAATGTACTGCATGTGTAAAAGTTATGCATCGTTACAATATAAAAAGAAATTAAAATTAAATTTAAGAACACTATTTTACGTTTACAACAAAACAAAACGATAACCACACTTTCATGACATAAATCAAAACAATTTGTAGGTTCCGGTCGCATATGCAGTCCCAGTTTTTAGATATGAATACGTTGCGCGTGCGTGTTAGTTATATAACTTCCATAAATACATATTGCCCAAGAATACCCTTAGGGTACCTTTAGTGCTATGGAGATTTGGCGATTTGGATATTTGGGGAATTAGATATTTTCGCTTTTAATCATCTAGGGTATTTTCTGCTTCGGGTATTTGGAAAAGTTTGACAGATGATATTTGTTATTGTTTTGGGTTACTGGATGTTAAGTTTTCAATGTTTGTTCCTAAGCTATGAGTATCTAAAGAAATAACAGAATTCCTATTCATTTCCAATATGTTTAATAGGCAAAACGCAAACTATATAACGTCGAACGAAAAGGTAAGGTTAAGGTTGTAACAAAACAAACAAAGCACGTGCTTTTCTGAACAAACGCGCATGCTCCGATCTCAAAATAGCCAGAAAAGTCGAACTTGAACCAACTTTTGGGAGATTGGAGATTCGGTGATTTTGACGTTTCTCGGCGGTGTCACGTGATCAGTTTAACCAATAGGATCATTCTCCAAATATCCAAATCGCCAAATCTTTAGTGCTATGGAGATTTGGCGATTTGGATATTTGGAGAATGATCGTATTGGTTAAACTGATCACGTGACACCGCCGAGAAACCTCAAAATCACCGAATCTCCAATCTCCCAAAAGTTGGTTCAAGTTCAACTTTTCTGGCTATTTTGAGATCGGAGCATGCACGTTTGTTCAGAAAAACACGTGATTTGTTTGTTTTGTTACAACCTTAACCTTACCTTTTCGTTCGACGTTATAAAGTTTGCGTTTTGCCTATTAAACATATTGGAAATGAATAGGAAATCTGTTATTTCTTTAGATACTTATAGCTTAGTAACAAACATTGAAAACTTAACATCCAGTAACCCAAAACAATAACAAATATCATCTGTCAAACTTCTCCAAATACCCGAAGCAGAAAATACCCTAGATGATTAAAAGTGAAAATATCTAATTCCCCAAATATCCAAATCGCCAAATCTCCATAGCACTAAAGGTACCCTAAAGCTACATTTCCAACCACTTCCACTTTGAAGTGGAATTCAACTTTTTATGCTTGCGCCTACATTTCTTAACGTTACTGTTTCCAATGCTAATTCGACGTGAACGTAATTCCACTTTCAAGTCGAATTGATGCAAGCTGCTTACATACAGCAAGCAACAAGTCAATTTTAAGTCAAATTTTGAAGTTAGAGTATGTGTTATTTTACCGCAGACTCTTATTTTCGAAAGAAATGAACAACTTAAATGAAGATTTGTTTTTAAAATTAATTTGTAAACAACAATTGCAGCAATACCAGCTAACAAAATATTTTTATCCATAATTAATTTCAAAACATAACCTACAAAATAACATTCGTTGGAAACAACAATCTATACTCCATTCCAGTTAAGAAGGTAGTAGATGGCGCTTGTGCTTGAGTCAGATTTACACAGATCAAAAATTTATTAGTTGCTGTATTTGAAAAGTTGCCGGCGTCGGTTGTATATTTACTATTTTGTGACGATAGTTTTTCAAAAATAACAATGCAAATGGCTGACTTTATTAGTTAATTTTTAAGTATTATTGCATTCAGTAATTGCAATTTGGTGTTCATCTTAAGGAATAAGACCGCATTGCTTTTTGAAAATGATTTTATTGACGTTTCGACCCTTCTCCTAGGATATTTGTCTAAATAATAACAAGGAGTATTTGTAATTTGGTATTAAATTTCAGAAGATAAAATTGGACTTGGAACTACATTAAGTTTAAGACAGACGATTAGAAGCACACTTAAGCTACACTCATACTTAATCAATGTTCCATCTCAACTTTAGTATTTTCCGAATACCAAAACTTGAGATAGAGCATTACTTAAGTATGAGTGTGGCTTAAGTGTGCTTTTATGAATTTGCCCTTAGTCTTTACTTAACAATTATGGTAGAAACAAACATTCACCTCGAGTTATAGAATGCTTTAATAAAATTCTGTCAGTTTCATTTTTCGAAAGGTTGTAAGTTTGTTAACAATGATTGAAATTAAAGCAATGCATCGATGTTTATACAGATTTTTATTTATATTTTTGCAAGATTGAGGTTTTGAATAAATACATCCAAGAAACACGGTTTTAAAACATATCAAGCATTATTGAACTTTATTTTCTACCTGTTTGGTTAAAGTTTAAATAAAATATTAATATAGAACAATATATAAGCTATTTTTAATTAAACACATCACAAAATATCAAAACAATGATATCACAAATTTATATTTAATCTACGTCCATATCATCCCCAGAGGTATCTTCGTCGTCTGTTGTACTTTCATATCCAACATTTATTACAATTTGTTCGACAAGTTCTTCGACAATGCCATCCAATTTCCACATTTTTTCTTCTACTTTAATTGTATGGCTAATACAATTAACCCAATGTCCTTTATCTATGGCTGCAATTCCTTCATCCAGAAGCACCTTCACGTCGTTAATTTTAAAAGTAGAATTGTTGGTAGCTACATGCTGCTTTACTCGAGCCCAAATCAGCTCAATTGGATTTAGATTGCAGTGGTATGGATGTAACATTAACACAATTCTGCCAGAGTCTTTCACAATTTCGTCAACAACATAAGGTGCCGGGTGAGCTAGAGAGTGCTGCTTTACTAAGGCTAATAATTCAACTTTTAATAGCTCTTTGGTAACTTCAATGTGTTTTGCGTTTAACCAATTATAAATTTGTTCTTTCCGCCAACTTTGATTTGGAACCATATCGGCTTTGACGCTGTGATAAGGAGCATTATCAAGCACGATTACACTATCATTATCAAGAAGAGGTAATACACCTTTCAACCAAGTTGTAAACGCTTTACCGTTCATGTCTTCGTGATAATCTCCTAAAACGATAATTATGAACTCATGGTCCTAAGTTGTTTATAGTGTTAATACGTTACCTGTTTTTTTAGATTAAAAGTTTAAATATGCACCATTGACAAATCCCATATCACTACCCATGTGCGCAACAATTAATCTCTTGCCCTTGCCAGAAGGATCTCGTATACCAGTCGATAAACCTTCGATTAATGCCTGCCTTGCTGTTTTTACAGTGGTGTCTTGCCATACCTTGTTCTTTACATGTCCGGCATTCACCCACGTTTCATCAGTATAATAAATTCTTTTGCCTTCAGCTCTATACTTTGTAATTGCAGTTAAATATTTTCTTCGCCACAACACAATTTCAGGTTTTTCAATTAAAATTGTTTTTCGGCTACGCTTTCCATATTTAAAACCCAATTTCATCATTACCCGATAAAGTGATGTGCGACTGAAATTTGGTAAAGAGTCATCATTGTTTATTGCATGTAATACTTTCTCTAAATTTGGTAATTCATTTCTAAAGTAAAATGCATTAACATGCCGTCGAATCGCACATCTTTCAAATTCTTCAAGTTCGTCGTAGATTGTTGTACGCACTCTTTTAGTCTTTGGCGAGAAAGCAGTATAGGCAAATCACTTTAAGAAGAACCCAACGTCATATGCCAGATTGCGCAGAAATGTAATAACAGTGGCGTAGTACTGTATAAACGGAAGATATGGCGTTAAATAGTAAAAAATAAACATAACCAATTAAATTATAATTTAAAATTTTTAATATAATATCGCCGTATGAGTTGTGTGCATCAATATCCCTAAAAAATACTGCTATAGCAAGGTTATTTTGTAAAATCCAATAAAGCAAATGATTGAATACCATGGCCTACTTAAGTGGTTTCTATCCCATTCTAGTGTTCTGCAAACACATCTGTTGAGTAACTTATTGTTTTATTAATGATAATTGTTATATAAAAGATATTTTATATTAGTTAGATGGAGGTTTAAAACTGTCCGTCTGTGTATCAAGTAAAAATAAATAGTAATGAAATCTAAAACTTTTACAAGGTAATTTCCGATTGGTTGATCATAAAACTCAACGCCACTGAAACCTGAATACTGCCATCCCTAATTACATAGAATGAACTGTTCCTAACCAATTTTTGCTTTGTGGGCATGATGACGTTGGGTTCTTCTTAAAGTGATTTGCCTATACCAGTAGTTTCCATTTCTTTTACAATATTCCACATTGATCGAACACCTAAACCCACTTCTAACGCAGTTTGCTTCACAGATTGCGTTTTGGATGCATTTGTGGAATTTTTCAAATATATATTATAGAAAATAAGCTTTTGTCCGCTCATAACATGTTTGCCCTTCGGATTTTTAATAGGTTGGTGATCCATAATTAAATAAAAGTCTGAAAAGAATTCATTGTTAGTATTATATGCTTATCTTTAATGAGACATGCTTACCTTATTATGAAGACACTGCTGTTTTACAGCTCTGACAAGAACTGTTTTGATACTAAATATAAAATTAACACAAATTAATAAGGCCGAGCAAAATTTCAAAGGCAAACTAATAACAAAATACAATAAATAACAAAAACGAAAATATGAAAGGGCAATAGCAAATGTCAAAATGCCAATTGACAATCTGTCTTATAATAAAAATGTTCAAACAACCAACACAAACATACGGGATATTTATACTTGTGTACACTTGGCTCATCCATCCACCAATGAGAATCGCTAAAATTCAGTCCTATCTTTTTCTTCAGTACCTTCTTAACTGGAATGGAGTATAGGTCGTTTATTAAAATTCCAATTACACTTCAAAGTGGAAGTGATTGGAAATGTAGCTTAATAGCTACATTTCCATTTCCAATCACTTCCACTTTGAAGTGGAATTGGAATTTTAATAAACGACCTAGATTGTTGTTTCCAACGAATGTTATTTTGTAGGTTATGTTTTGAAATTAATTATGGATAAAAATATTTTGTTAGCTGGTATTACTGCAATTGTTGTTTACAAATTAATTTTAAAAATAACTCTTCATTTAAGTTGTTCATTTCTTTCGAAAATAAGAGCCCGCGGTAAAATAAAACATACTCTAACCTCAAAATTTGACTTAAAATTTACTTTTTGCTTGCTGTATGTAAGCTGCTTGCATCAATTCGACTTGAAAGTGGAATTACGTTCACGTCAAATTAGCGTTGGAAACAGTAACGCAAAGAAATGTGGAAGCAAGCATAAAAAGTTGATTTCCACTTTAAAGTGGAAGTGCTTGGAAATGTAGCTTAAAACTTATGATAAATTCTTAACTTCGGCCAAGAACATTATACCTTGACTCTAGCTCTTCTTTCAAGTTTTGAAATTATTACAGATATCAGCAAATAATTTTCAAAATCTAACGCGATGGATGCATTTCAATATTTAATTAATGGTTGAACAACTTTGCTTGTATTTGTCAACGTTAGTAAGATATTGTTACTAGGTTGCCATAATTAGTTTAAATGCATGAATTCCTACCAAAAATGTATGTTTTTATTAATAAAGATTAATAGCATTTTTATCAGCAAAAAAAAAGGAACCAATTTAAATGATTAAGCAGGTTACATTCATTACACAAACTAAATCTCGTTCTTTTACAACTATTTGCAACATTTGTTATGTTAAAATCTGTATCAATTTTCCTTAAAAAGTTCGGAAATTATTTACAGGAGTTCCGAAAACCTGTAAGTAAATACAAAATAGCGCAGAACTCACAATTCAGATGATCTCGGAAGAAACTCTGTCTCTGTTCAAGGTTAGTATATATTACTTATATACCCTGTTCACCTTAAATATGGAATGACGTCATAATTCAAATAAATGCTGCGTTGTCTTGGTTAAGTTATTTTATGTGTATTTTCTGATCAGAGTACCCATTTCTTGTGCGCGCAAATCCAAATGTTTAGGCATTCTAAATGTTAAATACTCGAAACTTGCAATGTATAAAGTGTTTTAGTTCTGAAAAAAACTGTTATATTTAGCAAATATAAAGCACAAACGATTTACTACAAAACTAAACAATGACATTAAAATGAGAAATGTCAAAGTAATAGAAGTAAAAAATGTTGCAACACCGAACAGAACTGCAAACTGCTACACACTAAATCCTAATATCATTAAACCTACGGTCATAGTTACGTTCACACTTTACAATCGCTAGCACTTTATTACTGTTTATGACGTCTCCCATATTTAACGTGAATAAGGTATAATATACCCTATTCACGTTAAATAATAATAAGGTATAGTATACCCTATTCACATTAAATATGGGATGACGTCATAAACAGTAATAAAGTGCTAGCGATTGTAAAATGTGAACGTAACTATGAACGTAGATTTAATAATATTAGGATTTAGTGTGTGGCAGTTGGCAGTTCTGTTCGGCGTTGCAACATTTTTTACTTCTATTACTTTGACAATTTTCATTTTATTGTCATTGTTTAGTTTTGTGGTAAATCGTTTGTGCTTTATATTTGCTAAATAAAACAGTTTTTTTCAGAACTAAAACACTTTATACATTGCAAGTTTCGAGTATTTAACATTTAGATTGTTTAAACATTTGGATTCGCGTGCACAAGAAATGGTTACTCTGATCAGGAAATACACATAAAATAACTTAACCATGACAATGCAGCAAATTTTTGAATTATGACGTCATCCCATATTTAAGCTAGTTATATGCGAATAGAAAGCATAGAGTATAAAATTTTATGAGTCGAAATCTATAGCATTACGTTGACGCACCTAAGTATGTCTTTAATTAAAACGCATACGTGGTTCAATCTTTTGCACTTGCAAGTCTAATAATTTAAGATCCATTTATAATAAGTATGTAATTCATAACATGTCATATAAAATCGAATTCAGTAAACATGAGTGCATAAAATATTCGGTTTCTGTTTTCAATAATAAGTTGAATTGTAACTTTTAAGATCCGATTTACGAATCTTAATATGACATAATTTGATCAACTTTAATGTCAAATGGCAATGTTATGAAGTTTCAAGACTATTAAATATAACTGTTTATCATTTTTTTCAGAACTCCACAATAGCATCGGTAAATATTGCAGTATTAAGCAAAAAATGTGTTTCAATAAATAAGTGAAATGTATAAATATTTGATAACAAATAATTTGAAATCAAATTTTAGAATCATTATTATTGGAAAATATGTAGATCGAAACTCTTTAAATTAAATAATATTAGGTATTTAAGTCAAGAGTTTTACTTACTGAAGTCGAATAGTTCCGTTTAAAACATAGTTCAGTGGTTTTAATGTGATTCATTTTACAGCAATCTGCACACTACATCAGACACGGTATATTAGCCACCGCTATTCAACAAAACAAGTTGTGTTTATCAAAGCTAAATTAAAAGTGTGTAATTCATGTTTTAAATATGCCAGCACAAAATAACCGAAATACCTATAAAATTCAATTTTCTTTCCGTTTTTATGAAGTAGTATATTTTTGCGGATAAATAGGGTTGATCTGTGAATGTTTACTATTCAAATAATATGTAGTCATTTTAGGCAAAATATAAAACAAATATGTAGGTACAGGTAGTGTCCAACGATGGTAAAATCCAAGCAGAACATCGATGATGTCAGTAGTAGAATTGATAAAGTTGAGATGCTCGTGAAATGCAAAATAAAATAGTTAAATTAAAATTTAGGGTCAAAACAGCTGTAAAATGTCTGTATATATTTGTTAGTTATAATTTAACTATTTTATTTTGCATTTACGAGCATCTCAACTTTATCAATTCTATTACTGGCATCATCAATTTCTTGATTTTACCATCGTTGACATACATTATAGCTTAATAAACCTTGTAATTGCATCATTGAATACAATCCTTCTTAGCTTTAAGTATGCGTGTAGTAAATACGAATAAATGTTCCTTATTAGACTTGTTTTTATTTTTGTGTGTGGACATAAGCCTCCTGGTAATAACTCACCAGTTTTTTAACTTTTGGTCACTAGATACGTTACAAATATATATATATATATATATATATATAATATTATGTAAGGGGGGGGTACAAGTCTTCTAAGGGTAGATTTGTGTTAAAAGGGGTGTATGCCAAACAACAGGGTTAATATATATCAGATCTAATAATTTAAAAAACTATATTTTGCTGTACTTTACATATGCTAAAGTATGTACCATTTTAGTTTGAAACATATGTGCCAAAAGGTAGACAACATGACTTTATGACGTTGATACAATGCACGGTACTTAAGGTTTTATACTGAGTTGATAATTTATGAGCCAGTGAAAGTACATTTGCCGTCGGAAAGCCGAACGCATTTATGGATATCTGCAACCAACAAAGCGTCCAGGTTGTGTGTAAATTATTTTGGCTTTTCTTTTAATAGAATCAACTTTTGGACGAATTGTAAAATCAAAATTAAAAGTGAATAGAAATATAAAAGGTTATTGGAGAATTGTGAAGTGTTTTGGACCAATAGTAGAAATTAAGAATATTATAAAGACTGTAGTGAAGGTATTTTGGACACGAAAGAAAAGACGAATTGTTATTGGATATTGTATGTTTTAGAATTGTAATTCAAGTAAGCTAAGGTTGTTGATCTTATCGCTAAGCGAAATAAATAAAAAAAGATGCTAATTTCGATTATGTTCAGATAAAGACGTGTTTTACAAAACCTGCGTTAAAAGTTGTACAAATATTTATTGAAATAAAAGTTTTGAGAATTAAAGAGTATAATTTAGTCAAAGTGAAAGTAATAAGAAGCATCGAGAGTATAAAGGCAACGAGTATTAAAAAAGATTTGGAGTGGTTAATAGTGCGACGGGAAAAGCGACGATTTATTTAGGTTTGAGCAAGATTGGTGTTGGTTTTAGGTAGATTTGGTTAAACGGCAGCAGGAGATTTGAGTGGATATATAAGGCAACGACGATATTGATAATTTTTGGAGTGATTTGAGCAGATTAACGGCAGTAAGGACATCGTGTGGATATTAAAGGAATAGCAGGACAAGGATTGTTTTAAAATAGGACGGCTGGATTGATTTGGATTGAGCAAGGAGAGGATTGATTGGACTACGAAGTAGAGAAACAGGAGAGCAGTATATTACGAGGAAGAATTAACGCAGGGGAAGTAGATACAACGGTTTTTTTTAAATTCTAAATTGGGGTAAAATTATTTCAGATTTGGGGTCAACGAAATTGGTTAAGAACACCTGGAGGCGATACGCAAGTGGACTACGATTGAGAATCCTTGTGAAGGTGCGTACGGTGTATACGATCTTGAGCCAGCAGTTAAAAGAAGGCCTTCAGCGCGGTATAATTCAGGTAAGTACCGTGAATATCTTAAAACGTCAAAATTAAAGTCATAAATAGTATACATAAATTAATTTGGCACCAAGCAACATTGATCTGTTAAAATTTGGCATATATAGTAAATCAGTGCATTAAAAAAGTGGTAAAACAATTGAGGGTGCAGTTTGGTTGGGTAGTGCACATCTACTCACGATTGAACTCACGGTGAGTAAGGTGAACGCCCTGAGATTAAGGTTTCATATAGTCGAGGCATAATATATAGTAAACAGTAAATAGATAACCAACCAAACGTTGCTAAAGCACCTCAAATAGAAGTCATTTATTGAATACTAAAATAGGGACGACGACAAAAGTCGTGTAGCAAATTTTGTTTAAATAAATAAAGTAGTAAAGTTTATAATCATATATATTTATTATAAATAAAAATAAAAGGGTGGAGGGGTGGAGTAAACAAGCAAAAGTAAAGAAGTAGCCAGAAGAAGGTGGCAAACCCAAAGTGAGGCTCGAGAAAGAGGCTAGAAAAGTATTAGAGTGAAAGAGAGTAGAATACGGGATCCCGAGATTAGGTGGGGCCCGCAGTTTTTTTTTCTTTATTTTACAGAAAACGAGTTCAAAACTAGGAAGCAGAGATGACGGACGCGGACACGAAAAGGATTACGAGATCGGGACGGATATACGGTGTTGAAATGGAGTTAGGGACACAAGACATAGAGCTGGACGCAGGGGGCGACATACAGGAGACGGACGTGAGGCAGACAGAGTTGGAGGTGACAGACATGGACACGGACCAGGCGACGGTACCGGAGGTGAAGGCAGCAGAAGCCGACGGAACACAGGACATTATGAGATTTCTGATGAGTATGAAAGACGATCTCAATGCATCACGTAAGGAACAAAAAGATGCACATACGGAACAAAAAGAGGCGAATGCGGCGTTAGCTATAAAAATTATGGAATCACATACGGAACTGACAGATAAAATTACAGAGACACATACGGAACTAAGGAACGAGTTTAGGACGGCGCACGCGGAACTGACGGCAAAAATGAACTATACGCAGGACTATTTACTAACACAAATACAGATTGTAAAGGACGACATGCGGACAGAGGTCCAACAACAAGTAGACAGGGTTGACGACAAGTTGGAACACACACGGGTACATTTTCAGGGAGATTTGAACGCGACACGGACGGACCTAAGAACGGAAATTAAGACACGTGTAGATACTGTGGAAGAAACGATGATTAGCGGGTTGTCGAATTTAAGTACAGAAATACAAACATGCGACAAAAGACATATGACCAACTACAGAAATCTAGGACAAACTTTAGAGACGATACAAAACGAAAATGTGCACGGTAGGACGCAACTGGACGAAAAACTTGACGACAAAGTCACGGTATTAGAAACCAGGGTAGGACATGACGTTAGACAGATACAAGAAAAATTGGACGACCTAGAAAGGAGGCGCGTTGGACTAGACTACGGACAGCACGTTAGATTAAACCGGGACGCATTACCGAAGTTTGAGGGACGAAGGACAGAACAGCCCATGGGATTCTTGGATCGACTAGACGAAATCGTAGGGACTGAAAACGAGAGAACAAAACTACAGATCGTGGGGCGACTTTGACGGGCAACGCCGAAAATGGCATAACATCATTCGAAAACAATACGACACGTACGATGATTTTAGACGACTTTTATAGAACAATTTTGGAGCAATACACACCAGACTGACATAAGGACGAATTTAATTACCGGACATTACAGCAGGACTCACGGCACACGCGAAGAATACGCGATTGACAAGTTTAATCAGGCACAACACTTGACACCGAAATTGGGCGAGGACGACATTGTACTACTACTAGCAGGACATATGGAACCGGAAGTTACAAAGGTGGTAGTGGTACAAAATGTCAAGACGTTGAGGGAATTCTTGGGGGTAATGAGAAACTTTGATTTAGCGACAGCACTGGAGGCGAAAACGCGGACGAACTATTGGGAGCAAAACAGGGGTTATAGGGAAGACAGCCGACGACAACCGTACCACGAAAACAGACCTAATTACAGACAGGACAATTTTAACCACGGACATCGGAATCATTGGGGACACGAGGTACATAGACGACCGTATTACAATAGGGATCACAGGGATAATGGATACAATGGACAAAACAGATACCAGCACGGCAACCACGAGGGTGACGGCCGGACGACTGGGGGCGGAATACACCATGGAAACAGCCGGGTGGACAGAGACGTAAACGTCCAGCATATGACGACGAGCGCGATTACAACGGACCCAGATAGGATTGAGGTGGTGCAGATTCACGAGACGCCATAGGAACAAAAAAAAACGCGAATTTTTGGACGACCGACCGCTTAGGAGTAAATATTGACGTGTGTTATAGTATAAGGGATTTATTGTTAAACAGTTACATTTTTAATAAAAAGAATTTGTTGTTTATAAATATTAGTTTAAGGGATTGTGTATATGTTGCTTTAGTTGATAGTGGTTCACAGTTGTCGCTGGTAAATGAGAGTGTGGTAGTCAAACATGGAGAATTTTTAAAGGGACGAATAGGAACAATTGATGGGGTTAATTTATGGTCAGCGATGAACAAAAAGCTAACGACGATTTATAATGTTATCCGTGTACCGATATATATATAGGAAATAAAGAAGCAGGGGATGCAGAGTTTTTAATTACAAAGGGGTTACAGCTAGACTTCATATTGGGTATGGATTTTATAGAGGATTTTGGGTTGAATATAGATGGAAAGGATAGGTCAATTAGGATATTTGATAAAGATAGGTTATGGGTGGTGCCTACGGTTAGTTCAGAATATAGGAATGGAAATGATATAGATAGTACAGGATTAGGAATGATTAAAGAGGATAATTATGGACGGATTGAAGTGCGATTATGTAATATGTTTGCGAGATTAATTAATGATGAACAGATAGGAAAGTGAGTAATGAAATTAAGATGAAGCTAGGGGATTTGTTTAATAAATATATAGGCTTGTTTAATGAAGAGCCAAGATTTGCGAGGCGGTATGTGCATAAGTTGGAGGTCACGGAAGATAGCGGTTTTAATACAAGGGTGTATCCAATTCCGTTTGCCATAAGAAATAGGGTTAAAATAGAGATAGACAAAATGTTAAAAGAGGGTATTATCGAACCAGCGAAAACTCCATATGTGAACCCAGTAGTTATTGTACCAAAACCCAACAAAAGGGATATAAGGATTTGTTTGGATGCGAGGAAGTTGAATGCGATTACGAAACCGCAGTACGAACAACCACAAGGGTTGGCTAATTTGTTGTATAAAGTATATGAAATGAAGATTTTCAGTAAATTAGATTTAAAAAATTCGTTTTGGTTAATTCCGTTGCATGAAGACAGTAAAAAGTTTACGGGATTTAGTATCGAAGGCGAGATTTATATGTTTTCTGTAGTTCCGTTTGGTTTAAGTAGTTCTTCAGCAGCACTTGTAAGGGCTATGCAGAAGCTGTTTAACGAATATGAATGTTTTTGTTCGCATTATGTGGATGATTTGTTGATTTTTTCAAGGAACGAGCAAGAACACCTGGAGCATTTAGAAAAGGTGATCCAACGACTGGACGAAGGGGGTTTGAAGCTGAACGTAGAAAAATGCGCCAGGATTTAAAAGGTGCGTTTTATACAGAGTTAGCGTTAAAATATCCAAATTTTAAAGACGATTTTATTTTGAGGACGGATGCGTCGAAATATGCAATCGGGGCCGAGTTGGTGCAGATTCAGGATGTTTGTGGCAGATATCTAATCCATCTGTCGTGATGCTCCTGTGTCGCCAATCGTAGATATTTTATTACCTCTCGTATATAACGTTCGCATGGATTAGCTTTCGGATGCCGTATGCTGCTAAATGATACTTTAATATTTGCCCTATTTAACCCGTTCCTGAATCTTTGATTGTTGAAATACGTCGCGTTGTCTACCAAAATCCTTTCCATCTTCCCGACCTGGCTTTCAAATTCTCCAATCGACTGCAATGCATGCACCGTGTTACTTCGTCTTGCCGGAAATAATTTGACAAATTTAGAAAAAACGTCTACCATCACCAATATGTGTCGATACCCCTGTTCACTCGTAATCAGGTTGCTTAAGTAATCAATCGCTACTAATTCCAACGGTCCATTTACGCTCACGTTCATTGGCGTATTCTGCAACACCACGTTCTTGTCTTTACCTAGAATACAAATTTCACACCGATTTATCCTTTCTTTAATCACCGTGATATCATTTCTTGCATAAAACGCCTCTCTAAATACCAAAAATGTTTTTCTGATGCCTATATGTCCGAATTTTAAATGAATTTCGTCTATAATTTCAACAGCCATGTCTCTTGATACCACTACCAGCTCTGCATCCCCTATCCTTTTTACCACAAACTGCCCTACGATGGTAAATCCCCGGTACTCTTCCATATTTTCTCTTGTTAGTTTCTCGCGTATCGAGCTCACCTCACTGTGCCTCTGCGTCTCTATAAGCTTGGCGTTTGTCCACCGACCAACATCCCTGAACTCCTGCAAAGCAATTAAACAACCCTTTACGTTTTGATTCGATTCCACCTATGAATAGCGTACCGAGTTCGGTTACGAAAACATGTCCGGTAACATTGATGCGAAGGATTATACCAGCTAGACCATGGAGGGAGGAAGTCGAGATACAAGACATAACAGAGCTGTTAGGTAGTGCTAGACGTAGAATTGAAAGGATGCAGCGTAGGGACATCGAGCGAAGGTGTAGGAAAATTAAAAAAAGAACGACTTTTGGAATAGGGGATCTGGTAGTAGTAAAACGATTAAGGGTTTCAAACCGCGACAGAAACATTTGCGCGAAGTTGTTGTTTCCTTATGAAGGGCCATACAAGATCACGCGTATTTTTGCTGAAGGAAATACGTTTGAGCTAGATAATATGACAGGGGGATATCGCGGGCGTTTTCACTTGGAGAATTTATACCCATATAGAGTAGTACAGGAAGAGGGTTTAGTAGGATAGGTTATAATGTAGTTCATGCAACGGAAAGTTTAGTTTTTGTTTTTTTTTGTTATTGTCGTATAGTATAGGTTAGAATATAGCGTAGTATGATAGATGTGAGAGAAAGGCGAATAGGGGTTGCCAAATTGAAATGAAACAACGAAAGAGTGATTTTAAATAAAAATTAGAAATTTTTGCACACCAGGGGAAGAGAAAAACATACGAAATTTCCAATTTCATTCAAAATCAGTGGGGCCAATATTATGTAAGGGGGGGGGGGTACAAGGCTTCTAAGGGTAGATTTGTGTTAAAAGGGGTGTATGCCAAACAACAGGGTTAATATATATCAGATCTAATAATTTAAAAAACTATATTTTGCTGTACTTTACATATGCTAAAGTATGTACCATTTTAGTTTGAAACATATGTGCCAAAAGGTAGACAACATGACTTTATGACGTTGATACAATGCACGGTACTTAAGGTTTTATACTGAGTTGATAATTTATGAGCCAGTGAAAGTACATTTGCCGTCGGAAAGCCGAACGCATTTATGGATATCTGCAACCAACAAAGCGTCCAGGTCGTGTGTAAATTATTTTGGCTTTTCTTTTAATAGAATCAACTTTTGGACGAATTGTAAAATCAAAATTAAAAGTGAATAGAAATATAAAAGGTTATTGGAGAATTGTGAAGTGTTTTTGGACCAATAGTAGAAATTAAGAATATTATAAAGACTGTAGTGAAGGTATTTTGGACACGAAAGGAAAGACGAATTGTTATTGGATATTGTATGTTTTAGAATTGTAATTCAAGTAAGCTAAGATTGTTGATCTTATCGCTAAGCGAAATAAATAAAAAAAGATGCTAATTTCGATTATGTTCAGATAAAGACGTGTTTTACAAAACCTGCGTTAAAAGTTGTACAAATATTTATTGAAATAAAAGTTTTTGAGAATTAAAGAGTATAATTTAGTCAAAGTGAAAGTAATAAGAAGCATCGAGAGTATAAAGGCAACGAGTATTAAAGAAGATTTGGAGTGGTTAATAGTGCGACGGGAAAAGCGACGATTTATTTAGGTTTGAGCAAGATTGGTGTTGGTTTTAGGTAGATTTGGTTAAACGGCAGCAGGAGATTTGAGTGGATATATAAGGCAACGACGATATTGATAATTTTTGGAGTGATTTGAGCAGATTAACGGCAGTAAGGACATCGTGTGGATATTAAAGGAATAGCAGGACAAGGATTGTTTTAAAATAGGACGGCTGGATTGATTTGGATTGAGCAAGGAGAGGATTGATTGGAACTACGAAGTAGAGAAACAGGAGATCAGTATATTACGAGGAAGAATTAACGCAGGGGAAGTAGATACAACGGTTTTTTTTAAATTCTAAATTGGGGTAAAATTATTTCAGATTTGGGGTCAACGAAATTGGTTAAGAACACCTGGAGGCGATACGCAAGTGGACTACGATTGAGAATCCTTGTGAAGGTGCGTACGGTGTATACGATCTTGAGCCAGCAGTTAAAAGAAGGCCTTCAGCGCGGTATAATTCAGGTAAGTACCGTGAATATCTTAAAACGTCAAAATTAAAGTCATAAATAGTATACATAAATTAATTTGGCACCAAGCAACATTGATCTGTTAAAATTTGGCATATATAGTAAATCAGTGCATTAAAAAAGTGGTAAAACAATCGAGGGTGCAGTTTGGTTGGGTAGTGCACATCTACTCACGATTGAACTCACGGTGAGTAAGGTGAACGCCCTGAGATTAAGGTTTCATATAGTCGAGGCATAATATATAGTAAACAGTAAATAGATAACCAACCAAACGTTGCTAAAGCACCTCAAATAGAAGTCATTTATTGAATACTAAAATAGGGACGACGACAAAAGTCGTGTAGCAAATTTTGTTTAAATAAATAAAGTAGTAAAGTTTATAATCATATATATTTATTATAAATAAAAATAAAAGGGTGGAGGGGTGGAGTAAACAAGCAAAAGTAAAGAAGTAGGCAGAAGAATATATATATATATATATATATATATATATATATATATTAGTTATATGATTTTTTAGACATCTATGTACAGATTATCTCCAGAAGTATCATCGTTGTCTGTTGTACTTTCAGATTCAACATTTATAACAATTTGTTCGACAAGTTCTTCAGCTAAGTCATCCAATTTCCACGTCCCTTCTTCTTCCTTAATTATATGATTAATACAATTAACCCAATGTTCTTCACTTATGACTGCAATCCATTCATTCAGAAGCATCTTCACGTTGTTAATTTTAAAAGTAAAATTGTTGATAGCTACATGTTGCTCAATTTGAGTCCAAATCAGCTCAATTGGATTTACATTGTTGTGGTATGGATGTAACATTAACACAATTATGCCAGAGTCTTTCACAATTTCATCAACAACATAAGGTGTCGAGTGAACCAGTGAGTGCTGCTTTACTAAGGCCAATAGGTCAGCTTTTAGTAGCACTTTTGTAGCTACAATGTGCTTTGCAGTCATCCAATTATAAATTTGGTGTATCCGCCCGTTCTGATTTGAAACCTTTTCGACCTTGACGCTGTGACAAGGAACATTATCAAGCACGATTATACTGCCATTATCAAGAAGAGATAATACACGTTTTAACCAAGTTGTAAACACTTTACCAGTCATGCCTTCGAGATAATCTCCTAAAATAATAAATATAAATTCAGGGTTTTAAGTTGTTTGTTGTGTTTATACGCTATCTGTTTTCTTAGATTAAAAGTTTAAACATGCACCATCAACAAATCCTACCCATGCGTGCACAATTAACCTCTTGCTCTTGCCAGAGTGATCTCATATACAAGTCAATAAACCTTCGATTAGTGTATGCCTTAATATTTTTACAATGGCGTCTTACCACACCTTGTTCTTTACATTTCCAGCATTTGCCCGTGTTTCATCAAGATAAGAAATTCTTTTGCCTTTAGCTCTATACTTTTTAATTGCAGTTAAATATTTTCCGTTTTTGTAAAAACTAACAGAGTTATTTTCATATACTTTCCTTTTTGTCATTAACTTAAACAGTTTATATAATATATAGCTTATGCATCTTAAATGGTATCTTATAAATTTGTAGTATAAGATTGGAATTTTCAGCTTGCTTAACTCAGAGGAACATAGATTTTTAAATCACAAAAATCCTTCATTTTGTAATTTTATGATGACGTTATAAATAGATAGAGTAGAATTTATTAAGAAAAGTCCGTAGGTCATCATGCGAGTTACATATCCCCCAAATCCAATATATGTATAATTAAATGGAATTATTGAATCTTAAGTTAACTTGCAACATTGTATAGTTCAAGGATAGATAATAAAAAGTTAACAGAAGTCAGACAGATGACATGAGAACGGATGTGAATACAATGTATTCCAGAGGTAACCTGACTCTGCAGGTGCAAGCCACAATAGACTATAACAAACTTATTGTTAGAATTAAGATTGCTACTTTGTATTAATGAATAAAGAAATACGCAGACATGGATCTGCAGTTCTCACGAGAAATGTGTGGGGCAGGGACAACATAAATACTCTAGAGAGTCCAAGGAGGTCAGTCAGTCTAGAATCTCACAACTTTAGCATTGTTGGTTGTTCAGGCTACTCGCCATAAATTAATTCAATTAATAATTAATTTCAACTTAGAATATTTCGAACAGTTTTTGTAAATTCAACTTCAATTTGTAATTTCTGTATAAATAAAATATTGTTAGAAGAGTTTTAGAAGAAGATTTTTTAAAAAGGCCGCTCCCAAGGCCTAAAACCTAACTTGCGCACACCGCTAAAACGGTGTCAGATTAGTCCATTGTTTATAAATAGGCGTGTTCGTTCAGCATTTTAGTGGTGTAGATAAAATGCTGTTAAATGTCAATTGACATTTGTGACTGACATTCTATACTTATTTCTTACGCTTTCATAATTTTCTTTCTGTATCTTTGTGTTTTATGCCTAGCTTATTCGCAATGTTAATTTAAACCACCAACAAAATAGAACTTGATTTTAGAATATTTACTCTATAGGAACCCTAAAAATTATTAAACCCACTTCGCCACTGACTTTCAATGTTTGCGCATATGTCAAATGACGGTACATGCTCTTCTTAAATAAATTCTACTATACCCTTATTATAAATCAATTTTTCGATTCGTCGAGGTTTCAAGAACATACCCATAGGAGAGACACTACCGTTGTGCAGTTCAATGTTCAACTGTTAGTGTAGGAATGATTTGTAATTTGGACCTTAGGTAGTTAAAATTTGAAGGCAAATTAGGATGATACACGTGTCTTACACTGTTCTAAATTCGAACAAGTACAAATTAATTTGATTAGTGTATGTGGTAATGCTTATTCTGTATTACAGCGTATTTTTATTTTATAGAATCTCCTTATCTTAGGTAAGGCATGTTTTGTTGCATATACCATACTTTGAACATACTTATTTTAGGTATTAATTAACTAATCATGTCTGATATACGAGATTGGTTTAATAATGTACCATTGTTTACACGGTACTGGTTGGCTTCCACAGTTGGTTTTACATTAGCTGGGCGATTTGGATTACTTAAACCACAGAATCTTATACTTTTATATGAGCCATTGAAAAATTTCCAAATTTGGCGTTTAGTAACATGTGTATTTTATTATCCTCTAAGTCCTTCTAATGGATTTCACTTTTTGATTAATTTGTATTTTTTATATAGTTATTCGACCAGACTTGAAAATGGTAAATTCAAAATTTATTTTATGTGTGTATTTTATGACTGCTTGTAGGACATTTTGGTGGCAAGCCCGCAGATTATTTATTTATGCTGTTGTTTAACTGGTTATGTTGTTTAATCATAGGATTAATACTTGAACTTTATGTAAGTAAAATTTTAAGTGACCTCATTGTATACAAAGTTGTTCGGTAATGAAACTCATAGAAGTTAACGGACACTGTCACAGGCATAATGAAGATCAAACTAGACTTGCGTGTTTCATTTACGACTACACTGATTATAATAAATTAAGCGCCGAAAATGAAATAGTTGCAGAACTTGGTTTGACAAGTTTTTGATAATTCATAAAGACATTTTTGTACAGAAGAAAATGTTATGAAAACTGGATTTTCTCAAAATAATAAATTTGGCTTTCTGCTTTTCTTAAAATTGAATTTGAGCTAAGAATTTTTATTTTATTTATGTATAATAAGAAACATACAGACTTCATAGCCTCATGTTTCTTAAATTAGCAATACAAGAAATGAAAATCATAATAAGTAAAAAAAAACAACAAGACAACAAACAAAAATAAAGTTACCAGTACCTATAAGTACTAAACTCTGAATATTATGGATGGGTATGACATTCAATCAACAGCTTGGAAACCATGACCAACTGTTTGAAATTGCCTAATTGATTACTATTATTAACTATTGTTTGTAACCCGCACAGCTTGTATTGTCAAGTACTTAACAACTGGCGCTTTTAATGTTTTTTAGCTTTAAGAATCACTATCAAACTTGTTAAATTAACATTATTTATGGAAATGCTGCAGATATTAACTGAAGCACTAACAATTATCTTTTACTCATTGATCTACACCTTAGGTTTGGGAGATCCATGCATGTACATTTTCAGCATGGGGGATCATTGAGTATGAGACTAGGTTAGGTTACAATTCTAAAAGTTTTTAAACTAAGAAAGAGATTTTTGAGTGGCTTACAAACCTGCATAAGAAGAGCTTGTCACTTTCGAAGCTAATGGCATATGATTGCAAAGAAGTGCAGATTGAGCTACTACTGTAAAATAAGCTGATAATAGCGATCAATCAGTTACTGTTATGTATTCAAATCGTTTGACCCCCACCTTACATGTTAACGTCTGAACCCAAGCAATTTTTTTAATTTTCTTTTGTTCTTAAATTCTGGGGTATTTACAAAACTTTTGTGTGGGCGATTGAAAAACATGCCCTTCAGAACGATTTTCATATTTTTTTTGTTTAAAGTGATGGGTAATGAAACCTTGCCTTAGCTCAAAACTCATTGATAGTGTTTTCGTAATGAACTCAAAGTAAACAGTATAAATGATGTGTTAAAATAAGCTTTGTCAATAGGTATGAAGATCTGCTTCATCTATTTATTGATTGCAGGAATTGAAATAATGAGTCTTCTGTAATAACGATGGTATATTCATTTGAATAGTATATTCTTATTGAGTGTCAATGCTGGGTTTCAAGTACTTATAATAAATGCGATAGACATTTTATATATAAGGTTTATAATAAAAATACTGTTACGGACGAATGAAACTTTAAATTATTAAATTTCGAATTGTCCAGAAAGGGGGAAGAATCCTCTAACAAATTGAGAATGCACTGTCTAACTATAGTGGTGCGGGAGTTGGCCCCTATAGCAATAAAGAAAGAAATAGAAATAAAATCGAAAAATGTAAAAATTAGATAGGTGCAATTTCAAGCTATGTTACCTATAACACTTACCTTGAACGGCCTTCAATACTGTCTTACATTTATGGAGACCAACACGTCTGGTGTAGTGATAGTTCTCTGGATAACAAGTATTCTCGGAGATCCTAATTAAGTTTTGCCTCATGTGAAAACAGCCACTTTCAGCTCACTTTGTCACATAAATTTATTTGAATACAGCATCATAACATTATTTCTATAAACAGGTACATACACAGAATTGTGAAATTCCATAAATCAATTCACTTGTAATTAGTTAAAACATTTAACGATACTATTATAGTAATTTAAAGCATGTCCTCAATCCTTCATATAAAATTGCAGTGTCCAAGTTTTGTACATCTAATAAAATTTATGCTATATCTTACACTGATGGTGGACGTTATATAACTTCATCAATATTTAATTGAACAAGTATCATGCACAAATACCGTCAACAAAACAATAGGAACAATTCATAAATAGCTAATAAGCACACTGGGATGCTAGTTTAAATAAGGATTTCCATTTTGCCAGGCTCGAGTTCATGTTGCAAAAGGATCTTTTAATTTCCAATCAAGTTGGTATGGAACCATACTGTCCAAATTAAGTATCAGGTCCTTGTTGATTTTGTTTGGTTGTCAGCACGTTGAACGCCCGGTTGCTAATTTCGTGGCCAATACAGTTCTTGGACTTTCCTTTATCAACGATAACCTTCACGTTTTTCTTGTTACCGGCTCGCGAATAATTAATTAATTGTTTTTGTCTGCTCGTAATCCTCTCCCACTCTATATGCCTTTGAGGGTACATCATTGTATCACTGTTCTCGTTACGAGCTTACTAGTATCACGTGAAAAATGCACGATTAATGCTATCATAAATACTCAACAATCCTTGATTTGGATACATTGTAGTCTCCTAACATTGTATGGTACTTGATTAGTACGTTGAGTGAGATCATTTGTAACCTGATGTGCGTGAATTTCACTACATAAGCATCTACGTGTAAGTGATTAAACTACATTGTAATGATATACTATTATCTTGTGTGGTGGTTAATTTGTATAATAACTACAGGTATGTCCCTGTAACTTGTTTTGCTGAATTCTACAAAAAATTGTAAAAGCTCTTCTATTTCTGGGGTAATAATTGTATGAAACATGCTTATTGATACACCCACTATTATTTACGCCTTTAATTATTCTAACAGCTTTCTTAAAATAACATGACCATACGATGAAAATTTACTACCATAATTGATTAGTTTACCAACTAATGTTGATAGTTACTCATGCGTATATCTTTGTATTCGAAATTGTAGAACATAATTTTAAAATCTGTCTTCTTTTTTGCGGCTTTGAAATAATTTATTGACCTGAGTTACCTCCAATTATGTATTATACAAAAAATATAACTATGGTTTACATTTATTGCGTGAATATCTTTTATATATAAATAAAATTATTGAAATGTCATGCTTAATGAAAACTAGTTGTTGCATAATCGTCGTTATTGCATATATAGGAGGCTAGGACAGTATGTAATAAAAGTTAAAAATTTAATTTAGCCTTGAGTTTGTAGAAAAAAACGATAGTTGTTTTTTTCTATCTAAAAGATTTTTGAAAGAAAAGTTGTAAATAAAAGATAATTTTCCTGAATAGTTGAAATAATGGTTGGTTGCATTCATTTGCTATATTGAACAACCCTAGAATCATTTATCATTGTGGGTAGTGTTGATAGTGATACAGCACTAGTATTGCTGAAATCATAGTATACATGGTGCATCCATATTTATTCGACACCTTTTAAAATTAATTTCTTTCTTTTTAATCTGGTTTCTATCTAAGATAACATGAATGCAACTATTGTAAACATGCAAATTAGAGAAAACCGGAAGCTTGATAGGTCACATAAGTAGACGATGCAAGCTGCCTGTGGACACAATACAAGGTGTGAGACATCTATTATTAAATTTACCAAGCTAGTCCAACTGGGCGATTCTATTCAACATGCCAGACAGTTAGACGGTAGTTAAAAATGAAGCTTAAAAATCTTGCTTAATGCGGCTGTATGTGAGATACAGCCACCTAATTTTGTAAATTGCTTAACTCTCCTGATATATTTTTATGGGAACATTGAACACTTGATAGTCATTGCACACACTTCATATTTACTAATAAGAACAATGACACGGTTGTATTGATGTCAACGTTATTACATAAATTTGTTTTTGCACTGACTATCATTTGTTTTGTATC
The DNA here is from genome assembly GCA_036346225.1 of Platerodrilus igneus. Taxonomy (NCBI): domain Eukaryota; kingdom Metazoa; phylum Arthropoda; class Insecta; order Coleoptera; family Lycidae; genus Platerodrilus; species Platerodrilus igneus. The sequence goes on along the minus strand of JARFIW010000089.1, from coordinate 19,322,965 downwards.
AGTTGTCTTGACTATTCTTCTTTGGTATTATTAGTTATTTCGATTAATATCCTCTAAAGTATTGTGAAAAGTCATAATACATATTTTATGTTTAATCCATATTTAAGACCTTCATTAATAGTCAAAAATGCTTTTGACAATAAATATTGCCAGCTGCAATAATAATGATTTAAAAGGTAATTTTTATTATACAAATAAACTCATATTAAAAGTGATTGCGAATTTAGCTAATGTCTATTGTTTATATGATTGTAATGGTCAGGACTATAGAATAATTTGTGTCTTGTGAGTTAGGTGATGCTTTACTTCCCATAAGGTGTCTGTATTAGATATTACAACTTTGCTACTCCTGTCCTGATGAGCCCCAATTAGGACGAAACTCGTCGACAGGATGCCCTCGTTGCTGAATTTGAATGACTTGTCAATAATTCCTTTTACTTTGTATATATATATATATATATATATATATATATATATATTGCAGTGGATTCCTCTAAACCTATCGGGATCCTCTTCGAGTGCCCAGTGATAGGGCCGTCATAAAATTTTCTGAAAATAAAAAAAATATCTTACAATACCTTAGGAACGCCTCCTTATTACTGCACACCTCGGCTAGCTCTAAAATCTGCTTCTTGGATACCAACCATCCTAAATTCACTCCTCTCGTATACAGTCAAATGAAATTACCACTCAAATAATGCAACAACACATACAACCTTTTTATTTACACATATTAATAAGTTTCCATTAGTAAGAAAATATTTACACATTTGTATATACAGTTTGATAAAAATGTTACCATCTCAATCTTTAAATCTTTTAAAAATTCATGATTTTTAATATATATATATATATATATATATATATATATATATATATATATATATATAAATATAAATCTAAAGACCCGTTTACTCCATACAACAACATTTGTATGTCATTAATAAACATTTTTAAATCATCAATATCATAAGTCCGGTACATATACCCCTTTAAATGAGTTTTTATGGTAATAAAATACACCCCCAATAAGTCAAAACACTCAAGCACAAAATATCAGCACAAATGCTCAAGCAAAAGCAAGAAATTAATTTTCTTTACCTGGAGTAGGCTTCGTCCATCGTTACCTTTGAAGATGTGTTCCAAAACCCTTGTCGTTGTGTCTATACACTTCGTGCTTATACTTGGATCCAACTCATGTCCACTAGCTATCCAAATCTCTGCAACCCTTTTAGTATTTCTACCTGGATAATGGTCTCGACCAAGCTTAACTTTCCATAACCACTACTTTCACGCATACTAGTTTAAAACTTCTCGATTCGCTTACCATGTACCATCCCATCCTTAGATTGTATCGTATAGTAACAGCACCTTTGATATGCTAGCACCCACTTGTGCAAATCACACTTTTAATACATTTCTGGTACGTTATTAACAGCTTACACACTTTTAAATAGGATGCTGTCTAATAATTCAACTAATAAGCGACAGTCAGTACAATGTAAGAGCACGTAATAGCAAATACGTAAGAGATCTGAGCGATATAAGATCTAAGAGAGCTTTACTACTTCTCCCAGTGTATTTATATGCGTTTCAATACTCCTCATGGACCCTCTTTTTATCGAAACGCTTATTTTCCACAGCCGATTCTCAAAATTTTGTTCGTAACGAACTTCAAGTCTGAAAAATTCCAAGTTTACCCGGCTTTACCATGAACTTCGCTTAACCACATCTAACCGACGTGAGCTTCTCAAAACTTCTAGCCTTCGACCAATTATATTGCTTTCCCTCGTTTTAATGTTCAGCCCCCCTAGCTACCTTTCTTTGTTTCACCCATATTTATTGTCTTTTTCAGAACCCCTCTCAAGCTACAGAAAATCGATATTGTGGTTGGCCTCCAAATCTACTGCGTATTTTAGAAATGTATATTAACCAACGTTTTAGTATACGTGTTTTCTGTCTGTCTATAGATATTTCATTTCACTTCGTCTTCAAAGCATTTGTTATTTTAGCAGCTTGTCGCACCGACCGTTACAAACAATTCTATAGAATTTTGTTCCAACATATATTTCAGTTCTTTGAACTTGACATTTAACTATCAGGTGTTTATTTGAAGCAAATTGTCCATTTAAAATTATAATTCGAGTTTTAGCATTTCTTAGGATTTGTATAATGAACGTTTCGTTTATTTAAATGGAAAACATACGTTTAAATTATTGATTTTCTATACTCAAAAGCTCCGTTTCTTGTCCAATGCGCTTGATTTAAAATATTACAAGTAATTATGCGTATCCATTCTTAACCTATAATTTCCACGACAATATGTGTGCGTGCATGCGGGTGGGTGGCTGCGTGCGTGTGGGTGTGCGTGCGCGTGTGTGTGTGCATGCGTGTGTGTTTTTTTATTTGCAGTTGCAATATCTTTATTTCAACATAAATAAGTTACATTACTAATAAATACATGCACTGCATTCTCAATACCAATATCTTCCCGTGGAACCGCAATTAAGCATATCTTCACGAGAAGTGGTTTTTGCTCATACGCTCTTCTTTGAGGATTAGATTAAATAGAATGAGTAATTGGTTGTTCCATTATTTGGATCTGTCCGTCTCCTATAATTTTCTTTTTTTTAACCTCAATGATAATGGCGTTTTATTAAATTTTTCGTACATCCCACTGTGACTTTCTGCATCCTAAAATGATTGACTTGGTACTCGAATGAAAATTATGTATATAATTGTATTATGTATTTAACGCTTCTCTCCTTGTATTGTCAATTTGTTGCAGTTCTTTAATTACCATTGCAGCAAATATGTTAACTGCTGATCATACTTCTTTTAATTCTACCATTTTCTGGAGCAATGTATTTGGGCTTAGGTTTATTTTTGTAAGAGCAGTTAGTTTCTCACGTGGTTCGTTCAATCGTGGGCAGTGAAAAAATACGTGTTCTGCATCTTCAAGAACGTCAGTGCACATTGGACAATTAGGAGTTGTATCTAATTTAAATCTATAGAAGTATGCTCTAAAGCACCCATGACCACTTAGAAGTTGGGTTAGATAAAAGTCTAATTCTCCATGACATCGATTGAGCCTTTGTTCTATAAGTGGTATCAAATGGTATGTCCATCTACCCTTCTGCGATGTATCCCAACATTGTTGCCATTTTGTTATTAATTCTGCCTTTTGTGCGGTATGCACATATTACTCGTAGAGTGCTTAATCTATACACGGAAGAAATTTTACGGCAGTTCGATTTTATTTTTACTGCATTAGCCCAAATAGGAGCTCCATATAAGATCATAGATGTAACAACCGATGCCAAAAGTAATCTTCTACTAGTTTTTGGTCCACCAACATTAGGCATTATTCGTGAGAGTATTGTTGTTGTGTTTGCTGCTTTTTTGCTTACGTAGGACAAATGTTCTTTAAATGATAATTTGTCGTCGATCTTCACACATAAGTAATGCACACAGGGACTAGAAGTAATTTCGTGATTACCTATATGCAGGTTTATTGTTTCACGTATCTTTCTGCTAGACACAAGAACGAATTCAGTTTTTTCTGCAGTTAGTTCAAGGTTTAAACTTTTTAGATATTGCCTAATTATTTCCACAGATTCATTGCAGATTTGAACGATTTCTTCCTTTAGCTTTGCGTTGTGTTGTCGTGCGCGTGTGCTGCGCGTGATGCGAAATGCGCGGTGTGCATGTTGTGTGTGTGTGATTGCAGCTGTGTGGGCTGTGTGTGATGCAAGTATGTATGTAGAATTCATTTTCTCTACTTTTAACCATTTTGTTGCTAACTATGGGAAGTTGTATAACATTTTTGGTGATATTGATCAAAACTTTATTGGTGCATATTTTACATTATATGAATTCTACAAATTTGATAGCAAAAATGCGTATACTGTTTATCAAAAGACGTTACATGAAGTTGAAAAATGACGCTCTATATTCCTGTTTATAAACAACTTTGGCAAACTCTGGGAAGCAAGTATTATTTGAAACTTTGTTAAATTTTGAGAAGAAGAGCTTTGACTCTCTTTTCCTCTAATGCTAAAGGTTATGATGCATTTGACCCTGCAGTTATTTAATTGGAGGAAGTTTACTTCTCTAGCAGATCCAGAAGTACTACACTTTCAAGTGAATTAGCTAAGTTGTTATCAGTATTTAAAAAAAAAAGTATGTCAGGTATTTGGCAGAGATGGTTTAGAGAATATTTCTTTAAGAAAACTGTATATTACATAATTGTAGTCATTTGTTTATTGTAAATACTCGTGTTAGTTATTGATCGTTTAGAGTCTTTTAAAGAATGTCGGTATGTTAACTTCTTTACCTTATTTTAAATTTTGAATGCTTTACCACTACAAATGTAAGTAACGTTTCCTCATTGAAAACCTAACCAGCTTTATACTGCCATAACTCTACACAAGTTTTCACTCAAGTCTAGAAGAAAATTTAGCTTTATAATATCATTAAATGCTGTATTTTTGTTGGACATTGTATGAGTTTCAACATTTTACGCAAACTACCATCCTGCATGTAATGTCAAACACTAAGTTCCTGAATTTCACACAGGACTGACTTGTATTATGCCTCGATCTTTATTATGTGCAACAAATTTAATATTTGTTTGTTGCAGTTACTATTGGATCCAATGGTACTGTCCGTATTATATATATGGTGTCAGCTGAATAAAGATGTAATAGTTAATTTTTGGTTTGGGACTAGATTTAAAGCTCAATACCTTCCTTGGGTATTGTTAGCATTCAATCTTGTTATTTCTGGTGGTGGTGCCTATGAAATAATTGGAATTTTGGTGGGCCATTTGTATTATTTCCTTGCATTTAAATATCCTCTAGAACATGGCGGACCTTTACTAATACAAACACCTGCAATTCTAAGAGAATGGTTTCCAGACAATGTTGGTGGTGTTTATGGATTTGGACGAGCACCTGAAAGACCCGCTGGAGGACCACAGGCACCTGGTCGACCAGTAAATAGAGGTGGAATGTTTAGAGGACACAACTGGGGACCTGGAAATGTACTTGGTGGAAATTAGAAAATAGACGTTCGTACATTTTAATTATAGTTATTACAGTGAACTTAAATAATGACAGAAAATATGACTTTTCATCGAAGTATCCTCAGTACAATATAAGTGAAAATTTGTATCGTCAGTTTTGTTACTCGAAATCAAAAAGCGGCTAGTTATTAAACAATATTGAGATATCATTGCGCAGATTAGAAAACATGAAATATTTTTTATGATCATTGTTTAATGTGTATAAAAATTTTGTGAGAATTTTATTGATGCTGTGTTAATATTTACAATTTTTCTATTTTATAATCCATATGGTGTAAAATATACAAGAACCAACCAAAAAGCAGTTTATATTTTAGTTGATCCTAATCTTTAAATTACATCTATTTAGTCCATACATGCTCAAACAGAAAAGTGAAATCAGTAAGTTTTAAAGGAATTACATTTTGATTAATAAATTTTACCAAGTGCTAAATACTACATATTTAGAGAATATTTTGATTCCAAATGATTACGCACGTGTGGTACTATAAGATCATATAGGAAACCCTTTATAACAACTAAATTCATAAACCTTAAGATCATTAACTTATACAAATTATGTCGGTAAATGGTTTCCAAGTTGCATATTCTTGTTGCTCAACTGTAACTAGTGTTTAGGGTACAAAATAAAATTTAGGTATTGAATATTCTTTGCAACTGTGTGATATCCAGTAAATGGGTTAAGAAACTTGCATTGTATGATATGCTGTCACCACAGGCACTGTATTTCATTCTTGTGGTAAATCAGTTTCTGTAGCAGTCTACCTGTTACCTGTATGACATAAGTTGACCTATTCACAACCAAATGTCTGTGATGTCATACTCTCGCCGCCTCTTTCGCTTTCCAACTCTCATTCTGTCTCTCTCGTTTTCTTTCGGTTTCCCTCAAACTCTCCTCCCTTCCCCTCTCTCTGTCTGTATTTCTCTCTTCCCATCCCCACTCTCTCTCAGAGAATCTTTCTCTTTCCAGCTCTCACCTCTCTCTCTTGCTTTCTTTCTGTTTCCCTCAAACTCTCCTGACCTTCCCCTTTCTCTGTCTGTATTTTTCTCACTTCTCGTCCCCACCCTCTCTCTCCCTTAGAAACAAATATCAGTTAAAAATTTTTATATTGTTTGTTTGAGAAATGTTAGGTGAGTATTTTTCTCAAAAATATACTCCCTCGTTCGGATGAGGTAAAATGTAGGTGCCATGTGTGTGTGTGTGTGTTGTCACACATGCTAAAGATCCCTACCTTGCTTGGAACTGCAAGGGTTCTGCAAAATAAAAAATTTCCAGATAAGATGAAAAGCTTGCTTCCTGGTCAGAGTAGTACCTTCGGGTGGAGCATTGAGAAAATCAAATGAAGTGTGTAGTAATTCAGCACTTGTTCCTTGATGTTGATGCTAGTGGTAAAAGTAGCAAGATTTGAAACCAAAATTGTCTATGGCTATTCTAGACTCTAAAATTTACTTTAAACAATATGGAAGTTAAATATTATTTACTGTTTGACTTCCTAAGTAATTGAGTTTGTTGGCAAACAGAAAGTAATATTTTGAAGAAAAAGAGGCTGTGTTAGTCTCGAAAAAGAATGATCAAAGTTTAAAAATATGACTTGAAAAAATACTGCAAAATAAAATATGTTGCAGTTTGAAAACTTACATTTTTTCTACTCCTACTTTTAAAACAATGGGTAAAGAAGTTAATACCGGGTGGATTATAAAAGCGCCCCAACCAATTACTCCATTAAAGATAGATATGACCATACCTCTTGGAACAAAGTTGCACACTTTATTGTCATCTTTTTTTGGGATACATGGTCAATCAATGCTGCTTCGTATTTTACCGGAAGTGATATGAATTTCAGTTTTTCTAACTGGAACACACTATATATTTTATTATTTTTGGATTCTTCATTAAATTGTCTTTCAAAAGGCTGAATCAGTGTCATGTGCCTAAAAGCAATAGTTAGTGAGATATTCGTCAATTAATGTATTTAGTAAAATAGGCAGTGGAAAATAATATCAAATAATTTTGACAAATGTCGTTAGTTCACATGTTCTCTTAGTGTTTTTATACGGTTTGCTGTTAATCATGGTTGACATTATGTTAACAGACTTGATCGAGTATATTTTTAATGCATTAAAGATAGTGGGAAAGCATTATGTCTTTACATTGAGCAGTTTCCAATGAGAGTAGTTCCAAATCGTAGAGAATGTAGCTGACTCAAAGAAAGTTTGGGGCTTTTAGAAAATCTAATCCAATTTTGAATAGATACAGAATTAGATATTCTTCTGAGTGTTGAAGGAATTCCAAAAACATTAACTCGAGAAACTGTAGGTAACGTTGGTTCATCTAGTGCAAACAACTGTACAGAATATACTTAAACATCAAATTTAAACCGTATGGGCCAGAAAAAGTACAAGCCATAGAAGAAAATGACAGGTCGAAAATTGCAATTTTGTAATTTCTATTTAAATATGGTTGCATGAGATCACTTTTATACAAAAATTATTTGGCTGGATGAATGCACTTTCAATAATAATGACATTTTCTGTAGAAATATTCACCGCTACTGGAGCCAGGAAAATCTCACAATTGTTGTTGAAACTAATTATCACTGGAGATTAGTATCAAATATGTTGTTTGGCATTTTAGGTAATCGACTGATGGGTCCTATTTCATAGATGGGCTGCCAAATCAAAAAGATATAGTAAACTGTTGACTACAGAAATTGTTAATTTTGATGACAACTTGCTTCTCCGCTGAACAAATTATACTGTATTTTCACCAAGATAGGGCAATGTCTCATCACTCTAGAATTAATATTGACTGGTTAAATGCCTAATTTGATGTAGGATGGACTGGGATAAATGCACCAGTTAGGTGACCTGCATGATCGCCCGATCTAACATTCCTTCATTTTTGGTTATGGGGTAACAAGTTGTTTATTTCATACGTTCCAAAAATGAGGAAATTTTGAGTCAGTGAATAAACTACGCTTGTTACGAAATACCACCAAACTTTATATTGAATATCGCCAGTGTAGTAGCTAGAAGGTATGGCCGTTGTGTTCAACAGAGGAGTGGATTGTTTAAGCAATATCTGCAATAAATTAACTTTAGTCGTTTGCGTGTCTTGTTACACCTTTTAGGTTATTATGCATAAAATTACGGCTTTCAGTTCTCACGTATTGTAGGAGAATAACCTACAATTTTATCATATGTATTCCGTCAAACATGCATTTTCTCACATCCAGAGGAATGTGGTTATCACTCTAACCAATGAAAATGGTTGACGGTTTGTAAGGACAATGACAAGTTCATGAGAAAGGTGCATTTTAGCAAGGACTTTTTTATCTTCAACTATCGTACGGAATCGACATATTAAACGGAGTGCATGTTGAAGTACAGAGAAGTTAGCCCTTTTGAATAATCCCTTACCTCTTCCATATCTATCTTTAATTTCTCTTGTAGGTTCAAGAGTCAACTCCACTGCAGCAATTTAAAGAAAAAGCCAACACAAACTTCACGAGATCCGGTTGAACAATTTAGATGCCAGCATAAATCAACCGTAAACTACGACTGTTACTCAAAAGGCAAGCTTTTACTTTTTTGTAGTTAATGGCATTGTATCGTATCCAAGATACTTAAGTTCAGGCTTGCAAAACTAACACTTCCCCGACATAGAGTTAGACCTGCTTTACTTAAACGAATAAATACTTCTTGAAGTATTTCGATGTTTCTCAAAATCAGGGTACATAGGACTATATTGTCTAAATATACGAAAACGTATGGCTCAACTCTGCACCTGATGCAGTATCTGTGAGACGTTGTCATGTAGCTGGAGCATTATGCAATCCAAAGATCGAACGACAAAATTCAAATAAACCAAGATTCGGTACCGTAAAAGCTGTATATTGACGAGATTCCTTAGCAACAGGGACCTGCCAATATGTAGATTTAATATCCTACGAAGTTGTGTACTTTACATCACGAAGAAGTTCTAAAATGCAAGAAACGTATGACAAATGGTATGCATCTTTGTCTGTAATTTTATTAACTTGATGAGAACCAACCCAAAATTGGTAGCGGTTGTCACGCTTCTTCATCAACAAAATCAGACTAGACCCAAGTTTATTCGAATCCTTAAAATACCTATTCTTTAACATGTTCTCCAATTCCTCATTTATATACTTTTACATAACTGGTGATACCAATCTCGCATTCTACTAAAATCGTGCAACCTTCAGGTTCACCAGAATATTGGGTAAAATGTCTATTAATAATAATTGTTCTAATATAAAATGATCGAGCGAATCAATCATGGCTGACTGTAAAATGGGGTCATTTAATATATTCACAGACAAAACATCAGGATTGGTAAACTGCCATTGGCCCTTCATAGTATCGGGACTAAACCAATAGATTACCAAAAACCAATTCTATAATTAAAGTATGTTTAACTTCGGGTGTTAAGGTGTTTTAAAGCTTATGTCAAGGCGTTTTAAAGCAGCTTTTACTGTTAACCCTTTGGCATTCCGTATTTCCACTACCTGCATCCTTCAATCCCTATATAGCGCAAGGTGCGGTATGGAACAGTGACAGTCACGAGAGTGTTGTTCAAGACTTTTGGTTCAAGCCGTAAGTGCACCCATATTCAACGGAAGCGCGTACGTGGTGTTTTCATAGTGCGTGCGTGAAACAAAGCATTGCACATCATCAATCATTCAGTATACAGTCCGCTATAAACATTTTGGAATGGTTCATGACCTATGGTAATGTCATGGTAGCAGATAAAACAGTAAGTGATAATATTAATTTATTTACGCGCTGTATATCGTACATCGGGCATAATTAATACTTTACAGTAACAGTGCGTTCTTTCTAAGTAGTTGGTAAAGTAATTGCTCCTAAAGTATTAATATTCTTACTATTCGCCACAGTACAGGTGGGACGAGAATCTTTCCTTAATGGTAATTTCAATAAACTTAATCAATTCAAACTTTTCTATCCTAAAATTGCCCTACTATCAACAAAATTTAAAAGTCCAAGTGACATCCCAAAATTTCGACATTTACATGATGCCTTGGGTGTAAAATTCTCGAAACATAATCTAAAATAACTTTATATTTAATGAAATCGGCATTTTGAATCAACTAAATTTCGCATATAGTGAGTTACTAAATGTACGGGAGAAAATCTATGACATTTATTACAAGTAGTTATAGTAAAATCAGGATTCCACATCAGTAACAATATTGATGATGACACGGTACATCACATTGACTGGCTGTGTGACTACCATTATCAAAATTCCAACAACGGAGTGCCCTTTGATGCACATCGTTTTTAAATTTTTGATCTGCACTAGCAGAAATTTTAGTAATATGTAAATCATTAGCAGAACCCATATAGGCCAAATCAGTTTTTAAATCAATATGGTGACGAGAAGGTGGTACATAAGTATCGAAAGCAAAACGTCTTTCTTCCATCTTCCTATTATATGATAATAATTCATTCACAGAACGTACTTCAGGAAGTGCATCAAAATCTTAAGTTGGTCTGTCTCAGAAATAACCTCAATTAATCTACTAAACACTTTAACTTAATGGCATTATAAATCCCTATAGTTTTTTCAGAACTTGGGTACGACGCTTAATTTCCTCCATCAAATGCTCGTCATAATTAATCGGCAAAAATTCCATATACAATAAACAAACTAATCTTCTTTATGCAACTTTTATTTGGTATGAACCACAACCACTCATAGTTTTTTAAATCATCTTTATTTACGTTTCGATCCATGACCTAGGATCGTTGTCAAAATAATAAAAACTTTAAGTTTGACATTTATGACATAAATTGAAGGTGACTTTGATTTATTGATGTTCAAAATATTTTAAAGTTTAAAAGAATGATTGCCTTCAATTTGTGTTGCGGCCTGGGACCGACTTTTTTTAGGTAGCCAATACGCTTAACGTGAAATCAGCTGATTAATTTTTATTGGTGAATTTTATATAAATTCAATAATTTGGGGATTGGAAAACATTTTTTAACATGTTTCTATTTATACAATTAAGAGGATGGTTATTAAGGATGTGTGCGATTGTGTTATCGTAAGGCTTAAGTAGTAGTTTTTTTATATTTATTTTGAGGGGGAAAATCATTATGATTTAGGCTACCTCTTTGGTAGATTTTAACATGGTTCTGAGGCGACCCTATGGCGGGTTTACACTTGTCAGATACCAATGTTGTTCTATGAAGATTGTATATGGTTCTGAGGTGACCCTAAGACGGGTTTACACTTGTCAGATACCAATACTGTTCAATGGAGATTGTATATGCTTTTGAGGTAACCCTATTGCGGGTTTACACGTGTCAGATACCAATTGCTGTTTTACAGGGGTTGTTGATATGCTTATTATCATGTAATTAGTTATTGTGTGTATAAATAAAAATCATGTATGTAGGCTGTATTTCATGTTAATATCGCAAGGAAAATCCAGGAAAAACTTGCAATGCTACCTAGATATTGTGGGCATTTGATTTTCATTTGTTATTTCTTTTAGTAATGGAATCCATTGTTTACTGAAAGTCACCCATTTGTTTGCGACGCAGTTATTTTTATGTAGGGTTATATAAGCAGCTTCTTTGATTTTGGAAAGACAAGCAATAAACTATCAAGCATTCTCGAAAGAGCAAGTTACAGTATGATGAGGGAAAGACTACAAAACCACCGACACATTATTTATAAGTTAAAACAAGATATTGAGGGCATTATAAATTTCATACGAATAAAGGTAACAAAATATGATTTTGATAAAATTCTCGTTAATGCAAAAACCTACTACGAATCAGTATTTTTCAAACAAAAAGAAATTCACATAAAGAAATTTAATAACCTATTTATAGAGAAAAATAACACACAAAATAAAACGTTAGAAAACAGCAACACCATGCTAAACACCGTGATAAATTTATCAAGCAGAACTATTAACGACACAGAAAAATCAATTCTATCAAAAGGCCTTAACTTTGCAGTAACACCAAAATCAATACCAACCTTTGAAATAATTAGCTGTATTGAGAAAACAGCAAACCAACTCGATGAATATCAAGCAAACGAATTTAGAGTACGATGCAAAATCGAAATAGAAAAGAATAACAAAATAAAGCCAAATGTAAGTAATAACGAAATAAAAGCAATTCGCAATCTAAAAAATAACTCAGTTATAATTCTACTTGCTGACAAAGGCAATGCAACAGTAATAATGAATAAAAACGATTACAACACAAAAGTCAACGAACTATTGAACACTGAGAATTACACCAGTTTAGAAACGGACCCAACAAAGTCAATTGAAAATAAAATATACAAAACTCTATTTAAATTTAAAAATGAATTCGAAGACAAAGAAAGAAGTAAACTGGTCCCACATTACAGTAAACCACCCCACTTTTACGGTCTAGCAAAAATTCATAAAAAAGACATTAAGGCCTATAGTAAGCTCTATAGATTCACCATGCCACAATTTAGCAAAATTTCTCCTAAAAATTATAAATCCATTAGCAGGCAAAAGGGATTCTTTCATAAAAAACACTTTAAAAAAATTATCAAACATAAAAATTGAAAATACACACATACTGGTAAGTTTTGATGTAGTAAATCTCTTCACAAATGTCCCTATAAACAAAACGCTCAATATTATAAAAGACAAACTAGAAAACGATAGCAACCTTAAGGAAAGAACAGAACTAAGTATATCATCGATTATGGAATTACTTGGCTTATGCATCAATGCCACATATTTTCAAATAAGTGATCAATTCTACAAACAAATCTTCGGAATGGCAATGGGAAGTCCACTATCACCAATCTTTAGTAATATATTCATGGAGGAATTCGAAAAAGATGTAATATTCACACAAGAATTGAAACCACTAATCTGGTGGAGATACGTAGATGATGTCTATGATATTTGGCCTCATAAAACAGAACTAATTAAAAATTTTGTAGAGTCCATTAACAAAATAGAACCAACTATTAAATTCACATATGAATTAGAACAACATGGAAAACTAACGTTTTTAGATATTCTAGTTAGCAAAAACGATACAACAATTAATACATCGGTACACAGAAAACCAACGCACACAAACAGATACTTAAACTTCGATTCAAACCACCCACAATGTGTCAAACCAGGAATTATCAAAACCATGTATGATAGAGCAAAATTAATATCATCAAACGAAGAAATTTTAAAGAAAGAGAAAGACCTAATCAGATGTACACTAATAGAAAACAAATATCCTAAAAGAATAATAGAGAAAGAAATGAATAAAAACCCTAAAAATAAAGAAAAAGAAAACAAAAACAACGATACACACCAAAAAATCCTCTCAATACCATACATAAAAGGATTCTCCGAAAAATCCAAAGAATTGGAAACAAATTTAGAATTAAAACAGTATTTAGAACCAACAATACACTAAGAGCACAATTAACAAAAACAAAACCCAAAACAAGTTCAAAAAACTGCATCTACAAAATACTGTGCAAATGTAGCATGTTTTATATAAGGGAAAGTTCCAGACCATTTGAAGTTCGATTAAAAGAACATAAATCATATATAAAAAATAGAAAATTTGAAAAATCCATGATTTGCAAACATGCATGGGACTTCAGTCATAAAATAAAATAGGAGGACGCAAAAATTATCGACAAAGAAGAAAACCACCAAAAACGCAAAATCAAAGAAGCTGCTTATATAACCCTACATAAAAATAACTGCGTCGCAAACGAATCCGTGACTTTCAGTAAACAATGGATTCCATTACTAAAAGAAATAACAAATGAAAATCAAATACCCACAATATCTAGGTAGCATTGCAAGTTTTTCCTGGATTTTCCTTGCGATATTAACATGAAATATAGCCTACATACATGATTTCTATTTAAACATACAATAACTAATTACATGACAATAAGCATATCAACAACCCCTGTAAAACAGCATTGGTATCTGACAAGTGTAAACCCGCAATAGGGTTACCTCAAAACCATATGCAATCTCTGTTGAACAGTATTGGTATCTGACAAGTGTAAACCCGCCATAAGGTCGCCTCAGATCCATATACAACCTTCATAGAACAACATTGGTATCTGACAAGTGTAAACCCGTCATAGGGTCGCTTCAGAACCATGTTATAATCTACCAAAGAGGTAGCCTAAATCATAATGATTTTCTCCCTCAAAATAAATATAAAAAAACGACTACTTAAGCCTTACAAGAACGCAATCGCACACTTCTTTAATAACCATCCTCTCAATTGTATAAATAGAAACATGTTAAAAAATGTTTTCCAATCCCCAAATTATTGAATTTATATAAAATTCACCAATAAAAATTAATCAGCTGATTTCACGTTAAGCGTATTGGCTACCTAAAAAAAGTCAGTCCCAGGCTGCAACACAAATTGAAGGCAATCATTCTTTTAAACTTTAAAATATTTTGAACATCAATAAATCAAAGTCACCTTCAATTTATGTCATAAATGTCAAACTTGAAGTTTTTATTATTTTGACAACGATCCTAGGTCATGGATCGAAACGTAAATAAAGATGATTTAAAAAACTATGAGTGGTTTAATTCCCACAGAAGATTAAGAAGAATGCTAAACAAACCACAACAAACATACAGGGAGTATGAACCACAACAATGCTCTACTGGTAAACAAATCGACATCATTAGCAAATAAATAAAACATGATCAACATTATAAGCAATACAAAGTTCATATACATGCTCAAGAAATGCACTCAACAATATTGTACGACTTTGCCAGAAAATTGAATTCACCACTGGAACTATTTAATAGTATAACTTTGTAACGGCAACTTCTACAGAAAGGGACCACTCTCCATAACGACATTATCAACAGATTGGCACCTTCATTTATAAATTCTTCACGATCAACTGTAAGTGATAATAATTGGTAAAGTGACAACAACAATGATACCTCCAACATAAGTTTATCTTTAGCAACTTTTTCTTCACCAACGGGCAACTACTATTCACAAAATCCAGATAATGCAATAATTTAGTCTCAATAGCTAACGCAGATTCCTTACTGGCGCACATTCAAATGCATTGATTAATTTTCCGAAAACTGAATAACCTTTCTCAACAACTTGAATGCCATCGGAAAATTTTAAAACATTAATAACAGTTTTCGAACCTATTTTCTTTTCTTCTCTAAGTACTTTTTGTTAAGCCATACGTAAATCTTTAACTGTACATCAATCATATATAAATCCATTATGACAAATTTTAAATATCACAAAAAAAATACAGAAAAATGTCTAAGATGTAGGTGTAAAATAATGTACTATCATTATAGGACTACAGAAAAAAGGCCCCGCATATTGGGCATTAAAATAATTTGTTATGTGCCTGTTTGGCACTACGATGCCAGAGAAAGGATCGTAATCCTTGAGCAGCCTAGTTCTAGCTGGTGTGGGGTGGATGTAGTATAAAGTCGTAGTTTGGGTTGCTTAACATCCCTGAAATGCAATTTATAACTGAACGTAAAACTAATATTAACGACAAATTCGGTTGGAAACCGCCACTAATTTAGTAATGGCATGCTGTAGTGAAGATATCTCGTTACTGGTCGGACACCTCTCAAAAGCTCGGTGATAAAATATAAGTACTTATCATGTAGATTTGACCCACCGTAACACTTTAAATTTCTGTAATATAGTTCATTCGCTTTAAATTTAGGATGATGTCACAACTGGATGAAATGCTACATTGCCAATGTTAGTTTATATTATAATATATTTAATGAAAGATATGGGAATATTCCCATTGCCAAGACAAATTGGTGGCAACACCGTACAGAACTGCCAACCTTTATTATGTTAAGTGACAGTATCTTTCATGCACAATTCTAGGTATTTATTTGTATACAGTTGCCAACACTTTATTACTATATTTGATGTCATCCTAAAGTTATTTTGAATGGACTATACAAATAATGAACATGACATATCTGTTTACTTTATTCATAACTGTAATTTCTGAATAAATGTACATATTCTCCAATACGCCTTGCCCTAAATATGGAAAGCACATATATAACATAGAAATCTTATTATTATTAAATTTATGTTTAATGGAACGAATGCATAGGGCATTTACGCCGACCCTGACTTACAAACTTGACTGAAAAAAAATATTAACTCAACGTACAACGCATGGTATACCTTGTGCACGAAACTTTAATGCTATCAGATGGAACAGTACATGTAATTGTTAATTGTACAACTATATACTTTTGAAACAAATGAAATAATACTACTTCCAATAACCAGCTATATTACAGAATTTGTGTACGAATAAGAAAAATACTGATTCAAATTATTTGTTTATACCAAATAATTATAAGTGAAATTTTGACAGCAGCGACACACACACACCTATGCAGACACGAAAACGTAACAGAATTATAGAGTGCAGACACTTACAGTTACAAACTGAATGTTGTTGATTTCACAGTAAACCTTATTATACAATTCTTACATTACGAAGTGGGTCTTATCACTAGCATAGGTGTCGATCCTTCTTCAAAACGTGTGGGCAAATAATTATAATCGATCACAAACAACTGGACTATTACGTGCTTACGGCAAACGTAATAAAGGTTTCCATTCACTACCCATCCTGGATAATTCCCATAAATCAAATGGCATCAACTATTTAACGAACGTAAACAAAAGAGTAGTGGGCAAAATAACCTACAACAAATTAATTAATTCATATACGAAACGACGACCTCGAAAATGACTCATACATGGCATGGTACAATAAAATTTATTACTCCAGCAAACAATTATTAATTACTCAAAACTTGTAACTATACTCATGAAATTATACAATTAGGTAGTCTCATATATGAACTTAATGTACATAGACTGTAGTTTTAAATCCGCTAAAATTAGCAACAAATAAATAGCAATTTACAACTACTTCAACTAAAGGCTACATTGCGAATCTTTACATAGTTCGACCAATTCTTGCAGAGTCCTTTCAAACAAAAGAAGCAATGTGCGCCTCATCATCTGTCCAATGAAATGACATATACTATCAACTTAACTATTAAAGAGTACTGGGGCTGATTAAGATAGTTTGTGTTAAAGTAAACTATGAAATCAGTAAATTAAACAAATGTTACAATGACTAATTGTTAAATTGTTACATGCCAAAATTGGCAATGTAAATTGTTAAATATGTGACTAAATTCCTGCCATTATTTTAAAATAAACTTGTTAACTTCCGTTATTCCAGACAGTTGCGTTGGCGCAAAAGAATGCGCAGGTGCGGAGTGAGTGGCACAAGTGCACGGTGTGACACGACATTATTAGCCATGAGAGGTCAAGCGGGTAACATCTGCCTGTGTTGTGGTGTCTGCCTTTTATTCTCTTTTTTAGGATGTAGGTTCCTCTATATCTCTACCTTCTATCGTTACCTCTACCTGTATCTTTGCCGCTCCCTTACAAACAAAAGAGGAGGACGGATGAATCTGATTCAACATTGGCATGACGCAACCCACACCCAGATAACAACGAGGAGATGCCCCGAGATTTAGCTGCAAGGCGCGTTTTAAGTGTGTACTTTGCTTTATTTACATTTTAAAATAAGAATTGTATCATTGTAAACGTGTTTGGTATGTGATACAATTTGCCGCGTAATTATGTCATAATATTAACTATTGCGCAATATTGTGAAACGTGGACCATATCAGTGTTGCCAAGCGTAACAAAATATAGAATATGAACAATTTACAGTTTGCAGAGTTCGACATCAATCAGTTGAATCCTCTAATCATATTCACTTTTTCCATGGCAGATACCTTTTAATACTTTGGTTAATTTATTTTCTAGAATTTCCATTGCAGGATTTTTATGTTAGTTTAACCAACATATAATCACATTTATACCTTTTGTCAAATAATTTTGTTTTAAGATATTTCTCTTGTCTAAAATTCACAAAACAAATCATTTGTTGGCCATTGCAGCATTTGTTTTATTTACAGAATAATGAAGTGATTGCTAGACAAATTTAGTTTATTATGATAAGGATTAGTAAACTATATTATAGTACAGAAAAATCCCGACATAATTGTCCATATAGACAATTTTAAAGTAATTTCACCATGTTTCTTAAACCTTTGTAAAGGGTGTTTCAATAAGAGCGCAAGATTTCAGTGTTCAATAAAACATGGTTATCTGTAGCAAAGTATTGAAATATTTATTGATTTAGAAAATATACATTTGGGAATTATGTATGAAACAAAATATCTTGTAAATGGCCGCCACGGGCATTGCTGGCATATGTGTACTCTTTTGACGAAATTTTCAATAACTTTATTGAGGACATGTGGTGGTATTTCATTGATACAGCGTCTAATTTTGGCTATCAATGCTTCGATGGTTGCAGGCTTATTGACATAAACCTGTGACTTCAGATAACCCCACAGCCAGAAGTCTAAAGGCGTTAAATCGCAAGAGCGTGGAGGTCAATTCTGGTCACCAAATTGGGAAATGACATGACCAGGAGCAAAGTTGTTCAAGATCGTCAATGTTTCATGGACAGTATGACATGTGGTACCGTCCTGCTGAAACCACATGTCGTCAAGATTAATAGCTTCCAAATGAGGAACAAGAAACGATATCGTTCGCCATTCACCGTTACTGCATTTCCTTCTTTGTTTTCAAAGAAAAAAAGGTCCAATTATTCCTCCAGACCATAATGCACATCATACAGTGACATTTTGTGGATGCATTGCTTTCTGATGAATCATTCGCAGATTTTCCAAGTCCCAAATGCGACAGTTTTGCCTATTAACGAAGCCATCGAGGTGAAAATTGGCCTCATCACTGAAAATGATTTTGTTTGCAAAATCAGCAGGTTGCTCAAGGATCCAACTGGTGAATTTTCTTCGCTGGACATGGTTTCTTGGCAGAAGTTGTTGAGTCAGTTGGATTTTGTAGGCATGCAGCTGTAAATCTTTCGTCAAAATTCGCTGAAGAGTGCCTGTTGAAATATCCAATTCTTGGGCCCGATGACGAATTGACGTCTCTGGCCTTTTTGTCACACTCTCGTGAACTGCCGTGATGTTTTGTTTTGAACGACCTCTACGAGCTCGTATCGTGTGTTTCACATCACTAACCGAACCAGTACTTTTGAATTTTTTGATTATTCTTTTCACAGTAGATGAATTAGGCACATTATTTCAACCAAATATTGGCAGCACTTTACGAATAGTGGCAATTAAACTTTCACCATTTTGATAATAATTTTTGACAATCAGGACACGTTGTTCTACGGTGTAATGCTCCATGTTTACTAACTCCCATCTGTCAACTTCCGATCTGTCACGTCATAATCATGTGACATTATGCGCTCTTATTGAAACACCCTTTATATGTACGTGCACAAAGACAAATGAACCTTAGGAGTACATAATATACACTTGTACTAGATTTTCCGGGGATCCATATAGCATTTGAAAATATTTTAGCCAAGAAAATTGATAAGATATGACATTCAGATCAGTGGTTAAGCCATGGACCCATTATATGAGTGTTGAAATCCAGTTAACATGTTTAAAATATTAAGGGTTCGGCAAAATTCTAAGTAGTATAGTAATATTTTATGAATGCACATTTAGATTGTATAGAGGAATTAAAATCACAATAAAAAAGTATTAACCAAAGATTTATATAATGCTTTTCTAATGTTTTGTCATATATAGTTTTTGCTAATATAAGAGATAATTATGTATAGCAGAAATGAGTCTCTTCAAAAATAAATATAAAAATAACAGATTGTGTTTCAGACAATCATACAAAGTCTTAAGGTCAAGAGGATTTAATATATCATTGATTGAAAGTACAAGTGGTATGTTTTTTGTACGTTAAACGTATTATACGAATTTTGTTAGTTCAGCATGGATGTTGCATATTCTAAAATCAATCCCCCAAGAGTTGTCATCATATGTTATTAAATACAGTTAACATCCAAGAAGTTATTTTTAGTATTGCCCAGTTTATTTTATATTGGTGTAATTTTTTTTGTTACTGAAAATCCTATGGTAATTTTAAAACTATTTTTTACATTTTTTGAATGCTTTATACTATTTAAAATGAATTGTCCATGTGCATACAGTGCATCTGCAGATATGTAAGGTGTTATAAACCAGGTTGTGTGGTTTATTAACCAGATATTTATCATAGCATCATCATAATTCTCATAAAGCAGTTTCAAATGAACTTCAATTTTTGCAGCATTTGATAATTTCACTAAACCTATGTTATTTATCACCAAAGGCATTTGAATTAATTTTAAAAACTATACAGGTACTAGACTAAAGGTTATCAGTCAAGTCAACTGGTTGTATCCACAGATATGAAGTGATAAAACCTAAATTGGTTTATCAGTTATCACTTATTTGTTCACACTTCATGGACAACCACATTCCACCCTGTATCAATACAATCATTGTTCTGTAAATATTGTAAACTGTCAATGTGGTTATAGCTAGAATAATGAAAGCACTGCCATTATGTTTTTGTTGTGCTAAGGGTAAAGTGGAAATGGATAAAAATAACAAAAATAGTAAGTTGATGTACAATTTTTTAAATAATTGTTTCCAAAAACATTTTTTTAGCAAACATAGAACTAGAAACGAAAAATAGTGATGCATATATCACTGAACCACCAAAACTTGCAATTAGTAACCGACAAAGAACAATGTCTGGAACTTCTATGTATAGCATAAAATCATTTTATAGTGCAAAATCACAATCAAATCAAGAACTTGATTATTATAGCATCTGTAGTGCTGATTCATTTCAAAGTGTTATTCCGCAGCAACATGGAACTGCTCTTGCCAAATAATAAAAGTAGGTAGTGACATTGCTCTGTGTTGGACATTAGTACAAATTATATAAACTATCTTAAGCTATAGTATAGTTCTAACCTATCTTTTCAGTCTCAAATTTATTAAATGTGGTTGTTTGTGTGTGCATATCTAATATGCATTAATTTATAGATATTTGTGTTATAATAACTAATTTTATTTCTAATTAATATATATATTTTGAAAAATTGAAGTGAAAAGGTGATTCTATTTAAATATTGTATATTTATTAATGAAGATACAAAATATTTCTTTATAGCAACTACAAAGCTTTTTAAGTACCTACATTGTTTTTTTGCTTGTACCAAGTATAGTTAAGTACAACTAGTTGTAATTGTAATGTTAGTGTTTAATGATCTGCTAACAACATTTAAGTGCTATATATTATATGTTTATGTTAAGTTTGTTTACTTGGGATGATCATGTGTGTGTGTGACTTTTTTATTAGAAACATTTTATTAATCTGCCTATTAGTTATTTTGTGCTCAATTAAATTATTTAAAATTCTGCAGTGAATTACACGTGTGAAGTAAAAATGTAAGTTAGGAATCGGAATAAAAACGTCGGATACATAAATAATTGCTCTATAAATAAAATTAAAACCCGTAAACTTGTAAAATACCTATTATTTAATCAAGCAGAGTGATTCCGTTGATTTCAAGTGAATAGTATCTCTATTTTAAGCGTCAATGATTTGAATTTTATAAAAGTTGTTTTCTTTTTCTCTATGGGTCTTTAGCAATGTTTTCCATACGGCATATTGGACGTCTGCAATGTGCGGAATCAAATAGAACTAAATAACTACAATCGTCACTTAAACCAAATTACATTCTGAACAATGCAACTAAATATTTAGATATTTTATAATGGAAATTTAAATAACAATACGGTGATATTACCCACATCTGATAAATATTTGTAAGTAACTACCATTAATGTGTATTTAGTAAGATATGACAGTATAAAAGAAAATAACGACAACGTTAGTTGTTATGAATTTATAATGCTTAATTCTATGATTCATATTTGCCGGTATTAAAATAATTTCAAATTATGCAAAATAATAATAGTAATCGATTTTCAGGCAGTAAAATATTACTGACCATTTTACTTGCTTGATTTTGTTTTTCTTAGTAAAACAAACACGCTGTATCGTGTCTACAATGCCTGTATTTCCTTTTATTAAATTTGAAGAAAAATAGTTAAAATTCAATACATCTGTTAATTGTATAGGACAGTCTGATATATTACATCACTAATAACCAGTAAACCAAAAATATCAAACTAATTTCATCCTCTAGATTGTTAATACACATCTGGATTCATCTTAACAAGACCGAAACCAAGTTCTGAGGAAGTTGCCTTTGAAATGTTTTAAAATCTTATTTATATGGGAAATATATTTTTAGTCCAAGGTGAAAAAATTTTGTAATAAGATTCTTTACTATAGATTTTAGCAGGCCATTAAAAGGATGTTTACATTTTTAATTCGGAAACCAAAGATTGTTGATAACCGAATACATTTGCGCTATTATATCAAAGAATAGGGATAGATTGAGGTACTTTGACTTACACTAAATATACTAATAACATTCTACAAGCAATGAGTTTTATGGGAACAAATTGAGTTATTAAATTATAATACGTGATCAGGGTCATCTCCTATAGCAGGTTATACAAAATATCGAAGTGGAAGTGCGGGAATATTTGAAAAAGTCGTAAATCGAACGAAAATATTTAGAAATGTAAAATTGAACATAACAACGTAACCACAATGCAAGGTTTATTTATGCGATTGTCTGTTCCCTATCAGAAACACAATAGTTAGAGAATTAGATTCCGCATTACCAATTTACTTTATCCTTGATATAAATTACTTCTCTGTTACAATTATTATCCTTAGTGAAGATTGAAATTCAGTAAATATTCGGTGGAGACGTTCTGACCACCACCACCTAGCATTGCTCTTCAATTTACTGGAACCTTCGTTAGCGTATACCTTTCCTAAGAGCAGAACTAATTTTACTCCTACCACTCCCCTTCATACTAAATCTGTTCTGACTAAACCAATCCTTTGTTCTAACTATGATCAAGCAGGACATCTTTCTCCTTAATGTTCCCACCTTCAGGTGCTAACTTCGTTGCTGCGGTTATAAGGGAGTTACCCGGTGCAATGGATACTTTAAACTGACGTAAGGGTTTTTAGGCCATGACGAGAACCACTCCGTTCTTCCGTTAGTCTTGGATTCTCTCCTTTCCTAGACCTTAATGAACTATCTTAACTTTTATTAAGTTTGATATGCACTAATGTTCGTGGCGACAAATACCCTTTTCTAAAAGTCTCAATTTTTGACATTTCGTTTACTGAGCTTGATTCTAGACCCATCTGCACCATCATTGGAGGTCCTGGTTGGCACCCTTTATGTTCACGAAACCTATCTCTTTGCCCTCCTTTTCCTGTAATCTGCTGGGTAATTCTAAATGTGCTATCCTATGTTACATTTACCTTCCTATAACCCTCCAGAATTCGGTCACTACTCTAGACATCCTTATAATTCCTGAAGTTTCCTACCAGCTCATTCTTGGTGTTGATCTTTGGAAGTCTGTACAATGTGTTCCTAATTTCCACAACGTTTTATGAACTTTTGCCTCCCCTTCCTCTTTAACTGCCATCACTTCTGATCCTACTCGTATCATTTCCGAACTTATTTTCGAACAAAAACTTTGTTTAGATTCTCAAATTGCTACCGCGTTTCCAAAACAGTCTAGTGGACTTGGTTGCACTACTTTGGTACAACATCATATTCGTACTTTGGCAGAACCTCTTTCACTTAAACTCCTCTCAAAGTTGCTCATTCCAAACTTGATGAGATGTTCCGCTTCTGAACTATTTACCAGTTCATAGTCTAGCTCCATTGTTCTGGTAAAGAAGAAAGATTGAACGGTTTTATTTTTTGACGACAGGTTGTCCTGTTTGGTTGTTGTATTCATTTATAACGAATATTATAATCTCAAACGGGCAGATATGGAAATTTTTGTGTAATGAAAAACTTCCTTTACTTTTCTGCATTACTGCTAAGTGATTAATATTTTCATTGCTTTGCTAATGGAATTTTGTGTCTTTAGTCCAGCTCCCGGTTTATGGATTTTGTATTTTGGGTATATCTAAAACCCGTACTTAAGTCGACATCGTGTATTCCAGCTGTCGTATGACCCTTCTTGGACCAAACTTAGCTGTCCTTAGCCTGGAAATTTTGCATCTTGTTTCAACAATTTTTGGCTTGCTACCGTGGTGTTGGTTGACTTGCCTAGATCCGGAACAATATGCTTGAGGTAAATATTGAAAGATTACCAATCTTTTTAAAACGACTTCTTTGCTAGCTTACGTTATGGTTTATTTATTTGTATTATGCAAAGAGTAGAAGAGTATCAATTTGTTTCAAACGATTGCTTTGCTATCTAACCTTATGCTTGGCTTACTGGTATTATGTAACTATTAGCATAATTATACAGAGTGGTGGAAAAGTCCCGGAATGGTCAAATATTTTGGGAAATACTCATCGCATCAAAAAAAGAAAAAATACGTGTTCAATATTTTTTTAAAAGCTATCCAATGAAACCAAAATTGAACCCCCACTCCCCGGGGGGTAGGGGTGGGGCAACTTTAAAAGTTTAAGTGGAAACCCCCATTTGTTATTGCAGATTCGGATTCCGCAGGATAAATTACCCCAAATTGACCTACGACACAAGCCATTTTGGATGATAGAAGGCGTTGTAATTGACAAAACCAAAATAGGGTGCAAAAACATTTGAAATCGAAAAATGTCAGAATTACGTTCATTTTTAGTATTTATTTCGTTACTAGCTTTTGATATTATTTCGTGATGTCTCTGTCTGAAAGAGAAAGAATAATTGTCCTGATGATGCGGGGGTATGGAGATAAAGAAAGATCATTGCAGCAAGTCGCAGATTTATTCAATGAAGTCAATGCGAACGTCAACCGATTTCTAAATCTACTGTGAGTCGAACAGTGAATCACTTTGAGCGAACTGGTTCGGTGAAGGATGAACCAAGATTTGGAAGACCTAAAAGCGCGACGAGAGGTGGTCAATTTGAACACCTTTGGTGGTAATTCCGTTATGTATGAAATAAATAATTTATTATTTTACTTCTTTTATTTTCTGATCCATCAATTCTTCTAGAAATAGTTAATTTTTGTCGATTGCAGCGCCATCTGCAAAAAACCTAAAAAAATTATGACTAACATTTTGTGGCGAATCCGAATCTGCAATAACAAATGGGGTTTCCACTTAAACTTTTAAAGTTGCCCTCCCCTACCCCAGGGGTGGGGTTCAATTTGGTGTCATTGGATAGCTTTTAAAAAATATCGAACACGTATTTTTCTTTTTTGATGCGATGAGTATTTCTCAAAATATTTGACCGTTCCGGGACTTTTCTACCACTCTGTATAAGATGTACTTTTAACATTGTTGATTTATAAGGATGGATAATCGAGCTAACAGTATCCCTTCGTTATAATGGTTGTGTAGATATTTGGTTGTGGTGCTATTATACATACTTTTCTTCCCTTTCTTGTGTTAAGCAGTTCCTGCGAGGCGAGCTCGTTACCTGTACTGTAATGTTAGTAAATAGATTAGCTAAGGCCATCGTAGATATATGTATGTGGATAAATATAACATCGTTTTTTATTTGTATGTTACTTATATCTTGTTGGTTTATTTATTATTTTTGAATTTCTATATTTTAACATCGGGTTGTTGGTTCATCAGTTTTGTTTTAACCGACCTCCCCAATCTTCAATTGTGTTAGCAAGGCCTTCTCTTTTCTGTTGTTTCCTCTTCTGTTGCAATAATTCGAACAAGTTGTTCTTGACCGACTCTCGTTCCTTTTCTTTCTGCCCACTCGTTTGACTCTAACTAGGTATACACTATTACTAAACTGAAAGGATGGGTTCGAGATTTTATAAAATAATTAAATAGAATTGGACAGAATTCTTTTAAAAGATTCTAATTGTTCTACTATATTTTTTTGCTAAATTTGTATGCAAATCTGTATAAATTGATACAACATCTAGTGAGTTAAGTTTATAATCAAGTTTTAATTTTGGATTTTTTAAGCCATCCAGTGTCTTTAATCTAGTATCGGTCCTTATTTCATATGTTTGAAATCATTTTATATATAATATTATTCAACATCATTAGGTTTTCAGTCTTGGAACTGATTGGACACGTTCTTCCATTGTTTCCTATTCTGAGCTAACCTACACATGTCCCTGAAATTCCCAGCATATATCTCTCACTAGCTGTGTGTAATAGTTTAATCTAGGTCTATCTCTACATCTCTTTTTCCTTTCTCTGCTTCTAATATATCCCACACTATTCCCTCATAGAGGCAAATCACTTTAAGAAGAACCCAACGTCATATGCCAGACTGCGCAGAAATGTAATAACAGTGGTGTAGTTGAGTTATTACAGTATATACGGAAGATATGGCGTTAAATAGTAAAAAATAAACATAACCAATTAAATTATAATTTAAAATTTTTAATATAATATCGCCATATGAGTTGTGTGCATCAATATCCCTAAAAAATACTGCTATAGCAAGGTTATTTTGTAAAATCCGATAAAGCAAATGATTGAATACCATGGCCTACTTAAGTGGTTTCTATCTCATTCTAGTGTTCTGCAAACACATCTGTTGAGTAACTTATTGTTTTATTAATGTTAATTGTTATATAAAAGATATTTTATATTAGTTAGATAGCGGTTTAAAACTGTCCGTCTGTGTATCAAGTAAAAATAAATAGTAATGAAATTTAAAACTTTTACAAGGTAATTTCTGATTGGTTGATCATAAAACTCAACGCCACTGAAACCTGAATACTGCCATCCCTAATTACATATAATGAACTGTTCCTAACCAATTTTTGCTTTGTGCGCATGATGACGTTGGGTTCTTCTTAAAGTGATTTGCCTATACCTCAGAACATATCCTATCGCCTGTTTTTTTACTGTTTTCCACACAGTTCTTTCTTTCCCTACCATTTCTAGTAGTATCTCTTTGTTCTTAACTTTGTCTGTCCAAGATATCTTCAGCATATGTCCGTAGGACCACATTTCAAAGGATTCTATCTTTTTTGTGTCAGTTTCTCCTACTGTCCACGTTTCACAACCTTTCAGTACAATACTCGATACATACGCTTTCGGCAATCTTTACCTTGTTTCCATGTGCGTCGTCTTTGAACATAGTAGTTGCTTTTCTTGCTAAATATAGCATGGCCTTGTACTAATCTTTATTTTACATCTTTTGCACTTTTCCCAAATAGCGTTATTTCATTTCCTAGGCTGCACAAATACTTAACCTTTTGTAAATTCTCATTTCCCATTTGTATTCTGGTTTTTGACTTATTTTTACTTACTTTCATACTAGTGTGATATAATTTTGTATTACCTTTGTCTAGGTTAGCTAGATATATATTTAACTATTAGCAAGTATGCGACTTTGACAGTTGGGTCTGTATTTAGTTTGTTTATTAGTTGCCAATGACATGTTCAGTTCTATGCTAAATTATAGTACAGTTTTATTAACATAAAATTATTTTATGGTATTCGCACTTCCGTAAAATGGGATTTACGCTTGACATATTCTTGTCATGCATATACAACTACCAGCTGAAACGATAGATGAATAGCTTTTATAACTAAAATTAATGAGTAAAGATTGTAATTTTGAAGCTGTTGATGCAAACACTCACCTTGAATATGTCAGAGATTTCTTTAAAGGGGGTCCAACAAATCCACAAATTAGACAGAGCTTGTTAGAAAATCACAAGACTCTTGAAGAAGCAGCCAATGAAGCAAGATTACTCGAATTAGCACAAATACAATCTATATAATATAAAAATTAATTTGTAATCTGTGACTGCTGGTATCTTACAAGATGAATGCTCATCTTCTAGAACTGACCACATTGTACTAGTTGCCAAAGAATGTGCTGTATTTGATGCAAACTTGGAAATGAAATCTAGCTATTTCTGCAGTTGTGATAAACATTCACAATATAAATATCCTGGTAAGTATGCTATTTGTGAATCTTGTTAGAAGCGTGGTTAATATATTAACGCATGCAAATCATTCCCCAAACAATGTAATGCATCAGTAATTGCCGCTGTACTTAAAAATTTAGCTAAAGCAACCACTACAGTTCTCATTAACGAATTCGTGGCTAATGCAGTTATTGATATGGAAAGCTCAGCGAGCTAGTAAAACTCGCCGAGCTTCCGTCAATAAGACAATGCCCTAGTAAATAAAACAGGCATTACTAAGATACTTAGTACGAGAGAAATGCAATATGGTTATTGAGAAACTTTGCTATTTTTGGGATGCCGCCATACATTCACTGCGATTAAGGCACTGGCTTCATGTCACGTGAACTAAAAAACTACTTTACTTTATATCAAGTCTCAACTAGTCATACTATTTCATACAAATCTTGTGGAAATGGGCAGCTTAGAGGTATAACGGTATGAGTTGGTCTACAATGTACTTGGCTTCGAGGTCATGAAATTTAAATGTCAACCAAAGGTAAATAGTATTAGATGATGCTGTTCATTCCATACGATCTCTATTATGTACTGCTACCCCACTCGAACGCCTCTACATTTTCAGGCAAACTTCCAATGTACAAGCGTCGCCAGCATGTTAAGCAGTGACTATTGTGGCGATTTGTATGGAATAGAAAGTATGACCCATTGGTTGATAAAGTTACGGTGATCGAATGTAATCCTGAATAATAAGGATTACATTTGATCAGCACATGTTAGGTTTTCAGACGGAAAGAGTCTACCATGTCTACTATAGACTTCTAATTCCAATTGAACAAAACATCATGATATCAGACCAACAAGCTTCCATATTACCGGAACATAATTTGAACGATATAATCCCTAATATTCAAAGAAATGAAGAGACTAAAACATAACTGTCTAGCTTACCAATAATAGTCTCTAGCCCTCCTCAGGAAAGTAACTGCTCGACAACTCAAAACGATACTACAAAAAGCTCTTCTAGTAGCCCACGTCGTCCGGTATGGCAAGAAGATTACGTGCTAGGTGGGGTGAATGTGATATAATTTCCTGTTACATTCGTCTAGGGCTAGACTAAAATTTATATATTTAACTGTTAGCAAGTATCTGACTGTCTTTTTGGCAATTCTAGTTGTGTTTAGTTTATTTATTAGTTACTATTGACATGTTCAGTTCTATGTTAAATAAAGCCTCATCTTCTGGAGGTAATTAATGGTACAACTAGTACTAGTTTTATTTTTGTTAACTTTCTTACCATATCTATCTATTAGTACCGTTTCTATTTCATTAAGAGCTACCTCTAACTTTTCCTTGCTAATACCGCTATTTGGTCTGCAAATCTGAGCAAATGAATTGTTTGCCCCTGTTTATTAATTCCAAATGTTTTTTTTGCATTTGACAGTATTTATTGCCTCTTCGATATACAAATTAAAAATTATTGTAAATAGTGCACATCCCCATTTCACCTCTTTCCTAATATTTGCTTCTCTACGTTTCTGCTCAATTCTATTACCACTGCTTAGTCTATGTATAAGCTAGATACTACCCGCCTATCCCGATAGCGCATACCAATCTTTTTGAGTATTTCAAATATATTTTCATATTTTACATTGACGAATGCTTTTCCAAATCTACAAACCCTATATACACGTTCTATCCTACTTCTATTGTTTTTTCCATTATCACCCTTCTAAAATGACCTCCCTTGTTTTGGCTAAACCCAAATTGATCTTATAATACTGTTTTTGTCCTTTTTTCCATTCGTTTTTGTACAATTCTAATTAATATTTTTGACATATGTTCTGTTAAACTTATTGTTCGAAAACTTTCACTTCTACCCGTGCCTCTCTTTTTTGGTATAGTGACTATGAAGTTACATTTGAAATCTTTGGGTATCTTGTCTATCATACATATAGCTTACAAATTGAAAGAGACATTCTATTACTGCTTGTCCAGCAGCTTTTAGAGTTTCTGCTTGCACCTTGTCTGTACCCGGTGCCTTAGCATTTTTCAGACTCTTTAATACTAATTGAAACTCATCTCTAAGTATAGGATATCCCAAGCCATCCTTTTCAATGTCTGCTTTTATGTTTATGTTTGACTTTTTGTCAAATCTTTTGTGGGTATTTTGATCCTTTAGTTTCTCAAAATCAAAGTGCATTTTTTCGTCCCCTTTTTCAAATTTTTTAATTTGAGCGTGGCTTTCATAATATTGCTACGTTGTGGATAGTCTCTATATCTGTTTCTTGGTAGCTTCCTCAGTCTTTTATTTGATTCCGAAACCCCGGTCTAACCAAAATGTTATATATTGAGATCTTCCCATGTCTCCTGTCATCTTTCACGCACATTGTCTTCTAGCACGATGTTGATATAATGTATTTGTGATGGTTAAGTTCTTTTTGTCGCAAAATTCTGCCAGCCCATTTCCTCTGTTGTTTCTCTTGCCTAAACCAAATAAACCTGCTACCACTCCTTCCCTACTCCCACTTACCACTGCATTAAAATCTGTAATTATTAAATTTTCATGTCCTTTTACATATCTTAGTATGAGATGATCATATAAACTTGTATTATTACCATATACACTTGTTTAGATTCTAATCTAACCATGTGTACCCTTTCGTTCTTTTGTAAATAGTTTTCTACACAGTATCTGCATAACACTATCCCCATCCAAATTTCCATTCACCTATCTTGCATGAATTACACCAGCCTCCACTCCAAACATCCCCCACCTTGCCTACAAACTTTGCTAATCCTACTATCTAATGCTAACCTATTCTTTCAAGTTCCAGAATCTCTAGCTTGCCTACCTTCTTCATACTTCTAACATTCCACGCTCCAACACAAAATGTTCTCAATTTTTTTCTTCTTATTGAGCTTACCGATTGCGTCCTCCGAAGTAGTTTCTTCACAGAGATCCAAATGGGGGAAATATTTTAACTTCCGAATCTTTTACTCCAGAAGATGCCATCATTTTTAGAAACGTTTTTGCTATGCTTTGTACTTGGGAGGTAATGTGATAGTTTCCCGTTGACTTTCATATCTCAGTAGTGTGTCTTAGAATAAGATGCCGACCACCATGGTTTCTGCCACTCTAAGTACTGAAAGATCTGCTTGTCTTTCGGAGACCTGTTTTAATCTGGTTGCTCACTATAAACCCCACTAGCTTGATTAAACCTACAGTTTAGCTCACTGAAATACATTCTAGTATTTGTCTACTCCTTGTTACACCTATCTGTAAGGGAGTAAAATTATACCAGTTACCTCGGGACTGCTGCACTGGCTGCAAACTCCGTCTCCCCAAGTATGGCAGAATCTAAACAAAACACTAAATTTTGCTTATTAAAACGCATAGCCTAAGCTATAATAACTTAAGAGCATGAGACATCTATGGCTTCCTCAGGGTGGGCTGACCTGTATAGCTTAACACAGTAGTGTACCATTTAATGCACTAAGTCACATCACACCAGTTCAATAAATAAAATAATTGAAGGGCAAAAAATATTTCTAATGTTGCAGTAATATATGTACAATAAAACGGTATGTAAAAACAATGATTTGCCTTGATTCATTAAGTAAAACTTCAGACTGCAAAACTATATACAACCTGACATAAACTTTCATATGTCAATAATTATTATGTACAATTAATGGAAAATTAATTCATATTAAATCTTTACAATCAAATTTAAAGCGCCGATAATGGTCTGAGCTCACACCCTCATCAGTGTTACACTGTATGTTAATGTATAATATGTGTACCAAGCCTTTATGCAAATTTGCTATATGTTCAAAGTGAAATGAAAATTAGGTAACGTCATTCTAGTTCAAATTTAATGTGTAGTAATTGCGGACTGATACCGTAATTAAATTATCGAGCAGGTATTAATAACTTACTAACAATTTTAAAATAGCAATGAATTTAAACCGCCGAAATGTTTACACTTGGAGTAATTAAATTTTGTTTCAAACCTCGATCCGATTAGAAGCAATAATTACCTAGTTACAGGATTTGTAGTACAACAACAACCATCTGTCTGCCAACAGCCCAAACCTAGCCTCCAGCTGCGACCTTGACTTGGCTTGACCTTTGTGATGAACATGAAATTGTACAATATCAGCCACCTTTGCGCTCCAACTTGCACGTGTGGATTCGTCACCTGTTATTTGCATTAAATTCTCATGGTACAGCTTCCTAGTAAATTCAGTTTTAATCAAGTCCAATTTTTAAGCAACGTCATTAGATTACTGGAAACCACCTTCGTTCAAGAAGTTGCCGTAGTAATCTAATTTAAATTAACTATAATAGTTTGATTCCGCCGTAACTTGACAGCACTATCCTGCTGTAAGTTTCGTTAAACAAAACTGTTTAAATCGGACTCGCTTCTTTGCGAGAATTCTCAATATCAAATAATTTTCTCCAAACATCTTCTTGCTTGCAAGATCAACTCAACAAGAAGGAGGAAACCCAAGCGACCCCGAGTCAAGCCGTTAGATCTCGAATCCCTACTCTGTTCTATCTGGTTTTATTTGCAATAGAAATTTATACTACCATAGATGTATACACACGTAATTAGGGTTGCCTACCTATAGTGATACTAGCAGGATTTTATACTTTATACTTCCCACATGAGAAACTCTCATCATGAAGAAAACAACTTTTCTGAAGAAGATCAGCCTCCCTTCGAAAAAACATGGGGTCCCACCAGACTAACCGGACAGCAAGGTGCAAACCCACCTCCTTTAAAGAGAACCAACTCCCAGCAGAAACGTCTCCCTTTAGGTGTAGACAACTTAATTTACTAAGAATCTGGCTTGAGATCTTGCACATGCCAGACTCCAATATCCTTTCCGTTGCAATCCCGCAATCTGTAAGTGACTGTACTCGTTTGCTCAATGATTTTGCAGCGCACATATTTCGGTGCTAATTTCTGTGAAAAAGCATCAGATGCTTTGGACTGAGCCATATTTCTTTTCCACACATAGTCTCCTTTCTTATACGTGATTGCTCTTCGTCGCAGATCATATGTTTTTTTATTGCGCTGGTACGCCCTGTGGAGTCTTCCTTCACTTCCTTATATAGACTTGATAAATTATTTATATCTTGAACCAACTGTTCCCTGAATGGACATTTAGTTCTTGATCGGTAAACTCGGAGAGTTTTCCATAATACTCCCCAGTTATTGGTATGGATCTCCCAAAATTTAAAAAGGCTGGTGTGTGTTTAGTAACTTCACTAACTGCGTTGCGTATAGCGTGTCCCACTTTAAATAAGCGTTCGTCCCATTTCTTGTGGTTGTCTGTGACATATGACCTTAAGGCTGTTACTATTACTCGGCTAGTTCTTTCCACCGGGTTCACCTGCGGGTGATAGTTTGCGTTGTACCATATTTTTTGGATTTTATATTCTTCTGTGATTTTTTTGAATCTATTACTTACGAACTGTGACCCATTATCGACGACTATTATTTGCGGCACTCCATAAATTAGAAATACTTGGTTTTCTAAGAATGTAGTTATACTGGAACTAGTTGCTTGTTTGAGTGGTTGGACTAGTATATATTTCGTGAACCAGTCATGCACTGATAAGATGTACTGATACCCTTTGCTCGATCTTGGTAATGGTCCGATAATATCAACGGAGATCATTTGGAATGGGTATTTCACGTCCCTTTCCTTTCCCATTAATCCTGATTGAGTAAAGGTGGCTGCTTTTGCTCCTAAGCAGATTTGGCACTTTCAGACATATCTACTTATATCTATCTTCATCTTCGGCCAGTAATACATTTCTGCTATTTTTGCATGTGTTTTGTATGTACCCAGATGTGCAGAAGTTGATATATCGTGACATTGTCGTATTATGTCTTCTCGGTTTGCCCATGGAAGGACTTGTTTCCATTGTATCAGGTTTGATTTTATCCTGTGTTTAGCTTCTATGTACTTATACAGCAACCCGTTTTCTACTTTCCAAGTTGGAAAGTTGTCTGGGTATTCATCCACTTGTTGAAGCATTTTGTTGTACCATGGGTCGTTTTGGCTATTGTCCACTTTTATCACATTTAAGCTTATGGGTGCTCTTGAAAGTGCGTCTGGGACGACATTATGTTTGCCCTTACGGTGTACTACTTTGTAAGTGAATTGTGATAATCTTAGGCTCCATAGTTGTAGTCTCCCAGATGGGTTTTTAAGCCTGTCCAACCAGAGTAACGAGTAATGGTCGGTGATGACTGTGAAGGTATCTCCCTCTATGTATTGCCGGTATTTTTCCACTCCAAAAATTACTGCCAATAATTCCTTTTCGGTTGCTCCATATGCTCGTTCTTGTTTCGACAAGGACCTGCTTGCATATGCTATAACCTTCTCTTGCTCCCTTCACCTTGCAATAAAATTGCTCCTAGTCCAACATCAGATGCGTCTGTTTGTATTATGAATTTTGGGAAAAATCCGGACTAGTTAAAATGGGTGCACTGATCAACAACTCCTTTAATCGTTGGAAAGCACATTCTGCTTCCTGATTCCATTTAATATTTTTTTTTTTTGAATGACCTTTAATGAGTTCTAGAATTGGATCAGCTAGTGTAGAAAAATTTTGGATAAACCTTCGATACCACCCCACCATTCCTAAAAATCTTTTTATTGAGCGTACCGTTGTGGGTGTTGGAAAGTTCGTTATAGCCTTCACTTTTTCCGGATCTGTGCGTAATCCTTCCCTGTCGATTACATATCCTATGTATTTTAGTGATGGTCTGCAAAATTCACATTTTTCCAAATTTATTATTAATCCGGCCTATTTCATGGCCTTCTGTACTTCTTGTAGAGTTTTCATATGCTTCTCAAAAGTAGGCGATGCTATGATCACATCGTCGAGATAAACCCATACGTTATCAAAGCGTGGTCCTAAAATGCTGTCCATGAGCCTTTGTAAAGTTTGAGGACTGTTGCAAAGGCCAAACGGCAGTACGGTAAATTCATACAACCCTCTTCTTGGCACTGTAAACGCAGTTTTCTCACAAGACTCAGGCGTTAATCCTATCTGATAAAACGCTTTTTTTAGATCAATTGACGATAAGAATTTAGAATCCCTAAACTTGTCTAAGATGTCGTTTACAAATGGTAAACCGTAGGCATCTTTTTTTGTGACAGAGTTCAGTTTCCTTCCATCAAAACACACACGCATGTCTCCATTCTTCTTTTTCACCAAAACTAAAGGCGAGTTCCATGGTGAGTTTGATGGTCTTATCACTCCTTGCTCTAACATCTTGTCAACTTCCTCATTTAACTGCTTCAACATTGCTGGTGATATGGTGTGATATCGCTGCTTTATTGGTTGTGCATCTCCTGTATCAATGTGATGTATTGCTTTTGAGGTTCTTCCCAATCCAGGACCACTTATGGCTTTATACTGTTCTTTTATATCCTCCAGTAGTTTTACTTGTTCTGGGGTGAGATCTTCTGTTGAACATATTGCCTGTTGCGTTAACATTGAGATTTTTACGTTGTCTTCTGTTTGAAATGTATTATCTGCGAAGTTAGTTCTTAATTTAAAAACCCTACATACATCTGAGCCAAGTATCACACTTGCCTGTATTGCTGTCGAGACTGTAGCAATTATGTCTTGTTTCCTTTCGTTTATTTCGAGTGGTAAAACGACTTGTCCTAACGCCGGTTGCTTTTTTCCATCGGCTGTTTCTAATACCGTATTAGTACGCCCACGTTGGGCGCCACGTGTCTACTCCTTGTTACACCTATCTGTAAGGGAGTAAAATTATACCAGTTACCTCGGGACTGCTGCACTGGCTGCAAACTCCGTCTCCCCAAGTATGGCAGAATCTAAACAAAACACTAAATTTTGCTTACTAAAACGCATAGCCTAAGCTATAATAACTTAAGAGCATGAGACATCTATGGCTTCCTCAGGGGTGGGCTGACCTGTATAGCTTAACACAGTAGTGTACCATTTAATGCACTAAGTCACATCACACCAGTTCAATAAATAAAATAATTGAAGGGCAAAAAATATTTCTAATGTTGCAGTAATATATGTACAATAAAACGGTATGTAAAAACAATGATTTGCCTTGATTCATTAAGTAAAACTTCAGACTGCAAAACTATATACAACCTGACATAAACTTTCATATGTCAATAATTATTATGTACAATTAATGGAAAATTAATTCATATTAAATCTTTACAATCAAATTTAAAGCGCCGATAATGGTCTGAGCTCACACCTCATCAGTGTTACACTGTATGTTAATGTATAATATGTGTACCAAGCCTTTATGCAAATTTGCTATATGTTAAAAGTGAAATGAAAATTAGGTAACGTCATTCTAGTTCAAATTTAATGTGTAGTAATTGCGGACTGATACCGTAATTAAATTATCGAGCAGGTATTAATAACTTACTAACAATTTTAAAATAGCAATGAATTTAAACCGCCGAAATGTTTACACTTGGAGTAATTAAATTTTGTTTCAAACCTCGATCCGATTAGAAGCAATAATTACCTAGTTACAGGATTTGTAGTACAACAACAACCATCTGTCTGCCAACAGCCCAAACCTAGCCTCCAGCTGCGACCTTGACTTGGCTTGACCTTTGTGATGAACATGAAATTGTACAATATCAGCCACCTTTGCGCTCCAACTTGCACGTGTGGATTCGTCACCTGTTATTTGCATTAAATTCTCATGGTACAGCCTCCTAGTAAATTCCGTTTTAATCAAGTCCAATTTTTAAGCAACGTCATTAGATTACTGAAACCACCTTCGTTCAAGAAGTTGCCGTAGTAATCTAATTTAAATTAACTATAATAGTTTGATTCCGCCGTAACTTGACAGCACTATCCTGCTGTAAGTTTCGTTAAACAAAACTGTTTAAATCGGACTCGCTTCTTTGCGAGAATTCTCAATATCAAATAATTTTCTCCAAACATCTTCTTGCTTGCAAGATCAACTCAACAAGAAGGAGGAAACCCAAGCGACCCCGAGTCAAGCCGTTAGATCTCGAATCCCTACTCTGTTCTATCTGGTTTTATTTGCAATAGAAATTTATACTACCATAGATGTATACACACGTAATTAGGGTTGCCTACCTATAGTGATACTAGCAGGATTTTATACTGCTATATATTGTAGAGCTTTTTCAAGGTGTAGGTCTATTCAAAACAGATAATACTGTTATACCTATAAAATTAATATTTTGAGCCCATAAAACCAGTTACTTTATCTATAGACCATTTTACCAGAAATATTATCATTGAGCTAAAAATATATTGATTCTGGTCTTCTTTCAATTCTGAAACCATAATGCTTTATTTGGAGCAATTTGAATTGGTTTATTGTATTATTTTTAATATTATAATACAATTGAATTTTATAAAAATTTTATTCGCTTAGCTCAAAGCCAATTTTGGGAACAATGAACCAAAATTTCCACGTTTGGTATTTATTATATTAAAAGCAAGCATTGACAATTTTTAGTGAAATAAATATTACAAATACGAAAAAAATGTCCACAATCAAACGATTATTTCATCTTCAAAGGGTCGGCCTGGTTTTTGTTTTTTGTTGAACAACTCAGACATTGCTTCAGTAGGTGGATTATACAATTTGTTGATAATGGATTTCCCAAAATGACAGACAAGAGCAGGTCTATTGTTGCCAAAAAGCTTCCAAAAAACAAACAACCCATATTTAGTGACAGTCGTGCTTCACAAATGAATGAAACGTAATTGAAGATTTTGTTGTTTTTTATGTATTTTTCGATTTCTGCAATAGTCTATTTCTTATTATTTGTCAGACGATTGAACAAAATAATATAATAGTCTTAAGCATTTTTTTGTTTCAAATTATTTAAATAATTTTTTTAGAAGTCATAAGCGAGAGTGCACAATTTGGTATCGATTGAAGGAGTTGTAACGTGCATTTTTGTAGTTTAACATTTTACGCTTTTTCCAAATTAGTAAATACATTTCTGTAACTACTATTTCTATATTTTATATTTATTAACTCCTTAGGCGAATGCGTCGTATTATCATGAGTGGATTGCATCGTTCTTGCCTTGCCGTTCGTATAGATTTTGTTCCTTATGTGGATATACAAGTCTAGATAAGAGACGATAAGAGGTTGTAATAGCAAGGAGTTGAATAAACAGATAGTTAGTTGTAGTTTGTTCTTGGTTCCTATATATTAATTACGTTGAAAATACTGTTTCTTCTTTGCTTTAACAATAGTGAGAATTAATGCGGTATCAATTTTCGTATTGTTCATGAACAAGCACGGCACGATTTTAGTTGTTTTTCTTGTGAAATAAAAGTTGTATGTTAACTGTAGGCAGTGTAGTTCTGATTACATTTGAAGGAAGTATGCTTTATAGGTAACGTGTTTGATTGACCACAAGTGCGGTTGTAAGGTCATTGACGGACGGTTTTAGCGATGCGCGTTGCTCTACTAATTAGTTTTTTTGTTGATTTTCTGTTGGAAATAAAAGTGATAGAACTTGTTGTACTCGACCTGCACGTGCGTTTTACGGGACATTGACTTAGTGATACGCGTTGCTTTACTAATTGTTTTTTTTGTTGATTTGTCTTTTTATATTTGAACTGTGTGTGCGATCTAGTTTTCGTGGTCCTTTTTTTTATCAGAGTAGTGCATACTTTGGATTATCCAAATACAGTTTTAAGCTTGAGTGTTTTTAAAAGAAAAAAAAATGATTGCTTCTTATAAACATGTATCTCATTCACATGTAAAGACAGTTGACACTGTAGTTTCTGAATTTTCTAACCCCAACGAATCTAAAATAGATCGTTGTTTGCGTAAATTTCGTTATTCAAAAGCATTAGATTTTCTTTGTTACCATAGGTAGCAAATAGAACACCTCACGTTACTGTTAGTTTAATGCATTACATCGTGCCTTGAAGGCCCGTGATTCTAAATTTTTATTACCATTTTTTTACGATTTGTGTTACAAAATATTTCGAAATTATTGTCTCAGGAAATAGAATTAACAAGAAATTTATCAATGCTACATAGTTCCATCAGCATGATAATGTCTGCTGCTAACACTAGTGAAATACGTAGGTGTGATTAGTGTAAAGTGTAAGAAATTCCATCAACACCCTCACAGTCAAGGGTGAAGTGCTTCGTTAGTGCAGGACATCGTGAATCCCACACTTCAATTGCAAGGAAGCGTTACTGAAGGACTTTTTGTAAGTTGAACTATTTCCTACTTGTTATTACTTTAAATATCTATCCGTTGTTTTGCCATGTTTTCGTCGTTCTGATACCTTTTACAATAGACTTGCCTGCTATTAAGAAAAAAAAAAAGAAAGAAAAAAAAACAATCAATACTACTGAATTACGCATATCAATTGTGACTTACCTATTTATCTTTTGTTAACATTTTGTCTGATTTATGTTTAATTGGTGTGTGAAGAAACGTTTCTGCTACTCCCCAATATTACCTCACTTTGTACTAAAAATTTTTGTAATGCTTTTATTGTGATTATATTACATAGTTTATCTAAACAGTTTTTTTTACATTCTACAAAGTACTAAACAATCTATGCTCGATCAGCATGCTATGCTTTTTCTTTATTTCAGGTCTGCAGGACTAATGTTTTTTTTATTGCAGGTTTGCTATTCTAATTTTTTTTATTGCAGGTATTGTTACTAACTCCTTACAGCCGCATACATTATATGTCAGTCTGCTTTCTACAACCCCCCCTAATCTCCGATTGAGCCCGGTCATTTCTTTGATTTTCTTTGTGTTACGCACGGCTACGAGCCAACGTAACATAAATTTGGCGCCCAACGTGGCTGCCACGAATAACGTTACATCAATTTTGACGCCCTGACGTGGGGCCTGATTTTTTTTTTGCTCTTGATTTTTAAAAAATTTTTTTTTACGACCTTGATGTGTTTTTGGCTTATTGGTCTTGTGTTTTCTCTGATAAGCTTGTGTCCGAAAACAGTGGCGCCCATTTCGTATTCCTATTTATATTTTGTAGCTAGCCCATCCCGTGACTTTTTCTTCTGGCTAGTTCTACCATCTGTTCACTATTTGACTATTATAGTCGCTTTCTACATCCATTCCTTGAGGTAGGCTTCAGATCTATTTTCTTTTCCTTTAGGTATTTCGACTTGGTCGCTTCTGTAGGTCTGTTAGCCATACTTTGCTTGAGTAATCGTTTCATACGAATCTGTGTTACCTCAGTTGGAAGTATTCTAGATGGTGTACTAGCTTGCCTTTGCCCTTTACTTTGTCTTGGTTCTTTCTTTGCTGCACACTTGAGGTTGACAGTTTTGCTACGAGTTTTCTTCCTCGTTTTTTTTCTTTTTTCTTGGTTTCTCCGCGGGAAACCAAAACTTTTCTTTGAGGTGGAGAACAGAAATGTCCCTTTTGGGGAGATCCGTCTTTTGACGTCTTTGAAAGTAGCTAAGACCTTTAATCCTCATTGGATGTCTACTTGATGCTTTCTTTACCTGTTCTGTCGTTGTTGGTTATGATTGATGACTTTGTCTTCTTTTGGAAAAATGTTCTTTCTCTTATACTGGTGTTGGTTCTTCGAACCGGATAAAATTTTTTTGTTTGGTTCCTTGTCTGTCGTTTTTTTTTCTTTCACCCCGACGTCTTTATTTTGCTAGGGGGGAATTTGTAACGTGCATTTTTGTAGTTTAACATTTTACGCTTTTTCCAAATTAGTAAATACATTTCTGTAACTACTATTTCTATATTTTATATTTATTAACTCCTTAGGCGAATGCGTCGTATTATCATGAGTAGATTGCATCGTTCTTGCCTTACCGTTCGTATAGATTTTGTTCCTTATGTGGATATACAAGTCTAGATAAGAGACGATAAGAGGTTGTAATAGCAAGGAGTTGAATAAACAGATAGTTAGTTGTAGTTTGTTCTTGGTTCCTATATATTAATTACGTTGAAAATACTGTTTCTTCTTTGCTTTAACAATAGTGAGAATTAATGCGTTATCAATTTCCGTATTGTTCATGAACAAACA
Organism: Platerodrilus igneus; assembly: GCA_036346225.1. Lineage (NCBI taxonomy): Eukaryota > Metazoa > Arthropoda > Insecta > Coleoptera > Lycidae > Platerodrilus > Platerodrilus igneus. The sequence continues at coordinate 19,281,773 of JARFIW010000089.1, read as the reverse complement.
CGGCACGATTTTAATTGTTTTTCTTGTAAAATAAAAGTTGTATGTTAACTGTAGGCAGTGTAGTTCTGATTACATTTGAAGGAAGTATGCTTTATAGGTAACGTGTTTGATTGACCACAAGTGCGGTTGTAAGGTCATTGACGGACGGTTATAGCGATGCGCGTTGATCTACTAATTGTTTTTCTTGTTGCTTTTCTGTTGGAAATAAAAGTAGTAGAAGTTGTCGTGCGTTTTACGGAACATTGACTTAGTGATGCGCGTTGCTTTACTAATTAGTTTTTTGTTGATTTTCTGTTGGAAATAAAAGTGATAGAACTTGTTGTACTCGACCTGCACGTGCGTTTTGCGGGACATTGACTTAGTGATACGCGTTGCTTTACTAATTGTTTTTTTTGTTGATTTGTCTTTTTATATTTGAACTGTGTGTGCGATCTAGTTTTCGTGGTCCTTTTTTTATCAGAGTAGTGCTTACTTTGGATTATCCAAATACAGTTTTAAGCTTGAGTGTTTCTAAAAAAAAAAATGATTGCTTCTTATAAACATGTATCTCATTCACATGTAAAGACAGTTGACACTGTAGTTTCTGAATTTTCTAACCCCAACGAATCTAAAATAGATCGTTGTTTGCGCAAATTTCGTTATTCAAAAGCATTAGATTTTCTTTGTTACCATAGGTAGCAAATAGAACACCTCACGTTACTGTTAGTTTAATGCATTACATCGTGCCTTGAAGGCCCGTGATTCTAAATTTTATTACCATTTTTTACGATTTGTGTTACAAAATATTTCGAAATTATTGTCTCAGGAAATAGAATTAACAAGAAATTTATCAATGCTACATAGTTCCATCAGCATGATAATGTCTGCTGCTAACACTAGTGAAATACGTAGGTGTGATTAGTGTAAAGTGTAAGAAATTCCATCAACACCCTCACAGTCAAGGGTGAAGTGCTTCGTTAGTGCAGGACATCGTGAATCCCACACTTCAATTGCAAGGAAGCGTTACTGAAGGACTTTTTGTAAGTTGAACTATTTCCTACTTGTTATTACTTTAAATATCTATCCGTTGTTTTGCCATGTCTTCGTCGTTCTGATACCTTTTACAATAGACTTGCCTGCTATTAAGAAAAAAAAAGAAAGAAAAAAAAACAATCAATACTACTGAATTACGCATATCAATTGTGACTTACCTATTTATCTTTTGTTAACATTTTGTCTGATTTATGTTTAATTGGTGTGTGAGGAAACGTTTCTGCTACTCCCCAATATTACCTCACTTTGTACTAAAAATTTTTGTAATGCTTTTATCGTGATTATATTATATAGTTTATCTAAACAGTTTTTTTTACATTCTACAAAGTACTGAACAATCTATGCTCGATCAGCATGCTATGCTTTTTCTTTATTTCAGGTCTGCAGGACTAATGTTTTTTTTATTGCAGGTTTGCTATTCTAATTTTTTTTATTGCAGGTATTGTTACTAACTTCTTACAGCCGCATACATTATATGTCAGTCTGCTTTCTACAACCCCTAATTTCCGATTGAGCCCGGTCATTTCTTTGATTTTCTTTGTGTTACGCACGGCTACGAGCCAACGTAACATAAATTTGGCGCCCAACGTGGGTGCCACGAATAACGTTACAGAGTTTTAATAAAACTAAATAAATAAAAATCATATTCGCAATTAGTTTTTAGTTTTTGAATAGGGGTAATTCATTCGCATAGTTTGTACATCAATATCACTATCAATAGTGAGGTGCTGGGAATTTACACCAGATACTTTAAAAAGTCTAATTTGCTCAACCAATTACGACTAGATCACGTGAGAGCAAGAAGCAGACTGATTTTTAAAGTGAATTGTCACAATTAAAATATTGATAGCTATAATCATGTGCAATTAGTACAAGGAAGATGTCATTCTTCAAAATTGAATAAATGACCAGAATCAATTTATTCTTGGTAAAATAATGATATTTCTGATTATCATGGTTTATGAGAAAGGTAACTAGTTTTATGGTACTAAATAACAATTTTATGGGCAAAGTTACTAGCGGGCTAAATAATTAATATTTATGGACTGAAAAATTATTTTTATGGGTCAATTAATTACAATTCAAATTATTTCCAACAGAAAGCTCTACAAATTTTGTAGAGGGCATTTTTATCTTGTGTAGTTGTGGATCGTATATTTTTGGAATGTGTGTTGTGTGTTTTTAGTTTATATACTACTTTTTAGTAATAAATTTTTTATTTTTCCAGGTTGGGAATATATATTAGTGTTCTGTTTTTTTTCCAGGGTGTTGGTAGGATAGTTTTTGTAAGTGGTGTGATCATTATGTAAATCATACATTTTTCGTTTCTGGTCTTCAAAGTTTTTATTATGGTGTTGTTACTTTTGCCTGGTTGGTGTATCATTAAGATTGAACCCGTTTTTAAGAAAATATGAATTTCTGATAGTTGAACGTCTAATTTTGGTTTGGGATTTGGGTTTAATAAGAGATTCCTTACTTTATTTTGTATTTCAATATGAGTTTCATTTTGAGTTAATTTGCGATAAATTCGATTTAATATTATTATTAGTATTTGTCCATAAAGCACACTTTTAGTGCTAGTTTTAATTTCTGTTTAGCGTTTTCAAGAATATCCGTGTTTCTCAAGTTATGTATCCAATTATTTATTATAGTTAGGTTAATGGCTATTGTTCTTTGAATTTTATTAAGGCATTTAATTTTTTGTGCTGTTTTATTACAAAATTGGGAAAATTACATTACTTAATTCAGTAACTATTTCAAATCAATTTGATTAAGCTTCTCTTAGGGTTAGGTATCCTTCAATGTATTAAACTATATTTCCTTGGAAATTTGCAAAAAGAGAATAACTACTGAGGCTGATTTTCGGTTTAAACCAAGTCTATAGCCACCATTGCAACCAACATCTTGGAAATACTTAAAAAAGCCCTCTAAATTCAACATCACATGGTGCACAATGCTTTACTAAAAGGTATTACCAACTAACCATGATGATGGTTCTATAATCTATTTAAACCGAACATCAGTTAAATCATAGTGTTTGTTAACAATTTTCAAAAAGAGCGACCAATAATTGGGGTTTCTGTGCAGTGGTTTGGGGAATTTCTTGACTATTTTCATTTATCGATGATTATTTCGGATATGATTGTATATTTCGATATTCCAAGGTATTTTGAACAGCACTGTAACTACTTGCAGGTTTTCGAATGCATCCTGAAGTAACATGAAAATTGTTCATTACAGGAGTGAGAGAGAGGGGGGTTCTTTTCAGTCAACCAACTTTAATCAACTTTTACCTTTGTGTATGGCTGCTTACATAGAAGGGTTACTAAAAAGAGTCAACTTGGAGATTTTATTAGGTACTGATTTTATAATTGTATTATTGTTTGAAGTTATCTGGTTGCTTCTGAGGTTTAGGTACATATTTGATTTGATGGTTTCTGTTTTTGGGCAGCAGAGAATTTAGGAAAAAAGATATCATGTATATTTTTCACAGGTTATGTTTGCAGTTTAAGTCACTTGATCTGCCTTCTATTTTTTAAATGCACATTTATTTACTTGATGCAATCATACACAACAATAAACAAATCTTAATGACATAACCAGATTATTATATATTTCAATGGCATGCATTTGTGTAAATTTTGGGCCTCTGTAATCTAGGCTTGCATTTTTGTTTGAATATTGCACCTATGTATTCGTTGCAGATTTATTTTATATTTGTTTTACTTGTTCCAATAATCCATTATAATTATGTAATTGTGTTATCTAAGCTTATAGTTGTGCGTTTAATATTGCATGGTTTATGCTTCGATTTGACACCAAACCTTAAGTTTGTATGTGACTTGATCTTCCTAGCTTACGAGTCTATCGATTATTCATGTTATCATGAAATTATAATGAACCTCTGCTTTGACACTGCTTATTTATGCGTTTGCAATTATGACTATGTTGGAGATAGCCTATTCAATTTATATGTACCTTTGTTTGTGCACGTGTGATTGAGCCTTATGGAATTTATTAATATCTTAGCTCTGTGTGGACCGAAACGCTGGTTTTCAAGGTGATGTTCCTTGCTTTTCGTTAAATGTTTCAACTATGATTGGGTAGTATCGGTTTCCAACCAGAGTTCCTTCCAGAAAGTATTAGCTGGACTACACTAACTCTTCTTGGGTTGTCATATGTAGAATGTCTGAGTAAGAGTTGACATACTGTAATACTAAAAAAACCCAGGGTGCTTGCACGCCACCCATTCCTGGAGAGGTGTCCTTATGCAGTTAGAAGCACAAGGTTCTTAATGTTTTTGTGCCATACTCTTTCCCCAACATAGCGGAGGTTGAATCCGGTACTGTTTGGTCAAATGTAATTTATGTCTAATTGCTTATCTAATTTTGGGGTTATTATTAAAAGAGGGTTACCTGATAGTTTTATTTCAAGTCTTTCCACCTTAATACTATTTTCCAGTATATATTTGGGTTGAACCACAACCACTATGCTAATAGATTATGGAGCCGGGTATTGTCAGGAGATGGCGTTTGTTCGTATTCAGGTAGGTTGCACTGTTGATTGAAGTATTTCAATCAACGTATGTGCAGTCCGTGATATCAGTCATTAGAAAAAGCTGACAGACGACTTGGAATCTAACATGGAGTTTAGAGGTATGTAGAAACGGGATGTCAGTTAAAGCGTTGATTGAGGTATTATAATACCTCAATCAACAGTTAAAGGCCAACTTATATCCTCTTTTATATATTTTAATCGAATGGTGAACAGTTAGAAAATAACAACTATTTTTATATCTAATAATTCATCTTTCTGAAAAATTTATCATCAGTTTAATTTTACTAACCAACTTCACTTTGTGCATGTTATCGAGCAATGAGTAAATCGAAAATTGAGGACACAAAAAAGGGGTTTTCTATCTTACCACCTACACACCTATATCCTCTAATAATACGACATTTTAATTAGACGGTCGGTAACAGAATAATTATGATGTAATAATGAGGTCACGAGAGGTCATTGTACGCCAAATTCTATAAAAGAAACCATACCAAAGAGAAGAAAAACGCAAAAAGTAGAATTTCCCCCTATTAATTTTCTACCTTGTATAAACATAAGCGTATTCCATCAGATTCCCATGTAAAATAACACTTTTTAAGGTTACATATAGTATTGTTATACTATTTAAGAAGCGCACTCTTAGAGAATACTTTAGTATTTTTTCACTAATCCGTGTATGAATATTTTTCTTCTTAACAATAAAAGTTGTATACTATTTATTGCAAAGCGGAAAGACCACAAAACGAATTTAAAATGTAAATTCAAAAGCATTCATTCGCAATCCGTGTGTAAATATTCGTTAGAACACGTTTCGTTTCCGGTATAACATATCTTATAGCATTTATGGAGCATAAGAAAAAGCTCTTATTAATTATATAATTAAAATCGATGTTCAGACTGAAAATGAGTCACATACACTTTTGAAATACTAGATAAATTTCAGTGCCAAGATATATCATTTAAAACAAAAGTAATGCATTCATTTTCGTTAAAAATGCCACTTTCTGAGTTTTAAATTAAACGTATCTATCTTTCAAAGAAGTTAGTTTCGATTTAATTTCAGAAATTTCGAATTTTAATAAAAAATTACGGCATTTTTTTCGAGAGAATTCGGTAAAGTCGTAAATTAGAATAGCTAATTACTTTTCGTAAATAAATAAACGCTCCAATTTCAAGAACGCGCCACTACCGGAAAAATCCATAAAACCGAGATAACGAATTTAATAGCGCTACGTATTTCAGAAAGAAAAAGATAGTAGCGGTCCGTTTCGTGCATTAACAAACAAAGGAAGGCGCTTTACGCGAGCAATAAATAATACTAACAGCTCAAATATCTTCTTTAATGTAACCATACTTTCCCAGTTGTTTATTAATTACGTGCTTTTTTTCAAACAAGTATTTAACACTGGTCATTGACGCGACTCAATATATATTTACCGACGTCTTTAACGAGCAATAGTAAAGCACCGATTCAACTGAACTGACCTGTCTTCTTTATTCGTTTATATAGTATTAAATCTTATTAAGTCATAAAATCTAGACACACCGGGAATTTCTAGTTGTTGTTTATACGATTTCATTCATGAGGATAATGTAATTGTACCGAGAAGTGGAACTTACGGCTCGCGGCTATAGTTAATTAGTACATTTTACAGTTTGTTGCGTACATCTTAAACAACATTTAATGCTAAACGTTGGTTAAAAGTCAAAAATTGCTTGCACCGTTCTGTAAACTGAGATTAAATTCATCTAAACCTACTTTAAATTAAACTGTCAATTTTGGGGGTTTAATAATTTAAGCCTATTTTAAGCCTAGTTTCATATTTAAATTTCTTTGTATAATTTAAACGCGCTGCAAATTTTTCTCTTGTGGTAACCTAATCGAACTTTGTATTTTCCAGAGAGTCATTGAACTCGGCGCAAGTAGACATAATTAAAATTATTTCATCGTTTGTAAAATTTGAAGTTCTCAATCAATTTTTATTTATGTCTTTTACGTCCACTTCAATTGCTACGTATATAAATAAAATAATAATATATAAAAATCTATCTGAACCTCAAAATCGTATTTAATAATATGAATGAATTTAGCAACCACAAAACTTTTGCAATATTGCTGGTATCTTAAACGCCGTTTAGTTAACTGGGGATAAATCTAGTACCTTACAAATCAAATAACCTTAATCGTAGTGTAAAATGAAACCTATATGGATTAGTTGAACGCCATTTAAAGTAAATGCGGCGCAAGTGGCCCTTATCTGAAAACCATTCATTTCACTCGCGTCTTTACAAAACATAAAATAACCTTTATTATGTAATTAAATTCCGTGTAATAGATTTATTGCGGAGTATGAAAAGATTCCCAATTTTTAAATTAATTCTTTTCAGTCATAAGCATATTTAATTACTGTTGAGAGATACTGTGTGTACAAAATCATTCTATTCTTAGTAAAATTAAGTTTTATTTTAACATATACATACAAAGCCATCCATTTCATTAGTGCTATTACATAGCGTAAGAACGAATTAAGAATTCGTGTAGTTTGAAAATGAGTCGCTTACACTTTTAAAAATACTAGACATATTTTCCGTGTGTAAAGTATTCGCTTCATTTTCCGTAAGAACAATATCCATCTTATTGCATTCGCAAAGCATAAAAACGCAATTCCGAGGTTTAATTAATTATGTAATTGGCTTCCGTGTGTAGATAATATCGAAAAAAAATATTCATTCTTGTGTAAAACTTCAGGAATTTTCTTTATTAAAAAATGGATGCGTCGCGTTACTAAGAAATGTTTTTAAAAGTCATTAAATAAGTTGATTATTTGCATCAGTAAATAAAGGTTCCGATACAAAGAATCGCGCGATTATTAAAATGCCTTAAAATAAAACCGAGATAAGTGAGTTTAATAGTCTTACGTATTACAATAAGAAAAGAGACCACGAACTTTAACTTTGTGCATTAAAAAAGGATATTGCCCATAAGTATAAATTATAACTTTATACTAATTAACCTATTAAAACGCGTGATTCTCGTAAATATTACATCACCCGGGTGTGCCATACTTCGAAATAAATCTGGAATCGTATGGAAAAAGAGACGTAGTTAAACTTTTTGTATGTAAACAGGCACTGAATTAGAACCATTTATTCATTCTTTAGTAAACCAAACAACATATAAGATTCGAGATTCGACATTTACAACTAGGTCATTTCATTTCAAGACATCGAACACGTAACTTTGAGTAATGATTAATTTTTCGAGCGTGTAAGTTCGAGCAATTTATAATAAATTTATTTTACGATATGCAATAACTAATTTTGCATAATTATGTAGCATAATTATTTTTATATTACAAAATTGTACGATCTTCGACATAAATAATCCAGATACGAGAGCTACTGCTGAATTTAATTAATTGCGAACCAATGTTCTAAAAGGAGATTTAAAATGGAAATAAGATTTTGATAAGCGCTATTTTTGTTACTGATAAAAGATGTAAATAGTTGTAAACTAGAATGTTTTTAATTTCATTTAATAATTTTTATTTGTAATGAGGATAATTTACGGTAAATTTTAATGTCAGAGTGCGAAGCATTTTGATCGTTATTAATCTGTGCAGCGTCATTGGCCAATCACATACACGAACGGAGTAATAAAATATAGAGTAAATTATCCATAACAAAATTAAAGTAAAATGTTGTAACTCACAAGAGAAGAAATTTGAGTTCTGTAATTCTTAACCAAGATTATGTAAGCATTATTTTAGGAATAATTTTACGTATGAACTTAAGCTGTAAACTGTTTTATAAATTTTTTGTAAGAAATAAAAATGTTTTTGTATGCAGCATATATGTATCTTGATACTTCAGTGTTTAATTTCATTTTGAAAAATTTTGCAGCATAATTTCTGTTGAGCTAGTCATGTAAAGAAAAGAAACAGAAAGGTGAGCCAATAATTTTATGTTTTCCTTTGGTTTTAAAAGGTTAAATTTAAGTATAAACAAGGCAATTTCAAACACCCTGATAGAGGAAACAACCAAAATTTACGTGCGCAATTTATTTCAGTTAGTGAATTTAAAGTAACAAGTATTGCCATAATTTTACAAGTAGTAATTAAAATTTAGTTAGGTTCGTAAAGAAAATAAATTGTAGAAGCCAATGCAAATTATTAATTATTTTAATTGAATTTAGTTGAAAGGGTTATTACGTCTAATACGCATAAGAGCTTGAAAAATCGATAATACCAAGGTGAAACGCTTTGCTAACAAACGAACAGCCGTTGAATATAGGAAATACCTTGAAACGCAACCTCCTAGAAATGTTATTTTAAAACGTTGGTTAATTGAACACCTGCATGTTTTGAAAAGGTCATGTTCCCCTAATTTGTGTAGATAAAAGACAGTATTCGAGGTATATCGGGCAAACGGTCGGACGGTTCGCATAAATGCTAACTAAAAGTTCCCTTAAAGCGCAGAAGGGATGGACAATCAAGGATATGCTTCGGAATGAGACAGGCATAATAGCAGTTCATTTCGAAACGCACGTATTCAGTCCACATGGGTTAGTTTGAAACGCGGACAGTAATAAATTTTCTACCACTCAAGCGAGGTTAGAAGGAAACATAGAATATGCATAAGAGAGGAATAGCGTTATTACAGGCGGGGTTTTCAAGACGTCACTAAATATCCCATTGGTCGATATAGTTAGTTGTAGAACAGACAAACACGGGAATATTGAATGCGGGTTTTTCGGAAAATATCATAACGACGAGCTAAATTTCGAAGATTTCAAAAACGGTTGAACCAATATTTGAGGAAGTATTATTTTAAATGAAGTATTTCGCGGGAAGAGTGGCCGAGAGGTGGCATTTCGAAGTGTATAAATACTCTAAGAGAATTAGCATCGCTCTCTTTTAACTTCGCTCTTAGTATATTCATTGCTTCAAAATACGTACAGAAATTTACCACGAGCTTGTAAGTATATAAAAAATTTTTAATTAAGTAATACAGTGTTGGCCTCATAATTTGAAACGCGGATAGTGGCGAGTTTAATTTTATTGAGGTGCAACATAGATCTTAACAAGCTCGTGAAGCGACGTAAAGTAACGTAAATTAAATTAAGCGATTATAAAAGAAGTGTAATATATTTGGATTTGGATGCATCGTGAAGGCAGAGCATGCAGCACAACTTAGATGGTGTGTATCTACAAATGGCTAGAGGCGCCCAGCAGAGCAGAACCACGAAACCGAGAGCGAAAACAACTTAACCTTCAACGGAGAAGGGATCTTCAAGAAATTCCAGGTAACGCTTTAGAATTTGTTGTTTTTATAAACTATGAAAATTGTTGTGATGTGTGAGAGTGAACTATGAAGGTATTTTACATTATTTTGCGTATTGAGAATAATACGTATAACTAACTTTTATTATGGTATTTAAATATAAATCTAAAGGTGTATATAAAGCTTATTAACGTTCCTCAGGAATTTAAATTTTTTATTGTTAAAAGTACATGGGTTTTTTTTTGTGTTTGTTATAAGAGTATGCAAAGTAAAAAGCATACAGTAATCATAATAAACTGGTTTATCCTGAGTTAACCATACTCCAGACTGTACTAATGAAAATTAATTATAAATAAAGAAAGAAAAATAAGGTATTATTCAGGGCCCATTTACTCCGGTTACATTCAATGTGTTTGATATTTCAAGTTAAAATTCTGGACTTTACAAAAATAGAATTTATTGAGGTGTAACTTGACCACCGAAATGTAAATAATCTTGAAGTTTTATTTGTAAATAGTGGTAAATAAATATTGTATGATTGTTGTATTATTTTGTGGTTTTATTGAGAGTGTGCGTGAACGATAGAGAGTATGGTAGTGAATCTAGGTATCCAAGAGGAGGCCCAACTAAGCTAGCCAGGAAGCTGTTGAAGAAAGCAATTCAATCAAAGAAGCAGTATCTGGGTAAGAAAGAATTATTTTTTTTTTAAATTTTCTATTGTGTGAAATTATCAATTTTTTTTAAATTGATATGAGAAAGTACAATTTTCCAGAGGGGTTTTACGGAAATATATATATATATATATATATATATATATATATATATAAATGCAATAACGGGTTTATTGGTTCAATTTTTTAATCAAACTCTTTGTTTTTTCGCCAAGCTTTCGATTTATTTTTGAAATCTTCATCAGGGTCCTATGTAAGAGAAGTTATGAACATCAACTATACTAAGAAATTACAACTACTTACAAAACATGACTACTAAATAGTTTATAAATAAATAAATATACATTTTGCAGATTTAGGGTTTAGCTGACACATTTATAAAACAACACTATAATTCCTACACTTAAAATATTCAAACAATCATTTAACGTCCATCATTAAAGTAAAACAAGTTAATAATCGCCACAACAATAGTTAATTTTCCACTTATCTACTTGTAGGAGTAGACACTATAATGTAATTAAGGACCGCTATGCTTGCGGCCACGTCACCAATACTGTAGGAGTAGACATGTGTTTTTTCCCCAATACTCCATCCGAAGGTAGTACATTGACTAGGAAGCGTGTTTTTTTCCCTGGAAAATTTGGAATTTTGCCGAATCCTTACTGTTCTAAGTCAGGTATGGATCTTTAACGTGCGTGACAACACTCACACACGGGACCTCCATTTTACTTCTCATACGAGGGTGTATTTTTGTGTAAAATGCTCGCCTAACATTTTTCAAGCGGACTGTGTCGGGATTTGAACCCGGTGTAGGAGTAGACAACCAATTATACTCATAACTGACCAATAAACACGCACCTCGTAAATAAGTAACATACATAGGTAAAACAAACCTCAAACAATAATGGGTTCGTCCGACATTCCCTCGAAATAGATAATAGAACTTTCCAAACGTACAATACAAACAATCTCAAGATATAGAAAGAGCTTCAAACGCTAGAGCAAATTACTTCTTAAGTGTTTATTTTTTAAGGTACTCATCAAACTTTTTGAAGAGAGCTTAAGAATAGTGCAAGATGAAAGTAACCAAGCTCCTAGTACACTAAGGTTTTCCATACCGATTATCACGTTGTAACCACCAAATCTAACGAGATAAAACGAAGTAAACACTTATAATCATATTCAAACGGGCTACTACTACCGCGTTTCTCTAATTTAAAACAAGTAATAATAAAGGTCTTTATTACTCACTGTTCACAAGTCTAATTAACAGTATATGCCTTATTTATAGATGTTTTCAGTCCAATTAACAATGAAGCACTATCACACTAATAAATTTACAAGCACTAATATCTTCTTAAACTAAGTTCTTTACCATAGGTCCATTAGTAATACTAACACAACTATTATTTATACACTTCTATTTATTTATGTATACTACGAGTTGCATGTACATTAGACACGTTTAGCTCATATAGCATTTATGTTTACTCTCCGACTTTCAAAAGCTCAACTACATTCACTATACACGATATAATTTATATACGACATTCTTATGTAGACTGGCTCTTGCATTCATTAGTGGTCTTATATATACTCTGGATAAAAAGGATGACTCATGCTCCAGTAATTTCTAGAAGAATTCTGGAATCCTTGACTATAAACAGTGCTTGCGGCGTTTTGGTGTTTGATGGGTTGCCTACTAGTAGCTCGCTACGATATTGTAGACGCAGAAGCTCGTCATTACACAACTTGGATCCGCTCCACCCGCGAAGAAATCAGGACTATTTTATAGAACACGTGAGCCAACATGCATGCCAGGATTTTAGATATACCGCAATCAGCTCATTCCAATTTCTACTAAGCAAGGATGTCGCCCATATGAGAGCATCTGCGCCTACCAGCCGCAGAGCACCTAAGCATAAAACATCCCAGTCACCGCCGCTATGTCCCACATTGTATTCAGCGTAACGATGGACATGATATCCTCTAAACAACATCAGATTCAGGTCTTCGTCGTGAAACTACAGCATACAAATCTACGACGTAGAAATGCCTGTTGCAACTTTACAAACTAAAGTACTTTTAGCGTTGAAAGACATTTGCAATAAATACTCACACAAACACTTTGTAAAGATTTTCTTTGTGGGTCATTTCTTTAATGTATAATTAGTTCGTATTTTTAACTTGCAAATAAATGTTTTCTCTGTTGCTACGAAATATTAATAGGGCGACTCCAGACAAACCAGAACACCACATACTCATTGTGACCACATAGTAGTCCTAAGTCCAACTTGGTTTGTTATACGTTTTATTGTTAATGGGATACAATTATAGTTTATTCATATACACAATTATGTTATTATTAGGAAATGTTTTAACAAACTAATGTTTCTGTAAAATTTTCAAAACTTTTATACTACTACTAATTTATTCTAGTCGCAGGTTGAGTTTATTGCACTTTAGTTAAACCCGGTGGAGCACTGCCAGATTTATCTTCCTAATTACTCGGTCTAGTAACCCTAGATTTATTGGTTGAGACTGCTTCTTAAGAAATCCAAACTAATCGAAATTGTGTCATGTCCAACAAGATTAGCAGTTAAAACTAGCATTCCTCGACGATGGCACTTAAGTTCTCTTGCCTAGCCTTCACATGAGTGAGTGGGATACTTTCACATCGTTGTTAACATTGAGTTCGACAGAAATTTCCTATTAACGAAATTTTTGGCGAGATTATTCATTGAACTCTATATCAAATACAGAGGGTTTATAGAAACATCTCAGTTTCAAAAACCATAATGTAGTACTGTACTCAGTTAATAGCGTATGGTTTTGATATTGGCGTTCGATGTATTAGTAAGTTTTCTTTACTATCATTCGTCACCGTTGTTGGTATCTGGGTTGCCTTTATCCAGCAGCAAATCTCACTGTTAGGCATGGCGACACCGTAACGAAACTCTCTGTTGATGTATTGATTTACTGAACCGCGTTCAATGTTCACAGTTTATCGTAATTATCTCTTAATTATAGTGACAGTACGCTTACAAATAAAACAATTCTGTAATGGTTTAACAAGTTCAAGGAAACGCTGTCTTAAAGAGAGTCATCAAGTTGCACGAATACGGTACATATTCTGTATTCATGCAACTTGTACTTGTGGTCTTAGAAAGTTTTTAGCGAAGCGGAGATTAGAGCTAGAAAATTCTACATGAAATCAAACTATATGACTAATCGAAAATGTTCGAATTTTTTATCCTCGTGTTTACAACATTAAAAAAACGAAGACCTAGGAAGAGGATTGTAGAGTCAATAGCATACTTTATATCAGATGTACCCTATTCACGATAAATATGGGATGCCGTCACAATACAAATAATTTGGTGTTGTCATGGTTGACTTATTCTATGCCTATTTAATAGTTAGACTTGTATATTTCTTGTTTATTATTAAATAATTATTAAAAGTTGACATATTTTAAATTGTAAGGTTATTTTTAAAATACCTTCTTTCTGTATGGTAATGAATTGTGGTAGCAATGCAACTCAAGATGCAGAAGTAAGATTTTCAAGTAATAAAAGCAGTGTCTTAAAATTTCACTCTAAACAAATTTTGCGGCTAAGGTTACAGAAGCAGAAAATGTTACAACACCGCACAAAACTGCCAACTGTAACATACTAAATCGTAATATCATTAAAACTGCGTTTATAGTTACGTCCACATTATACAATTACTAATACTTTATTATTATTTACGACGTCACCCCATATTTATCGTGAATAGGGTATATGCTGCCGAGTACGTGGGAAGAGGTGGATTTCCGCTTGGATGTGCTTAAGGGAACAAATGACAAACTTAATTGAACACTAAAACTTCGTATCTAATAAGCACGCCCTTTCGTAGATTGGGTAGGCAGGTTCTTTCTGATTATCGTTTTCAACTCCTGTTTACTTTAGAGTTTATTTACTTAAAATTCAATATATGAAAAGGATGACAATAATCCGTTGAAATTAACATGGTCATTACTTTTTAGTTTTTCAAATATCACTTTCATGGTAGGTTTTTGCTTATGAATATTTGCATAATTATATACAGTCGTTCGAACAATTTATTTTTCAAATTGGTCAACATTAGATTTGCGCTTGTTCTTATTAGTTTGCTTCCTTGGAGATGCAAATTGCTGCTCTTTGGTTTGCAAATATGTAAATAAATGCCAGACAAACTACACCTTGACAGTTGAGTGGATGCTTTTAGGATGGACTTAATCTTAAATAATTATTTAATTTGGTGTTCGGCGATTTTGTAAGACCTGCACATTCGTTATATCTCCTTTCTATATCCACTTCATGGTTATATATAATAATAGGGAATATTTTTGTTTAGTTATTTATGGTTGTTAACTTGGTGCCGTTCTTTTCCTCCATCGCTGCGTAGCAGGTAAAATTGTCGTTTCTTTATTCAACATTATCCAAAAAATTCTTGAAGTAAAAGAGTAATCGATTTTAATACTTTATCTTATTATATTCCGTAATTTAGTATGTTTCAAGCTACAGAGTATTTTTTGTTCATTTCAGGTTTTTTGCAGAGATGTCTGATATTGAAGTGTGAGTATTATAACATAACCTTATTTTACTGTTTTACTTCCAATATGATGAATAATCGGCAGGCTCCCTCTTCTGAGGAACCCAAAATAAAAACCATGCTGTTAATTTGCCGTCTGATTTTTAACTTCATCGATTAAAATTGTATATAATCCTGTATGCGTGTATAATGTTGTATGTTTTTTTAGTGATGATGCACCCGCTCCAGTTGTGGCTAGTAGCGGGTCCATGGACGTAAATCAAGCGCTACAAGATGTACTGAAAACTGCTTTAATCCATGATGGGGTAGTTCGTGGTTTACATGAAGCTGCTAAAACATTGGACAAACGACAGGCAGAACTATGCATATTGGCCGAAAATTGTGACGAACCTATGTATAAGAAACTTGTATCTGCATTATGTTCTGAGCATCAAATTCCTTTAATTAAAGTTGATAATAATAAGAAATTAGGAGAATGGGCTGGTTTGTGTAAAATAGATAACACCGGTAAAGCTCGCAAAGTTGTTGGGTGCTCCTGTGTTGTTATTAAGGTATGTACTTTTGTGTAGTAAAGCCTTCTGCGAGCAGAATAACTAGTGTGTAATTAATTTTCTTATCTTTTCTAACATCAAAATGAAAGTTCTTGGTTGTATTTTGTATATAGTAACCAGATATTCATGTTAATTGTACTCCGAGAAACTACAGGTTTTTTAAAACTACCATATGCTTTAAGGTTTGCCACTAATTTGCTAAAAGTCCTTTTATTTGGCCGTCTCATTCGGGATATTTCTGCAAATACATACGCTCTGCAACAAAACAATTTCGATTGGAAGAAATGAAGCATGCCACCATATCAAACTTTTCATCGTTAGATAACATAATTAATAGAACAAATTACTAATTACTTCACAATAAATTAAGCACCAAAAATAATGTTACTGTCAATCCAAATAGGCCACTAACATTCATTTGTTTTCCAAAGCAAGCTTTTAATTTTTTGGTCATATTTTAATTTAATTTTATTTGTTCGTTGTTTATTCTATTAAATTAATGCATAAACTCAGCCAGTAGACTATTACTAAACACTTAAATGACTAAACTATTAATTGGTATAGCTAATTGTTTATTCTTTAAAATTAAAAACTGCATTACAGGTCCGTAATAGGAATTTTCTTGATTAAGGCCGAAAAAAACGAAAACGCAATTAAACCATAAAGTGTAATACATCGTTGAATTTGGCATTATAAGGGCTTTCAGAATCTGATACCAGATCACCAGGACGGTATTTAAAAAAAAAGTTGATGTTTCCGCAAAGACAAAATGTCGGGTGAAAAAACTGACAATGCCATGTAAGGAACATTAAAAGTTGCTGTGGAGAAGTGCCTTTGGTTTTGGTCTAGGTGCCATATTAATGCCAGAACAAAATATATGTAAAATAAGAAAATCAAATTTTTTCGAAATATCTCAAAAACCAAAAACTGTTTTGGGGATTTCTAAACACCATTTTTTAGGCCTTTGATTACACAACTTTTCTCCCATTTAACCAAATCTGTATCTCATACCGTTTCAAGATCTCCATAGTGGACCTCCTTATCTCGGACACAGTGTATATGTCCCTGGAGGATTCCACAAGTAGATAAATAGCAAAATAATATTCCATCGCATTTTTATTATCAGGATTCCATATTTATTGTTATAAACTCTGTCAATAACAGTGACACTTCGTTTCAGGATGGCTCGAATTTGCGAATTTTAAAATATATGTGTAAGATATTACCTGCTCTTGTTCAAAAATGCTGGGGGAACTTGGCAGCCACAGGCTGCTTAATTTCTCTTCACATACTAATGAATATCGGGGAAATAGGGTATATGACTGTAAAACAATAGAAGGTGACTGAACTGCATCTAACAAGAGAGAACAGTGGATATGTTCAAAGACAACAAACAGAGATAAGAAGAAAGTTGTTCAAAGCATATGTGTGGAGCACAGCACAGTACGTCTATGAAATAGGAGCAGTAGGAAAAGCATACAGAAAGAGATAGAAGCCCTCTGGAATGTTGCGCTTTAGATGTATAACGATGATAGCATGGACAGACAAGGTTAATAACAAATAGATTATAGAGATAGTAGATGAATAAAGATATGTGGAAAACAAAAAAATTGGAGAAATAGAAGGGCAGGATACGTTCTAATGCATTTGTGGGAAATAGTGCTAGATATATTACAAGTAGAAATAGGAAAAAAGAAGTAGATGTATACTGAGATCAGATTTTTGCACGCAGATAGTGATAGGTGCAGACAGTGCAAATTTCAGGGCAATGTGTAGGTTAGTTCAGAAAGGAAACAATGAGGGTGCATATCTAACAGTTCCAGGACTGAAGACCTAATGATGATTACCTAGTCATAATTGGGTTTTTTTCAAAAACTGTTCTTTTTACAAAAAAAGTTTGTTGAAAAATGACATTATTTGTCCTAACGAACAAGAATCTTCGATAAAATGTCTATCAACCAATATACAAATTTATTCCGTCATAATGAAATCTGAGCTGATATGTGCATGCCATGAACCCGTTTGTGTGCCACTTATTGGTGGTGAAGCATTTCTAACTGTAATCCAATCTCAACACTATTTTCATTCATGTACTTGTTTGGCTAATTCTTTCGCAGTAGTAAAACATTCCTATCGGTAACAACTTTATTCTCGCATAAGTACTTGTTCTGTATCATTGCTTAGTAGTAAAACAACGCTAACCTACTCTCAGCATTAATTTCTTTTGGTACCATTCTGTAGTAACATATTCGTAACGATAACCTAACCTCAACACTTTTTTTTTCAAAACTACCCGTTTGGTATCATTGTTTTGGATTATGGTATTCCTGCCATTAATTTAACCTTAACTATATTTTCTCACATGTTTTCGTTCGAAAAATCATTTATTTCTCCATTTAAAAAATACATTCTGAAAATTATATTATTCTTAACATGTTGTTTCAATTTATAATTTGAAGATATGTATACACACCAGTTATTGGATCTCGCAAATTGTGCTTTTGTGCACGAATGGAGAAACCCTGGCTAGCTGTGTTAGGTCGGTGTACCCTTGCCAGCAATCCATCCATATTTCCAATTTTGTTCTTTAATAATTTCTATCAACAACATTAGCCAAGCAGTTTTGATATAAAATGGATAACATTCTTTCTTGTCTATTGCATTATAAATGCCTATCACCCACATGTTGGACAGCACCAGGCCGCTGGTATTTTGGTCTTGTGAGTTGATTCTCGTCAGTTTACACCACATGTCCTATCCTCCTAGTCGAAATACTCTCATATTTCTATATGCATACATTAAAAAAAGGATCCTTCCATCACTGCATACTTCACCTTATAGTGTGCACAATAGAAGTTACCGTATGCTACCTGGGGTCGTTGCCATAATGTGCAATATCTACGACATTGCCTGTTTGAACACTTCTTCATGTTCTTTTAGTTAATGATGCGCGCTATAAGGGAGTTGCATCATCTGCAGTGTACGTTATGAACTGTTTGACATAGTTGATATCTATGACGATAATGTTCAAACAATAACACCATACACAACAGTAACAACAATAAAACCGTAACAACCATAGCAGTAACAATAACAAAACCGAGAATTATAACAGTGAAAATCAATTAACAGTAAGCGTAAGCATCAAACTCGACACATACCATGAACAAAGTATTCTGCCTTCCAAAACCCAACACAATGTTGAGGAACGTTTACCTCATTTAGCAGTAAGAGCACGCAATGTGTTATATGGTATGCCAATCTGCTACCCACAAGCATGTTTTGGCTACTCCATCTGGCAACCAATAACTTGCAATTATTTTCTTTGAAATTCATTATTCGTCCTCCCATTTTTTTAAAATAATAAACTACTGCTGCACTATAGTTTTTGGTGGCTCCGTGGCATATGCATGTAACTACTATGTTCCTGGTTTCAATCCCGACACTGTCCACTTGAAAAATGTTAGGCGAGAATTTTCACAAGAAATACATCCTTTTAGGTCTTGTGTGTGTGTGTGTGCGTGCATGCATGTTAAAGATCCCTGTCTGGCTTGGAACAGTAATAGTTCCGCAAAATTCAAAAGTTTGAATTAAGAAAAAAATTGCTTCCTAGCCAATGTAGTAACCTTCGGTTGGGGCATTGAAAATCAAATCTAGTGTACTATAGTTTGTTTTACCATAAGTTGTGTAATTTGAGGTAGCACAAAATGAAGCGCTGCCAATAACTTATGTAGTATGGTATGGGGTAAAGCAATGTATGCATAATGCTACTTGACATTGCACAAATGGTGGTGGCATGTGCTTACATGCACATCTTAGCACATTTCCTTTTTTGCTATTTCAAGGGTTAAGTGATCAACAGCATTTTTCATGCCTCTTATTCTCTTGGACTGTCTCGTTGTGGTTTTAGATTCCAACACTTTTGTTTCTGCTTCTGAATTCAGTTGGCAGACAGTCAATTAGTGGCTATTTTCTGCTATGTAGATTGCTGTAAATCACCTAACTGTCAACTACTGACATTCTAATTAGTCTATAAAATATTTTCTTTTGCCACTTGTGTGACTCTGTCAAAATCATATAGGTCATTTGTCTGATTAGCCAAATCTTGCCCCCATTATTTCATTATAAAACAATATTGCTTAAATTCCTATCTTTTTTGTTCTCATTCTTTTTGCTTATTATTGTCATTGTAGCGTTGTAGTAATTGCTCAAAACGTACTGGATTAGTGTCTTAACATTTTATTGAAACTACCAAATCCATTCGTAAGAAAATTGGAATCACACCTCAGTATCTTGGCTTCATCTGATAAATTTTTCTTGTGATTAATGTTATGCATATGGAAGAGTATGGATAATTTTATTGAAGAAATGTCAAATGCAAAAGTCGCATCTTGGGTTTTTATGGTTTTGCAAAGGGTATTCACATCTTTCTTTCTCCTTAATGTTTAAATTTTACCACAGTATATATTCAAATTAATTATAAATAGTCCCCATTTTGAATTGCATCTTATCAAAATTTTCACCGTTCTCTTCACTACCATCATTGGTATATATTGCTTCAGTGAAGATTGGCCTTTGAATTTCATCATGCTCTCATTTAAACTTTGTCTGGAACTATCATAACTATATTTTTGGAATATATATTTCAAGCATGATAACAATTTTATGTAATAGAATTTTGAACAGTTATCTTGTGGTAGACTTTTTACTTGAATATTTGCAAAACTTTTCAAAGGCAGAGGATTCTAAAATAAAAACTTTTGTACAAAAGTTGCCTGTGTTAAATTTAGGTGGATATAGTGGCCAACTCGATTTAGAAAACTTTTGAAGAAGTTATCGCTAACTGGGGTGGGATCAGTGTAGGCACGAGCATGGGGTTGAAATTCAAATTTACAAATAAAATTGACAGGTGTCACCTAACCAGGTATAGTAATGATGGGGAGGGGCTCCCATTCAATGAAGGAAGCATTGTTCATGAAAATTATTTTACTCTTGAGAGCAGAAAGAAGTAAGCAAAGATAATATAATAATATTTTACTAATCTTTATCGATACACGTTCGATCAAAAATTTTGGCTCGGACCAATGTAGTGATATCCTGCATAACAATCCTTCACCAAAAATATATGGTTTTTGGTTGCAGTACAAACTGTTAAACCCTATGACAATACAAATAAAAGATCTAAATTAATTGGACAAACACATGAAGGTTTACAGTTTTCTGTACAAGCCTCACAAAATTACAAAATATGTTCCTTACCTGTGAATCGGACCCAACAGGAACGTCCAAGCTCAAGATAATCGTGCTGATTCCTAAATTCACCTTCAATAAATGACTGAAAAGATTACAGAGTAATCATTTTATTGACTTTTATACATATACATAACATTAAATTTTGTAATAGATCTGTAGCACAGGCAAAAAAAGAAAGTGAAGAATTTAGAGTAATATTTCAAGTAATTTTCAAGACTTAAGTTAATACTTTACTATTCTTTGGCTAAAAGAAAGAGTTTTAATAATTTAAATCTAATGCAATAATGAACATATTTAAACAATGATTGCCCCCTTCACTTACAAAACATGACAACAGGACTGTAATCTTATTTATAATGTAATTGAAGCTATAGCTTTCTTTAATTTTTTAATATTAAAAATGGTTAGAGCAAATAGGGTAATGCTTAGTAAAATTTTTGGAACAATAATAACTAAACGGTAAACAGGCTAAATTAAAAATTACGAGCAATTTTTACAAAATTTTCAGGACAAAATCAGATCTCAAACTATTAGTAAAATAAAACACGTAACTGTAAAGTACATTTGAACTTTAGATAACAATAACAAAACTCATACAGTGTTATTTTGTATATTATCTCTTGCAGAAGCAAACAACCTAGTATGATATAAATTGTAATTGTGCCCAATATCCTTGGTAAAAACCATTCGTTATTGATTTTCGAATAATTCCAAAAATATAATTAGAAGTAACTTGGTCTCCATCCTTTAACTACAACAATAAAACTTTGAACTAATACATAATGTTATAATTTTAGGCCACCATATACAAATTAAAAATGAACAAAATATGTTTATAAGCGATCGTGTAAAACTATAAAAGGACATCGTGTAAAGGAAATTAAAAATTGTAAAACTCATGGTTAATTGGACCATCTCAAACTTGAAACATGCTCTTAAAAAGTAACTACTGTCGCCACTTTTGTACCTTTTAAGCTCCATTAAATGCTGTCAAGAGTTACTATGTAATGAATTATTCTTCAAATATCAATCATCCAAATGAAATAATAATTACAACCAACTCATATGGCATCTTGCAAACAAGTCAAGCTCGAAAATAATGTCGCACCATTACAAAACAACATGGTAAAGAGGCCCAAAATAGGAAAAAAAATAAAATTAAAATAAATTGTTTAGGACTAATGACTCAAGAACTTTGGAAAATATTTTAATTTCTAAAAACGGCATATAGTGAAAAGAAAGCATGTCACAATCTGGATTTTCAGTGTGATTGAAGTAAAGTTTTAACATAGTGAATTGACTTGTTTCTTGCTATCGAAGAACTTTTGGCTAATTTCCTATTGATACGTTACGAAGGAGTAGTTTCAAAAATACATAATGATGTTTCCTTAGGAATAGAAATTCATGCTTCAAAGTTCATGGCAGCTAATAATCAAATTGTGGCGGAAAGTTCCTTACTTCATAATATTTATTGTATCTTACACAGAAATTTTAATTTCACTACATGTATCGCGTTCTTCATCTAATTTACGAATGTAGGGTATGTATGAAGCATCATTGGAATGATCACCATTGTAATAGAAATCAGATTCTCCTTCTGCATGGGAGTCTGGAGATTTACCCGATAGCAACTACTTCATCCAAATTTTCAGCCGAAATCAGGTTTTTTTTGCTCATTCTGTAAAACACACCAGTGGAACATATAACACTAAGTCCATAAGTTGTAAAAGTATAACATTTGTGCATAAACACCTTTCAAAATTTTTGCAGAATTCTTGAAATCACTGGACACCTCTATGGACTTGCTCGTTAATCCAAATAGGATCTTTTTCTGTCACTGATATTTAACAATGCAACAGATTAAACTTTTTCAGTTGCGGAAGATATGTCAACTACTATGAAATAAATTAATAAACTAAAGATATTTAGATCGGCACTGATGCATGACGGTTTAACAAATAAAATGTACTTTCATAAGCAGAACTCCAACGAGATTACAACCACTGCAAGTCTGTGCAGGATATGACAGTAATAATGCTATCTGGCTGTGCATTTTCCAACTTGCTGATGCATGTATTTTTCAATGTTTTACGATTGAGGCAGGACATAATATGACTGAAATATTGCTGTCTAGTAAGTAGTAGCTGAACTTTTTCCAATTTTCTGAAAGCTGATGCATGTCATTTTGAATGTTTTACTTTTGGAATAATACGATTATGGTCTTCTGGATATAGAAAATTTAAAAATGCTATTAAATCGCAATATAATAAAATTTCAATGTAATAATTTTAGCTGATTTTTACTTTTCGAGGGTTTTATTTCCATCTATCTAATTACGAATAAACAAAAAAGAATCATTTTTTCAACCTTGCACGTTGGCATTTTGTAGCACAAAAATTGTGGGTTATATGTTCATAGAAAAAAACAATCTACAATTACAGTGCAAATTGAGTCCCACTTCTGTATATAAAATACAAAATTAAATCAGTTTTCATTAATTTTTATTTGATGGTTGCTCCCACTTTTATGAACTGTCATTATTTTTTAATTTTAATTTCCCAATTTCTCTAAAATGACATTTTTACACATTTCTTAATGTGCATATTCTGTTTGGGACTGGGGGATGATTAAAACATTTTTATGCAAAGGTTTGAGACGTAACTCATGGCCTGTTACATAACGTGTGTAATATTTCTAATCCACATTGTGTGATTAATTTTGAAATAAATATTTAAAAATTATTAAGTTAAGTTTCAAATTTTTATAAATTTTATTTAAAATTTATTTTTTTATAAAATGCTAATTCAACATTTTCTCATTTTCAATCTTTTTTTTTATCAAGAATATATATTTCTGTTTAGCGCAGTAAGGCTTTGTTATAATAATAAATGATGAATAATCTTTTTTTATTTAGGATTATGGTGAGGAGTCGCAGGCATTGGATGTGCTTAAAGAATACCTTAAGAATGCTAAATAATTCTGTTTTGTAATAAAATATTTTAAATTATAAATTTAAAATTTTTTAATTTATATTTTAAGGGTAGTAATATTTTATACATTCCAGCAATAAGGTAGGTAATCTGTATACAATACCTCCAGCTACTGCAAAACATTTGTTAGCTTATGAAACATGCCCACAAATATTTAAATCATTTTTTTTATTGCCGAAATTTAATTCGCATTGATATTGATATTTTTACCATTGTAAACACATTTGCCGCTGAGTGCAAGGTAGGCGGCTCTGTGGCATAGTTGGTTTGGCGTGACTACTAAGTCGTCTCAGGTTTGGTTCCCGACATGGTTCGCTTGAAAAATGGTAGGCAAGCATTTTTCACAAAAATACACGCTCATTCGGATGAGAGGTAAAATGTAGGTCTCGTGTGTGTTGTCATGCATGTTAAAGATCATCACCTTGCTTGGAATAGCAAGGGTTTAGCAAAATTCTAAATTTCCAGGTATAAGAAACTCATTTTCTCTCAATGTAATACCCGCATGGAACTTTTAAAAATCAATGAAAACACTATTTCCTCGTCATTAAGTTTATGTAATAAGAATGAAAACCCTTTTGAGCATGCTTCCTATGCATTTATACTCCATATACCGAATATTTTTGCAAGCACGCTTCTGACTATATAACTAGGCTTTTTTTAAATTGCTCAAGTTGAAGATGATGCTATATGACCTCTAATCACATTAATGTAAATATATATATATATATATATATATTGCTGTGAAACCCTCCTTTGAATCTCTTCAGATAATCGCCTTTTTACTCTTTCCACCTCGGCTGCTCACCTAGTTACAACTTCAATCCTCATTCATAAAAAAAAAAACAGTCCTACCACAAACATCAACGTTAACTCTATTTACATCAATATTCATAATACATTAAAATTTCAAAATTAAATTTCAGCATACATTTCAGTATCATAAATTTCAAGTTTAAATTTGTCATCATTTTAATTTGCATCCAGAATTAAAGTCCTTGTAGGATGCATTCTAATTAAATAAACAAGATCTGCAGACCTGAGTCTGGATAAAAGGGGAGCATCTCCCACCCCTTTACGTTAATTAAACAGGTTAGTCTAATTGAGCTCAAAGACAGACCCAAATTTTCATCATAATCAAAAACCTAAACCTGATAAATACTCCTTTCTACTTATACAAGAAATTTTTACCTTAAAATTCAAAATTTGTTGTTTATACAAGTTTACTACTGTTCATCTTTATCAAACAAATTATAAAGATATTTAACACACACCAAAACATCTAAGATCGAACAACAATGCATAAGTTACCTGAAGGTTAATGCACTCGTGGCTCCAATGTACATCGTCCTTGCTAATCCCACCATTCCAGCTGGGTTATGTTTACTTCCTCGGATTTCTGGCCGCCTGTAAAAATTTTCTACACCACCATTCGTCTAAAAGGTTTCAGGGCTTCTCAGGAACTCATCTATGTATATCTAAATCTTGTTTTGTGGATCCAATTACATTTACGAATAACACTTGATTACTAACACTCCCGAAAAATAGCAATGAAATTCATAATACTTTCAGGCTATACCACAACTGCATACTTCTATTTATTTATTTATCGTCACTAATTTGGATAATTGGTACAGTAATACCCGCAAATATAACTAGACTTTATTACCTTTATTTATCTTGTCTAAGTGCACTAATGCATAATAACTTTTATCGTAGCACGTAATCACCATGTATTCTGCTTGAAGTATCAAATAAAATCAAAAATAAAGAGACCGCTTGAAGTATCGAATATAATCAAAAATAAAAGAGAGCTAAACTCCTATCAGAACGGGTTTATATAATGGCTCGCTTGCTAGTTGAATTTGTCCCGCGACGGACGATTTTCAGAAATTCGCATTTTATTTTCCCTCCCGATGGCTCGGTACAATGATTCTTCTGAAATTTGCACTCGTCCGAGTTGAAATCTAAGAAATTTCCACATGCCTCGCAACACGTCCGCGAACAACTAATTAATTTTATATAGAAATTGTTATGCTTCCACCTCTCATGTTTGCATCTTATTTCAACCTTAATCGCCAATCTAGTCTGTTCGTTCTATCTACAACATGTGCTATTGTTTTACATATTTCCCCTCATTAACTACCAATGCATTCCCTCTCGCTTGTCTTTATACCACAAACTTGCTTTCTTACTTGCACTCATATAGCTTGGAGCTTATCGACTATTGTATACATCGTTTTTTTTGCAGGTGTTCTCAGTTCTAATACGCTGAAGGCTTTTACGTGACTTCCTCACGTCGTTATAATATCTCGATAGCTTTAGTACTTGGAAAGATTAAATTAAATACAAGTTGAACATTTTAACTCTGCTTCTTTTTATAGAAAGCGTCCAGTGAATAATTTAAACCCCTTTTTTTTAACAAAACGAATAAATTTTTATGCTCCATGGTAATAATAATGCGTATTATCTAATGAAATTCTACATTACTTCCTTCTACACGTTGATTATGATTATATACAAACCCTACATTCTAATTGAATGAGTTAAATCTACACAGTAGGCCTTTAATTAAGCGTTCTATTTTCCACTGCTCTGATATACACGGTGTTTAACATTATCTAAACAATATGAACCCTATGTTTAGAAGTAAATGACGAATTTATCCAATATACCTTTAAATGAAGCGTCGTATTATTACCCAAAGCATCCTTATACACGGTGATTAAAATTATTTGTTGTCGTTAATTAATTTTCTATCCTGTTCTAAATTAGAGTAATATATATTATAATGCTCCCCCCACCCCATTTGTATTTTGCTTTAAACTGTGGTTTATTTATTTAAATGCTTTTTATATACTTGACAGTGTGAATATTTTTACCTTTTTATTTCGTGCTTTAACTATGTCTGGTCGGTCTACAAAACAAAACTATATAAATGTGCCTCGACTATTGAAACTCTCTTTCTCAGGGTATCTACACCTACCTACCGTGGGTTCTGTGATAGGTAGATGGTAACGCCACCGACCAAACAACACTACTTTAATTTTAGTATACGTAACCTTATTTTCGTATATGCCAAATTTAATAAACATATCCGCGTAGCCTTGTGCCAATTCAACTACACTTACCAAATTGACTTTGACGTATCAAAAACACAGTACTAACCCGATTTATTCTTCGCTGTAGGCCTTTCTGAATTCTGGCTAACGATCTATGGTCACCGGATGGGTCTTCACACTGTGTTTCACTATCACCAGGACTACTTTGCTCTCCAGACACCAGGTTTTGATCTATTTAATTTTGTTATCCTCCCAAATCTATAAATAATGACTGAATTTAGAATTTGAATACCTTAAAATTTAACTTCCCCACGCTAATTTTCCTCTAATTATGCCGTCGTTCTGTATAACACTCATTCTAATCCAACAATATCCAATCCTTAACCTGCTCTTTCCAATTCAGTGCTGCTTTATACTTTCCACTCAATACCAATCCACCGCAATGTACTATTCAAATCACTCTTAATTCGTTTTCCTTCGGTCCAATAAATCCACTCCAAATCCTTTTTATCTCAATCTAACTCGTCCTAAATATCAACTCTTATATACGCCTGTCTCGGTGCCGCTCCAATATCTACTCTTGTACTTTCCACTCTTCTTTAACAACTGCTGTTTCTTCTAACTATCTATATCCTTCTTTAATTCAAAGGCTTTAACTTTCCAAAATATTTTATTTTAACTTTTTAAATATCCAAATTAGCAGAATTATACCAAAACACGTCTTGTTACAAAAATAATTCAAATCGTTCTTCTTTATTATTATTTTATCTAGGTGATACCGCCTTCAAAATTATGCCTACTCTTTATACATTTCTACCACCCCAACATCCAATTAAATCGTCCCAACTGGCGTTGTGTCACTAATACCTATGTCATATCTTTGCACTTTACAATTACATAAATACTGTTCAATCATTGGTTCATATGACCGCGTTGCACTTAAACACTTTTTGATACAATATTTTCACATATAATTTTGATATTACAAGTTTTTCCAAAGGTTGATTCTAATAAATGCATGCCACATATAAAGCTGGCTCTGTGTTGGGAATAGTGGAACTTCCACAGATGCAACCGGCTTTTAGACCAGCAAATTTACACTCTATGGCTTATCAACGTACAACTTAGTATAAATCCTTGAATACTGCGCTTTCTCACGTCATCAAGTCATTCTTTTACTTATTGGCACTTCTACTCTGACTCATATACTTTAAATACTTTACCATTTGTTAAGTACGGCAAACACAAATTTTTCAATTAAGTGATCTGGTCATTGGCTTTATTTGGCATATACACAATCTTAAAAGAACAAAATACTGTTTATACCCTTTTAGCTATTACGTACAGTTCAATATATATATATATATATATATATATATATATATATATATATATTAGGTAGTTTTTTACACAAGGTAAGTTGATAAATACTAACGTATTACAATTATTAAGATGAAATAATAACAGACTTTTAATGCAAAACTCAAATGATCGTTTCAAATCGAGCTAGTAATTGAAAGATGGAAAATATAAGCTCTTGGACAGGACTTGAACCTGTATCTTGGTTTTGCCGGAACAATGCGTTTACTAATTACACCACCAAAACCGATGACGGCAATTGAGAAATTTACAAATTTAAATCGTGTACACTACGATACATCAACCTAACTTTCAATTACGTTTCGCATTTTTGTCAATCATATCTGTCATTGTCAAGTTTTTTGACTTATGTCAGTTACAGACAGTAAGCTACGCTCAAAATTATGGCTATAAGCCAAGTATTAAATATATAAATATTTTGGGTAGTTAATTACACAAGGTAAGTTGATAAATACTATCGTATTATAGTGAATAAGATGAAATAATAACTTAGACTTTTATGCAAAGCCCAAATGATCATTTCAAATCGAGCTAGTAATTGAAAGATGAAAATATAAGGTCTTGGACAGGGCTTGAAATGATCATTTGGGCTTTGCATAAAAGTCTAAGTTATTATTTCATCTTATTCACTGTAATACGATGGTATTTATCAACTTACCTTGTGTAATTAACTACCTAAAATATTTATATATTTAATACTTGGCTTATAGCCATAATTTAGAGCATTGCTTCCTGTCTATAACTGACATAAGTCAAAAAACTTGACAATGTCAGATATGATTGACAAAAATGCGAAACGTAATTGAAAGTTAGGTTGATGTATCGTCGTGTACACGATTTAAATTTGTAAATTTCCCAATTGTCGTCATCGGTCTTGGTGGCGTAATTGGTAAACGCATGGTTCCGGCAAAACCAAGATACAGGTTCAAGTCTTGTCCAAGACCTTATATTTTCCATCTTTCAATTACTAGCTCGATTTGAAATGATCATTTGGGCTTTGCATAAATGTCTAAGTTATTATTTCATCTTATTCACTATAATACGATAGTATTTATCAACTTACCTTGTGTATACTCCCTGTCTGTTTGTTGTGGTTTGTTTAGCATTCTTCTTAATCTTCTTTGGGAATTAAACCACTCGTAGTTTTTAAAATTATCTTTATTTACGTTTCGATCCATGACCTAGGATCGTTGTCAAAATAATAAAAACTTCAAGTTTGACATTTATGACATAAATTGAAGGTTACTTTGATTTATTGAGGTTTGAAATATTTGGTTTGAGTACACTAAGCAAAAATTTTTAAAAAGTTTAAATGAATAATTGCCTTCAATTTGTGTTACGGCCTGGGACCGACTTTCCTTAGGTAGCCAATACGCTTAACGTGAAATCAGCTGATTAATTTTTATTGGTGAATTTTATATAAATTCAATAATTTGGAAATTGGAAAACATTTTTTAACATGTTTCTATTTATACAATTGAGAGATTTATAATTTTATGTTTTATTTTATTTTACCGAGATTCAGTGAAGGGGGTTAAGCAACCTGTGGCTACCAAGATCCCCCAACATTTAGAATTTGCCGAAATAATGGTTTTCTAGCTAATATGCTTATTGTTATGTAATTAGTTATTGTATGTATAAATAGAAATCATGTATGTAGGCTGTATTTCATGTTAATATCGCAAGGAAAACCCAGGAAAAACTTGCAATGCTAGCTACCTAGATATTGTGGGCATTTGATCTTCAGTTGTTATTTCTTTTAGTAATGGAATCCATTGTTTACTGAAAGTGACGGATTCGTTTGCAACACAGTTATTTTTATGTAGGGTTATATAAGCAGCTTCTTTGATTTTGCGTTTTTGGTGGTTTTCTTCTTTGTCGATAATTTTTGCGTCTTCCCATTTTATTTTATGGCTGGAGTCCCATGCATGTTGGCAAATCATTGATTTTTCAAATTTTCTATTTTTTATATATGATTTATGTTCTCTTAATCGAACTTCAAATGGTCTGGAACTTTCCCCTATATAAAACTTATTACATTCGCACGGTATTTTGTAGATACAGTTTTTTGAACTTTGTATTGCGTTTTTGGGTTGTGTTTTTGTTAATTGTGCTCTTAGTGTATTGTTGGTTCTAAATACTGTTTTAATTCTAAATTTGTTTCCTATTCTTTTAATTTTTTCGGAGAATCCTTTTATGTATGGTATTGAGAGCATTTTGTAGTGTGTATCGTTGTTTTT
This sequence comes from Platerodrilus igneus, assembly GCA_036346225.1. NCBI lineage: Eukaryota > Metazoa > Arthropoda > Insecta > Coleoptera > Lycidae > Platerodrilus > Platerodrilus igneus. The sequence goes on along the minus strand of JARFIW010000089.1, from coordinate 19,251,172 downwards.
GTTTTCTTTATCTTTATTTTTAGGGTTTTTATTCATTTCTTTCTCTATTATTCTTTTAGGATATTTGTTTTCTATTAGTGTACATCTGATTAGGTCTTTCTCTTTCTTTAAAATTTCATCGTTTGCTGATATTAATTTTGCTCTATCATACATGGTTTTGATAATTCCTCGTTTGACATATTGTGGGTGGTTTGAATTGAAGTTTAAGTATCTGTTTGTGTGCGTTGGTTTTCTATATACCGATGTATTAATTGTTGTATCGTTTTTGCTAACTAGAATATCTAAAAACGGAAGAAATAACAAATGAAGATCAAATGCCCACAATATCTAGGTAGCATTGTAAGTTTTTCCTGGGTTTTCCTTGCGATATTAACATGAAATACAGCCTACATACATGATTTCTATTTACACATTCAATAACTAATTACATAACAATAAGCATATTAGCTAGAAAACCATTATTTCGGCAAATTCTAAATGTTGGGGGATCTTGGTAGCCACAGGTTGTTTAACCCCCTTCACTGAATCTCGGTAAAATAAAATAAGACATAAAATTAGAAATCTATCAATTGTATAAATAAAAACATGTTAAAAAATGTTTTCCAATTCCCAAATTATTGAATTTATATAAAATTCACCAATAAAAATTAATCAGCTGATTTCACGTTAAGCATATTGGCTACCTAAGGAAAGTCGATCCCAGGTCGCAACACAAATTGAAGGCAATCATTCTTTCAAACTTTAAAAATTTTTGCTTAGTGTACTCAAACCAAATATTTCAAACATCAATAAATCAAAGTAACCTTCAATTTATGTCATAAATGTCAAACTTGAAGTTTTATTATTTTGACAACGATCCTAGGTCATGGATCGAAACGTAAATAAAGATAATTTTAAAAACTACGAGTGGTTTAATTCCCAAAGAAGATTAAGAAGAATTACCTTGTGTAACTAACTACCCAAAATATTTATATATTTAATACTTGGCTTATAGCCATAATTTTGAGCGTAGCTTCCTGTCTATAACTGACATAAGTTAAAAAGTTGACAATGTTAGATATGATTGACAAAAATGCGAAACGTAATTGAAAGTTAGGCCGATGTATCGTCGTGTACACGATTTAAATTTGTAAATTTCCCAATTGTCGTCATCGGTCTTGGTGGCGTAATTGGTAAACGCATGGTTCCGGCAAAACCAAGATACAGGTTCAAGTCCTGTCCAAGACCTTATATTTTCCATCTTTCAATTACTAGCTCGATTTGAAATGATCATTTGGGCTTTGCATAAAAGTCTAAGTTATTATTTCATCTTATTCACTATAATACGATAGTATTTATCAACTTACCTTGTGTAATTAACTACCCAAAATATTTATATATTTAATACTTGGCTTATAGCCATAATTTTGAACGTAGCTTCCTGTCTATAACTGACTTAGGTCAAAAACTTGACAATGTCAGATATGATTGACAAAAATGCGAAACGTAATTGAAAGTTAGGTTGATGTATCATCGTGTACACGATTTAAATTTATAAATTTCCCAATTGGTGTCATCGGTCTTGGTGGTGTAATTGGTAAACGCATTGTTCCGGCAAAACCAAGATATAGGTTCAAGTCCTGTCCAAGAACTTATATTTTCCATCTTTCAATTACTAGCTCGATTTGAAATGATCATTTGGGCTTTGCATAAAAGTCTAAGTTATGATTTCATCTTATTCACTATAATACGAGAGTATTTATCATCTTACCTTGTGTAATTAACTACCCAAAATATTTATATATATATATATTGCTATGAACTACTGGAATTATTGAGCCCCTACGTTGTGCTGTTATATTATTGCTATGCTCCCTAAATTATTCGCGCCCCATCGTTTCGGTGACCATATTAATATTGCTATGAATAAACAAGAATTGTAATTATCTCCTCCGATGTTGGGCCGTCTTATTAATGTTGCTATAAATTTCCTCCAGAAACTTCACTGGATTTTATCTTGAACTAACCTTGTCTACCAATAACAAAATTTGATACGTTACCGCCTTACTCGTTATCAATTTTGTATTCAACTCTTATAGCTCCTCCTTGAACTGTTTATCAAATCACTCCCATTAACTTTATCTTATGACCTCGGTTAGCATTTATTTGGAATTATAAAATTCAGTTAATTAGATTCTATATATTGAAACAAATATTATGTACAGGGTTTTGTAAATTATTTAAAATACACTTTTCAATTAATTAATGTTGTGAATCTCATTTATTAAAAATCATATACTTTTTACTCAAAACCCAAAGTCACCAAAAAGACCTATTATCTTTATAAAAAAAAGTGTAGAACGTTCTAAACTTCTTATCGTATCACGCACTTTATACGTATTCAAATCCTTTGTTTTGGTGAACTTTGTCACATTAATTTATATTAAGCAAATTCAATATTCAAAATAAAATTACAGAAAAATAAAATGTCTTATAACTAAAATCTGACCTGGTCTATTTTCTTCGCATTGACGCATCCATTTGAATAAAAATTATCTTCCCCAATTCCGGATTATTACATGCCCATTCGAAATATTGTCTATCCACACGCTTGAACCATTGCATTTAAATTATTACCATTACCCTCTGGACTACCATTATTAACTTATACTTATGCACCCCAATTTATTGTCGTCTCATTTCAGACTTAGAATTACTTCTTATCAATTTCCCCAAACTTAGAATTGGATTATCATCAAAAATAAAAATGAAAATACTTTATTATTCACATTTATTTACTTAATTACGCGTGTTTACACTTAAGTATATTATTTTAACTATCATTGCATCTGTACTTGTGTTCGGTCCAATCCTTCACTTGACAGTCACGACTACAATACCATATGTTCTTGCACTTAGAACAACGCTGTATAGCATTTTTACCACATTTGGAACATGTATTAGGGGTACTCTTAGCTTGCTCAAATCTCTCTATTAAATCTGTGTTGTATGTTTCACTTAAACTAGAAAATAAATGCATTATCAAGTATTAGAATTATAGATATAAAAAACAAATATTTCAAAAATTAAATATGGCTAAATATTAAAGAAAAGTTTCAAATATTTTAGAAAGTTTGTCTACTCTTTGGGATACCCAAGTTCGAAAAATTGAACATTATTTCCCCTATAGTGTATAGCAAAAATAAAATTCTGCTCATGCTTATTTGCTCTAAGTATGTCTAATTTCATACTCGGAATTTTGTGTGTTATATAGAAGTAATTGGCTTACATTCAAACATATAATACATCGATTTGTTTTAATTTTGTTCACTTATGCATATTAAATTCCTGTATAATCACAAACAAGCTTATTACTTTTGCATTAGTAATTTAACATTTTGACCTTGGTTGATATTTTTGTTAACGCTCATTAAAATCACATGTCGTTATCGTATTATTGGCGTCACCTTTTGAGCATTTGAGGTTGTTTAAGTTGTGCACATGCGATCATCATTTTTGTTTACCGATTTTTGTGTTGCTGCTTCACTTTCATGCCACGATATGTAAGAACCAGATGTTCACATGTTGCGTGGAAAAAACGCCTTGACAGTGACCTGGTTCTCATATTTGTGAACTATTCTCAATATGCAACCTAAGTTTTATATACAAGCTAAAATGTTACAGTAAATTTGATACACAAAAAAATACACTAGGCTACTTTTAAACTGAACTGCATTCCAGTATACGGAAATTTGGATTTAAGTATCTATAATGAAGTATTCAAGAACCTTATCTTTGTTGTTCTTGGATTTATAAAACATATGTTTTGCCTGTTATTTGAAGGACAGGATTTGCTCGCTGTCGTTAGAATGAAAAGAACTGATTCATGACATAACATATATTTCTTAAAAGAAAATCTTTTGACGTGTTGCTGTGATTGGGTTAAGTTTCTTTTTTTGTTTTTGAGTCGTGTGTTGGAATTATTTACAATATTTTCTAATTTGACAATTATTGAACTTCTACATATTACATGTTGGTGTACTTAAAGAACATGAAATTTTTTATTACTAAAATTAATACTGTAACATTAGAAAATTTCTAATGTTTGTATACTTTTTATTGTCAAATCAGCTGTTGTCAGCTTGATACACATGTTTGGATAATGCTTTAAACTTTCTTTATTAATCTCGATACGATGCACTTTGTTTGAGCTTTGAAGATAAATTAAAGGTGCTGAACAACCACGACTTTTGAAAAAAAGTCAAATAAATTGCTGAAAAACATCAGAAAAATTTCTTATACAAAGGAAGAAGAAACTATGGAATAACATTAGATCCAGCTTAGACATGGTGGCCAAAGACATTTTGGGGTATACACAAAATTAAAATAAGAAACCACGGATAACTAAGGATATTCTGATTTTAATAGGAGAAAGATCAAAACACAAAAACAAACCAGACGAAGCAGGAAAATAGATATAAAGCCATAAAATAGGAAATTATTTGCAAACGAAGGAAAGCTAAAGAACAATGGATTGATGAAAAGTCCAAAGAGGTACAAACTAAGATGGAAATAGGAAAAATAGACGAAGCATACAAATTAATTAGAATGAATTTTAGGAATATAACACTTTATAGCAAAAATATAAGAGACGTGGAAGGAGACATCATCATAGAAAATGTAGAAAAAGTAGTTAGATGGCAAGAATATATAAGGAACTTATGTGCAGGACAGGAACTAGTAGCACTAGAACAAAAATAAGACATTGAAAAGTATGACGTGGAATATCCAAAACTTACAGATAAATTTGAATTAGCATTAAAGGGTCTGAAAAATGGTAAGGTACTCAGTATAGATAAGGTGCAAGCAGAAACCCTGGAAGCTGCTGAAAAAACAGTAACAGAAAGTCTCGTGCAAATTGTAAGCTTCATTTATGAAACAGGCGAAATACCCAAATATTTCAAACCTAACATCATAGTCACTATACCAAAAAAGAGAGGTGCTGAGAAATGTGAAAATTTTCGAACAATAAGTTTGGCGCACACGTATCAAAAATATTAAGCAAAATTGTACAAAGACAGATTTTCAAACGAACTGAAGAAATACTAGGAGGAGAAGATCAATTTGGGTTTAAATAAAATAGGGGAAACCGGGAGGCTATTTTAGCTCTGATGGTGATAATGGAGAAGACGATAGAAAAAAGAGAAAGCCTGTTTATAGGGTTTGCAGATCTGGAGAAAGCATTTGACAATGTAAAATGGAAAGAAATGTTCGAAATACTCAAAAAGATTGGAATGAGCAGCAATAGAATTAGAACAGGAACATAGAGAAGTAAATATTAGGAAAGGGTGAGACAGGAACGTGTCCTATCCACGTTTAATTTTTAACTGGTACATTCAAGGGTCAATGAATACAGACATTTGGAATTACTATGTAGGGACAAAAGATTGATATGCTTAGATTTGCAGATGATATAGTGGTTTTAACATCCAGCAAGAAACAGTTAGAAACAGCTCTATGAAATGGAAACAGAGAGGTACGGTATGATAACAAACAAAAATAAAACTAAAGTGCTAGTATATAGAGGTGAAAATAAGTCATAAACCAGAATACATCCAGGAAACGAGAACTTACAAGAGATTAAAGATTTCTGCTACCTAAGAAGCCAAATAACGCAAGATGGGAAAAGTACAAAAGATATAACACCAAGATTAGCACAATTTCTTGCTGCATTTAACAATAAAAAGCAATTATTATGTTTAAAGACAACAAACATAGAAACAAGGAAAATATTGCTGAACGCATATGTGTGGAGTACAGTACTGTACGGCTGTGAAACTTAGACATTAAGAAAAGTGGATAGGAAAAAGATAGAAGCTTTTGAAATGTGGTGCTACAGACGTTTGATGAAGATATGGACAAAGTTAAGAACAAAGAGGTGCTAGAAATGGTGGGCGAAGAAATAAATAAGTGAAAAATAGTAAAAACAAGAGAGATAGGATGATAGGTCACATACTAAGGCATGAGGGAATAGTGCGGAATGTATTAGAAGCAGAGATAGGAAGAAGGCGAGGTAGATGTAGACCTAAGTTATACTATTGCACACAGATAGTCAAAGATGTTGGCTGTGGGAGTTTCAGGAAATGTTTAGGCTAGCTCAGAATAGAAATCAATGGAGGTATGCATGCAACCAGTTCCAAGACGGAAAATCTAATGATGGAAAAATAATTGTACCCTGATGATTATTTTGGTTTTGCAATACTCTCAACTAATGTTGATACTGCGAAAGGATTTATTGGAAAACTACTAATTCGGCAAATGTCTAAGGGGAAGGAGATCTTGATAGTCACAGGTTACTTAACCCCCTTCACATACCACTGGATATCGGTGATATAGGGTATATATTTAGGAACCAAACTGTATCTATCAAGAAAGAGCAGCTGCTATGTTCGAAGACAACAAACATAGAAACAAGGAAATGATTGTTGAAAGCATATGTGTGGAGCATATTACTAGATGGCTATCAAATAGGAACGGACAGTTGGAGAAGCATACAGGAAAAAGGTATAAGCTTTTTGGAATGAGGTGTTTCAGATGTATGACGATGATAGAATGGACAAAGTTAATAACAAAAAGGTTTTAGAAATAGTAGGGGAAGGAGGATATTTGTGGAGAACAAAAAAAATAGGAAAAATCGGACAGGACAGGTTCTAAGGCAATTGGAGAATAGTGAGGGATATATTACAAGCAGAGATTGGAGAAAGAGAGGTAAAGCTATATCTAAATCAGACTATTGCACGCAGATATTGAAAGATGTAGGCTGTGGAAATTTCAGGAAACGTATAGGTTAGCTCAGAATAGGAAACAACGGAGATACGCTTCTAACCAGTTCCAGGACTGAAGACCTAATGATGATGAACAATTGTAGTTAATATATCATTTACGAACATAGATTTTGATTAAACACATGTCATCTTCAAGTTCTGGAGAAGAGCATAAATAAGTAAAAGTTATAAACTTTGTTTTTGTATGATATAGATTACTAATCGGTATTGTTGGAATGACTTTTAAATAACAAATATTTTAAGAAACATATTGCTGAACTTAGTCTTGTATATTATTGTAAATAACTTAAACTGAATTTTTTTGAAAATACATGAAATTTAAGTTACCGTCGGAATTATTCTTTTAAGGTTTATCGTTATAAAGAAAATTTTGAGAAATTGTATAAGATGAATGTGTAGTAGATGATCTGTTTTGAAGTTTAATGTGATCAGGTTTCTTTTAATTTTGGTTAAATACTGAATTTTAATATAAACATGTAGATAAATTGAAGTAAAAAAAATTGTTGGTATCATAAGAATTACTTTGGTCATTTTTATATTGAGGTGAAGAATCAGAAAATTGTGGCCTTATTTGTGATTAATAAATTATTGTTCTTTACAGCTTTGAACTAAAAACATCATCAGGTCTGTTCTTTTTTTTGGGGGGTTAAGGTCGATGAAACATATGGGTTTCTGCATTTGCCATGGACTTTTAGTTTTAGTAGTATATACGCCATGATGCCTTCAAATTTTGTCTTTTGTTATACCAAAACAAAATCGGCCTTCGGCTCATTTTCATGGAAGAATGCTGGACTAACCTTCAGAGTTAGCTGTTTTGACTTACAGGGAGTTCTTCTTTTTACTATTAGTCGATTGTCATCTATCCCTACCCTGGATTATTTTTATATTCAGAAAACCCCAGTGTACTTCAATGATGTTAAGTAATAGAGTATCGCTTCTGGCAAAGGCTTATCTAAATTTTGTTCCATCTTCCCCGGATACATGTTTGGTCACCCTAGTGTGATATTCGTCACAATAGTTCAAGTAAATATGAAATGTCAATATGTGTTGTTACCTGTCATTTCACTAGTCTATCCCAGATGATGTGAAGCATTTGTTTTTATTTAAAACTGTACAATACCAACACTGATATTTTAGCTTCTTTCAACATAATATCGTTATTTATGAATGTTTCATTTAAAGAAGTATTGATATAAAACTACCAAATTATTCAAAAAGTATTTAAAAGCTCTTTATATCTGTTCAACAACAACCAATTTCACTTGGAAGAAGAGGATGAGCATGCGAAACCTATACAAGGAAACTGTTAAGCTTTATAATACCAAATTTTTGTATGGAAAAAACAAAAGCATTAGAAGTTGCAGGACATACCAAATGTAAGATTGTATGTGGGTGATACTTTCATAAGTTAGAAACATGAAAAGAAGGAACTGGATAATTTCTTTAAACGTTTAAATAAACAGAAGCAAATTATTTACTATGGCAATAGAATATAAAATTTGCTTTCCTAAATGGAAAGATTTCCTGGGATGATATTTAAGAAAAAGTGTATAGTTAAGTTAATATTCAAAAAAACATGTACTCAAGAATTCAAGTTGTCATCCATGAAAAATGTGGTTATAATTAAAAACTCACAAAAAACATGTAATGAAAACAATTGCAAGAGAAACACATTAAGGATGCGTTAATGTCAAATGCCTATAAAACATAAATTCAAAGACAAGTTCATGACACAAATAATATGATAAGTAATTCATTATGCAACACATTACAAACACTGATGAAATTGTAATATACTTAGAACCTTTTGGTACTGAATGTGTTTATGGACCTAGCACTTTAGTCACAATTGGAGTGATTCTTGTAATAGACCCTCCACAAATAAGATTAGAAACAAATTTTAAACTCGAGCATTCTGGCAAGGCATTTATTTATTAAATTCTATAAATAAAATGTGTTGTAATTGTTTTAAACTTACTTTGTACGTACTTATCTTCACCCTCAAGTGCCTCACCTCAAATAAAATTACAGTTATCTTTTTCATTTAAAGTATGAAACATGATAGGTCTATTATGTAATACAGCAGCATCATAATCTGTCAGTGTTTTGGAAATAAGTAAATTAAACTTGATTGGTTATACTTAAACATTAAATCATTTAACATTTGTTAGTCATAATTTAACCTTGTATAACCACACTAAGTATTAATAATAGAGTATGCATTTTATTTATAAAGTTTGTCTAATTAAAAAATTAATGTAATTATGGTTGTGCATAAAACTTGCTTCAGCTCCAGTAAGTTGCAGTATTTATTCAATAATCTCTCCCAGTGTGTTGAAAGGTCTTTGTAACAGAAGGGTTTAGTGCAGAAATAATCCCACGGAGATTAATCAACGCTATGGAGTATAGATTAATACATGTCACTGTAGAATTCAGCTGATTGATAAATATAGAAACTTCCAAAACTCTCAAGCTATGTACTTCAGTTGACGTTACTTCACTATTGACAAATATTCCCTTGGAATTGGTTATAGAAATTATAGTATCAAAATGATATGCAGGTTTTATATTTAAGAGGATTATTATACCTTAATATTTTGCAAAATAATAATTTTTAAGTAAGGAAGCCACAAAATTGACCTACCTCTTAAACGTATCCACCACATTTCCATATAACTAAATTTCTGCCTGCTACAGATATGCACATCAAACACATTCATTGTTGAAAAATACATTAAACAGCATGTTAAATTTTATAATCATATTTACGAGCTTGCGTCCTTTAGTATTGACAGGTGCATGCTCACCCTTTCAAGTAGGTATGCAAGCTGCACAGTCTACAGCGAACTACTGACTGTAACATTTGTATTATGTATTTTACACAATCCACTAGTAATTAAAATGTATTACTAAGTCCATTTAATCTTTCATGTTCACCTAATCAACTTTATACAAAGTGTCTGTTCTTTGAGCCAGATATGATAACCGCTATAAGAAATAATCAATCAAAACAAAGCAACAAATTCATCAAATTGTTTTCCACTTCACAATTTTAACAAATAGGTGCTATAATCAGCCAGTCAAGCAGTCAATGCAACTGTCAACAAAAGCATTAAGACTAATCCATTGCACTTCCTTCAATTCGATACAAACAGCCATACAAGTAGAGTTTACAACGCAGTCGACAAAAGTTAACCACACATATGGCAAAGTACACAAAGCAAAACTAAAACAGGTCGTATAACTTTTCTGTTCATCCTAATTTAAAATAATCTAACCTTTGATGTCTCTTTACTTGCTTAAAATCAACACACCTTAGCAACCATCTTTATTTAACAGTCGTTTATCATTTAAGCGAAATTACTCACACTCTATATTTGTTTAAAGAACTTCAACGGTTATGATAATTCTAGGAACTTGGGTATTTTATCTAGGTCTTGTTTACAATGTCATAAGAAATTCTTGGAACTTAAATTTACAAAGGAGCAGGTTTAAAAGGGAAATTAACCTCTTTTAAAAAGTTTCTGCAACTGCTAGTTGAAAGGGCTACTCAAAGCTCATTCAATATTTACAAGTTTACAAAAAAGCTTGCTGAATTAGAAACATTGCAATTAGAAATTCATTTAACCTCATTTGATGAATTATTAATTAAATATGATGTGTCATAGTTACAGATATGAATGCTAATTTACACAATCATTGTGAAATCTTAACTAATACTAAAGCTTTATCATTACATAATCAGTCATTGGTTCAAGAAACGTCATCGGTTTAATGCCACACATCTGTGTCCGAACGTTCCATGTCTATCTTATCTCCCCAGGTAATTAAATCAAATAATACAGTACTGCAAGCTGAAGTAACTCAAATTTTGTCGCCAGACAATCTAAATACTTCCAATCGCGCATTTCAAGAAATGATTATTTCATAAAACAATCAGTTGCCACAAAACAATAAATGCTTTTTACCCTTTACATGTGTTTAAATTAAGTCATACTCAACTCATGCATGAAAACAACATATTGTTAATTCTTGCAAAAATGCAAAGGTTTATTTTATGAATTCGAAACTGGTATCTGATTTATTTAAAAAAAAAAACGCATTTAATAAACTTGTCAGTAATTACAAACTGAAGAATATTTGGCTCTACAAGCTAAAATTTACTTACTAAGCCACTACAAACTACAAAATAGAAATTAGCTCATTCGCTCATTATTTAAGTAAATGTTTAAAGTGTTGTCTTCCAACTTGAATACATTATCGGGTTCGTTTCTTAATCTGGTAAGTAGGTTTTGTAGAGTAAACCTAGAATTGGATAAGTCTAAAAGCATTTCCATCCTCTCTCTTAACTCTTGAACAGTATTAATAGGTTCAAAATAAACTTTTTGCTTTAAAATACCCCAAATTCCATAATCCATAGGATTTAACTCGGGGGTCCGAGGTGGCCAATTAACCGGAGCATTTACTGCACATCCAGTCCACCTGCCAGGAAAATTGTTATTTAACCACTTCCTTGCAGTTAATGCAAATGAGGTGCTGCCCCATCATGCATGATCCACATGTTAAGTCTTCGATAACAAGGAACATCTTCAAGTAAACCTATTAAATGTTCTCTTAAAAAACCTGTATATAGCTCTCCAGTTAAAGGAAACATCCACTGACCAATGGTTTCGCTTGTTAAGCCTCATCAGAGCAATAAAGCTAATGTTTTGTTAATGGCTATATAACTACCAGCCCGATTTGTATTTGTCAATAGCTCTTATTATTTTCATAAGAGTTTGTTTACAGATACATCTTACTTTATATATATATATATATATATATATATATATATATATATATATATATACATATATTGCTATGATAACGCTGCACGCCGATGTAATTAACGTTTAGTTTCCTGCTGCCCGCCACCACTCTGTGTCTCTAAATAACCTAAAATTTAAATATGCTTCGAGTAGCTCAGTCTAATCCACACAAAGCACACAACGTTGCGAAATAAAGCATTTACCCCCTCATTCTAATACTTTCCTATTTGAATGAGAAAAACGAAATTGACCAAGATTTGTATAATGACAAAGAAAAATTATATACACCTTTCAGCTTAATATGATGTACTATTCGACAAAATAAACCCCTGAATAGCAAATAATAATAATATCAATTTGTTTATCCTCAAAATTATAGCTCCCTTTAGTTAGTCAGCAAAAATTACACTATACTCTATTGAAAACACCCTTGAACGCTAAATAACTTTTCCCTTTTCTGTAAAATTTTACGTATAAAAAAATTTTTGGCGACCCTTTACATAAATATTCTGGTATAATAAAAATATAGAAAATGTCCAATAAAAAAGAAAATAATGCTTTAAGCTATTTAGATAAAGTTCTGACCTGTAGTTTTCCTTGCGTGTTTTTATGTTCTGTTAATGCGTGCTGTAGACCAGTACCCCTGGATTGCTTTCAGTTGAGTTCACTTGTTGATTTTATGATACCGCTTGGCCAAACCCCATTCAATGCTTAAAACAATCCTCCGTTTTATGCTCCGATGCAAACCAATATTTTATGCAATTTTAGATTGATTTAAATGTGGATTTATTTCTTAGAGTTTCCCAGATGTCAGCTTATTATTTAGAGTTTTAATTTATTCCTTAGATTTCTTAGAGTCCCCAGATTTCTTAACGTTTCCCAGATTTCTTAGATCTCCCTAGATTCCTTAGATCTCCCCAGATCCGTTTTCCAGTTAATGGCAAAACTTTATTGATATTTTTGACTTTTCTTTTAATTTTCAAAAACTTTTCTATCACCACTTTGAAAAATATAATTATTTAGTTTTCTATTTTCACTTGATATAAATATTTAATTTAAACTGATGTGAATCGTGCTCAGGTTGAAAGAAGACTATCTGTTTATCAAGTTTGGGTGATATATAAAGGTGCTACGTGCATCGACGTAGCCTAACAAAGAAAGAAAGAAAAGAACAAAATTTCCCCCCTAAATATTTATCGTAAGTACAGCAGTAACTATCTACAATTATTACAGTACGCATACAACTCGGGACCATACATAACTCCTCACAGAAACACATTTACGTGGAACAAGGTCAATCATCTATAGCACCGTGTGCATATGTAGTATCACCAACTAACCCCCTATAATAAAATGGTGGCTAAACACTTACCCTAGAGTTTACAACATAGAACTGGCTCCTACCGTCTCTAATGCTGTAGCGAAACAGGGGGCGCGTAATCCCTCCTTGGGGTTGTCCTTCCATTACAAAAAGGGGCGGCAGTCCATCGGGTGAAGCTGGAATAATTACAGGTACAATTACTTTATTGTCGCCGCAAAGTACACTTTTCTTAAAACCAGAATTACTTACCACACAATATTGTGTGCACGAAATCCCATAAAAAAAACGGAAACGAAAAATACAATAATAACCACGAGTACTTTTGTCGTGTTCAGAAAAGAAAATGCACATATATTCGTTATGAAATAACTCGAGTTCAAAGTAATACCAGTGTTATCAACACAGGTGATTAGAAACTTGAAAAAGACGGTTTCATCAGATAGTTCAATACTTCATGTCAACAAGTTTTAAATTGAAAATCACATAAGAATCAATTATACGTGGTCGTAATGTATAACAAGTTAACGAATACCTAAAACAAGGTATTGACTATTTAATTTATAGAATAAGCTTTTCAAATTCGCATCAAATTGGTTTAATGAAAATCGCAAGGAAGTGTATTTATTATAAACAGGATGTTGTCGACGTACGAAAGAGTAAAAACGGAATCGACGTAAATGAAAGAACCAAATATCGCCGAAAATGAATGTAACAAAGGATCCTCCTCTTCACCTGTATAATTGGTTATCGGCATACTATGGTCAAGGTTTAAGGCCTGGTATAGGATATTTTCAACACTCTGGGCTTTCTCAGGTATTATTTTGATAATAATTCGCCGGAACAATGCTATGGTCACGTAGTATACCAGTTCTATATAGTGGATTTCTACCATTCATACTTTTACCTGTCTGTTTGGTGTTATTATTGGAAATCTTAACTTGACTTCTCACGTAGGCACTTATGGCTTTATTTTGTCAAGACAATGTTTTGGGTTTGGAATCTATTTTATGTTAAAAAAAATCACGGATTGGAATTTCTATAATGACGTAAATTGAAATGCGTTTTTTACATCCTGCGTTTCCGAAACGTATTGGTTTTTTAAATGTGTGTTTATTTCAAAGATGCTTTGTTATTTCTTGGTACCATTGCATGTCCTATTTTACCAAAATTCTAATCATGATTTCTAACCTTAAATGCACTCAATGCGTGTTTGTTTAGAATTTATTAATGCTTTTCTGATTTAAATGAATTTAATTGCATACAGAGTTATTTATGTTACTGAATATGTTTGTATTATTGAAGGATGTGCTTCCCAGCATTAATTGAAGTCGATTGTGATCCTTATACATGGTGTTAAATGTTTGCTTTTTGCATAATTTGCGTAGTTTTCATGATAAAATTGTTTAGTTTTCTAGCTTTTAGTATTATTTACAAATAGTGTGCGACCCTTATGACTATATACCCTAAATAACCCTATTATCATAGCAATATATATATATATATATATATATATATATATATATATATATATTTAATTTTTGTTTTATGTGAATACTAGAATTGAGGTTAAAAATTAGGTTGGCGTGACTTACTGTATTCGTTATTTTTGTGAAGATTTTTGTGTAAATCCTCTGGAATTTAGTGAATAAATATTGTTTTCTCTGTGGGTTGGTATTCCTTTTTTGTAACAAGTTGTTTATTGAAGGTTCTATAACTAAATTTTCTTTCTTGAGGTTTTCTTTTTTGTTTGTGACCCATCCTGCTCTATGACTTTTTAGTTAACATGGCATTCTCTGAATTCCTTTTTTGTGGCGGTACTCGGTATGATCTATTTTTGATGCATACATTACTTTTTTCTTGTCTGCACGGAATACCATAACATAGTCCCCAAAGTTAGAAATACAATAATAGCTGCTGAATTTAGACCTATCAATGTCCTACCTATATATGAGTAACTTCTAGAAATTGTAGTAGGTAAACAGCTAATTGATTATTGTGAAAATAATAACATTCCCGATGTATATCAATCTGGTTAAAAAATATTCATGTTAAACAGTTATACAATATCTATGGGCAGAATGGAAAACAGCAATAGACAAACATAACATCATAGTGGCTGTTTTCTTGAATTTTTTAAACGTGCTTTTGAAACTGTTGATTGCAAGCTATCGATAGCTAAATTGAGTTAAATGAATTCAAGATGGAGTGATAAGTGGTTTATAAGTTATTTGCAAAATAGAAGAAGGATAACAAAATATAATGTAAGTATGTCAGAAACTTTTCACAATGATATGGTGTACCTCAAGGGTCAGTCCTTGGACCTTGACTTTTTCATTATTAATAATATAGATTTGTGCATAATAATGTGTAAGATGGTGCTATATGCGGATTACACAATGATTTATTATTTGGGTAAAGATATAGAAGGTAAATTAAACTGAGTGATATTAACGTGAAGTTAAAAAATATTTTGAATACAATAAGGATTAATAATGTTAGTTTGGAAAAGGTAGCTGTGAAATAAAATATCTAGGAATTGTTATTGATGAATCATTAGATTTAGAAAATCATATCAAGTTTAAAATTGAACTGTTACCCAAGGCTAGATGTTTAAGTAAGATTTTACCATACAAATTCATTATTGCCCCACATTTTGAATATTGTGCCACTTTATTGTATAATCTCGGAGAAGGCAACATAAACGATTTACAAAAAATATAGAACAGAGCTATGCGAAACATACTACAATGTAATAGATTTACACTGACTAAAGATATGTTAAATGCTCTGCGGTTTATGAGTATTAAACAAAGACTATCTTTTAAGATATTACTACTTATTTACAATTTAACGAACAATCTTTTACCTTTATATCTAAATAGTTTTAAGGATGTTAAAGAGATTCGACATTATCAAAAAGAAAAATTCATTTATTTATAGTTTTTGCGTAAGAAGTCAACAACAATTATATATTATTACTCAATCTTTTCTAATGCGGTAAATGCACTGACTACTCTTAAATGTAATATAAAGACAGTAATGCAATCTACTTTAAATAATACAAAATTACAAACCTTTGAGCGACTTCAAGTAATTCCTTTTTGTTCTTATTAAATATTATATCCAACTGGTTCTTAGCAATTTTTTTCCACTTTCCTCCAATTTGTTCTAAAATTTGTGTTCGGATTTCCAAAACAACTTCCAAAAGAACTGGTTTCTGATTAGTGGCAGGTTGGTCTTTTATTGTTACATAATACAGCCATTGTTGTAACTCAATAAGTGGTGATATTTGATCTAATAAAATTGGAGTAATGCAATGTTGTAGTTTTATAAATTGAGAACGCCTGGAATCTGTGATAGAGTAATGCATTGAACAGGCTGGATCCAAAAGCAATTGTCGAAGAGCCAACCATGTCTTGTACAATAATTGTAGCTTCAAAAATTTATTATAAAATTAAAGAGTTACCTGTGCTTCAACTGTATTAACGGCTTCGTCTTCTAAATTCTTCCATTGTCCACTATTATAAATTTTTCCATTTTTGAACCAGGGCTTCTCTAATAAAATCTGTGCTAGGAGAATAGGCACATCATTTACTTCAAACATTCTAGCAGTTATACCTAGAGGTAACCTAAATATTCCTTAACTATTATATTATAACCAATATATTCAAAAACCTGTCTAAGTAATCAGCTAAATATCGAAGAATACTTAAGCTGCGGATTCCAATATCAAAAGATAATGTATTTTGTTGTCTCATTAGTTCTGCATGTGCTTTTTCATTCAGATCAATTTCATGGGCATCGATCACTAAAAGTTGTGATGCAGAACCATAAGCGTATTCTAAAAGATCAGCAGCAGCATCACCTAATGCTTCAGAAGCATTAGCATGATACAAAACCAGCTCTAGCAATGCCACACATGCAGCTTCGTGATATAAAATGGAGTAGGCTATAAATGTACTCGGTGGGTTTGGCTCCATATGCAATAATAAAGGAAACACTTTGTATTTCCAAATATTTATAACAATTGCTTCATGTACTAATACAGGAATCTGTAAAGTGTTCAATATTTTGTATCCCAAAGATGCACATAACTTCATGAAACAGGGTAATGCAAATGCATGAGGGCCCACGAGTTTAGGGTGCCCTCACTGCCTCTGCAAATACTATCTTATTTAATAAAAAAATTATAGTTATTTTATCCTGGGGTAATGCAATCATAACGCATTAATAACCATCAACATTACGTAACTTAACTATACCTATTACGTTTGACGCTTAGTGATATATTTTATTAAAAGAGATTTTACAGCTTATACAGGACAATGCTGCATGGTTACATACTTATAAATTAATAATATGTCAATCAGCGTCTCATGCAGATGGAGACTATGTTTATTTTTTAAAACGTTTTTGAACAAAGAGAACAAGAAAGAAAATTTTAATACAAATATTTCAGTTGGTATGTTACAAGTCAAATTTAGCACACAAATCAAAGTATGGCAATGTAACATAAGATCTAACGACCTGAAAAACATTTAAAAAACCACTGCTGCCCTATACTAATATTTTATTACTTTGTCTTCATATATTCTTATTTGTAGACTTTAAAATACCACAACTTTGTGTATTAAACAATTCATTCAAATTTTTGCCTCTACTGTGCCAATTTTGTTCGATAAAAGTTTTTATTTTGTACATTTCAGAAAATTATGGTACACATTTACGGTAGTAATAAATAATAGAAAACAAACAAGGTTCGGTGGTTCACATAAGATTTAAAAAAGACGAACGTGCTAGTCTGCTAATCGTTTTTATTGCACGACAACACCAATACCATGATGCATAATCCTTTTACCCATAACTATTATTATATTGTTTTTTAAAGGATAGCCGCCTTTGCCTGGGAACTAGACAATTCAGCATAGAGATGTAACAGCAGAATCACTTCTTACCTTTAATCTTTTCAGACCATTAAACTGCATTTTCGTTGAGCTCGAAGAAGTTAAAAGGAATAGAAATGCTTTAATGTAAATGTAAACTCGCAATCACAAACCAGATTGTTGAATTTTAACAGATGTGGTAAAAAAATACAAAAGTACATTATAATTCAATAATTTGTAATACGAATGTGGCCACAACAAGAAGATTAATTTAGGGATTTATACCCTGTACAAATAAACGACGACTGAGTTCTGTATCTGCATCCCGAGATCCTTGCATGGAATTTTCTGCATGAACTTAACATTTTACTCTTAAATGACCCTGCTGTATACAGGATTGGATTAGTTTTATGTCATTAATTTAAAGGTGGCGTAGAGACTGATAAAACAAACAAAAATTGTCAGTCAACCTGTGGTCTAAAACAAGAGGTTTAAGCTACAAACGTACATACGAAAAAAGTGTCCAAACTGTTTTAGAACCCCTTCAATTTTATATACGTCGCGAATCAAATATGCAATAACATTATTCTTTAGAGTCTACCAACAAAGTTGTGACAGTATGCAAACATAAATTAGTGAAGTACGGTGTCTGTGACCTGTAAAACGAAATAACCCAATGCACTTTAGTTGCTACTAAAATGAGTTTAAACATTTTTCAAAGTATACGGAAATTCTGATGATAATCACAAGAAAGAATAAAATTTCATTATGCTGAGTTGGTCGACTATATTAGGTTTCTGACCATGCAGGCTTGAAGTTCTAGCAATTCTGCAGCTTTAACTTGATGGTACTTTTTCAATGAACAATGCAGTTCCATTACTTACTTTGGTAATATACTTAAACGTAGTGTTGTACCTTAACTATAATTAAAGATATTTTGTGTAGTTTAGTGAATTGCGTAAAGGTGGTTGTCGTTTGGAACACTTCATGTGAAATCAATTCGTGTGCGTGATGCGATTCAGGATAACACCAGCATAGGTAAGTTATTTCTTAAAAACATGTAGCAAAACAGCACTCCTAAAACTTTTACTTAAGTTGACTTAGGCAAGCTATTTAAAAATCGATCCAAGAGTAAAATGCCTTATAGGTTTTTTGTTTAGCCAATCAATCTCTATTACCTCTCCAATTTAATGACAGAAGTAATGCCACCCTGTATACCTTTATTGCTGTGACAATTAGTAGCAATAACTAATAAAATATTGTTATCCCCATTTCTGTATTCTGACTTGTATTATTTATACAAATTCACTGTAGTGAGTGTTGTAGTCTTTAGTTGAGTCGTTGAGTTAGGATAATTTTCACTTTTGTGGAGCAAATGAGTGATAAACTTAAACTCATTAATTTTGGAGGTAGATATTCGCTATAGAGATTGACATGAAATGGAAGAACAATTTAGTAGTGCTACAAAGAGGAAATTAAAAGAAGAGAAAAGAGAGTCGGAATCTGAGAAAACTAAATACGTTTTTCTTTAAAAAGAAAATCAACCTGAAGCTAATATTCATTAGGAGAAGGACACTTATAAAGCAGAAAGTTCCGTATTAAGTGAAATTGGTTCATCTACATCTACTTGTACGTCTATTAAAATTCTTATTAGTGATGAAAATAAAAATCAGATCTTAGATTGGTTGCAAATCTTAGACAGTATGGAGTGGCCATTTGTAGCTGGTTGAATAACGAAAATCTTTTGCAAATATCGAAGTTAATTGTAAGCGCCAATGTAGTGTGAAGTAGGAGTTCAGCATCAAAATTCTTTTCTAATTGCACCAAAATGTTTTTCTAATTCAGTGCTAGTAAAATGAGGATTTTTTGCCAATGTTCAATATCTAGATGTAAAAATGGCAGATCGTGCCACCAAAGTTGTTACTGAAGCAACTGGGTTATGCTAAGACCCCGCGATATAATGTTGGCAGGATTGTTTTCTTGAGATATATTCCAATTTTCTTAACATTAAATCCTGAATTTATGACATGCGATTAGCAACAAATATTTTCTAAAGGCTGGGTTCAAATCTTATCCATGCAAGTGCAATTGTGGAATCTAACCAGCAGAACACATTCAAAAGTTCAACGGGGTAGAGACCTCTTTTATTAGCTATGAAAGTAAAATTAAACTGTAAAGTTCCAATTTGGGCAAGGTGATCTTTTTAAGCGGACAACACGTGACTTGGCACAAAGTAAACTTACAGACATTGTACCTGATGAAGTGCATGGCAATATAGATAAACGTGCCATATGCAAAGGTGCTTGCATCACCGAACCTACGTATTTCCAAAATCTGTCTATCCTTAAGACAAACTGTGATAATCGCGCAGTAATTATGCAGTAGTATGCAGAAGACGACAAATTGAAACAGTTAAAGAATTTAAATGTCAATGACGGATTTGATGGGTCTATAGTTTTAGGCATCTAGTGGTCCACCAAGGACGATCAGTTTTACTACATGCTCAACTTTCGTCGGTTAGATAGGGAAGTAGTAGCAGGAGTTCAAAGGCCAACCAAGCGGAAAGTTTTCAGAACGCTGAGGCAAGCGCACTTTGGATGAGAGGACGCATGGCAATGGAATATTTGATGTTAAGGAAACTATAATACTATCATGGTCCCATAAGGTAACTGAGTAGATTGTTATGCATTACCATTGCTATACCCATAATTGCTATAAACGTATCACCACGCGCATTGTTATAATTTAACATATAATTACGCGGGAAATATGCCACCATATTGTATCAAATACCGAAACCGCGTCTTAAGGATGATGCAATAGTCAAATTTTCATGCACATTTAAAGTCAATTTACATACACAATATAAGTGAAACAAATTACTCATGTGGATGGTATTTCGTAGCTAAATCTCAGGGTCCATCATGTTTTGTGGGTTAGGTTACACCATTGCTGAGTTTCAAATTGCCAACCCGTCCATCCTAAAACTCTATTCCTTCGTAGGTGGAATGATACGGATACAGATATGAGGAACGATAACCCAAGGTAAGGAACCTACACACTTAAAACGAGAAAAGACACACACACACAACACAGATAGATGTTCTTGACTTGAGGTCTCGTGGCTTAATGCCCGCTTTCGACACTACCTGTACCTGTGCATTCTTTTGCGCAAACGCGACTATCCGGAATGACGGAAGTTGACAAGTTTTAATTTTAAAAATACGTGGGAATTTCCTTATAAATTATAACTAAATCTAAGACATGTACATTGCCAATTTTTGGCATGTAACACCATGTAAAGTATTTACATACGAATCATGAAAGCGGTGAATGAGCTCAGACAACTGTATATAATTTCACGTTTACGTGTAGTTTTGAACTCTATATAGACACACTGTGAGATTTGTAGAAATCTACGTGCAAACCCTTATCCACCCCAGATGCCTGCCCTACCTCAAGCCAGACTAGGCGTGTATTACAGACCATTCTCCTATACTGGAATAGACTACTTCGGCCTACTGGACGGAGTAGTAGGGCAACATGTAGAGAAAAGACGGGTGTGTATGTTTACTTGTGTCACGGTACGGGCCGTACACTCTAAGCAAGGATTCATGCATGCTATGTATTAGAACTTCATTTCTCGACGTGGTATGCTCATGGAGTGTTATACTGATAATGGAACGAACTTTATAGGTATGAAATGAATTAAGAAAACTAATTCATCAAATTTTACTTGACGAAATTAAAGCACACTGAGAACATAGCTTGGAAGTTAAACCCATCCTTAGCTCCCCATATGGGAGGGAGTTGGGAGAGATTAATTCGATTGGTAAGGTGCTGTTTTGAACGTGCTATACCCAATTGGCAACCTGACGACAAGAATCTACGTTGCTACGTACTAGAAGTCGAGAGTATTGTATACTCTACGCCGCTTACATACCTGCCTATTAGTGCTGATAAACCAGAAATCCTTACACCTAATCATTTCCTTTTGGGATCGTCAGGAGAAATGAAACCATTTGAGGAGATGCAACCTTCTGATGTAATAACAATGCGTCAAAACTACCAAGATGTCACAACAAATGGCACTTCATTTTTGGAAATGCTGGTTACAGGACTATATGCCAATGCTAACATGAAGGACAAAGTGGTTACAAAAGGTGAAGCCCATTGAAGTAGGGGATGTCGTGGTTATTGTTAAAGAGACAAAGGGAAACTCTTGAACTAAAGGACTAGTAGTAGAAGTGCGTAGAGGAAGACACTTGGACTAAGTAAGACAAGTAGTGGTTAAAACTATAAAAGAGACACATACATGCCCTGCTACTCAGGCGGCAGTTCTTGATGTTGTGTAACTATGTGTGGCTAAGCAGAAACACTTTGGTTTGCTATATAATTGTTTCTACTTACCAGGCGGAAGAATGTTGGGAATTCGACTAGTTTTAGTGTATTTGGCTTATGCTATCTGAATATTTAGTTTTAGAAAATATATAGATGGTAGTAGGTGCGTGAACAATGGAAAAGGTGACATTTGAATTGTAAAAATGAACTATTGCAAATTAAATGACTTTAATGATTAGAAGTACAAAACGTATGCCCAAAAAACTTCGGGAATTAGGATAGAATACGATTTAGTTGTAAGTTATTATTTAAATATGCATTAGAAATCTTCTAACAGTTTTAGCGCTATTATACAAGAATAAACGATCGAAAAATTTCGTAGTTCTCATAACTTTGATAACACAATCGTTTGTTCCTGCATAATAATTACACACTTTTTTCTGTATTTGACAGTATTCATTGCTTCTTCGATATACAAGTTAAAAATTAATGGGAATGCACACATAACTGTTCACCCCTTTCTTAATATTTACTTCTCTATCTTCCTGCTCTAATTCTATTAACCACTATTTGTTCTTTGTATAAACTATAATTATATGCTTAATAGTTATTATTATTATTAATTGTTTGTTACAGTTTATACATCCACTACTCTATTAATAAAATCAATTAATATAGTTAAATGCAACTAGATATGCCTACTACAGAACGTAACTGTTTACAATGAACACATTGCAACCAGGGAATAAATAAAATACGTTATAATTTTCCATGGTCTAAAAACTTCCTATTTTGAAAGCTCATGGGTTTTCAGTAGTGGGCTTTTAATAGATAAAAATTTCAGAAGTGCAAATTAAAAATTAATAGAATATTATTATTCTGAAATTCTGATTACATGATTTTATCGCATCTTACATGCAAAGAAATAGCAATCTCCTGTGATTTTGAATAAATTGTAATATTTGCACAATCATGTCGTCTTATATAATTAGATAGTTTTAATACTGGTAAAATATAAACTCATTTTAATATTCACATTGTGCAACAAAAGACTATGTGTGATCATAAAGGTTGCAGACAAATGTATAAAACATGAAAAGTTAGAAAGCTTCTGAATGAAAGGATACATCTTCGATTGATACATTTATGATGTTGTAATGAAAATAATATGCAAAGATAGGGAAATTTGCAGGTGAAAACATCAGAAGTGTCAAATAATAGCTAATATAAGTCTATGCCTACCCCAAAAGAAAATTAAAAAATGTGTGAATGATATTAAAAGGTTTTGTAGAAGTTGCTAATAACATCATTTACAATTAAAAATTGATTTGTATATAAAATATTTTTTTTTAAAAATTATTGTAATAAAAATTTTAAAACATTTACCTTCCCAAATGTTACTAAAGCTTCTTTAACATATTCTTCTTTCAAAGCAGAAGCTTCTATAATTGCTTGCTGATTCAGTTTTTGAAGTCTTTGGTGCCATTCTAACCATCTACAAATAGTAAAATAAAAAATTGTCAACTGTAAACCTAAGAATACTGTTTGCTCCCAAGATCACTAAGAATCTGAGGCTTCATTGTATCTATGTACAAATCTATTTCAGTGGACAATAATATGCTTTCCATTTTTGCTTCTGAAAATATGTATAGAATATGTCTGTAATTCACCTGTCAAACTTCGAAACAAAATTAAGCATACTCCATTTACAAATTATTGATCAAACAAATCTGATGAACTATGTTGTATCATTAAATAAGTTGAAATAGTCATTCTGGTTTCCAATTCAGTTTTAAATTTCTTTTTAAAATTATTCATGAAAATAAAGCTTAGCAAAACCATATCAGTATTTAACAAACAAATCCAAGATTTCAATCTGTTATTAATAATTCTTTGTAAAAGTGCAGAGAAAGACTACAAAAACCTTGCTGCAGCATTGATCATATTTTATGTATACAAAATCCAATATAAAACAAATTTTTAGATGACCTTCAAAGCTTGCAAAAAATACAGAAAAGTGGTAAAATGTAAAAGATAGCATTTTTCATAGATAGTGATGGGGCTGTGATTGTTTGCCCCCACTCTTTTGAATTACAATATATACAATGGTTCCATGTGTTCAGACAGAAAATAATAAACAAATGACTGACTGTTATTATATGACATTGAAATATTAGACTGTAGTAAAATAATGTACATTTGATATCTTGCAGCAAGAAGACGAAAACCACACACATACCCGTCATGCTATTCCATAGAAGGGGTGGGTAGATCACACAATATTAATTTTTAATTGATCTAGCAGAACCTTCAGACTTGTTAACAATGTCGTTCCATATCTGCATTTCCTGGCACACTTCTCTCACCTTGTTAACATCAAAAGTCGCTTCCTTGCAAGCGTTTTTATTCTTGAAGCTTTCACTTCTCTTTTTTTCACACTTTCATCGACAACGTCCAGACATGTCTTTCATGACCTACCTCTTCTTTTCAAACAACTAAACCATCGTTTACATATTTTTGTCACTAAATTTTTATCACTCATTCTTTCTACAAGACCAAACCATTGCAACACACTTCCTTCACACTGATATGCAGGTTTGGTTTTCAATCTGAAAGCATTCATTACCCATTCATTGCCAATCATGTCCCTACTAGTCTTAAAATATACATTTCTCAAAAATCTGATGCTATATGAATTTATTTGGCTCTTTGTCTGCTTCTTCCTGACACATCTAAGTTTTACACACATTGTTGTTTCTTTGGACACCACTTCATTCCCAGTTATCTAACCGACTACATACTTCAATTTTACCTGCGATTAGGTCATTATCGAGCAGCAAACGAAAGATGATTTGAAAACATAATTCAGGACAACCGGTCTACACACAGCAAAGCAAATTTGGCATTATCAAATACTGGGCAAGTGACAAACTGTGGGACTTTATTTCTGCTGACACACATACAACACTTGCGCAAACACCCATGCATACACATACAACGAGCTGTAAGGTCCAACAATCGCAACTTTCATATGATGATACATTCTGAATAATACTTATGATGATGTTAGCGTAAATTCTAAAGCTCATCATTGGTTTTAACTAAGCTATTTAAATAATCACCTTTGTTTCTCATTAGTAGTTAAATGCAACAATCTTTTTTTTTGATAGTTATCCAAACCCGGTGGAGTGGAAAGCTTTTATAGCCAAAGTGTGGGACTCTCCTAAAGGCTTATCCTGAAACCACTGTAGTTGATTGTATCTGTCCAGGGCTCCTATCAGTACTGCAGCCTAAAAGGCTTATTGCTGACCCTGGTCAAGCCTAGCAGTCCAAGGTTCCTGGATACATAGTGGACGGTGCGACTCCGTCCAAGTTCCAGATTCGACTTTCTTGGCTTTTCTCAGCTTTCTACGCTGAGCTCCCAAAAGCCTCTTTGCTTGCAGTCTGGTGCCTCCAAGTTTTTTATAGTATTCTCCATGTCTGGTGTTTGAGACACTGGTCTTGCAAGCGGACTTGCATTCCCGGGTCGTGCAACAATCTTATTTCGCTTCTATTTGTTAGTAGTTCAAAGGTTATTAGGATATTTAATAATCTAGATGCCATAGAGTGAGGTAATTTAAAACACATGAAGTTATATGAAGCCAAACACACCTTTTAAAAAAACATGCTATATTAATATCTTTCAGTTGATTGAAGTTTCCAAAAGATCTAGGGTCGGATGTCCAACAATCACTATCAATTTACATTTCTTGTTCCAGTTAGGTAACTCAAAAATTAAATTAAAAAAATCAATGAAAATATGATCAGAAAGGACATTTTACTTAACCTCAAAAGGTCACACTTTAATATTCTTTTTACAAATATGCTTCAATGTAAAAAATACATTCATAACCTCAATAAACAAGTAGTGTAAAGCAAATCAGATTTAATTTTACCATTTTCTTTTCTTGATATAAATTACAGAAATCACTTGTTTTAATGTAATATGAAACACATGCAAAAAAATTACAAAATGAGATTTAGGAACTAAGGTCATAAAGAATTATGATTCAAATGCAGTGGATAATGCTTTTGCTAATGTCACAGATGGTCAATTGTCTTTCCACCAAGCCAGAGAACATTTAGGTGTACCTTATACAACACTGTATAAAATATAGATGAAACAAACTGGCAGACTACCAGTGCTTAATGTAATTGACCAAGACTTTTGCAGATGGTTTGTTAGACATTGCAAGTTTTGGCTATCATCTGACAGAGCACGACATGAAAACATTTGCACAAGGATATTTGAATTGCAAGGATGTAAACATTCCATAATTTAATAAGAATTTACCTGGGAATGAATGGCCGAAGTTATTTTTACAACGACATCCTGATATATTCATATGAGCATCTAAAAAATATAGCATCTGTGTCAGTCGAAACATTGAATGCTTATTTTGATAAGTTGTATGTTACAATGGTAGGGGTTTCGCTTTCTAACATTATTAATTATAAATAGTCTAATCTCACTGATGATCCAGGTTTGTAAAAGCATTAAGCATGATTCTCGAAACTCAAGCATTTCAAAATCATTAATATTTGTCGTGTTCTGTGCTGCATCCGATAAAATATTAGATCTCCTTACATTGTAAGTAGGGCAAAAATCATAACTAGGTGATGAAGAAATCTTCAGCTGCTTGCTATAATAGCAATAAAAATGGATCGTTTGAAACTGATATTTTTGAAAAGAATTGTTTATCCTTATCTCAGAAAATGAGAAGAGCCAAAGAAAACTGAAAACAATATATCAAGCATTTGCCACTTAATATATCAACGCCTGCTTTAAGAAATAGAATTCAAGTTTCTGGTAACATGTAGTATATTTGAATAATGTTCATCTAACATTTTTCAAGTGGACCGTGTTGGGATTCCAACTTGGGATCTTGGGCTTAAAAGTCACACGCATACCAACTAAGCCACGGAGCTGTCTTCTGCCAATATACACTACATTTGACTTTTCAATACTCCAACTAAAGCTACTACATTGGCCAGGTAGGGAGTTTTTTTACCTGGAAATTTTGCCGAAGCCTTGCTGATCCAAGCAAGGTAGTGACCTTTAATGTGTGTGACAACACACACACACACGCACGCACTACGCACGCATGCATGCGCGCACACGCACACACACATACGTGACCTACATTTTACCTCTCAACCAAACGAGGACGTAGTCTTGTGAAAAATGCTCCCCTAACATTTTTCAAGTGGATTGTGTTAGGATTCGAACCTGGGACCTTGGGTTTAGTAGTCACATGCATACCAACTAAGCCACGGAGCTGTTTTCTGTCAACACACACTACATTTGATTTTCCAATGCTCCACCCAAAGATACTACATTGATCAGGAAGCAAGTTTTTTACCTGGAAATTTTGAATTTTGCTGAACCCTTGCTATTCCAAGCAAGCTTGGGATCTTTAATGTGCATGGCAACTCACACACATGGCACCTACATTTTACCTCTCACCTGAATGAGGGCATATTTTTGTGAAAAATGCTTAACATTTTTCAAGCGGACCGTGTTGAGATTCGAACCTGGGACCTTGGGCACAGTAGTCACAGACATACCAACTTTGCCACGGAACCGCCTCTGCTAATATACAGCACATTTTTATGTCAGGCAAAATTATGGATGATAAAAAGATAGAGTAGAATTTATTTAATAAGAGCCTGTATGTCATTTGACATATGTGCAAACCTTGAAAGTCAGTGGCAAAGCGGATTTAATAATTTTTAGGGTTATCATAGAGTAAATATTATAAAATCAAGTTTTATTTTGTTGGTAGTTTAAATTAACATGGCGAATACACGAATAAGCAAGGCATAAAACACAAATAAACAAAAAGAAAGGTATGAAAGCGTAAGATATAAATATAGAATGTCAAAGTCACAATTGTTAATTGACATTTAACAGCAAATTATCTATGCCACTAAAATACTGAACAAACACGCCTATTTATAAACAATGGACTAATCGGGCACCGTTTTAGCCATGTGCGCATGATGACGTACAGGCTCTTATTAAATAAATTCTATTCTACCTGATGAATAAAAAAGGGTCCGAAGGTATGGACCTCTATATGGTCTCGTCTTGTACAGGATCTCTACAGTAAGAAATAATGGACTGGATAAATCAACAATTGGTACAAAAGTAGCAATCTTAGATGCTTAGGTTTCTGAAAATATTCCGGTTAAGATTATATCATAGAAAAATAATTCATAAATGGTATAAAATATATAATATATATTAGTAACGTAGAATCAGTATAAGAAATTGTTACAGAATATTATAAAACAATGCACTCTACTCTAACGAAAGTAAGTAATTTGAGATGTTTTCATTTGACCAGCCATTTCATAGAATAAAATATATGCCTCAGCACTTACTAATGTTTTAGGGGATATATTGTACAACTTAAGAGTCATTACATTCGTGCCATACTACTGTATACTGGTGTCGAGAGTTTGCGGCATAATGGTCATTTAATGTGGCCCCACTGTGCTAATATATAGAAATTGTAATGACAATCTCCGATATTAGTTTCAGAAGCATATTCTAGATCTAGACCATCACTTGGAAAAATCTATAGGTGTAAAGGTCATTCAAAACAAGATGACCCTGCGCAGAAAACTAAAACTGGTTCTGAACCATGTGACCACAAGTTTACTATCTGACCTAAACACAATGTTTTGCCAGCTTTCAATAAAATGTAAATATGGTTGTACTCAATCCTCATATTCTAGCACCGTTGTATAATAGATAATATTGCAAAATCAGATGTGTAATCCAGGTTGTTCAAATTGCATTGATGTGTATCAGGATCCTGAAAATAATATGCATATTTCAACTACAGTAGCGTTCATGTAACAACGCCCGATATTCAAATATAGGCGATTATAAATGCTGGTCATACTCAATTGTATTGTTTTACGCATAACTATTACATTTTTATATGTAGAAATACTGCTTTTAAAATTCAAGCTCAAAAATATGGAAGATTTATGGACCAAATTAAAAAAAGTAATTCATTCATTTTTAAATTGGAGAGGTATTGACACTTGCACATTAATTATATAAAAGGTGTGTAATTGTGTAATAATTGATTTTGATATATAACACTTATTAGTGGAGTTTGTGCGGTTTACAATATTACTTAATCTTATTTCTTGCTATTAGGTTACACTTTTTTTTTGTAGAAAACAAACAATCAAGTTCTCAATTTTGTCACAGTGACAAAAATACCAAAAAGAAATTTTTCGAGTTAATTTTTTAATTATTAATTCAAATAAAAACTAAAAAAGATGGCTGACACTAGCAAATATTCATTTAAAGTGCTTCTTGGAAGGTATGTTTAAATGTAAAACTCATCCAACTAATTATTTAATTTGTATTAGTTGCATGTCCCTTTATCATAGAAATTGTATAGTAAGATATAAAATATCTATAATCTACTTAAAAAAATATAAAGTTAAGTGTTGTGAGTGCAGTGCTAATAGTTTTTTAAACAATAATAACTATTCGGTTAACGATGAAAAAATAGAAGACATTTGAAAATCACCAATTACATCAATAAATTAAAAGATCAGAACAAAGCAATTTTAGATGAAGCTACCCTTAGTGAGGATTCCATGAACAATGTTATTGTGGATTTTAAAGCACAAATTCAAGAACTGCAGAACAAAATTTTGTCTCCTGCAAATAATAGAAATCTACTTGCTGATAAGAAACATGTTGCTTCCAAATATGTCGATTGTGAACTTGGAGATAAGTTGGATATTCAACATCAATTTTACTTCATGTTCCTATTGATGTTGATCAGTCTAGCAGTAAAATTTAAGACCTAAAGAATCTGGTGCTAAGACTAATGTGAATGATATCACTTATTCAGACGATGGTTTAAAATTATGAGTGACTATTCCCCAGTTTACACAAATAGGTTAAAGATGGTTGACTTACTTGATTCAGCATAGCCCAAGTCAGATATATTAATCAATGTAACTAATGCAACCAATATTTCCACTCTTGGAATAAAGCAGGTTACAGTGTTTAAAGGTAAATCTATAGTAGGTTCTATTTTTAAACGTTATCCAAGAAAGTGTGGTAATATCTTACAGGACATTGTCAAACAGCAGCTCTATGCAACTATTTCCATTATTAAATCAAATGCATCTTTTGAACAGGTTTCCATGGACACAGTGAATCTCCTAAAACATTTTAATAAAAATGACTTTGTTATCATTATGGCTGGTTATATCAATGCACAATGTGGACAGATTATAGCAAGCAATTTTTATGGGTGTTAGAAAGTAAAACTATTCACAAAGACGTAATTTTTATACTAGCCCCTTTTTGGCATAACACTTTGAATTTAAAAAGATTATTTTTGAAAACAATCTAGCTATATACACGATTTTTATGAAAACAGCTATTTTTATAGACTCCAGATCTCTACTTCAACCTCATGATTTCTCAAGACAAGGTTTACATGTAAACTCTTCAGGCAAAAGATTTCTTATGCGTGAAATACACTACCTGATATGACAAGTATATAAATAAGAAACAGCCAGTAGCTGTTGATAGCACTGTTCCTACAAACTCACTAAGGTAGTCAACAACAATAAATTACAACAGAAAATTACAGTGCCAATACAGACAAATTGGAGCTTAAGATAGTAAAATCAAAGCCCTTATGTTCTATCTCAGTCTATTAAAGCTAAAATCTTTATTACCAAAAGGTTAGAGGTTTAAACACAAAGCTAGCAATTATTTAAGTTTGAGTGTATTTGATGAAGAATTTGTTATATTAACTGAAACCTGGTTAAGTGATAGAATCCATTCGTTGGAAATTTTAAACGAGTTTTACAATATACAGAAAAGATCGAGATTTTGTTAAATATAATCGCTCTTGGGGTGGTGGTGTTTTAATAGCTTGTAAAAGCACATTAAAAACTTCTATTTATCAACCCGACCCCAACATTAATTTACATCCAGCAATTGATATGCTTGCAGTCAAGGTTGCTTTACCTACTGGCGTATTTGTAATTGTGTCTTTATATTTCTCCATATTTAACAGAAGATTTGGAAGTGTTGCTCGAATGCCTAGATAGAATTACAAAAATACCCTATAATATATGGTTAGTAGGGTAATATTTCAAATTTTGTAAGCCCAATAACATATAATACTAGTAAAAATGCTGAAAGAGTTTCAATCCTCCCATAACATAGTATAACTAAACGATGTTTTAAATAGCAGCTCCTAATTACTAGACTTGGTATTTGCTAGATACACTTCTGACCTTTTGATGGAAATTAGTAAAGCTAGGGTGTTTCAGAATAAAATACCATAAATTGGGGAATAAATAGATCTTGACGAGTTATCAAGAACAGTTAGATAACAGTTTCCTGTAAACCCATCCGTTTCCATTATACAGGGTGATGAAGTGATATTGAAAAATATGTTCTTTAGAATATTTTCATTTAGGATAGAGACTTTAACTTGAAAATAGATAACGTTAGTTGTTTACTAACACGAATTAATACACTTCATTTCGACAAAATAGGATAATTCATTGGCGTAGAATTGTAACGTGCTAATTTTCATACCGTTCAGCTTCTCCTATTTTATAATTATTATTGGATTTGTTGGGACCTGTCACGCCATCTCTTGGCTTACCTTCACTTCACGATTTACCTTGTAGCTGTGTTACAGTCGTTTTACTTGTTGTTTATTGGTATTTATCCAACGCTCGCAATTCAATTCTAATCTAAAGTTGATAACGTTTATAAAGACATTTGTTCTTGATTCACGAGTGGTTATCTACCCACGCTACTCTCCGCAAGCAGCTAAGCCGTATAGCTGGGCATATACTTTTCTATCTACCAGCCTACCACTCGACCCCCATGCAATTTATATCTTTACCTATATATTATTTCCCTTCAATTATTCCATTCATCTGTCTCAACCCCCGTTTTTTTTCGAACAGTGCTTTTGGGAACGTCCTCCCCCAAATGACCATTACAGAATGGGGGGGTTCAAACAATTTTGACCTATACTTTTTGCACACCTGGTATTTCATAAAAATTAAAACTCTTAATTATCTCTCATACAATTTGCCACAAAAAAGGTATTTTTGGTTAATTTCTGTAAAGCTTTCCATTTTCGAGATATTTTATACTCAACTCATGCATGAAAACAACGTATTATTAATTCTTTCAAATATGCAAAATTTTATTTTAAGAATTCGAAACTGGTATCTGATTTAAATCAAATACAGTAAGTTGACAAACATGTACACATTTCGTAAAAATAATGTTTCGTTCATATTAGTTTTACTATTAAAATATGAATAATACAAACTATTGTTGAATCTAGTAGGCTTCTCACGATAGATTTGACTCAGATTCTAGTAATAAATATAAACAATACAGGTTATTTGATTTGAATCAACATAACAGCTGACAGCTTAAATCCTCCACATCACCTTTGGCACCAGAAAAACTACTATCACTTTCACTGTCTTCACCAACCCTAATTAGTTCCTCAATTTGATCAGTTATATATTCTCCACATATATTCATCTTCTAACATTGTTACATGATTGCAAATATTTTGCCATTATTGTGTTCCAACATTACGAATTTTTCAACAGCCAACTTCCACACATTATCTAATTCAAAAATCGTGTTGCATGCTACTACATGAATTTTCACCAAAGCCCATATTTTTTCTATCGGATTCAGATCTGGGTGATAAGGTGGTAAACAGAACTGAATGACCACGTTTGGTAAGAAGTTTTTCGATACCATTAACTTTGTTTTTAATTTTATACATTTGAATCTTAGCATAAAGCTCTAGTTTTGTATAAGTCATGTCTAAATCTATATTTTGTTACCATAACCAAGCTTGCAAACCTGATTTTTTCCATGCACTTGTAGTGGTTGGTTCTAAGAATACATTATGATATGATGCATTGTCAATAACTACTATAGAATTGGCATCTAAATTAGGAATTAACATTTCATTCAGCCACTTTAATTGTATTTAAACCTGATTATTATCGTATACAGGCGTTCTCAACAAATGTTAATTGTGCGAAACAAGTAATCGGAAAACTATTGATTCAGTAAATGTCTAAGTGGCAGGGATCTTAGTAGCCATCAGGTTGCTTAACACCCTTCGCGTACCACAACATCGATGAAATAAGGTATATTTTTAGAAAATAATAGAAGGGAAAAGTGCAAAAAGATATACAAAATAAAGATTAGCACGAGACTGTGCTGTATCTAAGAAGAAAGAACAACTGCCAGGTTCGAATACAACAAACATAGAAACAAAAAAAAATTTGTTGAAATCATATGTGTGGAGCACAGTGCTGTATGGCTGCGAAATGTGGACAGTAGAAGAAGCAGCTAGGAAAAAGCCTTTGAAATATGATGCTAGATGTATGATGAAAACATCATGGACAGACAAAGTTAAGAGCAAATAGGTACTAAAAACAGTAGGGGAAGAAAGGTGTCTATGGAAAACAGTAAAAAATAGGAAAGATAGGACACATGAGGGAATAATACGGGACATAGAAGCAGAGAGGTAGATGTAGACCTATATTAGTCTATTTCACACAGATAGTGAGAGATGTAGGCTGTGAGAATTTCAGGGAAATGAGTAGTGGATTATTGGGATTAAGGAGGTTGATGATAAATATGCTAATTACAGGGAAGGACCAATTGCTTTTTTGTAGCAATACCGATTGGCGGTGGAGCGGTTATGTAATAACTAAAAGCAACTACACCAAACTACTGAATAAAGGGTATAAATACCTTAAAGCCTGTGCCGCTGTGGGCAATAAACGTTCACACACAAAAGCTTTTGACGGACAACCAAAAACACGCACGATTGGGTGTCGATGTCGCTTTCAAAAAGCTCTCACACAACCGTCTTCTGCAAGGGTTCGAATGCGACTGTGTTCTTCAACGCACTTCCACTGTCGGTATATAAGATGTTTCACTGAAAACTGTAGGATGCACGCACTGATGGTATTTTTTGTCACAAATATCGAATTGTTCGATGACGTAACAAGTAGGTTAGCTTAGAATATGAAACAATGAGGGTATGCATCTAACTAGTTCCAGAACTGAAGACCTAATGATGTTCAACCACATTGTCGTTTTTCTGGTTCATTTCATGATGCTAATATCCACTTTTGATTCTAGATTTAAATATTGAAAGTGCATTTGGAATAAAACCATTAAAACACTAGCATGACCAATTATAAACCTTCGACCTTTAAAGACTATCACTTTTAGGTAATTGTAGCTGCCATCAGTCCATGATTTTGATATGGCATAGGTGCACTGTGCAAGTACGTTACATCAGTATAAATCACATTTCTTACTTTCGTCCTTGTATTGTTTTAGTTTACACAGACTCTACATGTTTAGCAGAATATCGCTTTTACTATCAGCCCTTTACAGTTATCATCTGTTCTGTGCCAACAAAAAAACCCATCTTTTGAACAACAGCTTTAAAGGTGGATAACTTTCCCTCAAAGTTGACCCCATCTTGTTTATATTATTCACCAAAATAAACATTGTAATGTGCATTTTTTGTAGCTCAACATTTTACGCTTTACTCAATTCGTAAATACATTTCTGTAACTATTATTTCTATTCATTAAATTTATTAGAAACAGTAAGGGAACAAGGATATCTTTGGGAAAAAATATGAGAAGTAGAAGGGCATAATACGTTCTAAGGCATTTTTGGGGAATAGTATGTGATATATGACAAGCAGAGATAGGAAAAAAGAGGCGGATGTAGACCTAGATCAGATAGTGATAGATGCAGACTGTGCAAATTTCGGGGAAATGTGTAGGTTAGTTCAGAATAGGAAACAATGATGGTACGCGTCTAACCAGTTTCAGGACTGAAGACCCAATGATGATATATTTATTAACACACTTGCGAATAATCTCTTTATATTATATTACGCGATTATCGACTTTCACTCACCACGATTCGATACTATGGTTAGATGATCGAGATTGAAACACATCCTTAGGCGAATGCGTCCTATTATGAGTTGGTATTATTTGTTTCGGTTTATCTATAGCAGGTTGTTAAAGTAAACACCTGTGAAAACATGATTATTCTTGTGGGATCCGTCGAAAAGTGAGATGTGGTACGAACTATCGTGGCATACCACGCCGTTGATATTTATCTTTCTGTACTAAATGTTTTGAAAAATGAAAGAAATAAGTGCTCTTTCACTTAAAAAGTACGAGTATAGTTTTGTGAGTATGTGCTACATTCAACGTAGTTTCAGATAAGTACCTGTTTGATTTTTATGTCTTACGTATTGCAGAAGTTGAACCTTGAACTCAAGTATTTTGAACCTAACTTAATGCTGTTATTAATTTGGCCTACCTACGGGCTAATAATATCCCTAGAACGTTTTCTTTAAATTGGTTGTACTCTGCACATCAAGTCACTGAAAACATGTATATTTACTTATACCTTGTTGAGTGAAAATCTCGTACTTTGAACACTTAAATGCCTACAGACTGAATTCGTATATCTAAAGTGTTACTTATAGCTGATTTGAACTTCCATATACTTACTGTACAGATATCTTTTCTTAAGTTAATAATCTTTAGCTCCAAACCTGTATCTTATTTAAAAGAGAGAATTTGTAAGAAGTTTAATAATTTAAGAAATAATAAATTCGTGAAAATTATGAATGAAGTAGTAAATTTATGTTAGCTAGGGGTTTTGCTTCTGACCCTCAGTCAGACAAGTTATAACTATTCATTTTGCTGTAAGCGGTACAAATGATAGTACTATCGAGTTCCGTCCCAGTCGATCGATTAATGTTTTTCTTTTGGGCCATTTCATATTTTCAGATATCAAACTTGTTCTTTGAATTACTGCACAGTATTATTAACTCTATTATATTATAAATGCTACTATGCCTAATTTCTGGAAACGTGAAAATAATGATAATTGGTAATTTGATAATTGTTACTGATGTATTACAAAAGTCAATTTGTTTTGGTTGAGCATTCTAGATTATTTATTAAAGTGAAATTACTAAATCTTACTCTTTTATTTGGGGTTGTGAACTCCAGGTATAATTATGATTATTTCTTTATTTTACAGAAACAAAAAAAAAGTAAAAGTTCTACACAAAATTCTTTGGGAAATTCCCACAGGTATTATCATTTACTTTGTCATAAAATTTCTGGCGTTCAAATTAGACGTTCACATAAAAATACCCATGGCAACATGGTTAGAAAATAATTTTAGAAAGATCACGAATGAAATCAGAAATGCTCTGTTCAGACATTTTATCAGTTATCAGCCTATTTTAGTGATTGAACCAAAGATTAATCTTTTCACTGCGGGATCTGTATTTCATCCTCTGTGTGGGGTATTAAGGTGTATATGCGTGTTCGTCCACTTCCCACAGTTGAACCATAAACACGTTTTCTGGATATGTAAGCTTCCCGCAGTTGCAACATGTGAATTAAAAATTATGGATAGCTAATACACCACTAGTGTGCGCCTAAGATTGCTTGACAATAAAAAAGAAACGCATTTAAAAAAAGAATCTTTTTTAATCATTACATTATAAAAATACAAACAGTAATAAAATGTCCTTGACAAAAAATAAATAGAAAACAAACGTAATTTTTAAAATAAAAATCAATAAATAACATCATACATATATAACAGAAATTAATGTTCTTGACAAAAGATATATAAAAAATAAACATAATTTCCAAAACATATGTATTATTTTTGGTCTAGGAGGTGGAAAAACAATTTCTTGTACCATTTTACAGTTTTCCTTACGGACTCTGTGGAATTGAGCAATATGTTTGTTTTTCCAATGGCTTCCATGTTTTCATTATAATTTAAAATACACGATGGCTTTTGTTTATCCTCAACTTGTAAAATTTCACTGCAAACTATCATTTTGTCAGATGAATTGTCGATAGCATCCTAACTTCATGTTTATTTAACCATTTTGTTGCTAATATATTTCTTGCTGTGTAACATATGTGTTGGCCCCTTTTCAATGTTTCTTTTAGTGGTGGTATGTGCTTTCGATTTATTTTTCAGCGACGCAAGACTTTATTTTCATCTCGTGTAATATTGAGAATAATGATGGACTAGTGTACCAGTTATCAACATATAAAAAATGCCCACTGTTAGATCCTTTTCTAATAATCTCAGCACGATACTTCCTGAAATTGAGTTACTACCATGTTAGAGCCTTCATATATTATCAAGTCCAGTATGTAACGTCTTACAATCGCAAAGAATAAACGATTTGACACCAAAACAGTGACTTTAGATGGTATGTACTGATTAAACATTAATCGTCCTTTGAATAGCATCAAACTATCACCAATTGGTTTGGATTATTGTGGTCACCAAAATGCAACATTTTTTAGCACAAATAAGTACTGGTCTCGTGGCATAATTTGTCCAAATGCAGGCGTGAGAAAGGAGTTAGTGGCTCAATAGTCATTGATTCTTTGTTTTTTTTTGTAAAGTAATGTCAAAGCTATAAATATATACATTTCTTGGGGATTCACAGGAATCCAGCCTCTAACACGTGATGGGAAAAAAATTGCATTTTGTTGAATAGATGTTGATAATAATTATTAGTTTCACTAATTATATTGTCAATCAACTCATTTGAAAAAAATACTTCGAAGCATTCCAAAATAGAATGGGAAATCCCCAGGATTTGCTTTACATCCATCACTGTCATCAGAAAATATATGAATTTCAGGTATAAATTCACCCTGTTGTATCGTCTTCCAAATAAATTGTGTCACAGACATGGGTCATTTTTTCTTTCTTGCCTGTTTAGATGGTGGTGGAACAGATTCTTCCTCATCTCTTTCAGATGCACTGTTATTTTCATCTCCTTCATAAGAATGAGCTTTCTTATTCAGATACGTCATTTTCATTCAAGTTGTAAAGTTCAGATCCACTATCGTTATTTGGACGATTTGAAAAAGTATTTGAAATAGAATGTTCTGATTCTATACCTTCAAAGTCATTATCGTCACTATTGATCAGAATGTTATATAACTCTTGTTCATTATAAATCTTTTTATGTTTGTAAGGAATATTGGTAATGAAAAGTCACCTAATAAATCGTCAAAACAAAATAACAAAATGGAACAAACATATAAATAAACATAAAGACTGCATAAAAAGTACATGCAGTTCTACATGTTTGTAAGAGACTAAATGCTAAGGGGTGGGGACTGCATGTGCTTGCATGGAAGTTAACACATGTACCAAGCATATTCAACAGAGTAAACGTCCCCTTACTGCAGTCCAGTACTGGACACCAGCCAGTGAAAAAGTACGTATCCTGTACCACAAAACCACAAATAATTTGCGGGGTATTCCGTCTCCTGCAGCAAAAGGGTTAATAAAAGTAATATAATCCTTTTGTTTATTAAATGCCGTCACTGAAGATGTATATTGTTGTTATAACTAAATATAAAATGATTTAACATAAGTATTGCTTTTTTGTGATTAGTATTCAATTGATGTCCTGCCTTTTGTCTCTGGGACTAATATAAAAAATTTACACCATTAGGAAAAGTATATAACATTTAATCAAGTCGGCTGTCATGAAGACCTACAAAATTAAACTAATAAATTGAACTTTAATAAAGCGGGCGATTCATAACAAATGACATTTCCCACTCAACATTACAGGGAATACTTCTGTATTTGGAATTTAAATAAACAATACTTCTAAAGGGCTGCAGCAGTTTAAATAGTCACAGAGTTGTGTAGATAGCATACTTTGAATATTTCACGCTTATGATATTGCTTACAAATGAGATTTTATTCAAATTTGTTTTTAAGAAAAAATATTTTCTGCTCAAATTCCTTTCACAATTAACCCTGGCAAACTCTCCCGAATCCTCATCGGACTAAATGCTTCCTTCACCTGTTCATTGAAGATATTTGTGGCTATTAGTGTCTATCACATTTGGAATATGTTCCTTCCCTTACCTGGAATTATACCTAATTTGAGCTGAACACTGCAGATTCGAATTCGCAAGGTATGTTTCACAATTTCACACAATGTATAAATTTTTATTAAGCTTTTAATTTTATTAAATTATGGTTGTGGTGAGGTAAATGTTCACAAAATCAAAGAGTATAACAACATTACAATTTTGTCGACTAAGCTGCACGTGTAAATTACATTTTCCAATTATCACGTTCTGACAGACACAACTAAAAACAAAATTGTAACAGCACAAAAATGACATTTAATTAGGGTGTATTTTAACAGTACTTTGTACACAAAATTTACAGCGATGTCATGAAAGTAAGTGAACACAAATTTTACTTTGTAAATTAAAAAGAATCATTTCTTATTCAAGGCGACTTCAATCTGCCATTCATGTAAAAGGTTGTTAATCATTGAAAATGAAACTATTCGGTACAAAAAGTTATTTTAAAGGCATATCACAGTAAAAACAAACACCATCAAATATCTTATTTAATATAAAATGTTACAATTATACATCAATAGTATACAATTTAATTAACTTCAGAAAATATAATCATATTACCTTACTGTATATGAGTATTGAGCACAAATTTTTATAAATACCCGACATACATTCTTATTAATACAGGAAAACGACTCACTTAACATACATACACAACCTTTAATTATTAATCCTACACTCC
The DNA here is from genome assembly GCA_036346225.1 of Platerodrilus igneus. Lineage (NCBI taxonomy): Eukaryota > Metazoa > Arthropoda > Insecta > Coleoptera > Lycidae > Platerodrilus > Platerodrilus igneus. The sequence continues at coordinate 19,211,216 of JARFIW010000089.1, read as the reverse complement.
AAAATTAATCCTTGGTAATCAGTTCTGTAGTCATGACCTTTAACAAAAAGGAAATTACTTATAAAATACTCAACTGTGAAGATTACATGAATAAACAAATGAAAAGGCATAAAGTCAACTTGTACCAATTAAACTGATTGAAACCATGATGCTCATACTTTGATGTGACTAAAAAGTTCATCATTGATACAGCAATGAATTAAAACAGCAATATAAAACAAGCTTAGAATATTTTGTATTTCAATATGTAAACAGTAAACATCTTAGCTAAGATATGGAAATAAAATTGAACATAGTCTTGTTTTGGATGATTTTAAAATAGTGCCGAACGGATTACTTTATAAAAGTAACTACGGTCAGTATTAATATAAAAAACGAACACATTCTTAAAACAACACAGAAGGTATTTAAAAGAACATACCAATATTAATATTTACAACTAAATTTTAACTACTTTTTAGGTTGTACTTCTTTTTGACTATTACACATTTACTTGCCTAATGTGTACAAATTAATTTTATTTTTTGTTTAGGAAATAAATCAACTTCACCTCAAAAAAGTGAACGTGTACTACCAAAAACTGTACTTTCAAATAAAATACGTTCATTACAAAATTTAAAATAAAATGAGGTGGTCCAATGCTTAAAAAGATTTTTTTAGTGCTGTTATGTAAGTGTCTTATTTGGTTAATGTCAGGTTGCACAAGTGTGCTGGGAGACGAAGCTGTATAACTAACCTTTGACAATTTTTCTTGTCTAATAGAAAGTATCATCAAATAATAGTTTTCTATTCCTGGTATTCTGCAAATAATTAGAAATTTAGGTTGTGAAGGGTATGTAGAGCTTTAGATTAGCACGGAATAGAAAAGAAATTAGAGCTGCATCAAACCGACCTTAAATAAGGTCGAAAACAAAATGATGATGATGCAAAAATTTAAAAATAATACTGTATTTAATAAAAATTAATTAAAGTAAAGTATTGCAATTGTCATAAAGTGTTTGCAGTTAGTGATTTTTGTTAATCTTGAAAAATGTATTTGTTGGATTAGTTTAAATAATAGGGCTTCAATTCTAGATCAATTTAATTTTAATTCCATTCTATTAGTTGTAAATTAGCTTTCCTGGCTTATTACTAGGGAAGGTCTTGGGTAATCTAATTCAAGAAACAATCATGTTGCATAGGAAAGTTTGTGTTTGAGATTATTTCAAGGCACCAGAGATCAAAGGTTAGAATAACGTTTAAGATTTGTGATATTTTTATATAAGAAACTTTATGAAGATATTTAAGTCTACAATTAGTATTTAATAGTTTTATTGTAAGAAGCAGCAACTTTTAGGTTTAATTAATTTAAAGTCTCAAGAATTGAATCAGGAAATTTATTTGTATTACAAACAGCAATTTACACTTATTATTGAGAAAAGGTATATTTTCAAAAGAATTAAAATGGTTTTGAGACTATACTCTGAGGTTGAAAGTCTAACGTAAGATTATTCTGGGTATAAGTTGAAATTTTGGCTTTTTAATATTTTTTATGTAATTAATACTGACAATTTTTCATTTTTCTTTATCTTATTATATTATTTGTAAATATTTGTACTTTAGAGTATCAGTAAATGTTAATACACTAATCTATTAGAGGTGGAGAGACTTTTTAATGTTCTACTAATAGATATAGTGGAGGGAGTGCATTTAGCTTTGAGATGCTGCACCTATTATGTTGAGACACAAGATATATAATTTCAACTTCACAGTAGAAAACAGCTTATCAACATCGCAGCAATATGTAATATATATATATATATATATATATATATATATATATATATATATATATATATTTGACATCAATCAAATAAAACAAATTTCATTAGGATAATCATTGATAAAAAACAAATTAAATATACATCTATAAACAATTTGACTTTATACTACTATTATTTTTGGGGTCATTTCCTTTTATTAGATAATTTTCTTCCAATTGATTTTCTTACCGTATGTAAAATGCTATACAAATGACCCTTTAGTTTTAGAACTAAACAGAAAATAGGTGTATTAGCACTGCTAATTATGAATGTATAACATAGAGAACAATATAATTCCTCTTTAAAATGTACTAATTCTGTGCAATATCTAAAGAAATGAGTATCAACACAATGCATAAATAACCACAGGACACTATACACAAGCTAGTTAATGAGTGATCATCAACAAATCTGAACTCTCAAACTGATACAAATGATATTATTTATTGCCTGCATATTCAAGCATTCACCCCATTTCGCTATTTAGATGAGAGAAATGTAACTTGATATAAAAAATATCATTACAGAAAGTTTAGCAAAATTATGCCTAAAATTTTAACAAGACATTTTTTAACACAGTGAAAAATGCTACCTTGGTACTTTAAATATATAAAAAATATAAAATTATAAAAATGTAATAAAAATAGTTGAGCAACTTTCATTAAAGTGAAATAAATACAATATCTTTAGATATATGACATAAATTTGTTGCAAGTATTATGACCAACAGAATATACCTTTTAAAAAAAGATATGTACCAAGTTGATTAATTTTGGAATGTGATGAATGTTTACCAATTATTGTACACAATGAGCTGCTATATATATATATATATATATATATATATATATATATATATATACTATTCAGTTTTCTTTTATGGGTTATAGGTTCTGTTTAAAATAATAAAAGGCGTACTCTTTTATTCCATCTGAATTTTCAGTATATTTGTACTCTTGGTCACAGATTAAATAGTTGAGATTGTGTAATTACTGGCATGTGTAACAGGAAACATTTTTAAAAAAACTATTTCGAACAATTACAGAAATATATACGTAATTGTTCGAAATAGTTTTTTAAAAATGTTTCCTGTTACACATGCCAGTAATTACACAATCTCAACTATTTAATCTGTGACCAAGAGTACAAATATGCTCGAAAATTAAGATGGAATAAAAAGAGTACGCCTTTTATTATTTTTTTAAACAGGACCTATAACCCATAAAAGAAAAACTGAATAGTATTAAACCAGAGGTCGTTAATTCTAACTATATATATGCTTTGACTAACGTTGTGGTATAGCAAAACAAGACCCACACCAAGACAAAAATGGTTCTTTATCACTATACACACCCAAAAATTCTTCACGTCACATATATTTTATCATTCGAAATAAATACATAAACCAATAGGTTTGACTAATGGTAGGAACACTAGGTTTGGTTTTTGATTTGATTTATGTAATTTAATACATAAATTAGTCTTAGACTATATACGGCAAGACAAAATCTTATAACATAAATACTTTATACAACTTACTATACAGCTGCCTATTTTTTAAAAATGGCACAATTCACAGCAAAGTATGATCATTCTGTTTCTAAAATTTTTTGATATGTGGCTATGGTTCTTCATTTGTGGACGGCAATACATCATCTGATGTGCTTTCTAAAAGGCCTGCTTTTTCTTCTCGAACACTATTTCCATTATTATATACAGTCTCATAAACAGGATTGGCAAAGTTACCAGACTGCAAAGAAAACTATTTTGGGTATAGAAGTAAATACTCACAACTATGCTAAATATTGAACTAGTAAAGCAAATTTTGTATTTCAAAAATGTTGCTATTAAAACAGGTGTAGTATTTTTGTGGTGTTTGGAACATGGTGCACTATTATAACAGATGCAGTACTACCTTTACAATATTTAGAGTCATTTTCGAAAATATTTTGCTTTTGTCTAATGTTTCATTATTTAAAAAGTTATTTAAATTTAAGGTAATATGACTGCTCTTGAATAAGGCATTTTGTTTTAATGTGTTCTGTTATTATTGAAAAAAAATGATGCTTATAATTAAGTGATTATTTAGTCTTTAATTATGAAGCAGTTTTTAGTTTTTTCATACAGGTTTCTAAATTTTTTAAAGTTTTAAGTTTTTCCTTACAGTAAATAAATGCATGCATGGAAAAAGAATAGCATTAACCTGTCATTAGTCAGGCTATAAGATGCAACACAAGTTGTAGTACATCAGTCATTTTGTCCACATGTAAAATTTTTTGAGTTTTGTTTTCTTACAGGATAGTAATCTATGCATTGTCTTACACCAACAGCAATTGATTTGGCATTGGTTTATTTATGAATAAGGACTACTACACTTATAAAGAAACAAATTGATATTTTTATAAATGAATACAAAACAATAAAATGGAAAAAAATATTCATTCAAAACTGGAATATATGGATTAACTACACTTATGACAAAATAAATATATGGCATTCAATACAAAAATAATCTTGGCATTTGTAACACATTTTCTAGGGATTTCTGTGCTTTCTGTTAGGACACAAATAGCAAACTCCTGGTTTGCCAGTTTTACCTCCTTAAGAGAGTTCAATGGAACTTAGTTCTTGACTATTGACAATTTTTTTCATAGAAAATTTTACTTGGAATGGTAATGAAGAAATTGTTTATCTTTTCTTTAGATACAACTTAACTAGTTCCAATGCTAATGTTTTTTTTAAAACTCGATGTTGTAATTTTCATTTGTATCTGTCGTGAAAATTATTTGTGAATTTATAACACCAATGTTTAGAAAACAACAAAAATACCGCCAAAGGCCATCGGTGGCTTATTCTTGAAACAGAATGTTGATTGACTCAATGTATCAACATCAACTCCTCCTTTTGTGTAGTTGTAAAAAGTTATAATTTCATGAAGTGTGTTGACAAGAATGATTTTCTTTTTAGAAAGGTATGGAACCAAAACACCATTTTTCAAGAACATGCTACTGTGAATTGGCTTTTCTTTATTTGTATGGAAACTGGTGGGATTTCTTTTTTATTCCTTTTCAAAATTCCACCTAGCGTTGGTCTTTGCTACAGCAATTGTGTGGCTACGAGAATTAACACAAAACAATTATCTACAGTAATGTTCTGACCTGTATTCAAAATTGGCACAGCAAGTCTAAGTACTACACTCACTATTAACAGTATTATTCAACTTGTGTGGACCTTCAGGTTATTGCCTGCATATATTTCTAAATTGGTAGTGTGGAAGATACAGAATTCCATTAAAGTATAAGTTTTGGTTCAGTACTTTGAAGATTTATTTGTTATATATTGCCTGAAATGTTCAAGTGTTGGAAAATCTTGGTAGCCATAGGCGGCTTAACCTCCTTCACACACCACTGAATATTGGTGAAATAGGGTAGATAGTTACAAAATAATAGTAGGGGAACCGAACTGGATCTAACAGGTAAGAGCAGCGTCTATATTCGAAGACAACACACATAGAAACAAGGACAAATGTGTTGGAAGCATATCTGTTGTTACATTTCAAATTTGGACATGTACACTTTTAAATTGAATTCCCGCCACTATTTTAAAATAGACTTGTTCATTTCGGACAGTTGCGTTTGTGCAAAAGAATGCGCAGGCGCGGAGTGATGGGGAAGTGTGCGGTTTGCGACATGACAGGACATGATTATTATTAGCCAGAGACGTCGAACGGTGACGTTTGCCTGTGTCGTTCTTTTGTCTTTTCTCTTTTAGCATGTAGGTTTCCTCCTTATCTTGCCTTATCGTTCCTTACCTGGTTGTTCCTATCGTACTGCTACAAACAAAAGAAGAGGGAAGACGATAAATTTGGTTTCAACGATGGCATGACATAACCCACGCCAAACAACACCCAAACGAGATACCCTGAGATCAACTGCATGGCACGTTTAAGTGAGTACTGTTGCTTTACTTTTGTGTAAATATAAACTTGTATCATTGTAAACGTATTTGGTATGTGATACAATTTGACACGTAATTATGTCGTAATATCATTATTGTGTAATATTGCGAACATGGATCGTATCAGTGTTGCCAACTGTAGTAGTGGCGCTGAACACGGATGCCGGAGTATAACACTGTGTAGCACAGCACTGTACGCCTGTGAAATAGGGACAGTAGGAGAAGCAGACAGGAAAATGAAGAAGTCTTTTGAAATGTTATGCTACAACATGGACAGATAAAGTTAATAACAAAGAGGTTATAGAAATAGTAGGGGAATAAAGATATCTGTCTGAAACAAAAAAAAATAAAAATAGGAGAAATAGAAGAACAGGATACGTTTTAAGGCAATTTTGGGGAATAGTATGGGCTATATTACAAGTAGATATAGGAATAGAGAGGTAAATGTAGACCTAGATCAGAACATTGCATGCAGATAGTGAAAGATGCATGCTGTGGGAATTTTAGGGAAATGTGTAGGTTAACTCAGAATAGGATACAATGGAGGAACACGCCCAACCAGTTCCAGAACTGAAGACTTAATGATGATGAAGATATTGCCTGAACTTGCATCGTCCTAGAAAAGTAGGTAGCATTTCATCAATGTAACAAATTCTCCTACTTAGCAGTGTTCCTTACATATACTGACAAAATCTTTTAACATTTTTCTTATTGTGCAGCAAAATTATCTACTTTATTTCTTTAAACCGAAAATTTGTCATCAAAGGAAAGCAGCGTTTGAAGTAATGAAAATATTCTGTTCTGCTTTCGTTAAGTTAAAGTTCTGACAGATTCAAACGATGAGCTTTTTTTATACCTGCCATGTAGAGAAGCCCAAACAGGGTCCTTATTTCTTCTGTGTCAGTTTCACAACAATCTCTTCACGGACTTATTTTTGACACATTTTCTCAAGATAAATGTTAGTAAAATCAGTAATGTATGTAATAGTTTCTATCGAAAAAAAACAATTTCCAGGTTTCTAATTCAGATTTTGCATTCCCTGTGGTAACTCTTACACTAGAAGGATGACAATGTGCTACCACCTACGTTGTACATTCAAGCATGGTAGAGGCATTTCACTTTAAGAAAAACCCAAAGTCATTTGACAGATTGTGTAGTTGACTTATTACGGTAATGGTTAGAGAAGTGCGTTTTAAAAATACCTTTACATACAAAAGTTCATATTTTATTAGTTCTGTATCAGAGTAGAATAATTGACAGAATTTAGTGGCATGATATAAAGTTATCATATGCTGATAGTATAAATAAACGACAATGGCATTATAGTAAAAAATTATTTCAACGTGAGTCTAGACGGATGTAAAGTAATTTATGACTGGTTGATTACAAAAGTCGAAGCTTCTAATGCATGAAAACAGCAAAACCTAATTATATTAATAAACTCTTCCAAACCCATTTTTGTTTTGTGCGCATAATGTCGCTTGAATTCTTCTTAAAGTGAAACACATCTACATGCATACTCCACTTAGCGAATTTATCTTTACCAGTGTACTCTAGAGCAATCAGTATTTCCGGTTGTATATAATTTTCTGATGAATCAGTGCCATCAGTTGCTTCTGTATCAGTATTATGAACGCTGTGTTCTAAGGAATCATCTGATTCACTCGCATCTATAATATTATTTCCTCATCTCAGGAAATGGCCGAGAAGGTTCAGACACTGCACACCACCGTGGAGCTGAAAACGTAATAGCTATTTAATTGATTTTTTTAACAATGAAAAATATTCCATTACATACTCATGTAAATTATAATATAAATAAATACACAGCACATTGTGATACATAGCCATGAACAGTATCAAATATTAATAATTACCTCCATCTTGATCTTCCATAAACCGACGAGTTAATTTCACTAATCGTTAACCACGATTTATCATTTTAAATGTTTCTTATTGTATTTGCTCAACAATTTCACAATCTGAAATGATTTTAAAAATCCACATACACAGTGTCGTGTAATTGGCAAAATTCCCACACTCAAAAGAATCCTATGAGAATATGGGTACAAATAAGAAATAAATCACTCTTATACTAATTGTTTTCAAATAGCAGCTAGAAGAAACTCAGCTACATAAAAGCTGGTAGTCATATGTTCAAGGAGCGATATTTTATAATACCTAGAAAATCTATGTGGGCAAAATACAAATAGCACGACTAATGAAGGGTTAAAAATGGAATAATAATTGTGCATCGTTTGAAAGTTTTATGTTAGATATCGTCCGAGTGTAAAAGCAAATTGTCATGGAAAAAAGAGTTTGATGCAGATATCGGAAGTTCCTCAGGTTAGAGATGCAGTTAAGTGTTCCAGTGGCTTAATCACCATGAGACACTCAAGATGAGGTTTTAATATCCTGCACTGGAACTAGTGAAATCGTGGGTCTAGCAGAAATTCAGCTACCTCATAGAAAATCTCAGTGGGTGCCATGAAAATGGGAGTGGTAAGCAATGGTCAGAATTTTCACACTAGGGATGTACTTTAGAAACACTCACTACACGCTGTCAAAAAAATTAATAAATAAATCCCGCTATCCCAATAGAACTATTATAATGCTGCTAAAGCAAATTGAAAGAAAAAATCAAATAAAAAAAGCAAAATAAATGGAGACCCTTTTAATAAATGACCCTTCAAATTTAAAGCAACGCAATAACGGAACAGCAATTTTCTAAAATTAAAAAGTTAAACCATAAAGTTTTCAACTACAACCTGTACTAATTAACCCACAGTAACACATAGATTAATACACCGTATCTAATAGCACGACATAATATTAAATATAGGCAACATGCTACACTGGGTGAAACCAAGTTTTTTAGGGATTTAGCACAATTAATTTTATATTCAATTATCGATCTTAAAAAAAGCTTAGATTTTCAAAAATTTATTACTAAATATTAATTTATTGAATTAACCACACCATGGTGAAGAATTTGTTTAGGACTCATTTTGTTAAAACATGTAAATAAGGTTGTACACCAACTTAAGATATGATCATATCAAGTCACCTATTAAAAAAAAACTACTTGACTATATTTAATACACTTATAATGAATCGTTACAGAGGACTTTCAATTTCTTAAATTATTTAAAAACTAGTACTATTAGCCATATGGTTATTCAAATCCTACGGGGACATAATTTCAATTTAGATACGATAAGGAATTGAAACTAAAGAACAGTACAGATACAGAAACTACATTTGATTTTCTAATGCTCCACCCGAAAGTATTCCATTGGTCAGGAAGTGAGTTTTATTCAACTGGAAATTTTTTAATTTTGTCGAGCCCTTGCTGTTCGAAGCAAGGTAGGACGGGATCTTTAATGTGTATGACAACACTAGCATACGGGACCTACATTTTACCTCTCATCCAAACAAGGGCGTATTTTTGTGAAAAATGCTTGTCTAACGTTTTTCAAGCAGCCTGTGTCGGGAATTGAATCCAAGACCTAGGACTTGGTAGTCACATGCATACCAACTAAGCCACAGAGCCGTCTACAGATACAGACAAATATGCTTACATAATCCCAAAGCTAGTTAGGAGAAATTTAATGTTTATATATAACACCATTTTAAATCTGGAAATACCTTCGATTTCAAAACTGCCTTTTGATTAACTTATTTCACAGGTTGTGATACCAAAAAATGCAAGCAACAATTTGATCACGACTTTCTCAGGCAAATTCTTGCAATAGTGAATACCTTGTACGTATTCAACAATACGTAGCCACAGTATTTCAAGAAAACTTTTAAGATATGTCAGAATAATTAACTTTCAACAACAATACATATCGAAACCTATTCCATATCCATAGAATAAAAAGGTGTCATGCATACAATTACCTATCACTTTCAAAAAAATTTCAAGATGTTTCTAACATTGTTTAATATAAAGGTGTGGGTATTTCAAACAAAGCATGGCATTTTCAATGTGAATTATGAACATATTTGCAAGCATGGTGCGAAGAGCAACAGCTGTGGTAATAATTTTCTAATGATAGGAACAAGTTTGAATTGCTACAATAATATTCAATTTGCTAATTATACAAACTTAGAAATTGATTGATTAAAAACTATGTATAACAGAAAATTATAAAAAAAAATGTCCCCAAAAGTAAAATAAAATAACCTAATGTAAAAATTTGCCCTTACGTTAACAAGATACGGAATTTTAAAACAGTTTGAATCATTTTCATAACTATAAAAAAGATTTTTTTATTATGTAAAACTCTCCATTTAATAACAGCATATCCTGAACTGTAACTATTATTACTATTTCATCCGAAAACAAGGCAGGATATACAAAGATTCTGTTAAAACAGTACTGTCTGTAAATGGTGAAATTGACACTACATATACCACAACAACAAATCTTGAACATTACAAATCTTGAACCAATATCTGATATTGTACTGTTTACTATCCTGTGAGAGGGAAATATATGCACTAACTAAACCTTTGCATACTTTAAAAACAATGTTTACTATCCTGTGAGAGGGAAATATATGCACTAAATAAACCTTTGCATACTTTAAAAACAATAATACACAAATAACAAGTCTTATGATAATAAAACATTCCCAGATTTAAATATGAAAATTAGTCAGTGTCGGTGGTCAAAATTACAAGAGTGAAAGTTTCTGTTTACATTCACCTATTAATTAAAAGGATTTATTTTTATTCCCTTGAGATGACTAATACCAAGAAATTATAAGTATGGTATCGTATGTAAGGCAGTATGTAATGACAGGGAGTAATATAAAATATATTAGAAACAATGAAGATTTACATTGGGGTTGAGATTATGAACAAAAAAAAAAACCTAAAATGTATTTTTGTTGTTTATCATTGGTGCCATTATGTTCTCTACTAAAACTGTTTAGAAATAGGTTAAGACATATTCAATTGAGCATTGGTTCTCCCACTCATTTTTTGAATAGATACGTCACTGTATTAACCACACAAAAATAAAGGGAAAACACTTTTTGTAGTTGTATTCCAACCTTGATACAGTAAACATGTAGTCTGCTTGTATTGCTAGTGAATTTTGTATATGTACTTATAGTTGAAATCAACAATTAGTTCCAGGAAATAAGTTAATAGATGTTTACATTATCAGTGGAATTTATTAGTGTTTAAACCATTAAGCCGATTTGTAAATAAAATAAAATTACAGTCCGTTAATCATGATTCAAAAACTATTTAATGAATATAGATGATGATTTATATTCTGTATGCAATACCATTGACAGTTACAAAATGAAGACTAATGTTAGTGATATAAGTATAATACAATGACTTGCCCTGAGGATTGCAGTGCGAAGAATATAACATTGTTAAAACCATTTTGCTTGTCAAATATATAAAAAAAGAAAAAATTAAAACAAATTGTCAAAGCTTCACAATAGGATAAGTAGATACAGATGAAAAATTAAAAAAAAAACCTTGAATCCGTGCATCAAAATTTATAAGCGTCACAAATAGATTTAGATCATTGTTCAATAAGAAAACGATTCTAAAAAATTTGGTTAAAAATTTCTTATACAAACTTTGTGTTCTGTAATTTCAAGTAATATGTATTAAGTGTATTATCTTTTTTTGTGTAACCTGTCATTAATATGTATCAAGTAAATTCACCTTTTGAATGACCAATTACAAGTACGTATTTTTAATAATAAACTAAAAATTTACTTTTAAAATGATAATAGAGTAAAAGGTTGAGATATTTTTAAATTTTATACGGCATGTAAAATGTAATATATGTATTTATATTATTAGCTGAATGACTGTAAGTTAAATATAATTTAAAACTACAAGTACTAGCTAGAATTACCTTATCTGCATCTAAAGTAAATGGTTCAGCATCACGCTCTTGATAAATTGGATTATTAAAATCATTTTCTTGTAATCTCTCATGGGAAAATGGTCGACGGCGCTTCATAGCAAAGTATATACCGGCAAGTGCACAAATAACTACTAACAGAACACCAACTGTTAACAAAGTTGGCAAAACTACACTATTGCTTTCATCTGGTATTTCTCCTACATATACATCTCCGTGCTTTGAATGTTCACAGTGCACGCCTTCATAATCAGAAGTACAACGACAGTACGGGATACCATCGGTAAGTGAGCAAGCACCTCCATGTTGACAATAAAATTGACATGCAGCTGGTTGATCACACTGATCTCCTGCCCATCCATTTATACAAAGGCACTTAGGTAGTGACTGAGTACCCTTAACTTGGCATATACCAGAATTATGACAATGATTAATGCACGGATTGTCGTGACCCAGATAAATCTATAATCAATATAAAAACAAATAATTCTTTTATAAATTTAAATCTTACCTCGCATTTATCACCACCCCATAAGTCGCTGCATTTGCAAACCTGTGAAGTATCGTAAGTTTCGCAACTTCCGTTATTTTGACAATCACAGAATTTAAAATTAATACATGCACTTGGAGGAGACTGTGATTTACATAAGTTGATTTCGCACCGACGACCAGTGAAAGGAAACGGACAAGCACATTCTGGTTGTTTTAAACCAATACCGCAGGTTCCTCCATTCTGGCAATGTTGAAAACAAGCATCTTGATTGCATCTAGGCCCTGAAAAGCCCGTATGACAATTACAGCGTGGTCCAGTTGGTGTTAATATACATGTGCCAAAGTTGCTACAAAAATTATCACAATCAGATATTTCACAATTTTTCCCATTGTAATTTGCAGGACACTGACAATAACTTGTGGTTCCATTGTGAGTACACACTCCACCATGATGGCACTCAAAATCTAAACAATCTTGACACAATATTCCAGAAAATTCAGATTTACAAAGGCATTTAAACTGTCGAGTTTCAGAAATAGTACAAGTAGCACCATTAAAACATTTACCTTTGCACACATCGATAGGCATTTCGCAACGTTCCCCACTCCATTGGGGAGGGCAGGTACAGCGTAGGGGTGGAGGAACTTCTGAATCTTCAGATGATAAGGAGCCACATAGCATATCCCTTTATTTTTACAAAATTGAGAACACCGAGAATGTTCACAATTTGCACCAAATAATTGAGGTGGACATACACATTTCTGTCCTTGTCCGGGAACTATTTTACAAGTTCCGCTGTTGCAGTTGAGTGTACATATAGGAGTTGCATTAATCTCTGCTTTACATGTCTGCAACAAGCAAAGTATCAAACAACTATTCACAAGTCTCTGCATTGCTATGTCTGAAACAGTAAGTACTCTAGGAAGACTGTTTTTAATTCATATTTAATTATAGGTAAGTAGGGAAAACCCAAAGACAGTTATAATTATGGGAAACACCAAAATACCAAACAAGTACAAAGAAATACCTACCAAATTTTCCTTGGTAAAGCCATCAGCACAGGTACAAGTTGCACCTCCAGGACTCAGCAAGCAAAATTCAGATGTATGACAGAAGTCTTGACAACGATTTACAGTGATACTTTCATGTTTCTGTTCTTGAACTATAAGAATATGAGAGAGCCTTGGCAGACCTTGAGCAAGGTATGAAACATTTTCATAACCAAATTTATCAATTCTTAAAACATTATGTGATTGATAAGTTGAAATAAATAAGCTGTCTTCAAATACTTCTATTTTATAAGGCTTCTCGTCTATTAAAACAAAATTAAGAAATTAATTACTATACAAATGACTCTAGAGAACTATGTTATTAAATACTAAAATCGGCAATGACTAATTTTAAAATATTTGTCATTGATCTCCTGAATATATATCCAATAATAAACTTTTTGAAGTTCATGATAAACAAAGTGTATAGGTAATTCAAATCACTGTTAAATGCGTTGTAAATTAATACTTTGACTTCAAGGTATAATTTACTATGCTAATTAACAATGATATAACAAGATCTCTAAAATTCTAGGAAGTGAAGATAATAAGCATTCGAATAAATTTGAGGATTTCTGAAAAAACCGGTTTTACCAAACTGGTAATTATATAATCAACCTTATAGCAATTAGGGCATGGTAGTTTTAAATCTGCTAATAGCAATTTGAAAGTGTAATTTATACATTGTTAATGTACCTAGAACTGTAAAGTATTCTTCAAATTTTATTATAATTATTGACCATGGTTAGCTACCTACAATAAGCATTTGTTATACAGCACACTGACATTAACCTGTTGTCCTTCTACAATTAAAATCCTTGTTATTATTTAATTATTGACATAACACGCATTCTATCATTTTATAAATATGAAAGATTTGTATTCGTTATTAAGTCAGACAATTAAAGATAAGGAATAGCATAATTAATAGAGAGTCGATAAACAACCATCCGTGAACTCGAAAGTGTTTCATTCATTTTCAATATTAACTTCCTATAATGTCTTTCCTACCATAATCATTTCCTTACTCCGTTCCTATTTATCCCTGGCCAGAAACAGTAGTGAAAGGTGCCGCGTTAGTGCTCCAGATGTTGTGCTTCAGTAAGTGTTTTTAAGTATTTATGTGACTTTGTATTTAAAATCTGTTTCCCTTCTTTTATTCCATACAGTCTATGCTTTACCTTACAACCCCTGGTTTACTGCCTACTGCACTCCAGGCAATTTCTATTTGCATCCCTTGATGTTACAAGAGGCGCAAACAAAAGCATTTGTTTGTCTTAACTCCAAATGTTACATAGCATAATTACAATTTTTATTGGAGTAGAGAGTGTTGTCATGGAAAAAAAGTCTGTTGCAGCTATTAGGGAGAGTTCCTCGGGGTGGTGACAGTTAAACGCTCCAGATAGCCGAGTCAGCATGAGACACTCAAGGTGGAGTTCTAATATCCAGTGGGAGTTACAGTTACCAGGAAAGAAAACAAATATTTAACGAACGCTACGAAATTTGGAGTAGTAAGAGACTATTGGAGTTTCCCCCACTCCAGGGTATGAGCCCTCAAATACTGGTCTCAATATGCTACTAAAGGAAAAAAGGGTAAAATAAATAAAACCAGTTAACCCAATAAACAAAGGAATATAATGTTCTGAACAAATTTTCCAAAATGAGCACATGGCAGCAGATTGGCTATACAGTGTGTCTGCTTTTACGTGTCACGGAAAATATCTCGTCTATTATAAAAATTTCAGAGAAATGTTATATACAAAAGCTGTGTAACTTTTTATTTGTAATAATATGTAAAAATAAAAAAAATCAATGGGCTTCAATTTTTGAGATATAGCAAATACATTCAAAATTTTAAATGGAACATACCCATTGTTATTACATATTCTTAAAGTGCTAAAAATTTTCTTTCCAACGATATATCACTCAATAATAATTAAACACAGAAATCAAATATTAAATAGCGCTTAACACGTACCTAATTGAAATAGGCATTCAAAACAGTGGGCGGCTAAACAATTGCTAGTGCTCTCTAAGTGCAGAAATTGATAATAGCAACAACAACAACGAAATACTAAATTACAAAATTAATTTAAAATGTTAGAGGTTAGTTCCACATGGCCTCCGTTATTTGCAAGACATTGTTGAGATCTAATTACATTGCTTCGTGCTTTTTGCAACATACATTGTGTTATTTGACCACACGCTCTTCGAATTCAATCTTTAAGGATATCAAAACTTTGTGAGCGCGTTACATAAACGTGTTGTTTGAGATATAACCAAACAAAAAAATCTGAAACAGAAAGATCTGGTGATCTTGCTGGCCAGTTTATGGGACCTTCATTTCCGATCCATTTTGCACCAAACATTTCGCTTAAAATATTTTTCACGATTCTTGTATTGTGAGGAGGTACTCCATTCTGTTGAAACCACATATCGCAATGTATTTTTAGTGGTATATCGTCCAAATAATTTTCGAATTGTGTCTAAAGAATATAGGCGTATCGTTCCCCATTAAATGAGCTCTTGAAAATGAAAGGTGGCTGAAGTTACATTTTTCCTGTTCTGAGATTTTTAATGGTTTTCAAAAAGTGTTTTTAAAAAATGTAGTAGATAAATACAATAATTTTATTGTTGATTTTTTCTCACAAACAAATGGTCAATCTCATACTAAAATTATATTTTTAAAATTTATACTGTAACCATAGATACCAAAGGGCCTAAGTGACTTAAGCCACTTTCATTCCAAGTATGTGGTGGATGAAATAAGGTAGCATTACTTTTAACACAACACAATTATTTTAATTTTACAACAAAAACTGATACTAAGTCTGAGTCAAATACACTCTAGTTAAGATATAAGGATAAATTGTCTTTCAGTTCATTATTTTAATCCCTATTGACTTCGTCCTCGTCTGAATTCTCAATGAATGGCAGAGGTCCAATGTCTTCCCCATCAGTAGCATCACTCTTCAGATTTTGTAAAAAGTTGTGGTACACTGGTGGGATAAACTGAAGTAGATCCATCATATCACGCTTTTTTAGTGGCACAACAGGTCTTATTCCTTCATAGAGCCTAATCAGTGGAGCGTTGAGAGATGTTGGCCTACCTTTTCTGCCTGTTGGCTTGATGTCCAAAACAACAAACTCAATATCAGCGTTCAGTGTTTCTTTGTACTTTATTTCATAAGGACTTCCCTTTTCCAGACCAATCCATTAAATTTTTAGCCAATTTACAGATATCTTTCTGTGTTTTTCTTTCTTCTGCTAATGTTTTTCTCTAAATTTGCCGTTGAAATAAGGCTTCGTTGTTCATTTCACATACAATAAACTTTTTCTTATTTCTGCAGCTTATCATGATGTTCTTCCAATCTTGAAGAACATAAATTGTTTTAACTTTGGCTGTTAACACTACACTGCCAAAATCAGAATCGTTCGATAAGAACGAATATCCAAAAACTAAAAATTTCTGATCAAGTATTTCGATGTCCACGCCATGACTTTGAATGAATCTCATGAGGTTTTAAACCAGTTTGATGTTTCGGTTCTGCCCTCCATCCGAATTGCTGAAGATTGTTACTTTTTTCTTGACATTAGCTTGAACGTTCAAAAGTTTTATCAAACATGAAAAATTTCCGGTGAACCTCTTCCAGCTACTGTTTCATTCCATGTGTAGAAAAACCCACAGTCTTTGGCCAAGTCATCAACGCCAAAGTTATAGCAATACAAATTCTTTTTGTAGTATGCATCAAAGACCGCTAAGACTGGAAAAGGCAATGCTTTTTGTAAATCTATACTGCAGGTATACAATTAATCATTTTCTTTGGCATCATTCTTTAAGGAGTCCTTGGCAAGCTCTGCTTTCCTCAGATGCAATTCGTGATCTCTCTTTAAGTTTTTTTCCAAATCACTTAAATCTGGGTTAGATATTTTTATTTTAAAAATATCGCAGGACTTACACGTATCTTTCCTTGGAGTGTAAAAGTGAATATTGATTTTTTTATTAAAAATGTACATGTAAAAATGTTCTTTGACAGGTTCTTTCTTATTTTCTTGCATTTCTCAACGTACAATTTGAACATTTGACGAAGATTCGGTGATTCTTGCAAATACTTTTGATGAGGATTGTGTTTCCTAGTATAATGGCTCTCGTAGAGAGGGAATAATTCAATGTGTTGTTTTACAAAGTTTACGTCTTCATCAGATATTTTCCTTGAAGGGCAGCCCTTTTTACCCCTTAAATCATCGCCTGGCGACCTACCATCATTGGTACTTTTTAGAGCCCGAGCCAGTCTTCCTTCCAATATTTTAAATGTGTCAAGGAAGTATTTTGTTACACACAATTATGGAAACGCATTTGTCAGGCTTCAAAAAATACTTATATGCATAGGACCTCTTCACCCCTTCTTCCTCTCTTGGACTTCCTTGTTTAACTGTACTTTTTTTGATTAATCCGCAAAGATAGGTATTTTGTATTACAAAATTTCCCATTTTTCAAAATGATTCAAATAATGATCTTCTTTTTTCTGAACTGACTTTTTCATTGCATTTAAATTTACAGGAACACAGAATCATCAAATATCTTCTTCCCTTCAACGACGACACCTTTTTTGGTAACGTATCGTTGGCCCGAATTTCTAGCCAGTTTTGCTTTATATTGTACGTGTTTGTCAGGATTTCTGGTTCTTTTCTTGGTTCTGTTTATGTTGGGAGGCCCATTTTCTAAAGCTTCCGTATCGCTCGATTCTGAACTAGATGAGTAGGTAACAAGTGCAGGTTGGCATATATTGACATCCCTTCATCCCCCCGGCTGATTTGGTCCAGTGTTAGAATTGGTTAGTGATGTATGACTTGGCAGCTTGTTAGACCTAACAGGTAGGAGTCTAACCCAAGGTCTATTATTCTCAGATGTATTTGAATCAAAGTCTGGATCCTCAAATTCATCGTCAACGTATTCCGAGGAAACTGAATCGTCGCTTGGCGCTTGAAATCCATTCCTCAAGTTAAAAGACATTCTGGTTTTTTAATTAAATACCCTACAATATAAAAATCATAAGATGTACTCAATTTAATTTAATATTATTAAACCTAAACCTAACTGAAATGCATCTCAAACAACACTATTTCCACGCAATTCTAATGAATTATAACAATGTTGTGATTAATAAAATTCACTACGTTCACTGTTGCAACAGCTTTGTCAAACACTTTCACTGACAACTATTTAAAAAAGCACTTAAAAATGTCTTAAAGATAGTTTAGCAAACGACAACATCGAAACAACAATCACTGACTTATGCCACTGTCGTTCTGAACTAAACAGCTGTTCTGTTAGACTACAAAACTTATACAGCTCTTAATGCCGAGTTTTGGTACTATTGACTTAGACTACTTTCATTCTTAACAGAACTACCACAAGTGTAACAAAATATGGCCTCAACTAAATTTTTAAAATTACTGGCTTATGCCACTTTTATTCTCAGCGCCTCAAATGTTCCTTGATAAAAATAAGGTCCTATTATAGTATCACCTAATATTCCAAGCCACACATTAATCAAAAATCTTTGTTGAAACCTGCATTCACGAATTTGACACTAATTTTCTGTATCCAGAAATGATAGTTTTTTCGATTAGAGATGCCGTTATTGTTAAAATTAGATTCATCACTCCAAAGGATTAAAGGTAATACATTTTGAGAATTGATAAGCCAGTTGCAAAATCTTATTATCCTATCTGAATCACCAGGTATCAAACCGTGCACTATTTTAATTTTATAAGCATTCATTTTTATGATATTTAAGAATACAAAATATTTTATTTCGATTAATATCTAAATCTACTGCCGCTTCACATACCAAATTTCGCGAATATGCTCTAAAATATGCCAATACCAAAAACTCTTCATTAATATCTCCTCCATGTTGATTTCTTGTCCTTTTTACATTGTTATTAAAACGTCCATATCTTTTTAAATTATCTTCAAGTCGTCTAAAAATTCGAGAATGTGGCTGTGCTCTATCTGGATGCATTTCTCGATAAACTTCTGAGGCTTCTCTCGCGTTATCATTACATTTAAATGTACACCCTTAACATATCAATTTTTTCATCATTGGTATAATGACGTTCCATTGCAAAAGCCTTAAGATGAAAGTCAACAATGCGGAATTAAATTATTAAGGAACAACTGTCAAGAAGCGCTATCAATTGTTTTGCCGCCCACTGTTTTGAATGCTTATTTCAAATAGACGCCTGATGTTAGGCACTATTTAATAATCGATTTCTGCGTTTAATTGATTAGATAATTATGATTATTGAGTGATATATCATTGTAAAGAAAATTTTAAGCACTTTCAGAATATGCAATAATAATGCGTAAGTTCCATTTAAAATTTTGAATCGATTTGCTGTATCTCAAAAATTTGATGCTCTATTGTTTTTTCATTTTGATATATTATTGCAAATAAAAAGTTACACAACTTTTGTATATAACATTTCTCTGAAATTCTTACAATAGCTGAGGTATTCGCTGTGACACGAAAAAACAGACACACTGTATACAAAGATTGATTTCGAAATGTTATATCAAGATGCTGAAAAAGCAGATGGGTCAAATACAAGATTAATGACAAACTGAATTACTTTAATCAAATTATACACTCTTTATTTGATAAGCAAAAAAAGTTGTCACATACAAAGACAGCAAAAGTAAAGAAAGTCTACTGCGACATGAGAAGAAAAGGACAACAACCTCTGATAAGAACCAGGGAAGCATACTACAAGGACAAAAGCGAGCTGATATACGGATAGAGGCCAAATAATCAGGATTCTGGCCACAGGGTAGGCAACCACTTCTGGTTGCATTAGCTAACTCTGATAAGATTATGCACTATATAAAAAACTCTTTACCTAGAACACAAATTGACGGGGAATATATTGAGAACTTTAAACATGCACACAACAATGTGCACTTGGAATTGACAGTAGCGACGAGTAATAATATAGAAAAAGTATGCAATAGTATAAAATCAAGAGCAACTGGAAACGATGGCATTTCTATCTACATGACAAAGTTACTTCTACCATATTGTTTTGCCATTAATGCATGTCATAAATGTGTCACTTGAATTGGGCATTGGGCTAATGATATGGAAGTCTAGAATAATACACCCTATCTCTAAAATACCAAGACCAGTTACAGTTAAGGACCTACGGCCGATATCAATCCTTCCTAAGGCCTACAAGCTATTGGAGAACATAGTAAATCGTCAATTTAATGAACACCTCATTGAACACAAGATATTCCCATCATGACAATCAGGCTATCGATGAAACCATCGCACAACCACACCATTAGCCAGTATTACAGATGATATAGTCCTAGCAAGAAATAAGGGGATGGTTACAGTTTTGATCTTGATCGATATGTCAAAGGCTTTTGATACAGTCAACCTTGAACTCTTATTTGTAAAATTAGTCCATTATGGCATTAAAGGCATAGCACATAAGTGGTTTAC
This sequence comes from Platerodrilus igneus, assembly GCA_036346225.1. Taxonomy (NCBI): domain Eukaryota; kingdom Metazoa; phylum Arthropoda; class Insecta; order Coleoptera; family Lycidae; genus Platerodrilus; species Platerodrilus igneus. The sequence goes on along the minus strand of JARFIW010000089.1, from coordinate 19,190,499 downwards.
AAGTTATATCAAGCAGGGAAAGTGCATACACGAGTAAATGTACTGGGATTATTGACACACTTAGATCAAATCAGACTGAAGGCAGATGTCCTGCAGGGTTCGATACTAGGACCAGTCGTATTTAATATTTACACTGGAGACCTACCACTACAAATAACTAATGGAGCTTTGTACACGTACGCAGATAACATCAAATATCTATACTAATTTGCTAAATAAGATATAGATAATGTTTTTGATACAATCAACAGAGAATTGGCGTTACTAGTTCAACATTGTAGAAGAAATAATCTGATAGTAAATAAAACATAAGCTATTGCTTTTGGACCAAAAACAATATCACAAATCCAAGCACGTAAAAGTGTTATAGTGACAGGACTTAACGTCTCGTATTCTTCATGTGCAAATCATTTGGGTCTACGAATAGATGAGAAACTAATCTACAACAAATACGTGCAAGTCAAATTTCAGGGACCTTTGTTAAACTGAATAAACTATACAAGTTAAAAAACATTCTACCCCAAGGGGCCAAAATAATTTTTACTGACACGTTAGAACGATCATTCTTTAATTATCGTGATAGCATATATTTACCATTCCTGAGTGAATATAGTAAAAACAAAATTCAGCAAATACAAAATGCTAGCAGACGTTATGGCTTGCAATTAACATGTAGACAGCATACCAGTCAGTATATTGAACAAGTAGGATGAATGAGAACGGAAGAAAGAATGAATCAGCATTTCGCAAACTTTGTTCACTCTATATATAAAACACACTCACCAGAGTATTTATTTAATAAACTGAAATATAAGATCACTCGCTATTACCACCAACTGGAAATTCCAAAGGAATTTAGAAACGTTCAAGGCTTGTTTTTCTTATGTTGCTCGATTATTATTAATAAAAGTGTAAATATTGGATATAACATGTGCCTTTTTTATTGGAACGTGGAAAGCTGTAAAGTATCAAGACGAACTTTCCCTTTTAGACACTTATGCAAAACTGCACACTCTTTATGTTAACACTTGCTAAATAGTTTGTAGTTCTTACCCATCTGATATGTAAATATTGGATTATGTACTCATAAATGTATAAAATACACAATTCAAATTCAAGCAAACTCCAAGATCCAAAAAAGGGTGCTCCTCTAAATAGACACCATTCCAATCATAGAGCGACTGAATTATAATATAGTTTTAGTCTAAAGTACTTAACAAAAAAATCTGAAAAAACACTGAAACATAAGTTTCCATGTACAACCTTAAGTTACGAATAATCCTTCTATTAATATAATGGTACTAATTCACGACCTAATACGCTACATAAGTATTCTGCATTGTAGATGCATATCCATGGCAGTATAACACGACACTAAACAGGGTTTTCTTTACCGCTGATATAAGATTTTATTAACAACCGCACGAAGGGATAATCGAATAAAACTTACACAGAGTTGACCCTGGACTCTATGGATGCTACTGACCAATACAACCAAAACTAACCTAACGTGATCTAAATTGTTCCAAACTATAGGAACCAACTGTTAATTGTTCACTTGCCTAAAACAACCATAATTCTAGCATAAACTGAAATTTCAAATGATAGATGCGTTAATGGTATTATTGTTAACCAACCACACCACAGACGGTGCTTGGTTTCAGACTGAATTTCCTAAAACACACACATCCGGGTCGTTTAATGCAAGATATTGTCATATCCGCCGTCTGTATATGTAACCTAATTAGTGTCGACCTATGATATAGCCTTAACAATTTAACAACGTACATCTACGGTACCACATTAGCGAGAAAACATGCAATTCCGAATTTTCCCGAATCATCAAAAAATAAAAACCACAAAACCCTCTAAACCCGTAACATAATTTCTTGAATTCCAAGGAAACAATGTAATTTGTACCTATCACGAGTGAACGCAACTTAGGGCAATACACAGGAAGAAAGATAGGGGGAGAGAGAAAAGGAGTGAAAAGAGGAGGAAAAAGGAGAAAGAGAGGGAAAGCAAAAAGATGGGGTTATAGAAAGGGGGAGGAGCGACAAAAAAGGAAGGGAGGTAGAACAGGAGAGAGATGTGTGTGTGTGTATGCATGCGTGTGTGTGTGTGTGTGTGTGTGTGTGTGTGTAGGTGGGTGGGTGGATGGATGTGTGTGTGTGTGCACGCACACGCATGTGTGTGTACGCGTGCACATGTGTGTGTGTGCGTGTGTGTACACTTTGCTGATGGTAACGCACTGGAATCCAAGTGGCTGTATGAAGACCACTTTCCAAATAGAAATATTCCGGATGCACGAACATTTTCAAACATTCATAGAAGGTACTGTAAAAAGGAAGTTTTGAACAAGACAATCATCTAAAAGGAGTACAAAGTACTGTAAGAACAGCAGAAATTGAGGAAGCGGTTTTGAATTCAATTGAGGGAGATTCTGGATTAAGTACACAAAAAATTGGGAAAAATTTGAATATCTCACATAAGATTGTTTGGAAAATTCTCCACGACTTTTTATTATATCCCTACCATGTCCAAAGGATTCAGGCTCTATTCACTCGCAATTTTCCATTACGAATGAACTTTTGCCAATGGCTTCTTCAAAAAGTGTATGAAAATCCATTATTTGACACGAAATAATTGGTCTTAAAGAAAGAGTCGCTTTGTGTATTTTTGGTAGACCATAATATTTTCCTGGATTAGAACTGTTATTAATTAGTGTTTTCTGTTGTTCTAATGATATCATATCTTGTTGAAAAAGTGCTTTTATGTGTTCATTAACTTTCTTTTGAATTGTAGTGGTTGGATCCTTTTTTAAGATTTTATAAGTGTTCGTGTCTGATAGTAGTTCTAAAGATTTTTGTTTATAATCTTGGGTTTCCATTATGACTGTGACTTCTCCTATATCTGCTTTTAATATTAATAATTCTTTGTGCTTTTTAAAGAGGTATATTAATTACAGGTAAAATGGGATTCTAAAATGATATAAAAAGAAAGTATAGTAATAATGCAGTGAAAGAACTTAAAACCTTCCCAAATGTTAAGTGACAACAACAAATGGTTAATTGATCTAAGCAGTGTTACAATCCCAAAAGATATTAAAAACATTCTCTCATTAAGACCTAAATTTAATTTAAAGATCAATAGTTCTCAAATTCACATAGGCAGACTTTTAGCTGATATTGAAACAATCATAGAAAATTTTGATGATACCACACGAGAAGAAAAAACACCACACGTGCCAGAATCACAAACATAATCACCAATTTTCTAAAAAAATGTAGCCCTGAAAATTCTTGACCAATATTTGTGTGTTTATGATGTTTGTTCTTGGGATACAGATTAAAATTACACATTACTTCAAACGGAAATTTTAGAGATCGGATTTATAAAGTATCACAACTTAGTAACACTAGAAAATCATATTATTCAACTTCTGCTACAATTCCAACAAGTAACAAAGGTATTAGAAATCTGCATTAGGAAATAGTATAATAAACTTACCATGAGAAAAGCGTTTTACTAACTGTCGATCAGAACCATCTAAAAGAGTTGATTCAATAGAAAAGCTTTTAGGATCACACCAGTACAACCGTTGAGCAGGATAATCTATAGTTAATCCACTAGGCCAAAAAACTCCGACACTGATAAGTACACGACGTTTATTACCATCCATATATGCACTTTCAATTCGAGCTGATGGACCTAAATCTATCCAAAACATTAGTCCTTGCGATGGAGCAACAACAATATCTCTTGGTTCTTGTATATCAGTATCAATCAATGTATATACAAAGTGCCCATCTAATGTCGCAACTAGTATTCTATTCATATCAGTAATATACAATTTACGTCCAACCCAATCAATAGCAAGACCTCTTGGTGCTTTTAATCCATTTAGAACAGTACGAATTTCAGTTCCACGTTTCATTCTTCTACTATCATCAAGAGAAAGTAACATTGTTTGAACACGCTTATTTTGATGATCACACCAAAATGCTGAAATTTGTTTTAGATCATATAATATATCTACAGCATCCACTTTATAACCAGGTGTAGAAGTTAACACAGTTTTACTAAAAATTTGATTAGAAATACCAGCTTTGTATGGTGATATAAAACGTAGTTCAGCTTCTATAGTAAGTACTAACTTAGCAGGTGAACCCTTCGCTTGACATCCACCTTCATGTTTAGCTTGATACCCAAAAGCACATTTGCAAAGATAGCTTCCATGCTTGCGTACAATACAATTTTGCGAGCATGCACCCCAATGACAAACTGACTTGGTGCAATCTGTTTCATCACTATTATCGCCACAATCATTTTCACCATCACAATGTAATTTACTATCAATACAATGACCAGATGCACAACGGAATTGATGAGGATAACATTTTTCAAAGCTCCGACAAACAAGAGATTCTTCATCACTATTATCTCCGCAATGATTAATTCCATCACACACAGTGCTTAGGGGAACACACAGATTATTACGGCAGCGCAGACGTCCTGGAGGACAAGCCAAAGATGCACACATTGTTAACGACTCATCTGAACTATCATCACAGTCACTCTGCCCATCACATCGCCAATCTTCATTAATACATAATCCACTTTGACATTTAAATCCACCTTCTGTGCAAGCATCGCTACAATTTACTTCATCAGAACCATCAGGACAATCAATATCACCATCACATTTCCATCGACTAAAAAAATTAAAATGTAATTAAGTATATTTTCCACTATCACTTACTGAAAAAGGCAAAATTGTGGATTTGTACATTGAAATTCGTTTGCTTTACATTTAGAATGGCAATCGGCCTCGTCAGATTTATCCTCACAATGGTATTCACCATCACATCGTAGACTCCCACGAATACATCGTCCATCACCACAGCGAAATTCAGATTCAGAACAGTTTCGAGGTTTACAACCTGCTTCATCAGACCAATCACCACAGTCATTACCATAATCACAATGCCAGCGACCAGGAATACATTTATTGTTAGCACATTTAAAATACGTTGGATCACATTTATGAAACTCTGGTAAACTACAAACAGGTGGTTCATCTTCACCATGTGAACAATCAGGATCCCCATCACATTTCCATGATAAAGGAATACATCGTCCTGAACTACATCTGAAGTTATCTGGCGGACACTTTCGTTCCTTGCAGTTCTGTTGCTCATCTGAGTTGTCACCACAATCATTATCGTCATCACAAACCCACACAGTTGGAATGCATTTGTCGTTGTTACATTTGAATTCGTTCATAGGGCAATTAGGAGGAGGGCAGTTTAATTCATCTTCGCCTAATGGACAATCCTTTTGCTTATCACAACGCTGACTTGCTGAAATACATCGGGGTATGACAGATTCATTTCCATTACATCTAAATTGATTATTAAGACAGGTATAGTTCTTACAATTATCTTCGTCTGAATTATCACCACAGTCATTAAAACCATTACATAAATTAGATGGGTGTATGCAGTTACCATTTACACATTGAAACTGTCCAGGCATACATTTAAATGAAACACAATCTGATGGTTCATCACTACCATCACCACAGTCATTTTGAGTATCGCATTTCCACCAGAATGGTATGCACTTATAAGATTGTTTGCACTCAAAGTGAGAAGATGTACAATTTGATACACAGCTGCGTGCATCATTCTGTAGAATATAATTTTCTGGACATGCACAAGTATAAAATGGTGCCTTTGGTGTTAATAAACATAATGCAGAACAATTAGCCATTTTACAAGGATTATCACGCTCGGGCTGCTTAAGAGGATGCATTAATTTAATATCCATTGGACGATGAACAGTAGAATGAATTGAAGAACAATTATCGCCATGGTATTTGTGACATCTCTCAATCGATTTAGTTTCCCAGTCTGTCCAATAAATAAAATCCTCCCAAACTGTAATGGCAAATACATGATGAAGTTGCAGTCTCGGCATTTTAGAACGGCTTGCTATAATCCTAACATTATTACCATCTAAATCAGATACTGCTATATAATCTTCTCGAGCATCTGCCCAAAAGAGTTCGTTTGTATCGTAAGCAATACTTAAAGCATTAGGCCATCCTAAACTGGAATTAACAATTACTTTTGGGTTTGATCCATCCATCCCACACTTTCCAATATGTACCTGAGTTCCCCAATCACTCCAGTATAAATATCCACGTAAAGGATCGAGTGCTACCGCACGTGGTTCATCCAAACCTTCATTGATTAATATTTTACGATACTTCCCACTTAATGTAGAAACTTCTAATGTGTCCAAACCCTACAAAAAATAAAACTAGTATAGATTAACAATCTTTATTTGAAGGCAATATTCTAAAATACAGCAAGTAGCAACTAAATAGTTTCGAATTATCCACATCCCCAACTTTATTAACCCCTTCGCACCAGTTGGGAGAATGCTAGGTAAACGTGTATATCCAGATCCAGATATGCTGTGATTTACGGATACACATACTGCATTAGGTAAATGAAAATATTTGGAGAAAATTAATACTACAACGTTCACGTAGTGTAAAAAATTTAAACACCTATTTTAGAAAGATAAAAAAATAAACAACGTATATACACATTTGTCATTTCAACTATTTTGAGTGGTATTGTTCGAAATGATCTTCAGCACAAAATGGTTTGTCACAAGCGAAACAAAATAAATAAGCAAGCTTGATATTTATATTTTCATTATAACACACCCAACAAATTCTTCTTTTGATGCCCTTTAGAAAGGCAGATCAAATTATTCAGAGTTTTCAATTCTTTGAAGGCTGTTTTTTTATTTGTGCTGCTGTTATAATGCTTGTTGGGTAAATTCTTATATTTTGTCACATAATGTTGAAGCAGATCACCACATAATTGTTCGAAAATGGTACTACTTTATTATTTGAGTTTTCGTCAACAATTTTGACATTCAATGCCATTCTGTGAATATCACAGATAATACCCAACTTTTTGAACCAGTTATAATGCTTTCATGCAGCATTATATAGTTCTTAATTTTGATCAATAATGTTGACTGCACCCATGTTTGAATTATGGTGTTCAATAGTTGGACTTCTTGAAGACAACTTTTGAACTTGTGGTGGTAATGTATCTTTGTTTTTCTGCAAAATCGGCCGTAAATTTGGCAGTCAGTATAAACATCGCACTTAATCTCTAAAATGGGCAATGAGTACATTGTCTTTGTGAAAAAAGCATGTTTGTTGTTTAGCTAATGAAAGCTATGTAATTTCTCTAAGAATACCCTTTTGTATATAGATAGTACAGTACCTGCAATTTCTAAATAGATCTCCTCATTTGCGATGTCACACGTGTACTATTTAAGCATATATATGGTTTTCAACTTAATACCATGCAATATCTATGTTACAGTTTTGGTTTAAATAGTAGCAATGTACAATGTTGCTAACAATGTTAAGGTCAAATATTAAATCTTGACATTTAAGTTTTAAGTTATATGCCGCGGATTGTTTAGTTTGTGTCAACAACTTCGTAAATTTTTCTGTTTATATACATTGATATTTGGCTGGTTTTTGCTTCAAACAGTTCTTTTCAGAAATCATATTAATATTAAACTGAACTATAATCACGATAAGTGGAATTCATTTAAACGTAGAACTAAGCAACTTGTTGCTAGTTTGATCACCTTTAGAGGTTGTATGAAAATTGTAAGTCATTTTTCAAGTTAAACTTATAATGCAACAATGTAATTATTTTAGATTTATCATGTTTCTGTCCATACCTTATGGTATAATTTAAAGCATGATGAGCTTTTTAATGACAGTGAACGTTTCCCAAAAAACAGTTTTGCACAGTATTGGATTTGAATGGGCAAAAACATTATCCAAGAAGAAGTCTAATGGAATTGCCAAATATTGCAGAGAAAAGAAAGTCGATTCTGGAAGACATATGAAAATAAAAAAAGAGAATATGTACAAACTTTTCAGAATGGTGCCATACGCCGTTCCTATCAAAACAGTGATTTAAGAACAGTTAAGAGCACACAAATTGATTGAAAAAGGTTGGTGTCATACCTACTTATTCTTAATACAACAGAGAAGTGAATGAGCTAAATTTCTTATACTAATTTGAAAATTAATTATTAAAAAATTTGGAAAATCATCAGGAATAATTTTTGGACACCATGTCGTATTATTATACTTTGTTAAATAAAATATCTAACAGTTCCTGGAAAAAAAGTAACATTGCAGAATGACTTACTAAATGGGCGGTTTCTTATGAAACTAATGCTTTAAGTAAAACGTTTTCAACTTGTCACAATGTAAGTCAAAATAATGTGCTTTCTAATGTATAAGTAATTTTTAAAAATTGTAGGCATAAACCACCAAAAGTTTTTAAAGTGGAATTACTGCTGAAAAATACATAAGTGTGGTATTGAGATTGTTTCCATAGGACTGCATATTGAATGTAATTGAGAATGCATGGGATGTAAGACCTACTACAATCAACACATGGGTAGAATATCCGGTGGAATATGCTGCAAAAATTATCAAAGATTTGTGGGAAGGTGAGATTATATTCGATTAAGGGAACATTGCATCTCTAATTACAAACATTAGAGACGGGGATGACATATAGATTTTCAATCCAATTAAAGAAAATATTTACATGATCATATATCTTTAATTTTATGTATTATATATAATGTAGTGGTTTCATATAATGAGCCTTAGTCGTTATTTAAAAGTATTGGTTTGGCACAGTGATTGTGACCGAGGAGTGCTAAAGTTGCACGACAGTTGTGTGCAGTTGTGTATTGTCACTCATGTCGATGTAAAAGCAAGAAGAGTCATTAAGTTATTATGAAAGGAACAACATGTGTTGTTGTGATATTTTAGGTATCAGTTATTGTGAATGGTATAACGGCAAACTGCACTAAAGCCGAATAATTTACATGTATGTTTTGTCCTAATATGGTTCGCAACATACTCCATTAACCAAGAGGACCAATATTGTAATTTTGTACAAACTGTTAAAAGCAAGGATCGTATTTGGCCCTAAAAATTCTGTCTGTATGTAACTGAAGTGGTTATATTAATCTATCATATTCAACTTACATAAATATTTCGTTAGTTTTAAGTATATTTAAAGGTTTAAAATTAAATCTAGATGTCACCGCAGCAATAATGTGAAACTATAAGACAGGTAAAATTTTGTAAAGTTGTGTGCCCCTTTAAACTGAAATTTATACTATATGTACATTTTTTCTGTTTGGCTCATTGCAACCACGCTACCTGTCATGTGGAATCATTATTAACGACCCTAGAGAGAAAGAAATGAAATTTGTCAAAGAGTAAACTCATGCTAGGCATAGAACAAACTATTTCTACAAGTATACCTACATATGTTTTAATGCTAAATTACAAGCTTTAATCTCTTTTGTGACTTCTAGAAGAACATTTTATAAGTGAAATCATAACCATGTTTCATTAGTAGTGTAATTTATAATTCAATATTATAACCCCTTGAATAGCTGTGGCTATTATCCCATGTCTGGTAAAATATGCATATGGCTATAAAATTAAGCTCCATAGAATCTAGTAATCATATTTAAAACATGCTCAGTAGTAAAAATTCACAAGTTAATCACATTTATTATTAATTTAAAGAGTTTAAATTGCAAGTATTGTCAAAGGAAAATCTAAAATATAAAAATATACTTTAAAAGTCTTAAATCACATTTTTTCACTTATCTTAATTATTTCTATTTCTTATTTCTACCGATAGTGTTATTATATTCACGTGGTAACAGTTTTTGGTAGTTGCAATGTCGCCATAATGTGATGTCACAAACATCGATGATGCAGGTCTATTTAGAAATTGTAAGAACTAAACCAGTGACGTGAGTGTTTTTGCTTAGCAAGAATTCCGTCAAACGTACTGATAAATACCAGTTATCTAATATAACTTCCCGACCTCCATCAAGTAAGCCTTGCATAAGGCAAACAACATTTCTTTCAGACATGGATAAGCTTTCCATATCATCGTAAATATCTTTCCAATGTACACTCCAAAATTATAAGTATAACCTCTAAGTTTAGAGTCACCTAGATATAAATAAACAAACCAGCTTTACACCAAACACTGATCTTTTATGTACTGTTTGAAATGCAAGCGACCTCTATACAATATCAAACATTCATTTCCAGAACATGTTTCCGCTGGATCAATAAGTAACTTTGTACAGTATTGCCCGAAATAAACAGTACTGAAACTAAGTTGGCGGTGTTTTTATGCGTGCGCTGTCACACTCAAGTTAGCTAGTATAGACCTGTCAAGTAAACCTCAAACAAGTAATTAGTAAGGCCTAATTGTTAAAAATGGTGTTAAGTACAGAGGAGAAAGTGTTTCTGGTAGAGCATTATTTTCGTTCATACGGAATCGGCCGACGTAATGGTGCAAGTTTGCTATACGTGTCTGATCAATTCACACAAAGGTTTAATAAACGTTCTCCAAGTAATGCTGTAATTTTGAAGGTTATTGAAAAGTTTAGAAATACAGGTAGTGTATTGTGCCAACGAAAAGGAAACTCGGGCGTCCCAGGACAGCTAACAACAACAATAACCATGAACGTGTTTTGAGCAAATCTTAGAAAATCCGAAAGTCAGCCAAGCAAGGACAGCGTTACAACTTGATTTAAAAGAACTTCCTTTCAAAGAATCCTGAAGGAGCTGGGTACATTTTCGTATGTGATTCAGGTACATCAACAACTACATCCTCGGGATTATCGCAGTAGAGTGGAATATTGCGCCAGAATTCTCGCGTTACAGTATGAAAATCCTGAATTTTTGAAAAATGTTTGGTTTTCAGACAAAGCACATTTTCACTTGTCAGGCTATGTGAATCGTCGCACAAATCGATTTCTGGGCTTTGCCAGACCCGATGAGGTTCAAGAGGTTCCTTTACATAGTGAAAAAGTGAGTGTCTGGTGTGCTGTTTCCAGACACGGAATCATTGGTCCGTACTTTATCGAAGAGAATGGTAGGCAAGTCACACTTAATCAACAGAGGTACAGACAAATTTTAACACGATTTATCCCTGATCTACGTCAATTCTGTCGTGCACGTAACTTGGCATTTCGAAACCAATTTTTTCAGCAGGACGGGGCAACTTGCCATACTGCTGCCGCAATTCGTCAATTTCTTCAAGAAAATTTTCCAAGCAAATTCATATCACGATTTACTGACTTCCTTATCCTTCACATTCTCCAGACCTCACACCTCCAGACGCATACATTTGGGGCATGGCTAAAAATGCCGTTTTCAAACGGGCACCACAAACCATCGATGAATTAAAGGATGCCGTTAGAGTCTTCTTCGCAGCACTGAGACAACCCTTATTCAATAACATGACCAGAAACTTAGAACATCGTTATGAAGTCTGTCTCGAACGAGGAGGTGCACATTTAGAACATATAATAAAGTGTCAATAAGATGTATTTTTTAAATATACAAAACAATTACAATTTCAGTACTGTTTATTTTGGGCAATACTGTATTTTCACGTATGCAAGCAAAAAACATGGCAAAATGTGTAACCGGACGTGCTCTAACTACAGCACCTGGAGAACTAAATCTTAAGAACTTTAGTGTAGTAAAGAACCTATCTCTGCTCATTACAGCTGATGAAAACACCAGAAGTCCACCTATTAGAACATTAGACATTTCCAATAGCAATATTAGATATAAATACATACATTTCAGCTTTAGTTACTATTTTCGAATACACACCATACGTTTTTTGTACCAACTGCTATTTTCTTCCAAAAATATTTCAGCATGTACGTTAGTCCACTTGCAGAGTGAGTCTACTATTTTAGGAGAAGTATAAGCTTCAAAACTTTTTCCTGTGCTCTTTGGAGATTCTATATCAAGAGGTGGATTGAAGTCCTACTCAAAGTTACTTGTATAACTTGAGGTTGTTCGTTTATCCTCAAATGGATTAGAAATTACTTACCAATTGTCAGATTGAAGAGTTTCTTCTTCCTCCGATTCGTCGGAGTTAGAATAATCTTAACTACTTTTTGATGCAATATAATCTTGGTTTTCCATATCAATATCACTACAACCGGATTTCGCTGACATAGTGCACAATTTTAAAAATTAAAAATCAAAAGATCACAAACATACAATAAACCGAATCCTATTAAATTACTAAATGCACTTACATAAAGTCCACAACTGTTACTAATGTATTATCCCCTTCCGTTTTGGTATTGGAAAGAAATAGATATGTAGGCGTCACCCTAAACCCTTCCATTTGAAATATCCTGATACCATCACCACGACTTAGAATTGATGGATAAACTTGATACATCGTATATACAAATTAAATAAAAAGATGCACTCTTGTGCATCATCCGGATGTAACGGACACTTATACATGATGCATAAGGATGCATCACAGTATTGAAAGGGTTAATATTGGTGTATATTAGTCTACTCCTCTAAAATGCATTAACTGACATAAAAGAAGTGTAACATTAGCCTTATTTTTACTTAAAATTAGGCTAATAAGGGCGAACTTACTAAATCAGGAATGATAAAATAAATAGAGATATCACCTATATACTAGGTAATATATGGTAGTTAATTATAAGAAATATTGGTATTTTTCAATTACTTTCCTTAATTTAATTTAGTTGAATTAAGCGAGGTATAGCCTGACAAGAGGAAAACTTTCATATGGTTTATGGGTTCAAAGTATATTCGACCATGAGAAAGTAATGATATTCTTTAAAAAAAATCCCCATAAAAAAGGTTAAAACGTATACATGCAAGGAACTGTGTGAAATTAGAATTCACACGGTCGTGGGATGAAAACATACAAAGTTCAAACCTAGATAAATAATTCATAAATTGACTGAATATACAATGACCTCATAAACAGAACATATTAGATGTAGAAAATTGTGGAAACATAGAATGAGCTCAGTGCACGCATATTCAGATAGGAAGGCACGATCTTATAAAACAAGCGGACAAATACAAGAGGGGATTCTATTCGAATACATCATACAGAGTATGTTGAAAAGGTAATAAGTGAAACGAAGCGCCCATTTGACAACTTACTTGAATTTTCTTTTACATATTGTGGCCGACTTATTTGCGTGAAACTAAGTCGGGATACAAAGTATTTTGTAAACACTTTGGCGAGGCTAAGCGTCGACCATTGGTGGCTGCAGAGCATACATGAGACTTAAATCATCAGGGGTTATAAGATAATTACAAAGTAACCGACATAAATACAGCTGAAAGAAATATATATATATATATATATATATATATATATATATATATATATAAAGAAATTAATAAGATGAAATAATAACTTAGACTTTTTAAGTAAAGCCCACATGATCATTTCAAATCGAGCTAGTAATTGAAAGAAGGAAAATATAAGGCCTTGGACAGGATTTGAACCTGCATCTCAGTTTTGCCGGAACTGTGCGTTATCCAATTACGCTACCGAGGCCGATGGCTATAATTGGGAAATTTACAAATCTAAATCGTGTACAGTACCATATATACACCTAACATTCCATTACGTTTAGCATTTTTGTCAATCAAATCTGAAATTGTCAAGTTTTTGACTTATGTCAGATATAGACAGGAAGCAACACTCAAAATCACGGCTATAAGCCAAGTATTAATATATAAATATTATAAGTAGTTTTTTACACAAGGTAAGTTGATAAATACTTACGTATTGAAATTAATAAGATGAAATAATAACTTAGACTTTTTAAGTAAAGCCCAAATGATCATTTCAAATCGAGCTAGTAATTGAAAGAAGGAAAATATAACGCCTTGGACAGGATTTGAACCTGCATCTCAGTTTTGCCGGAACTGTGCGTTATCCAATTACGCTACCGAGGCCGATGGCTATAATTGGGAAATTTACAAATCTAAATCGTGTACAGTACCATATATACACCTAACTTTCAATTACGTTTAGCATTTTTGTCAATCATATCTGAAATTGTCAAGTTTTTGACTTATGTCAGATATAGACAGGAAGCAACACTCAAAATCACGGCTATAAGCCAAGTATTAATATATAAATATTATAAGTAGTTTTTTACACAAGGTAAGTTGATAAATACTTACGTATTGAAATTAATAAGATGAAATAATAACTTAAACTTTTTAAGTAAAGCCCAAATGATCATTTCAAATCGAGCTAGTAATTGAAAGAAGGAAAATATAAGGCCTTGGACAGGATTTGAACCTGCATCTCAGTTTTGCCGGAACTGTGCGTTATCCAATTACGCTACCGAGGCCGATGGCTATAATTGGGAAATTTACAAATCTAAATCGTGTACAGTACCATATATACACCTAACTTTCAATTACGTTTAGCATTTTTGTCAATCATATCTGAAATTGTCAAGTTTTTGACTTATGTCAGATATAGACAGGAAGCAACACTCAAAATCACGGCTATAAGCCAAGTATTAATATATAAATATTATAAGTAGTTTTTTACACAAGGTAAGTTGATAAATACTTACGTATTGAAATTAATAAGATGAAATAATAACTTAGACTTTTTAAGTAAAGCCCAAATGATCATTTCAAATCGAGCTAGTAATTGAAAGAAGGAAAATATAAGGCCTTGGACAGGATTTGAACCTGCATCTCAGTTTTGCCGGAACAAAAAAACAAAAACAAAAACAAGTTTATTAAATATTTTACATAGAGTTATATGAATTGCAACAAGATATTAAAATTCACATTTAATTATATATTTTCTTGTGTTTTAGAATATTCCTGTCCCTTTGGACGTACCATTCTATTTTGTTTCCTTGGCTTGCTGCCTCTTCTGCTTTTTGTTTTACAATTAGCTAATTGTTTAAATTGAATGTGTTTAATTTATAATTTGTAGTCCTCCTTTAGCAGGAAAGTTTCTTTAAAAACCTGCTTTTAAATTTTTGCCTCAAGGGCAGTTTTAAGATCTGCTAGGTGTTCTTCTGAAATATAGGTAGGTGTTGGTATGTGAGTTTGTGCTTTAATTTCAGTTGTGTCGTATCATGTCTGATTTTTGTGATGTTCTTTAGTAGGTTATTTGCGTGTAATTTTGTTGCGTAAAACGTTTGTGCTATTTTGTTAATGTGCGTTTGTAGTGTTTCTATTTCTGCTAGTTCGTGAAGATCCGTTATTCTTGTGTATCTGTTCGCTCCTGTTATGAGTCTCAAGCATTTATTTTGAAACCTCTGTAGAGGTTGCAAGGCTGTTCGGCTTAAATTACTCCATACTGGCGCTGCATAGGTTATTGTAGGCGGTATGATGCTTGTGTATATTAACTTCTTATTTTTTTGTGAAAGTTTACTGTTTGTTGTCATTAACGAATACATCTTTTTTGCTGTCGCATATCCTTTTATTATGCTTTGTTTAATGTGTTTCTTAAAAGTTAGACGACGGTCAAGGTGTACCCCTAAGTATTTTACACTATCCGTCTGTTTTATATCTGTGTTATAAATTTTTATCGGTTTGAATATTTTGCTATTAGTGAATTTTCTGCTGAATATTATTGCTTCCGTTTTCTCGGCGTTAACTTTTATTTTCCATTTTTTATAGTATGGCTCTAATAGGTTCAGATGAAATTGTGTCTGCTGGCTACTTATTATAGCCATGTCCGAGTGGGTATAAATTGCCGTATCATCTGCGAAAAGTGACGTTTTTGTTTTTGTGAATTCCGGTAAATCGTGAATGTATGTGATAAAAATTTTCGGTCCCAGTATGGATCCCTGGGGAACTCCTGCTTCTATGGTTTGTGTTTCGGAAAAACATTCGCCTACTTTTACTGAAATTTTTCTGTCGGTTAAATATGAGTATAATAGTCTTACTAGATATATGGGAAAATTTAATTTTATTAGTTTATATATTAAACCTACAATCCAGACTCTATCAAATGCCTTTTCTATATCTAGTAAAACCATTGTGGTTACTTTGTTTTTGTTGAAGTTGATGATTATGTCATTTGCGATTCGTGCTATTTGTTGCGTCGTGCTATGCTTAGGTTTGAAACCGAATTGGCATTCCTGAGATGTTTTGATTTTTGTGTCAAGTTTGTTAATTCTTTTAAATATTATTTTTCAGTTACCTTTCCTATTGTTGAAAGTAAACTGATTGGGCGTATCCGGTATTTTTTGGGTCTTTACCGGGTTTGTTAATAGGTATAACAATGGCAGTTTTCCAATAATCGGGAAAGTGTTGTAATTTAAATATATTGTTTATTATGTACGTTAACTGGACTATTGCTTTTTTAGAAAAGTTTCTTATAACTATGTTGTGGACGCCGTCTTTTCCAGGTGCTTTATTTTTGGGTAATGTTTTTATAGTTTCTGTTACTTGGCGTGGTGTTGTAATTACATTTTGAAATTGTTTTGACGGAATTGTGTAATTTTTAGTGTTGTCTAGGTATCTATTCACGTCTATTGTAATTTTGTCCTGTACTGTATCGTTTGGTTCTAGTCTGTGTATGTTGGCAAAATGTTCTGCTAGTGCTTCCGATTTTTGTCTGTCTGTGATATATTCAGTTCCGTTGTTTGTCAGTGTAGGTATTGGTTCGTATTGTTTTCTTAACGACTTTGTAATTCTCCATAAGGAATTATCTTGTGGTTTTAGTTTTTCAAGTTTTTGGGTCCATACCTGATTGTAGTGTTCTCTAATACGATTTTTGATGTCTTTGTTGGCTTCTACTAGTCGATTTCTTGTAATTGGGTCAGCAGTCCTTTGCCACTGTTTTCTAATCCCATTTCTGATTTTTATTTCTTGTTGTATTTCGTCCGGAAGTGTGTCTTTTGTTGGATCTGTTTCTGTGTGATGACTGTGTTTATTTATTGATTTTGTTACTGCCATAGTGAAAGTCTTGACCATTTCTTCAAGTTCTTGACGTGTTTTGCTTCCTGCTTTGTTTCTATGTTTTTATCCAAGTCTGCCTTGAACATCTTCCAGTTGGTATTTTTATAAGACCTGACTTTAATTGTGGTGTGTGGTTTTACGTTTCCATAAGGTATAGCAAATAGAACCGGGTTGTGGTCGGAGTCTAATTCGGTTAAAGATTTTAATTCTAATAGATATTGAATATTTTTGGCTATTAATATATCTATTGTTGTCGGCGTAGTTCCATTTGTTGGGTAGTGAGTAGGACTGTCGGAGAAGAGCACTTCTAAATTGTTGTTGTTTGAGTACTCTCTTAGAGTTACTCCATTTTTATTATTCCTGTTACAGTTCCATGTTAAATGTTTGGCATTTAGATCTCCTACTACAATTACTCTATTTCGCGCACTAAATAGTTTGTCTAAATCACTAGCACTAAAATTGTTTCTGGGAGAGTTATATACACTTACAATATTAATGTTATTCGGTAGTTTTATGCATACGTTTCCTATACTATTATTATCTAGCTTAACTTCGCTGAATTTCACTCCATTTCTAATGACAATTGCAATTCCGCCTTGTCCCGTTTCATTGGGTCCGTCTTTTCGTATTATCGTGAAACCTCTTATTCTGATTTTTTGTGTAGATTTTAATTTGGTTTCATTAACTAGTACTATGTCTACTTTATAAGAATTAATAAAATTTATTAACTGCCCTATTTTATTTGATAGTCCGTTTGCGTTCCAAGTAACTACATTGATTTTATAAGCCATAGCTGTCGAGGTTGGAAACAAAGTCGTTGAAAGCGTAAACTTTTCAAATGGGGTTTTGCATTTTACTAAAACTAAATTCAAGTCTTTGGTGGCTTTTAGCATCGCTTTAACATTTATGAGATTATTAAGTTTACCTATCTCACTGATTAATTCTTGAAAATCCGCCTGTTGTTCGTTCATTTGGGGACGATAATTTTCTTCTTGTATTTGTTGTTGGGGCACTTTCCATGCGTTTGCTGTTGATGAAACGGCACTTATTTTAGGGAACTGTTTCTGGTTTTTTAAATTAGGAGGATCATTACTATTATTTCTTGGAGTAGGTGGTGTTTTTGTTTGTTTTCACTTAGTTTGTATATGATGCTTTTGTAAACTGGGCAATCTTCGCTGCTGCAGGATGTGCACCATTACAATTTTGCGCACTTCGAGGGTTTCCTTAGTTTTGGTGCATAGGTACGTCCAGTGTTCGTCTGCACACTTAACACACTTTATCGTTCCTCTACAGTTTCCCGTGGCATGTGACCATTTCTGGCACCTCGGCACTGGGTTACTCGTTTTTGTTGAGTTGACGCTCCCAAGATATACGCGTAGCATACTTCTGACTTCTTGTTGTAGTCTTCTGAGCGTGATTTTGTTGCTGGTTACCACCAAGTATAACGGTGCTTTCTTGGTTTTCATTTTGTCGTATTTAGTACCGGTATATTTTTGTTTGAAGTTCTTCGCTAATTTCGTTGGGAATGATGTCTGAATTAAGTCCACGCAGAACAAACGCATGTGTTTTTCTTCCGAATCGGCGTATGTGAAATCTACAGTTGTCTTTTTTTCATGTATTGATGATGTTTCCGTTCCGTCGGTCTTGTATAAATATGTTGGTATTCGTAGAGGTGTACTTT
This sequence comes from Platerodrilus igneus, assembly GCA_036346225.1. Lineage (NCBI taxonomy): Eukaryota > Metazoa > Arthropoda > Insecta > Coleoptera > Lycidae > Platerodrilus > Platerodrilus igneus. Next base: position 19,171,885 of record JARFIW010000089.1, on the reverse strand, counting down.
ACCGTAAAACCTTTATTTACTTTTGCACTTATGTTTTCAATCAACTTTTTGTGGTCCTTTGTAGTTCCATGCATGACAATCGGGGGTGGGGGTTTCTCCTTTTTAATAATTGTTGAAACATTTTCAGGAGCTTCTGTGTCGCTTTCATTTTCACTCTCGTATTCCATATTTTCGTTGTTTGATTGTATAGGCGAATATCTATTATTTAACGAAGTCAGAGATTCCCTACTTTCAGTCCTATTTTTTAATTTTACGGTTTTCTTAGGTTGTTGAAAGCCTTCAGAATCTATCGAGTTCCTTTTAGAATTTACAGGCGTTTTAAAATTGTTCATAAATGATGATTCACTGCTGTCCATCATATCGGAATTTTCTTTATTTATTATTTGAAAGGAATGTGCGTCATCACGGTTTGTTCAGGGGCGATGCCAGTATCAAGCTATTGTTAACTTTTACCTGCGATGTCGGTTTATTCAGTATCACCGGTTTTGAAGGGACTTCAAGCGCGTTGCATTCACTTGTAATTTTATTTTTAAGCTTTACTAAGCTTTTTAGACTGAGGATTTCATCATTAATTAAAAGCTTTTCTTGTTTTTTAGTTTTGTGTAATGCACCGGTTTTGTGCGTCTTATGCGTTTTCATTAACTGTTCAATTATTTAGGAGTATGAAAGTGTTCAGTTTAGATTGACCTTAAACTAAATTTTAATTAAACTACACTTAAATTTCACTTTGTACGTGTCCTACATTATGATGATTATCTATTTACACTATTATTATGATTAAATATGCGTCGGCGGCGGTAATAATAACACGAAACGGTTTGGTGTGGAGCTTTCACTAGCACGTCACACTCGACCGAATCTCGTTTGCGACTAGTTTTGCGAACTGTCGTTATCAATTCGCTACCGGCCGATGGCTATAATTGGAAATTTACAAATCTAAATCGTGTACAGTACCATATATACACCTAACTTTCAATTACGTTTAGCATTTTGTCAATCATATCTGAAATTGTCAAGTTTTTGACTTATGTCAGATATAGACAGAAAAACTCAAAATCACGGCTATAGCCAAGTATTAATATATAAATATTATAAGTAGTTTTTACACAAGGTAAGTTGATAAATACTTAGTTAAATTAATAAGATGAAATAATAACTTAGACTTTTAAGTAAAGCCCAAATGATCATTTCAAATCGAGCTAGTCAATTGAAAGAAGGAAAATATAAGGCCTTGGACAGGATATTGAACCTGCATCTCAGTTTTGCCGAACTGTCGTTATCCAATTACGCTACCGAGGCCGATGGCTATAATTGGGAAATTTACAAATCTAAATCGTGTACAGTACCATATATACACCTAACTTTCAAATTACGTTTAGCATTTTGTCAATCATATCTGAAATTGTCAAGTTTTTGACTTATGTCAGATATAGACGGAAGCAACACTCAAAATCACGGCTATAAGCCAAGTATTAATATATAAATATTATAAGTAGTTTTTACACAAGGTAAGTTGATAAATACTTCGTATTGAAATTAATAAGATGAAATAATAACTTAGACTTTTTAAGTAAAGCCCAAATGATCAATTTCAAATCGAGCTAGTAATTGAAAGAAGGAAAATATAAGGCCTTGGACAGGATTTGAACCTGCATCTCAGTTTTGCGGAACTGTCGTTATCAATTACGCTACCGAGTTGACATTCGATGGCATATAATTGACAATTTACAAATCTAAATCGTGTACAGTACCATATATACACCTAACTTTCAATTCGTTTAGCATAATTTGTCAGATCAGTATCTGAAATTGTCAAGTTTTATGATCTTTGTCAGATTATAGACGGATTGCAACACTCAAAATCATTGGCTTATAAAGCCAAGTATTAATATATAAATATTATAAGTAGTTTTAACACAAGGTAAGTTGATAAATTACTTGTTGAAATTAATAAGATGAAATATAATTAACTTGTTAAGTAAAGCCCAAATGATTAATTGATCAATAGTCGTGCTAGTATCTGAACAGAAGGAAAATCATAAGGCCTTGGACAGATTTGCAACCTGCATCTCAGTTTTGACGAAACTGCGTTATCCATTTACGAGGCCGATGGCATATGGGAATTTAAATTAAATTGTACATCCTATTACAATTTCAATGTACTTAGCATTTTGCAATCTATCTGAAATTGTCAAGTTTTGACTTATGTCAGATATAGCAGCAAACTTCAAAATCACGGCAAGCCAGTATTATATATAAATTATGAGTTTTACACAGTAGTTGATAAATGAAATTAATAAGACTGAAATATAACTGACTTTAGTAAAGCCCAAATGATCATTTAATCGACAGTAATTGAAAGAGAAAATATAAGGCCTTGACAGGATTTGAACCTTGCAATTCAGTTTTGACGAACTGTTATACGTCGAGGCCGATGCTATAATTGAAATTACAAACTAAATGTACAGTACCATTATCCTAACTTCTCAATTACGTTTCATTCTTTCAATTACTAGTCTCGAATAGTTTTGAATATGATCATATGACTAGGAGCTTAATACTTCAAAAGTCTAAGTATATTATTTACATCTTATTAATTTCAATACGTAGTATTTATCAACTTACCTTGTGTAAAAACTACTTATAATATTTATATATAATAATACTTGAGCTTATAGCCGTGATTTTGAGTGTTGCTTCCTGTCTATATCTGACATAAGTCAAAAACTTGACAATTTCAGATATGATTGACAAAATGCTAAACGTAATTGAAAGTTAGGTGTATATATGGTACTGTACACGATTTAGATTTGTAAATTTCCCAATTATAGCCATCGGCCTCGGTAGCGTAATTGGATAACGCACAGTTCCGGCAAAACTGAGATGCAGGTTCAAATCCTGTCCAAGGCCTTATATTTTCCTTTTTTCAATTACTAGCTCGATTTGAAATGATCATTTGGGCTTTACTTAAAAAGTCTAAGTTATTATTTCATCTTATTAATTTCAATCGTAGTATTTATCAACTTACCTTGTGTAAAAAACTACTTATAATATTTATATATTAATACTTGGCTTATAGCCGTGATTTTGAGTGTTGCTTCCTGTCTATATCTGACATAAGTAAAAAACTTGACAATTTCAGATATGATTGACAAAAATGCTAAACGTAATTGAAAGTTAGGTTTATATATGGTACTGTACACGATTTAGATTTGTAAATTTTCCAATTATAGCCATCGGCCTCGGTAGCGTAATTGGATAACGCACAGTTCCGGCAAAACTGAGATGCAGGTTCAAATCCTGTCCAAGGCCTTATATTTTCCTTCTTTCAATTACTAGCTCGATTTGAAATGATCATTTGGGCTTTACTTAAAAAGTCTAAGTTATTATTTCATCTTATTAATTTCAATACGTAAGTATTTATCAACTTACCTTGTGTAAAAAACTACTTATAATATTTATATATTAATACTTGGCTTATAGCCGTGATTTTGAGTGTTGCTTCCTGTCTATATCTGACATAAGTCAAAAACTTGACAATTTCAGATATGATTGACAAAATGCTAAACGTAATTGAAAGTTAGGTGTATATATGGTACTGTACACGATTTAGATTTGTAAATTTCCAATTATAGCCATCGGCCTCGGTAGCGTAATTGGATAACGCACGTTCGGCAAAACTGAGATGCAGGTTCAAATCCTGTCCAAGGCCTTATATTTTCCTTCTTTCAATTACTAGCTCGATTTGAAATGATCATTTGGGCTTTACTTAAAAAGTCTAAGTTATTATTTCATCTTATTAATTTCAATACGTAAGTATTTATCAACTTACCTTGTGTAAAAAACTACTTATAATATTTATATATTAATACTTGGCTTATAGCCGTGATTTTGAGTGTTGCTTCCTGTCTATATCTGACATAAGTCAAAAACTTGACAATTTCAGATATGATTGACAAAAATGCTAAACGTAATTGAAAGTTAGGTGTATATATGGTACTGTACACGATTTAGATTTGTAAATTTCCCAATTATAGCCATCGGCCTCGTGGTAATTGATAACGCACGTTCCGGCAAAACTATGCAGTTCAAATCTGTCCAAGGCCTTAATTTTCCTGTCTTTCAATAACTCGATTTGAATGATCATTTGGGCTTACAAACACTGTCTAAGGCCTTATTATTTCACTTTTTAATTTCATAGCGTCGATTTACAATATCGATATATGGTTTGCTTTTTATTTCTTGACTAGTCAATTTAAATGATTCAAATGTAAACGTATTGAATTAGTGTCTTGGTACTTATACATGCTCGTAGTTCTGAGATGCGTTCAAATACTGCCAGCTAGTATCTTATCAATTACACGATTTAAATGATCATGTTGTAAAAAGCTAACTTATAATTCATTTATAATTATATATATAACTCCTGAAATACTTATAATATATAATATATATATATATATATATATATAAGATAAACCAAATAAAACTCGATAAACTTTGCTATATTCAAAATTAATGTTTCCAATTTGTAAATGTTGACATTTATATGTTTGCATATATATAGAAATAAGGTTTGTGAAACTAAAGAATTTAATACGAGGCTTGTTCAATTGAAACCCATCTCTGGACAGGTTAGCCTTGGAAACAATTGTAATCACTCAACTGACGTTTTGCAACGTTAGTGGTGTTTGTAAACTTCCCATGGGTCAGTTTCTCTCGTATATATTTGACAGCGATTCTAAGTATTGTGACTTTGAAATGACGTTTGTTGTTAACAATCCAACCAATTGTGATCAGCGTGCGGTCACTCAATTTCTGTATGCTGAAGGTTTGCAACCATTGGAAATTCATACACGATTGCAAGCAGTGTATGAAAACACATGGTTTGCATATTCAACTGTCAAGAAATGGTGTCGAAAATTTAAGAATGGACGCAAAAGGACGAATGATAAGCCGCGACCAGGTGCAACGTGTACTGTGTCAACAGACAGGAATATGGCATGTGTGGAAGGCCTGATAAGAGAAAATCGTCGAGTTTCAATCAGAATAATTTCAGAAAATGTTGGTGTGAGTATCGGATCTTTTCATAGCATCGTACACAAACTACGCTACAGCAAAGTTTGTGTGCAATGGGTTCGTCGCCTTTTGTCAGAGAACCAAAAAGCTTGTGAATGGCCTTATCTTTGCAACATCTCACGGAATACAGACAAAATAGTAACGATGTTCTCTCGTCAATAATTGCTGGCGACGAAGCTTGGTGTCATTATTTTGAACCATCCAGTAAGCTGTAATCGATGCAATGGAGACACGCAAATTGTCCGCCACCAAAGAAGTTTAAAGTTCAATCTTCTGCTGATAAGGTCATGTTGACATTTTTTTTCGACCATGAAGGACCCTTGTTGATAGAATTTATAGAACTTCGGGTGCATATCAACGCAAATTTGTATACTGAAACTTTGAACAAGCTCCATCAAGCAATAAGACGAAAACGTCCAGGAAAGCTTTCACGTGGTGTCATTCTGCTTCACGGCAATGCTCGACCTCATGTTGCTAATGTAGTGAAAGAAAATCTACAGTGAAAGAAATGGAGGATATTAGAGCATCCATCCTATAGTCCCGATTTATTGCCTTGCAATTTTCACATCTTTGGGCCACTGAAAAAAGCATTATAAGGTGACCGTTTTCAGTTGGACGACGAAAGTACAAAACGCCGTGAAAAGATTCTTCGAGCAGCGGCCACAAGATTTCTTTAGGCTGGTATACATAGGTTGACGAAACAATGGGATATGTGCTTTAATCGGTAGTGGTAATTATTTGTAAATTTAGTTGTCAATAAATTTTTCCTGAACCAAAGATGGGTTTCAATTGAACAAGCCTCGTACTTTGTAGTATCTAAGTTATTCTAAATATTAATAAACATTCGACTCCAGATTAAAATCGTGAAGTCGTTCTTAAGGAAATGAAACACAATATGATTAGAGTAGTAAAACTTGTTAATAAGGTACCAAAAATAAACAGGAATTTCATGAAACTATTTCTTTTACATGTTATGATCTAAATTAAGTAAAAGCACAATTTTAGTAAGATCACTTGCTTATTTGTATTTTTTAGATTAAATAATAGATAAGATATAAAGATACAATTTGATTACTTTATCAAGCAGGAACTATTAGTTTCTGTTATGCAGGCAAAAGACATACCTGTGAGCATGGTATAAAATATCTCACATATAGTTGATGCAGTAAGACTGGAGCTTCTTTAAACCATAGACAGCTGTGTTAACCTTTAACCATAATTGAATTTAAAGCACGGTGTAAATCCACCCCTTTTACTGGCGTCACTTCAGGCAAAGTAAAATTGCATCTTGATAAATTTTCCAAAAAGTTAAATTAAAGCTGATGTGGAAACTACAGATGTGGAGTAGCAAAGGACGGTTGTTGTACTTAAAATTATCTTTAGTTGAAGCTTCTGTGCAGGACACAAGACAGAGTACTCATTTTAAAAGTTTCTGAATTATTTATGTGCATAGTACTTATCTCTGAGACATTGGTAACCGGTGCATCCATCATAAACACTATGACGGGCATAACCACTTGGGAAGACAACTCTTGCTTGAAGCTGTACACCACGAAGCTCAGTAAACCAAGATAAAAGAGCATGTTCAGCACAAACCAACTCAAGATAAGGTACAGGAAGAAGTGACCGATACAACCTGTCTTTAACATTTTCAAAAACCAGAAAGTGGGGCTACTGATATAAACTTCAACTCCTGAATGATTAAGAATCAAAACTACACCACTTGTTATTAAGCAAACTAAGACGAATGAAACTAAACAGAGATTAACCTGTGACTTCTAAATATAATTGTAAAATTTAATATAAGAGATTTTTTAACAGATAGCTTGTAAACAAAATGAAACTTTATTATTTGTTTAACAAAAAAATAAAACATTTATTCTGTATGACTGTAGATACTAAGGAAACATGTAATTTATCATAAAGGAATATTAAATTTGTACAAGTAATGTTGGTTGCAGATAGTTTTTATAAACAAGACTGTTTTAAAGAAAAGATTTTGGCCTTCACAGTTGTAACATGTGCAATGGAAAATTGGCAGGTACAATATGACCAAGTAACCATAAAAAGGACCTGGCATTGATGGAATTCCTTATAAGGAGATAATCCTTACTGAAAACAAAACTGTAAAAGCGGCCAGGAATTCGTGCATGTTTGCTCATGTTCTTAAAAAGTGAAGTTGGATGTTGTTCCAATGGACTTTACAATGGAAATTCCAATGTAATGACATTACTAAAAATTATGTTATTTGGTTAACCTACATTTTAGTAAAAGTTGGGGAAAATGTATGCATTATTTTCTAGTCAGTTAGTGAATGATAGATGATAGGTTTTTCAATGTTTAAATTGACCATGTTTCAAAATATTCTTTGTAATTGAGGTTAGGTCACATAGTAGAAGTGTTGTTTCATTTTTAAATAAAGTGACATCACTACATTTTGTAAGAGGAACTCCATCAATCTCAGAGAGTATTAATTAATGAGAGGTCTCCAACTTGGAATAACCACCTTTCAAGTGGTAAGTTGCTTGAAGACATTGGTAGTTTGGTTCCCTTTAATTCTGACGGGGATCAAAAGTTAAACACCTTTCAAGGTAAGTTGTTGATTGAGGAATATCGTAAATTTGCACAACTGTGTATCTTCGATTTTGTTTTTTCTTCCTACAGTAACATCGCCACATCACTGCGGCTGTTTAGTGCACTGTTTAATCTGTTTCATTATCCCGCCCCCTTCAAAGTAAGGTAGAATATTAACATAACTTCATTTTTGCACGTAAAAGAAACTTGTGTCGACTTTGAAACATTCTGGACAGATCACCACCATATCGCTGTTTAGTAGAGAATGAGATACTGCTGAGTTCTCTCAGTGAATTTTTAACTTCATACAATGAATGAAAAACAGAACATATGCATCAAATATTGTTTTAAAACCAAGAAATCAGCTACACCTTCTAAAAACAGCTTTCGGGGGATATACGGCAATCAGTCAAAGAAGACCGCTAGTCTGACCAGTCTTTCAATTGGAATAACCAACGAAAACAATATGTAAGATAAAGATTTAGTCATTCAGAACGTACAGTTACAATTAAAAAGATGGCTAATGGACCGAATTTAATTTTCTATACAGTCCAGTCAATTTTCACTGAAGATTTGAAGAAACTACGAGGACTATCAGCATTCAATTTGAAATTTTTGTTAAGCCAGAAGCAACAACATTGATTTGAAATATTCCTAGGACCCTTTTAATCTTAAGTAGAGCAACTACAATTAACAATTATGGCTTTATGGGGATTACCAAGAATCAAAAGCACAATCTTCATAGTTGAAGTGTTCAGATTCGTCGTGGTAAAAAAATGTGCAATAAAGTCTGTTGCGTTTTGCTTGCATTCATGTTATGAGTTAAGTTAAATGAGATTTAAAAACTCAAAATTTTATATTTGCCAAACGTATTTAACAATGTCTTATGTTCTGAACTTCACAGGTGTACAAAACGGCTTCACCTTTTTTTGGGAGGGGCACTTGTTATGGTAGCCTCACTTCAAGGTGGACATGGTGAAGTGAAGAGTGCAAGTGTTACCCCTCACTAACTATTCTAAAGGCCCCTATTTCCTTATATTGGTATTATTGCTCATTTTGGGAACAGGTTTAGCTAGTTAGCAATTGATTTTTGATAAATGCTGGGTCAGAATAAAATAATTTGAAGAACCGATGACTTATTTCAACCCACAGCCACTCTATTTTCTTTCTGGTAAGTGTATTTCTACACATTATAATTACATTCTTTTTGGCAAAAGAGTATTAAAGTAATAACAACTAACAACTAAGTCGATGGAATGTGAAGACAAAGTAATGTTAGGTTTTTCAATCCTACAGGTATTGCACATGTATACACTTAGTGGGTGGACAGTAAACCAGGAGTACTAAAACAGTATCTTTCATTCAGCGTTTGTGCAAAAAAGTGAGGGAAAAAAGAACCTGCACTCTGATACGACAAGATTTGAATTCTTTACAACGATAACATGGTACTCCATCTTGCATTTTAAATGGTGGAATTTGTGATCAATTCAAATACTACTGTACTTCTTCAACCACAATATTCCCCTAATACAGTTCATACTGACTTCTAAGTGTTTCTTAAATTCAAATTTTTGTCAAAATAATAATAATTTCACTCAACTGAAAACGTCCAGCAACTATGAAGAGGATTCTTAACATTTTCTACAGGGAAATTTCTAAGAATGCTTCTAAAAATGAAAAAGCTAAAGGAGTCAGTGTGTTCAGTCAGAATGGATCTACTTCAAAGAGGACATCAGGATCACCTCTAAACACTGCTATTTTTAATTTTCATGTTAAGTTTTTCCAACTACATCTTGAATATCATGAAATTTTTAATAGTCAACCAAATGTAATGTATAAACTGAGCCCTACTAACATGGGTTGCCAAGAAAGTCGAATACATATAGGAAATATTTTATTTTTTGAAAAGCAAAACCTTCACTACTTGTTAAATAATATAAAATAACATGTAGAAAAGTTGTCACATAATGTCAACTTTAGGTTAAATATCATCCTTTAAAATTTTTTAAAACTAACCCGAATAACAAAAAAAATTAAAAATTTTCTGAAAATATTTTTTTAAAATCTTGTAATATTCCATGGGGTTGGCGTGTAGCACCAGTGACAAAGTTTTGGTAGATACTATACTCCCTATCTTTTTTTTTTTGTAATTTTAGGTATTGAGCATGTATAAGAAAGAAAAGAAAACGGCTATGCTGCACTTCCATTTGTCTGCTATCCTTTTTAGGAAAACAAAGAAAAGCAAAAAAAATTGTTTCAAGTTGATGCACAATATAAATGCAATTTTAAAGCACACCTTAATAATAATAGACTTATTTTCGTTGACTAATTTCCAAAAGTTTCTATCATTTTTATTTGCTATTCAAATTGTCCTTTTGTGATCTTAATATATTCAATTATAATGCTTTAGATAATATTAATTTTTAAAATAGATTGCTAATATTTAAGCTTTATTAATGACTATGTACTAGAAAGGAGGATTTATACATAAACACAAGACTGTCTTAAATTTAGAAAAATTTAAAAATCTTTAAATTTCAAAGAAAATTCGTATATCAATGTGAGAACAAGCCACATTACAATAGCAGGATTTTCATCAATTAATAATTCTAGAAAATATTTTAAATTTGTTCGAATAAAAATTCGAAGGAGTGTAGTATTGATAATCTAATTGTGATTATGTGAATTTTAAAATCTTATTGCAGTTAGTTGTATATTTGTTGGTTTATAAGTACAAAAATTTAGATTGCTACTAGTTAAACCAAAATTCGACAAGTCAGCAACGATGGTTCGAGGAAATCACGTTTTCGGAACAGTCGCCTAGGTATACTTCAAAGTCTACGTTGTAATAGGAGTTTTATAACCAAATTTTACACACATTTATACATTCCACGAGAAATTTTATCACTGGCGCCCTCTACAAATTAGTCCAAATGTACATACAGTTTTGGATTCTTTTGTTTCATGTATTTTATCTGAAACACGTCCAACACAAATTCTTGCTGGAATAATCTTAGTTGCTCATACACAACTCTCATTTCTAAATCGGGAACATTTTGATTTTAAAGTCTCCTCTTTTTCTAGATCATGTGTTCTAATACAAAAAGCATACGTAACAGTTTATTGTAACTTTGCAATCTAAAAAAGTTACAGTATGGAAAAACAATCATTTACACTAAATAAGAAGTTTTAAACAATATTTAGTTACATCATTTACTGGTATTATTTGATTTAAAATTCATTATTGTGTTTACAAACTTAATTATTTATTCCCACAGTAAAATGGCAAAGCATCATGAATTCAACTCATTGCTAATTAAATTAATTTTACATATAAATATTCAGTATTATATGGAAATTAATTTAAATTATCTTAATAGTACTACACTGTAAGTATAGCATTTTCCTAACAGCTAAAGCTATTTTAGATTTTTGTATTGTGCCTTGCAATTCAAAAGCTTCCCTTTTGAGAGCAATTTTATTTCTTACATCCCTTTTATTTCTTTTGTTATTTCTGATACAATTCTCTAAGAAGCAAATCTTTATTTCTTCTAGTTGTTCTAATCCTACCTTTCTTAGCATATCTTTAATATCTTTATTTTTGTATTTTGAATTTTCATGCCTAAATCAGTATTTCAAATTTTCTCATTTTATGTTATTTCTTACTTCTTATGTGTTTGTTAATATAACCGCTTCATATGAATATAGTTTAAAATAAGATTTTTCTTTCTTGAATTATGACACCTACCACTTCTATTTCCACAGTGCCTTGCTTTATATAAAAAGTTAAATACGAATGGTGACAAAGTACCTCCTTACATATTTTTGATTTTGTTACCTCATCTATTTCTAGCACCATAGTTTATTTTCTATAAATAAATTGTAAATTATTTATCTCTATTCTTGATTCCTTTAAAATCCTAACCTGTCTATTCTGATCTACAAAAAAACTTTAATTACATCTTTAAAGCTTATTATTACAATTTTCCCTACTATTAACCTTTTTTGCAATACTAAACTTTGTCTTCCAAGTACCACTGCTCTTTCTAAATTCAATTCAATCTTCTGCTATAATTGTCTTTATAAACACATGCTTTCAATCAAATTCCCTTTCAAATAACTCATTACAGCAGAAAGTAAAAATAGATATTCCTCAAATCTAGAATTTTATAAGAAAGTCTGTTTCAAATAGCATTTTTTTAAATTAAAGATGACAACTTTAGTTCATATCAGGAATCATGCCAGTGGTATCCAAACGCTCAGAAACCAAACACTGCCATAATTATTTACTAATAGCAAATTGCTAAATAGTTTTAAAGTACCAAATAAATCATAGTTAAAATCTCAAAAACCAAAAATTAGCAATATTACAATGTTGTAAAATGTTAACTTGCCTTATCACACCAATATAAATTTTTACCAATCCAATCAACTGCTAACCCATCAGGATTTTGTAATGTTGCCATGTGCAGCACTTCTACTGTTGCATTAGGAGTACTATTACACAAACGTTTAATAGAACTACCTTGGGCAGTTACGTCAGACCAGAAAATACACTGTGAGCTCCAGTCATAATCTAAAGCAATAGCGTTTGTCAGATTGTGAGCCAATAAATTCGACTGTCCATTCAAATCAAGTTCTCGTATGTAGTAACGATTTGCCAAGATTAATTTTGCCTGTATAGTAGAGTTAGCATGACATGATCGTTTATCAGAACGCAGACTGTACCCAGTTACACAACTGCAATGAAAAGATCCTCTAGTATTTCGACATTTTTGACTGCAAGGATAGTCATCACATTCATTGATATCTTCACATAAATGTTTATCTTTCTTGCTAACATGATATCCTTCATTACAGGAACATTCATAACCTACTGGAGAGTCTATACAATGATGCACGCAAGGAGAAATGGTAGAGGAACATTCGTCTATATCTACAACAAGCCTTATAACAAAGATAACCGTTCAGTAACTACTTACTGCATTTATTTTCATCACTATAATCGCCACAATTATCTGCACCATCACAAAGAAGTGTGTTTTCAATACAAACGCCATTTCCACATTTAAAGAAACCCTTATCAGAACAGTAATTTTTATCGCTCTGACATATTTTGCCTTCATCGCTGCCATCTCCACAATCATCACGACCATTACATTTTAGAATTTCCAAGATACATTTGCTGTTACTGCATCGAAATTCACTTGAAAAACAATTAGGCTGACATGATTTCGGTTCGTCACTTTGATCTTTGCAATCTGCATCACCGTCACAGTAAAATAACTTAGATATACAAGTACGATCAGCACACTGAAACTGGTCTTCAAGACAAGCAGAAGGTTTACAGCCATTATTTTCATGTTCATCTATTTTATCCAGACAATCTGCCTCACCGTCACATACCCATGCCCATGGAATACATCGACCTGTACTGTTACATAGAAATTCCCAACTTCCACATTCTCGCATACGACAGTGTTCGGTTTCATCAGTCTGGTCCATACAATCAGGTTGGCCATCACATTGCCATGATATAGGAATACATTCACCATTAGTACATTTAAACTGATCAGATCGACAATGATGCTCTACGAGTAAACATAATTAGTTATTATACAATCAAAATTTATAAACTACTATTACTAACTGCATTCATGTTCATCCGAACCATCATTGCAATCAGAATCACCATCGCATCTATCACTTAGAGGAATACAGCTACCATCTCCAGAGCACATAAATTCATCTGCATGACATCTTCCCCCTATTTTTAAAATAAATTAACCACTTTAAAGTAACTATGTATGGTATGATTAGAATCTGTTCAAATTTACCTTTTAACAATTCAATTCCATATAAAATATGGGTAAGGAAAAGTGTTATGTTCATGACAAATTTTGATAATCCCTATGTCTATCAAAAACACAAGAGCCCTGAAAAGTGATTTTCAGCCTCATATGTGTGAATGCGGCAATCAAAGCCGAAGATTAGATTCGAATCCTGTCTGGAATCTTTTATTTTCTATTTTACAAACTAGTCCGATTTGAAATGATCATTTGAGCTTTGCATTAAAGCTTAAGTATATCTATTTCATCTTATGTATATATATTTTAGGTGGTTCATTTCACAAGGTAAGTTGATCAATACTAACATATTATAACGTATTATAGTTAATAAGATAAAATAATAACTTAGATTTTTATGCAAAACCCAAATGATTATTTCAAATCGAGCTAGTAATGGAAAGATGGAAAATATAAGCACCTGGACAGGACTCGAACCTGTATCTTAGTCTTTCGCGGAACATGCGTTTTCCAATTATGGCACCGAAACCGATGATGCCAATTGAAAAATTTACACACACACACACACACACACACACACACACACACACACACACACCCACGCACGCACGCACGCACGCACGCACGCACGCACGCACGCACGCACGCACGCACGCACGCACGCACGCGCAGCGCACGCGCGCGCGCGCACAGCACACGCACACGCACGCACACGCACACGCACGCACACGCACGCAGCACGCACGCACGCACGCACGCACGCACGCACGCACGCACGCACGCACGCACGCACGCACGCACGCACGCACGCACGCACGCACGCACGCACGCACGCACGCACGCACGCACGCACGCATACTTGCCCAGTCAAATTAAATTTCGATAGACATAATCCTAAATATGCTAGAATATATGTCTCTCTGTAATCATTTACAAGAGATTTTAAATCTACTGTTTGTTATTGAAACTATGATATTAACTAGAAGTAGTTAAACTACAGGTTTCTGACAGCCTGTGGCATAAATGTGATTTCATACATTGACTAATAACGTTAGTTATGTATTATATTGAAGAAATATGAAAATTTTATATCGTTAAGATTTTATCATGGATTATTTTACATATAGTGAAACGTGTTGTACATGTTAAATAACCGTATTGTTGTTTCTATGATATTTTCTTAAAGTGTTTGCCTTTTAACATTATTTTTCTACGCTCATGTATGAAGTACCAATGTTACATATCCATACTGAAGCGTAATTTTAGGCACGAAGATGTGAGAAATACTTACTGAAGAAGTTTCGTGTTTTCTAGATACAGGTCTTAATGGAGTAGAATATATGAATGATAATAATGATCGTGAATCATTGGTCACGGTTGTTCCCTCTGAAAAGCTTGCTATACCTTACAATCGGGCAGATTCAATAAGAGTTTTAGGGGCAACTTATCTTACCAGTCAAAAACACGAAGAACAATTTGTTATGTTAAGGAAACCCGAAAATTGAGATGGCAAATTGTTCACCAAATATTAGAAATAATATAGAATCAGAAAGTAGCAGTGATAGTCACGTTGATAATTGTGATAATGATCCTGATTATATTCCATGTACTTCTGACGAGGTATGTTTCTACTATAACTAAACTAATTAAACGCTAATATTTGTGTACACATGGTAGAGGCAGTGGGGTATTATTTATAATGCCATCTTCCCGCAATCCTTTTATAAACTTTTAACCATCATCTCCTATTTATGTAAGAAAACTTCATATTTATTATATTTCAAGCTTATTTTTAATATTAAACTTTATTACAGTTATGGCCGATTATAAATATATAAGCAAAAACTTAACTTTATAGTGAACAAAGTAGTTGAGTGAAATAAAACTTGAATAGTAAATTAAAGTAAGTTGTATTTAACTAGCCTGTTTTAACATTTTTCATATATTTTGAGACTACCAACTCCTAATGCAACTTTCATAATGTTTATAATGTAGTTTATTTATTGCAATCATAATAAATCCATTTTACATATAAATCTATATTCCACTAATATGTTTCTTGTCGCTCATTCTATTTAAATTACAGTGGACACAACTATTAGTAGATTAAATACATGTTATTTACGAAGCAGTATATAAAGTAACTCTCCTAACATGCATGTTTAGTTTTACACCGAAAGTACAACTAATTGTAAATTAACTAGAGACAATAAGAAATAATTGTTTTTGACTTTAATTTATGGTTTTTTCGATATTACACTAAGTACAAAGCACACTTGTAATAACTATTTGACGCTAATAAAGGGACAAAATAGTGGAATTTTTTTGCGCATTTTGTTCAAAAACAGGTAATTTGTGATTTATTAATAATCAAAAGTGCTACTTTTGTAAGTAGTATCGGAAAAACATTTTAACAGTTGTTGGATATAATGGGATTACTTTTTAGGACTCGGAAAGTCCGTCAGGAAACGATTTAACATCAGTTGTTAAGATATTGAAATCACCCATAGTTTTGATTCCTTGCATCCAAATAGTGAAGTGGAATTCCACATCGCAAGAGTATGTGATGAAAATATTTTTGTATAGAACTATATCTTCTATTGCAGAATTCCAACCAGACGCCAATAGAGATAAGTGAGACAGATCCATATCAACCAAAAGAAGAAGAGGTAAATATTTTTTGTTTCTTATACAGAAATTGCGAGGGCCGCTAAATATATTCAACAGCTAATTAAATTATTAAATATCTATTGTGTATTAGAACACATTGGAAGTATTAAACCTTTTAATGCAACTAAAAAGACTTTAAAGTGATTACAAATTTTGAATAGGTCCGTTTCAAAAATTCCTTACTTTCTTGATGGTTACTAGGAATAAAAGTATTACTATTGTATTGATTTGCATGTGTGTGTGGGAGGGGGGTGCATGCTTGTGTGTAGGTGTGTGCATGCATGTGGGCTTACAACTGAGGTTTAGAAGTGCTCCTATCACTCGGAAAGATATATGAATGCTTTAACAAAAGAGTTTTTATTTTTCCAAAGTAAGCAATTACATTATAATGATGGTTTATGATCTGCTAAACGAATCAAAGCGTTTACTTTATCCTGGTAATATTATAATACAGTTTTAGAAGAGTTATAATATTCCTTTCGTTGTTTTATGCAAAACATGAAGTTTTCAAAAGTACATTTAGTATCTCAGTTTTTTTGATTTGAAAGCTGTGTAATTTTTTAGGTGGCAGGTTAAAAAATATTGAGTTCTTGTTTAGAAAAAAAAATTACTCTATGCTTATAACTTGTTATTAAATTGTTTTAGATTTGCATATGTGTATTTTTTCAATTCTACTGCCAATTGCTCCACCCACCTTCAGTTTTATCCATATTGCAGGCATATCTGGTTAATTGTAAAATTCTAGCATTCATACATTTTGTTCAGCAACTAAGTAGTTGTCACTTTATCATCAAGCAAATACAGTCCATATTAAGATGCTGTCCACGGAGATGTGTAAAAATGTTGACGGGTACTTTCATATAACTTAAGACTTGAATAACTTATAATACCAGTGGCAAAAACAAAATTCTATATTACACTGTGATGTACTTTGCAAATTTAAGATGTTCTCAATGAGCTCTATTAAAATATAGTAGTATGTTATATTTTTTGGACACGACTTTTAACTTTTCTGTCTTACCTGGTGTACGGGCATTCTCACTTTTTGATGCTCCATTTCTGCAGTTCTTGTAGTTTCTGTATATGATGTAGTTAAATGTAGGAGTGATAGAAATGTAAGTATTTTTATCTGACATCATTTTCAGGAGGAAGTTGAGAAGGCGAGGAGAAAGAACTATAGCAACCGACTGGATTTTTGCATTTATTGCGAGAAAGATGTATCCTATTTTGCAAGGCATGTGAATACTTGGCACCAAGATGAAATAGAGGTTCAGCGAATTTTTTCAATAACCCTAAATCAAAGGAAAGATGAAATGCGTTATCTGCATTAAGAAAAAGGAAACTTTCTGAAAAATCGAACAAATGTTAAGTTGAGGCCCGTCAAACGAGGAGAATTAAGAAAGAAAGAGTTCACAGATGATTTTTTACCTTGTTCTTATTGCTTGGGGTTTTATAGGAGAAAAAGTCTATATCGACATACTAAGAACTGTCCAGAAAATCACAACATACAAGTAGAGGGAATAAGGCAACTTTCTCAAAGCCTTGGTCAAACAACTCTTTTGCTAAGATCTTTAATTAAACATGATGAATTATTAAAAAAAGAATTATTTCCACACATGAGAGCTGATGATATAGGATTCATAGTTAGAAAAGATACTTTGATATGCAATTATGGATACTCGTATCTAAAAGGACGAAAAAGTAAAGGAAATTTAGATTTCGTAAGACAAGACATGAGACGATTGGCCAAACTACTAAAATTTGCTAGAAATAAAAATAGTGAAATAAAGGACCTTCTAGATCTATTACGCCCTCGTTTCTTTCAAACTATTATTGGAGGTGTAAATCAAATAGGTTGCTACAATCCAGTGAATGATACATATGACTCTCCCACAGTAGTTATGAACTTTGGAACTCTCATTAAGAAATGCTGTGATTTGGCATATATACATTTGCTTCAAAAACCAGATACTAGTAATCAAAGAAAAGAGGTAAAAAATTTTAAAAACTCTTGTTCAATCACAATAGGCTAACCAAGTTTCAGCTCAAGCTGCAACTAATTTAAGTACAAAAAAATGGAATAAGGATGAATTGTTACTGTTACCTCTTACCTTCGACCTGCTAACGCTGAATAATTTCTTAAAACGAATGGCAGAAGAGATGTTTGACATATTGCAAGCGAATGAAACACACTCTTAAGGAAGTATTGTACATGCAAATTATATT
This sequence comes from Platerodrilus igneus, assembly GCA_036346225.1. Taxonomy (NCBI): domain Eukaryota; kingdom Metazoa; phylum Arthropoda; class Insecta; order Coleoptera; family Lycidae; genus Platerodrilus; species Platerodrilus igneus. The sequence goes on along the minus strand of JARFIW010000089.1, from coordinate 19,153,529 downwards.
ATTAAATAGAAGAAGACCTGCAGAAGTTGCACAACTAAAAGTGCAAACGTACAAATCAGTTAATTTGGATTCTCGAGACGAAAATGAATTTGAAAGTTGTTTGACTGAAGTAGAAAAAATTCTTTTACACTCTTTTAGTCGTATAGTAATTAGAGGTAAAAGAGGACGTGGAGTACCTATGTTGCTCTCAGCAAGCATGAGAAAGCATTTCGGTTGCTTGATTCGCGTAAGACATAATTTTGTTAATAACAATGATTATGTATTTCATACTGGTGGCAGCAATTGCATAGATGGCACAAAAGTTTTGTATAAATATGCGCAAAAATGTAAACTGCAGCGCCCAAAGAGTATAAGTGCGACTAGATTGCGAAAGCACTTGGCAACGGTTGCACAGCTGTTGCAGTTTTCTGAGAAAGATCTAGAACATTTATCTAAGTTCATGGGTCATACTTTAGGTATCTACTGCAATGTGTATCGTTTATCGGACAACTTATATCAAACGGCAAAGGTGTCCAAACTTTTACTACTTGCTTCAGAAGGTGGAATAGAACAATACAAAGGTATGCACTTAGATGAAATAAATATGGATTTGAATCCTGTTCCCCAAGAAGGTTCTTGTCTGGAATATAGAATCGATGAAATAAATAATACAACTGATGTAGATCCTGAAAGAAGTTTCAATCCTGTTTTACAAGAAAAACACCCTGTTGAAATTGCCAAAAAACATGGCTCTGAACAAAAGGAAAATGTTGCAACGAGCAGAACTAAGAGAAATGTCAAACGTGTACCATGGACGACAGAAGAAAAGCAAATAATTTTGACTTACTTTGCCAAACATATAGAAAAGAAATTAGCTCCCAAGCAAAATGAAATAAATGAATTTGTTCAACAGTATCCTGACCAGTTTAAGAATAGAAAATGGATTTCGATAAAAGCAACGGTTTTCAACATATACATGAACAAACTCAAAGTCTAAGCGGTTTCTTTTTTTACAGTGTTGCAAAACATTTTTATTATTGCCATTTGCAAATTATGTAGTTATATATCAATAAGCTGTTGTAAATATTGACGAATAGTAATGTGTTTTGTAGATATTTTCTTTAGATATTACATATGCTGGTAGATCAGCACCTACCAAATAAAATTAAATGTTTTTACTTTTAATAAGGCAAAAAATTTGCAGGCATGACTACGTGTTATAAGAAACATCGGGAAGAACAAGACTTTGTTCTATATGGCCATTGAAAACTAAGTATGTACATCATTAATGTATTTCAGCAACAATTAAAGGTTCCACTAATACACTATTACTACATAACATTTTCAAAACAATGTTTGTTCCATTTATTGGACTACTTTTATAAAACAAATGTACTTTACTGGTTTTCTCCAAAAATTTGTAGAACATTACAGTAATCCCCATGTTGCAGTAGCACAACATAGTGTGCAGTTTAATCTTTTCAATATTTTTAAGAATTGGCCGCTAATAAACTCGACTGTTTGCCCACTTTTTGCAAAAAGTATCATCTAGCCAAGAGAGAGTCGCTACTGAATATGGAGAATTACATAGTTATTTTACCACAAACCATAATTTAACTTATCTGAGGGTTGTCTGTTTTTCCTGAAGTAACTTTCTTTATACTTACTACTTTGCCACAAAAGATCTTTGCATATTTGGGTATGCGAGTCTGTACGTGTAGGGGTAGTGATCTCACCTTGTCCTGATGCTCATTATGGAAGTAGTCTGAAACACCAACTCCATTCTAAAATGAAACGACCCAACCTGAAACCATCATGATTCTTGCAGTGAATGCTTCAAACAATGTCAATATTTGGGGGATAGAACAGCTGAAACTCTCTCGGCCCAAAATGACTGACTACTTTACAAAACTTATTTGTCTCGAAATTTGTCGGATTTTTAAAAAATTCATATACTCCTTTAGGCAACTAAATGAACAAACTATTTTTTCGTTTTTTTTATATATGAACAGTTTCAAACTTATGATTAAGTATCTTTTCTTATTCTAAAAGAATGCAGCTTTCTGTTACATTGCTCAAAAACAGTTCTAAGTCGTAAAAAGGCATGGAAACTTGCGATGCCGATGTCTATCATCTTTGCCCAACTAAGGTAACAAATAGTTTTTCCACCAGTGTCCTTCATTGTACTTATTACTGCTAATGAGTTAGAAGAATTTTACTGAGGCTATGACTCAGGTCATTAAAATTAGTAGTACGACGATTATTTTGTTAATAGATTTGGTTGTCGATTGGTACCGTAATAACCTGGGTGCATTGAAAATTACAAGATTTGATACATTTGTATTGGGACTGTTTGGTGACTGAAACATAAAGCATATGTTTAAATATATTACATTACTTCGGTGAAATCTAAATCTTTTCTCATAAAATGGCGTTTAGTATTTTTCTGTTGGATCCAGATTGTATAGTATTTCGATCAGGTTGGGGCCAATGGTCTTCTATTGGAGGGTGCAGATTGTCCAACATCTTTGTTCAATATTTGCTTTTATTAACGGATTGAATAATTTTTGTTTCTAAAGTATTGAACAATTTATGCTGCTACGTTTTACTGGTTCTTAGTATACGAAAGGTAAAATATCTAATTTCCTCTTACCAGTTCCATGCAATGTTGCTAAGTAAAGTTAGGTTTTGGAAAAATAAAATGTGCACATTGACACTTAAGAAATGGGTTGTAATATTTAAAGAACTATACTAAATAAAGTGAATATCAAGTTACTTAACGTGATGTCAAAGATGGGGCGACGGTTGTGTTGAACATCATTTCTGTAAATAATTCACTAGTATGACCATTATTGCGGTTTTGTTATGGTATATATGGTATAATATGTGTTAGTTTGTTTCAAATAACTACATTCAACGAAAAAAAAACATCAGATTTCTCTAAAAGAAAAGGCAATTCTTATTACTCCCTTTTTAATTTTAGTAAATATTCAATTTTATACATGAGTAAAAAAATGCCGGCTATGGGTATAGAACCGGGAACCTATCATATGTTAATTGAACGCGATACCACTAGGCTATTGACTGCGATATAGTATCGTTATATATAATGGAGAATAATTTTATACATACTGCTTATAATTTTTGTATCTATATTCATCTTAACAAAATCAAAATATTTAGTTTAGATATTCCATTTTACATAAAAAATATTATGGAATTTTAGAGCTATGATCGTTATTTCTTTTCATTAATTCTTATTCGGCCTACTAAACATTTAACTATGTTCTTACGTAAGTACTTTATAAATGCCAAAGCTAAAAAGCTGAATGCAAAATTCATAATTCTTAAAAGTCATAACACGAAATGTATTGATGTCTTAATTTTAATCACTTTGTCTAGAAAATACTTAAATTCTATTTAAGTTGTACATTGTTCTAATCTACCAAAAAAATGTAGACACGTAATCAGTTCCTTACACCGAAAAAACAATAGCCTTCTTTATATATCACATTAACCTATAACTTTTAAAATATCCCGCGTCTAACGGAATCTACGCAATAAGACAAACAACCTAGATCATACATATACGTTCAAACTTAAAGTAAAATTGTTTCAGTGATTTCACACTACCTGAAAACAATTTATTACACCATAATAGTAACTGAAATTGAAATTAATGCCACATGTTTAACAAAAACGGGGAATATAACTATTTGTCAATACAGAAACTTGATATACATTCAAGGCACGAAAGCTACGTATCAATCAGTAATGCACGCTTTATGATCACTCTGGCAACGTTGTTCTGGTTAAGATCTTACCGGCCGCCTATACAGTTTTGTATATTTCGAATTAGAATTGTTAGAAATTAATGTGTGGTTTAGAAGAGTATCAAATTTTCGTTATATATTTCCAGAAACAAAATTTTTAAAACTGTGTAATTCTTGAGTATATATTTTAAAAATAGTGTAACAATTTTATTTTCGAATTAATAATTCTCTTCATTAAAGGTACAACGAATATTAAAACACCTTTATTAACTAAAGTAGTAATACGGGTAACAATCAAATTTTTACATTAAAACAGTATCTAGATTCATTAGTCTATTTGTTTTGGATGTCGGTGTATTCCACAGCCACTTGCTGCGTTGAGAGGATTGACAACCCCCCTCGGGACCCTCCCACCATGCAAGAACGCGGGCGAGGCACTCGTCGTTAGGTAAAAGCAGCAACAACATGTTTAGGAAGACAATGGCGAGTGACCTGCGGGTCGCATTAATTGTGAGACACACTTTCTGAGTAACGGTTGGTAATGTATACTCATTATCACAGTATCTAATTTGAAAATTTGTTTAGCGCAACGAAGACTTACAAACTACGCAACGAAAACTTATAAAACTACGTAAAGAAAATTAGCTACACGCAAGGCTTAGGAACGCAAACTTAAAGTTACAACTAAGATTAGACGAATTTGAATCAATGTTAAGAAACCCACTTCACGTCAACAGCTGTATTTAGAGGATGGAAAGCAGGAATAATTAGTTGCAGATTCCGCACAGCGATGCAGTTCCCAATCTAGCCAAGGAAAGCAGCCCGGGGTTTGGTTCGTAGTAGCTTTAAGGAATTCTTCAGTGCTTCATTCTGAAAGCACGTTATTTTGTTTTGTTACATAGAAGTACGAATTTGTTATTCAGTTTATTTGTTGCTGAGCTGGTTTTCTCCAGTATCAAATTTAAATTTCACTTAGTTTAGTAGATATGTGACAACACGTGGCTTCAGCATAAAATAACAGCTGCGGCTACATCACTTGTTTGTTTGAAATATGCTGTCAACAATTGCACCATTGCAAGCAGATGTTTAATATTACATTACTACCACCTTTGATAAAAAAGAGAATATCTTCGTGAACATTTTGACTTCAAATCGATTTTAGTACTTTTAACTTAACGAAAATTTTGTATATTAATTTGTAACTGACCTAAACAGATCTGAATGGGTTAGAAAACATTAGTGTAACCAGTCACATTGTGTTGTAATATATTTGAGTAAGAATCAAGTTGATAAACCTTACGTTAATTTTTCAAGTAATTCAAGTATTCATTTAATTTTATTACATTGAATTTTATTTACAGAAACAAAAAAATTCTTTCTAGTAAATTAATAATCCACGCTTAAAGTCTTTTATTCTGATCTAGTTTGATCAGACCTGACAACCAAAAAGCAATAAGAATTAAATTTTAATGCTACCCTTATGTAGAAAATATCCTTTTGCATTTTAGGCATATTTGAGGGACACAAACAGTGTTCCCATTTTCTATGTGACTTAATTATTATTCTTCCTTACAGGAACAGCGTCTTATTCTGTTAGGACAGGTTTTGTCAGCAAAGGCGATCTTTTTTCTTTGGGTCTCCACGTCCGCCCTTAGAAATTTGCCATGCCATTAACATGAATCAATCTGGACTTGGTGGCGCCTGTTTGTTTTAGTTTGATTGTGACCCCCAACAGATTTCGACTTACCCCCATTGCTCATAGCTCTACCCAAGGAATAGACCCTAGTTATGTCGGAAGACTTTGTTTTGCTGACACCCAACTTTTAAAGTCAGATATATGTATTAGAAAATTCGTTTCACTGGCCACCACGTGTGGGGCTTGCTGAGCCCATAAGAAAAAATCGTATCAATAGGAAGCACAAGGAAATTTAGAAAGACATATTTCCAGTCTATTGACCATTCAATTGGCTAAGTTCTGTTGGAAAAATCTATATATATATATATATATTTGTGTGTGTGTGTGTGTGTGTGTGTGTGTGTGTGTGTGTGTAAAATTAAAACAGTACACTATGTACTTTAAGTACAACCTGCTTTTAATTTAAATACGACTTCTGCTTAGGCCCTCAAATGTAGGCACCAAAATTACTGTCAACCTTTCTTTCAATATTTTAAATCTTATTTATTCTCTTAGATGACTCTCACGCACACTAAGAAATTAGAACCTCCTTAACAATTTGTTTTGTTTTAAAATTTTGAAATACCATGGCTATTAAATTAGACTCAGGGTAAATTTTGATTATAAGAGAATACTACTAACATCCCATTTTATTGGGGTTCAATAATAAAATTGTAGGCTACCACAAAATTTAATAGTGTGCACCCTTTCTATTTTAAAACACGACACAACCCAAAATACACCCTGTTATAAGAACACAGGTTTTAACTTTGCCAACAATAAAACTTTACCATTAACGTTGTTTCCTTTATTTAAGAATAAGCAGTTTTAATGTTCAACAATGTGTTTCTTAAAGAAAGCTTTTACTATAATAAATTATGGATATCTTTAACTTCAGCTTAGACGAACTTGACTCACACTGGTTGAATGTCTGGCTACACAATTCCATTCAGGTAAAACGGGAATGCCTATTATAAAAGTACTTTTAGTATTACGAAAATTCAGTTTTCAGAATGGACTAAAATTGGTGCAATATAAATAATATAATATGAACTTCGATACATATTATGTTTAAATACACGCTGCTTCCATCCTGGGACCGAAATATGTTTTCAGCGTTCCTCTTCGTACCATGTTGATAATGTTAAAATTTTGTCGGAAGGTGTCTTGCTGCTCCAAATATTTTACTAATGATCCTTGCTGGAATGTCTTTACTTTATAGGACACCGCTATAAATATCATTTTCTTCAATAAATACAGGTTTTAACCTTTATATATTCTTATTGCAGTGCTTAAATTCTTCTTTAAACGCTCCAATTCAATACAAATTCTTTTACTACATCTGTCCTAGACCATCGCCTTTACCCGATGCCTCTAATCAACTTAAACTGTGTGACGTCATCGACGGCAGCATCTGACCTGCTACATCACCCCCAACAAAAATATGTCCAAATGGCAATTTGAAATGCTTTTGTTCTATAATTAGCTACCTTCCATTTTCTCTATTAATATTTACAGAACTAACAAATAAGTCAAAGCTTAAAACTAAAACTAAGCTTGTCATACCCTACCTATATAAACTTAAATATCTATAGGAAATGTGTAACTGGTTAGATTACATACATTCTGAGTTCCGCTCGATAGCCCAATAGAATCTTTAGTTACTTTATATGCGTTACTATTGATTATGATTCTTGATGGTACACGGTCCCTGATATAATAAAAAGAACTTATATATTTGTTTGTGTTCAAATGAGGATGCATCATGAGTTCTTATCAATACCTTTTCTCTCACCTCAAAAGTTGTGAATTTGTAAGCATTGCCATGTCTCCTTTTTGCTTTTCAGCCCGAGACAATAGCATAGATCTATCCAATACCACGACATTTACAGAAGTCTTGTCCACCACTGGGAACGGAACATCTTTCACATCATTTACTTTAGCAATTTAATTATCTTGAACCTCTAAAGGGGGTAAATCCCGCACTTGAGTGACTCACTCAAATAAACTGGTATATGAACTACAACGATGCTCTTGGCTTTCATTTATTTATTAAACATTTAGTAACAAAATAATTCAGGTGCAAATGTTAGAGATATGGCAGATCATTACAAAGATAGTGTGGAAATTTCTAAAACAGTTACATAATTGTTTAGTTGGTAATATGTCAGCAAAGCTGGTTTTCACATATACCAAAACTATGAGTAAGCGAGTAGATAGTCTATATTTAAAAATGCGCATGGAGTCTAAACTTACAAACAGATCTGCATGTTTATTGAAAACTTTAACACATTGATATTCAAATGAACTTTTAAATTTTGATGTGTGGTGTATAGGTAAAGTTTAAATTAAGTTTAAATTAAGATTATGGTTAGTACTTCTAAATTTAAATATTTTGAACAAATAGCAAGGTTCTCGAGACTTATAGATATTAAAGAGACAAACTGCAAGTAATACTTAGCATCTGGATTTTATTTTTAAAATTTTTAACTCATTGTAAATCGGAGTAACATGTTCTCTATAATTAATATTATATGAAAATCGAACACATGAATTTTGAAGCACTTGCAGTTTATTCTTATTAAATTCTGTTACGAAGTTAAAATATACAGTACTACAATAATAGACGTAGCTTAAAACTAGGCAATGACAGAGACGCCATTTTGTAGAAGAAGACCGCAACATTTTATATTCATAGAGGGACCTAAGTTTGTAATAGCCAGAACTGCAAATTTTATTGACGTGGCTATCGAATAAGAGACTAGCGTCGCAAAAAACACCCAGATTTTTCTGTTTATCACTAAAACTGATTTTAGAATTGCTTAAAAGAACATCTAACGAACGGCGATTTCAAAACACTGTACAATAGTGAGAAGTACCTATGCATTGAATAACTGTTTTTTTTTTTGGTTTAATACTAGGCCATTATTCAAATTCCAATTCAGCACTGCTGCTAAGTTATTATTGATCACCGTGATTGCCTGATTAGGATAGTAAGGATTGCAAGGCACATATCTGTGTATCGTCCGCGTATATATGAATCTCACAGTTGCTAGAAATTACTGCAGGCAGATCAGCCGTGAAAATGGCATATAACAAAGGGCCAAGGATGCTTCCCTGAGGAACGCCTCGAGAAATAGGTAATTCATCAGACATCAAACCATCAAACTAAACTTGTTGGGATCTCCCAGTAAAGTAACTAAACAACAATTTTTGAGCAGACAAACTCCAACCATAATAGTGAAATTTTGCTTGGATTAATGTGTGATTGATGAGATCAAAAGCCTTACTGTTATCTAAATAGACAATTAACGTAGTTTTAGATGCATCAATGTTCTTTACGGTATCGTTAGTAATTTTACACAGTGCAGTTGCTGTACTAGGTGTTATTCTAAATCCTGAATGTACCTCAGGTAAGATTTCATAGGCTTCAATATGACTACAAATTTGCTTGTACATTAAGTATTCCAATATCTTCGAGAGAGTTGGTAATTTGCTAATTGGGCATAGTTCATCGTAGGTGGTGGCTATTGCAATTCTTGCTAACGGTTTAACAATTGACTTCTTCCAGATATCTGGAATGGATGATGTTTGAATGATATGATTTAATAGATAAGTAAGATGATCTGCACAAAAAGGTAGTATTAGCTTCAACATTTTTAAGGAAATCCCGTCCACTCCAACTGCATTTGACCTTTGCATATTGATAGCTGTGATCACATCTTCACTGCTAAGAGTAGTAAAAATCAATTTTTTTTTAATGGATGGAAATTTCTTGTTTGTAAAATAAGTCAACAAATCTTTGTTAAAATTTGTTGCAGGTATGTTTTTAATAAAAAAAATTGTTAATCAGAGAAGGATCATTGATAAATAACTTAATAGTATTGAATGGTTTCCTGTGTATGTAAGTTTCTTCAAAAAACTTCCATAATTTAATCGAGTTGTTCCTGAGTAAGAAAATGTGTGATGTGAAATAAGTTTTCTCTCATTTTTGATGGCAATAGAGACGTAATTTTGTAAGTTCTTAGAATATAGGAAGTCTGATGCCTTCTTTGATCTATTATACTTTTTTAAAGCCAGATTTTTAATTTTTTCCCTTTATCGTTCCAATTAACCAACCTGGCGTTCTGCGGTAACTTGTGAAGGTTTCAATAGGAGTGTGTACATTAAGTAGTGTAGTGATAGCCTCGTTAAAATATGCTATTTTTTCGTTGATATTTTCTTGAACATAACATTGAGATCAATCAATATTTGTTGCATCTTGTGAAAAGGCATTTGCATTAAAGTTTTTGAAGTTACGATAAAAACATCGCTGTGGTTGCGGATGGATAAATGATCAGAAGTGTTGCCTAGATCACACGACCCCACATCTGTGTATTGTATATTGTGACTTACACAGATAAAATCAAGAATAGTGGCAGTTGTGGGCGTGATTCTGGTAGGATGCTTAATTACTTGTATAAGGTTGAACAAATTGAAGATAGATGCTACATATTTTGAATTGCTGTTATCTTTTAAAAGATCAATATTAAGATCTCCCAGCAATATAATATGATCATGTTGCAGATATAGCACAGAAAGTACATTTTGTAAATCCTCGAGGCATGATATAGGGCTTTGAGGAGGTCTATATATTGTTCCTATGGCATATGTGATTTTCTTAAATGTGATTTTTAGCCATAACTGCTCCAAGATGCTTAATTGAGTTGGAACAAGATCAATTATTTTGCAGGTAATATTATTATCCATGTAGCAGCAAACACCTCCACCACAATTTAATCTATCATTTCGAAATACAGAATATCCAGGGATTGCAATATGCGAAGATAGTTGGTCTGGACATAACCATGTTTCAGAAACAGATACTATTGCAAAATTGTAATGTATAGTGAAAGCACAAAATTCATCAAAATTGGTTAATAGTGACCTACTGTTAAAATGACGGACTGTGAAGTTGTTTCTAGAGGTAATTAATTGCTATCTCACCTAATCGATCTTAGAGCTAAGTAATTCAATAGCTTTTATATAACATGGACACTGTCGATCTATAGCACTATGATCTAATTGAAGGTTAAGCTTCAAGTTCTCATTTGCTTTTTAAACAATTCACACATGATTTTTGGTGGAACTGCAATCAGAGCTGATGTGGTTGTTAGAGCAGTTGCAACACCATATATCAGATTTGCAGTTCTTTGCATGATGATGAAATTCCATGCATTTGTAGCATTGTACTATGTTTAAATGATTTGACACATTACCTTTGGACCATCCCAAAGCAACTTTACCCCAATTAATAAGTGTTGTGTGAGTTAATGGATCTATTTCCAAAACAACTGTAAATTTATTTGGGATTTTACTTTTTAGCAATGTAATTACTTTCATATTGAAACTTGTTGATGTAGAGCCTATGTCATTCTGCACTATAATCTTATTAATAATGGTTTTATTATCTGTTAGATTATCTTTGTCTATAAACGAAATTCTCAGTCTTGGTTTTCTAAGTGGTGGTGCGACAATTTTGTACTTATCTTCTAGTTTTGCTGCTATATTATCTTTAAGCATTTTTTGCTCATCTTTGGTGCTGACTTTATTATCACCCCACCATTTGAGACTGCTTTGACTTTTGAGACATTAACACCAATGGCGGAAAGATCGACTGCTTTCTTAATATCACATTTCATGATTTTACTTTCATGACTAAAGCTTGGCTTAATCACCAAAACAGAATCAGAAGTGCTTTTTACTACATTGGCATAATCAAGAGGTTTAGTTGGATGGGTTTGCATATTTTGTTTAATAACACCATCATTTTTTATTTCAGTAATAATATTGATTAGTGATGGTAAAGACTTAATAAATCCATCATAGGAGTTGCAAATTAATTTCAGCAATCCTTTTTGTAAAGGCGTGCATTTGATTTCAGAGGCAGTCATGGTGTAGTATTTTTTATACAAGAATCTATGACAAACATCTCAATTATAATGTTCAACACAGTCAGGATTTACTGGAAGGCTATATTTCACACATTCATAGTTCATAAGTTCCATTATTACATAGGGTTTTAAATGATAAAATTTGAGCCTGAGCTGATTTACATTCACAGATGTTGGTGGGTTTTATTAATTTTACTCATCTTACTCAAATATAATCGACTACCAAATTATGAACCTTAATATGACAAAATAACTCTAGGTTTTCCCACTTTTACAAAATAATCCAACAGACATCTTCTTAACGCATAAAAAGATACCCTTTTACTAAAAACATCCATCATTGCGAACAATTATTCCCCTCCCCCACAACCGATGCGGACAGGGGTCCAATGAAATCTACACTTACCATATGATTGGGTGACTCGACTATAACAGATAGCATTTCAGTATTACTCCGCTGAGCCACCTTTACCTTTTGACATACGTTACAACTTCCAACAATTTTTCTAATAGGATGTCGCATTTTTCTACAATAAAAATCACAAGACATCAAATAACACTTCTCTGCACCAAAATGTCCATTAACGACATGCATTTTCTCTACCAATTCCTTGATTTCTGCTACTGGCACACATAAGCGAGATTCGGCCTCTACTCCACTAGCTTTTCTGAAGATGATACCCTCATACACAATATACCGCTTTTGAACTGATTTATTTTTGCTCCCACATTAGTAGTGGGGTAAGGCCGGTCCTAATTCAAAACGTGTTCACACGTATTTTCCATATGTAAAATACACGTGCACCGTTTTGAATTAGGATCGGCCTTATATACTTTCAATGTAAAATAGTTGTGAAAACATGAATTCTTATATACTTTCAAATGTAAAATACTTGTGGGCACGTTTTGAATTAGGATCGGCTTTATATTACTTTCAATGAAACATACTTCAAAACACACGTATGTTGAAAAATGTAAGTGCAGAGAAAATGTGTGTAGATGTTTTGAATTCAGTTTTCTAGCGAGAAGTTACACGTGCACCGTTTTGAATTAGGATCGGCCTTATATACTTTTAATGTAAAATGTGAAAACATGAATTCTTATATACTTTCAAATGTAAAATACTTGTGGGCACGTTTTGAATTAGGATCGGCTTTATATTACTTTCAATGGAACATACATACTTCAAAACACACGTATGTTGAAAAATGTAAGTGCAGAGAAAATGTGTGTAGATGTTTTGAATTTGGTTTTCTAGCGAGAAGTTATAAAGTATGCCAGATGCAAAATATCGCATTCAAGTCAATTGTGTTTAATTAAAGTGGATTCTGATTTATGTTTTTTATTTATGTTTAGAGGCTGCAAATACACGTGGGCCGGTTTCAATTCAAAATGTGTTCACTCTTGTGATAGGTTGAAAAGTGGGTTGGCAAAGTACGCAGATGGTGGTAATCTGCTATATAAGGAGATTGCTCCCAATATTAATTTAATTAGTCAAAGAAAAGCAACATGGATTTTAATACTCTTAATAAAACCACATATCACAAACCTTATGTAAATTCAAAAGATCTTGTAGTGAATAAGAGGTTTGAAGTTTTAAAAGTGGAAACAATCAAGACAAAATATGGAGAAAGAGTATTAGTGGAAACAGAAGAGTTCAAGAGTATATTGCCATTGAGATATTTTGAATACCTTCAAGCACATGGAGTGAAACAATTAAATGAAAGTATTGGCTCGAACAAACACGTATACATAACTAGTAAGGGATCGATCGGTCTAACTGTCAACATAGAATTTTCAGAATAATATGTCACTAATCTAAGAAATTAGTTTATTATTATAATAATATACATCTTGTTCTTTACTGTTTAAATTATTATAACACATCGAAGTCGATTGTATAAAGAATGATGTATTTAATTAAAGTGGGTTCTGATTTATGTGCGTTTTACTTTGAGTTTACTACCTTGTTTAGAGAAAGTCTTGTTTCAAAGAGAAACTTTTATAAAATACTTTTTTATTTTACAAATTGTTGAATATTTTGATCTAACTATTTATAAATGAAAAAGTATTTATTAACTCCCGTTCTTGAAGTATCTGCTGCTCCCTCGCAGCTCCAAATCTATACGACGCAGTAGCTTCTCTCCATGCTTTTTAAATGTGTTAAGCAACTCTACTGTGTCATCTTCGTAGGATTTGTCATCTTCACAGCAAACAGCCATATTAGATTCTGTACATAACTTTTTCATAGCCAACATGTTTTTGCCTGATCTGTGAGCATAACATAAAAGATTATTGTAGGTTCACCTTTTCTTTTGTATACTACCTGATGTTTCTGAGAGGATCAGAGTGTGTCAACGATCCGACGATAGCCTCAGAATTTCCAGAATGGTTTTTTGATCTAATGTAACTTATAAATTAGTACTGTTTTAAAAACACATGTATAAATGTGAAAAAGCACTTACCGTGATATATCTATTACGTCACTATCAAAAATAGCAGCAGTGTCGAGTTGAAGCGAAGAAGAACCAAAGACTTCTTTAATCAAGTCTTCGTCAGAATGTAATATAAATTGCTCTAGAACTTTTACGTTGGTACTATTACAATTTTTGATTGATGATAAGTTACTCATTTTTAAAAGCTGCTAGTAATAGTAACTAATAATTATACAAGAGATCTGATTGAATACTGTCGGTAAAATCTACGTGAAATATTTATATTAAATAATAAACTGACCTGTTAGAAAAAATTAAAAATTTGCATCGTTTTCTGAAAAAATTCAGCTCTGTAATATATTCTAATGAATAAAACAATATGTAAGCGAATATAATTATACCTCAGCAGAAATAATGAATTACATTCATTGTCTGAAAAAGAAATTGTAATGAAGGCACATAATAAAAAACCTAAATTAGATTAATTTCGTTTTAGATTACTGTTAGCATAATTTATTTTCCATAAAACTTAACAAAAATTGACTTTATATGCATATATATATATATATATATATATATATATATATATATATATATATATATAGGTATATAGTAATTTGTGTGTGTGTGTGTGTGTGTGTGTGTGTGTGTGTTTACGCGAATCATGCTGAATAAGAAATTCTTTAATTCTATCAAGGTACTGCAAAATGTTTTTTTAATACTGGGTTTTTAAAAAAAACCATGAGTGCGTGTAAATTATTATATTTTTCTTTAGATTAATTTCGTTTAAAATAATGCAATGCAAATGGCCCTTAACTAGTAATATATATATAGAATAAGTTTTAGATTACCGCTGACATAATTTATATGCATATATAGGTAATTGTGTTTACACGATTTATGCCGCATAAGAAATTCTTTAAAAGTACTGCTATATGATAAAACTGCAGAATGTTTTTTAAGTGCGTGTAAATTATTAAACAACATTGACGGTTTAATCTGAGACATTTTTAAAATTTGCCTTATTTTTTATTAAAAGACTTCATATGTAACCATAAAAAATAGCGCTGTAATGATAGTGTATTTTCTGTACACACAGCATAAATCAAAGGTCGTATAAAACATTTTTATTACAATACTGCAAACAAGCAAATTTTTGCCGTAAACGCAGCTGAATGAAAAATGATGTTGTATGCTAATTCTTTTACAGTTGTTTTGCTTACGTCAGATGATATTTTTGTATAAATAGTAAAAAAAAGCTATACATATATTAAGTAGTGTATTGATTTGTATAGAATCATGAATTCTGAAACCGTGGCCGAGATTAGTAGTGAATCTAATCAGATCAGTCGATGCAATAACGAAACACATTATAATTATTAAAGCAAATATTAGTATATTGAAGCTTGCTATTAAAAATAAGGTATACGAAGACAATCGTCAGGAAAATCCTAGTAGGCTGGAATCTAATTTGGCACATCTTAAAAGCTACCTTGTAAGATTGAGGCACTTGAAACGCTCTTTGGAATATAAGGGTAAAGATATTGATGCAACGCTTTCTAGAGGTCATATTCGAAAAAATCTGATTTGGCATGATGTACAATCATGTTTTGGAAGTCGAATAATTACAGGACTTATTACCAATTTAAGTTATAGAGATCCTCTAGTGTTCTTAGACAAGGCGTTCGCTAGTTTTAAACGCAAGATTATTGCTTGCTTAAAAAAAGTCAATGTTGAAAGTTAATGTAATATTGGCCGCTAACTTTGTTAAGCCTACAACTGGCGAAATAGATTTGAAGACGTTTCCTACTGCAAATCGTCACATCGATATAAATACCAATCTCAAGCGGTGGTATAAGGAGAACGTATTGGACAAGATTTCGAAGCGATTAGAGGAATTTAGCGAAAAGGATTCTGGTTGGGCAATCCAAGAAGTTTTACACTTGAAGGTAAATATAAACAATCATGATCCACTTAAAGGAGGGTGTTCAACGTTTGTTCCGGTTCCGGACTTTATAAAAAAAAAAAGCTGTGGTAAATGTAATAAATAACGACCAACATTGCATTCTTTGGAGCTTGGTTTCCGCTTTATATCCTGCTAAATAAAATAGTCAGAGAATATCTAGCTATCCACATTTTGATACAGTATTATGCTACAATTTAATTCAAATTCCAATCGCATTAAAAGACAGAAAAAAAATTGAGAAGCTTAACAATCTCGCAATTAACCTATATTGTATAGAAAATACTAAAATACTGCCATTTTGTTTAAGTGAAAATTTTAAAAAAATTGAACCTATTAATCTGTTAGTTTTAAATAATGATTCCTTACAATATTCTCGTCCGACAAATGCTAATGAGAATCACTTTCATTTTACTTGGATTAAGGATATGTGAAAATTATTTGCAAAACTGTTGTCTTCACATCACCATAGAAAATTTTTTTGTTATAGATGTTTAAATAATTTTAGTACAGCTGTAACATTTTATTTTTCAAGTCGTAATTTAATTGCATTGAATTACACGCTAAGCGTGTATTGTTCCTTGAGGATCTAGTTATATTAAGGTATCTGTGTCGCATAACGCTATTTCCAAGTACATATCTATTTAATTGTTTCGTGTTCCCCCCTCTGACGCGACCGTTCGGCTCTGGTTTCGATAGGGAGTCGGCCACGGGCTACGGATTTGTTAAGATGTATTTTTGGCTAGAGGTCGGCAACCTTCGAATCAATTATCAATTGTGGAGATATCTTCTAATAACGCGCGACAAAGTAGAAGGCGACCCTTAGAATGTGAAAGCAACCTTTAGAATGCGAAAGCAACCTTTAGAACACGACAACGATAAAATATAATGCAACAAATATAATTCGACAAAAACAGCCGATTTAAACTTTGCCTAATAAGAAATTTGTCTGGTAAGGAATTATAGAAGTTAATTTGGATGGAGTCGTTTCAAATTAAAAACGCTGTTAACTTTGCTTGAAGAACGGATTTCCCGTCTCAGTTTGTTGTGATGCGGCTAATGCAGTTTTTGGTTCGTAATTAGCAATAAGATCTTTTTTGCAGGTGTTTCAAAGTTTAGAACATGTTAACTTGCTTTTATGTTCAGTACACGTAATTTGTATAAACTTCAATTAATTGTTGAGCTGGTTTTACAAGCTGTAAAACGAAATTTTGTTGAAAAAAAACATGCTTTGTTCCATATGAACCGTCGATAAATTCAACATGTGTTTTCGACGTCATATTTTTCTATTTTGTACAGTTCACAGATGTCTTGAAAGCAAATGCTTTGAGCAGCTGTAATACAACTTAAACAAACATGCCTATTTTTGTGACCAGCTTTATCTATACATAGATTATTAAACGTAAATTTGAAAGCTCAAATTTTCATTATGTTAGGTTCAAGTAATTTGTTATCTACCTGAAAAGATCTGCCCAGGTTAGAATTTAATTCACTGTGTTATGCTTACCAATCATTATTACTTTAATTTGTATAACAAGTTCATGTTTAAAGTAAAGTTGCTTGATTAATGAAAGAAAAAAAAGGAAAGTTAAAACTTTAATTTTGATGTAGTTGATGATGACCATTTTTTGTTACAAGTTCCAATATTTTAAAAGAGTTTTTTTAGTAAACATTTAGTCCAAAATCTAAGACTTTTATTTTGGTCAAGTACGATCAAATTTAATTACATAAAGCTAAAATTAATCTGACTAATAATTTGATGCCAATATTATATTGGAAATACTTTTTTATTATTTCTTTATATATGTTTCTAGGACACAAGTGGTGTTCTATTTTTTTATTTATTTAACCATTATAATTTCTTACAGGAGCTGCGTCTTATTTTGTTAAGACACGTTTTTGTTAACGAAGGCGATCATTTGTTCTTTGGGTTTCCACGTCCGCCCTTAGAACTGTGCTTTGCAATTATCGTCATTATCTCAGGACATGGTGGCGCCTATTTGATTTAGCTTAACTTTGGTTTGCAAACAGAATTCGACTTACCCCCCCACTTCTCATTGCTCTACCCAGGAATAGACCCCTAGCTTTGTCGTAAGACTTTTCTCTAGCGCCTTAATATAACAAAAAGACGTTCCAGTCTTTTGTAAAACAGAAGTCGTTTTAGTGGCACCCATCCAACGTAAGGCCTAGCAAAAATAGTTACTCTGGCGTCACAACGTGAGCCAGCCAACTTTTAAATTCGTATCACTGACGCCCAACGTGGGGCTCGAAATTTGTTTGCTCAAAATTTACTTAGTTTCGAAATTTGTTTGCTCAAAATTTATTTTGCTTCAAAATTTGGTTGTTTAAATTTACTATTAGTTTCAAAATTTGTTTGTTTGAATTTGCTATTGCTCTTGAAATTTGTTTTGGCATAAGTTTAGTTGAGACATTGACCCTCCTTCAGTCAATTAATTACCTTAGTCAAATTTATTTTTAACTTTAATTCTATTTTGACCCAATAAAGATTTTATTTGATATTGTTTTGGCAAAAACCTATTTTAACCAAATTCACTTTTTGACTTTGACCTTTTGTTGCCCGAATTTGTTTTGACAATTTTCGTAAGGCTTAAATCATTTAAATTTATCAATTTAATTTCATTAAAATATTAGACTATCACAAACATGTCTGAAAAATTCAAAATTGTTTGTTTACTTAAAGAGGAACTGGAATATGAACTGAGAATCAGAGGAGTAGTAAGTGAGAGACCAGTTCTTGAGAAAAGAAAATTTTAGGAAGACTATTAGCCAAGGAAGTGAAAGAATCTGGTTGTTTGGTTCGCTTGAGTCAATAAAGAACGTTTTGTCGGAATTTGATGATAAGGTTACAGATTCTATTTTGAGGGTACATAGGTATGAGCTGTCGTCATATCGTTTGAGAATTGCTCTTGTGCATAAGCACGTTTTTGGTTTTGTTAGCAAAATTTTTATTTAGATCGGCATTGCAACGCAATTTAGTCTAGGCGGAACTTGTTGTCGTGGTTGGTCGCTCAGCAGTATGTTAGTCTAGACGAGACTCAGGAAGAGTTGGTCGCTCAGCATTACGTAAGTCTAGACGAGACTCGAGGTGAGTTGGTCGCTCTAGAATTTTTGCATCATAATTTTTTTGAATTGATGTAAATTTTTGATTGTTAGTCTAAGTGGACTCGTAGAGGGTTTGTCACTCTAGCAAATTTAGGTGTTGTGAAGCATTGTAGTTGTTTCGACAGTTCGGTTGGTAGTAGGGTGAGAGTGTACCTGAACACTGATTTTTTTTGGTAGCTATCGTCGTGATTAGTTTTTTATTGATGATTCAAAAGCAGGAAAATGGCTTTTAATTGTTGGTGACTGGTTCTCGAAGTATTTGCGTATTGCGCAGTGCCCAGGCACATTTGATTGAAAAATTTTTAGAAGAAAAAGTGTTTCTTGTCTATGGCGTACCACAATTTGTTATTTGTGATAATGGTCCACAGTTGATTGGTCGTGTTTTTAAAGCTTTGTGTGCAAAGTACGAAATCCAAAAGATTTGGTACAATGCTGTTTATGCTCCTCAATGCAATTTTGTGGAGATGATTAATAAGACAGTTGGAACTGCAATCCGTTCATACGTAGAAGAACATGATACATGGGATATTGAGATATCAAAGATTCAGTATGCAGTTAATTCAGCGAAACACGAATCCACCAACTATTCGCCAAACTTTTTAGTCTTTGGTCGTCAGGTACCCTTAAGTGGAAAAGCTTATAGTAACAATTTTGAACCCGGTAAAGATGTAGATGTTGTTTCTAGTAGTAGGCCTTCCTATGTTTTGGATCGTCAATCTTTGTTCGATATTTTTGGGTATGTCCGTGAAAATTTACATGTAGCTTATCAACGTTCGAGTAAACACTACAATCTTAGAAGAAGAGACATTTCATTTCAAGTTGGAGAAAGAGTATGGAGGACTAATAAGGTATTTTCGAGTGCTGGTGATAAATTCTCCGCTAAGTTAGCTCCAAAATTCATTTTGTGCAAAGTTCGTAAAAAACATTCCAATTTAGTATATGAATTAGAGAATGAGGATGGAACAAAAGCTGTAAAATGGCATGTTAAGGACTTGAAACCCTTTGCAGCATCAGATCCAGATGAGAATGATGATCCTGACGATTAGTTCCAGTCTAGTCATTTCTTTGATTATAAGTAAATCAATCGTTGCTTGTTTCGTTTTGTTCTGATTTTTGATTTAGTACAGTTTTAACTAATACTAAATGAAGACTGTCCTTTTACAACTTATTGAAAATTTTGTCTGGTGTTATACCAATGCCTTCCCATGTCACTACGTGACCTATAAACCAAATTCCTTATGAGCAAATAAAATTTTTTTTAACTTGAAAGTGACTTCCGCCTTAGCAAACTTCTTTAAAAGAATTGAGATATATCGAATGTAGGACTCTTCATTCTCTGACATGATAAGCAAATCGTCCACGTAGGAGATAGCAAAATCTCCCACCTCCTCGCCTAACACTGACTTAAGTGCATGAATGATACTGGCCACTGATGTAGCCAAACCAAATGGCAACACCTTGATAGTATCCTCCAATTGTAAACTCAGTACAGTTTGGTAAATATGTTAGAACGTTTGTACTGTGTAAGGTCATGCATTAGTAAAGCCTTGATTGATTTACGATCAGAAATTCAATTCACTGAAATATGATGGTTTATTATAAATGACGAAGAACTCTTTGGAACCTATAAGATTAGTTGTTGAGATATTATGCAGAAAATATGCAAGGCTCATTACAACCGAAACAACGCTGCGGTTTATATTAGAAAAATTGGATACTCAATCTATTCATATTTCCATTCAAATTAGCCGCAGCACTTCGTCGAAGAATTGCATAACGCTGCAATGACTTAACTGGAATATTGCTATATGTACAAAATCCAATAAAATTTGAAAATGACTTAAAAATCCAGACGATATTACATTTTTAGTGCATAAAAAACTAATTATACATAAAGAAATAAAAAATTTGTCAGAACGTGCTTTGAGCAATGAACACACAAAAAAATTTTCTGTGTGCATCAGATACTTTAGATTTCAATAAATTCGACTCAAGAAGACGAATCTCGCACTTTATCTTTGAATGAAGAATTGGAGATGAAATTACAGAAAGAATATCCTGAAATAAAAATAATTGAATCAAAAGTTCTTTTAAAAACTTAGAAAATGTTGAAAATAGACATGAGTGCTTTTGAAAATGATGGTACTAAAAGTAGCTATCTTCGTGTGACATGAATATTTACTCACAATTCCACCGACAAGCGTAGAAGTTGAAAGAGCATTTTCGGCTGCAGGATACATATGTAACGATTTGAGAACCAGTCTTGGGAACGAAAGTATTATAGTCTGTGCTTTTTAAGATCGTATTTTCAAAATAATAAACAAATTTAGTTTTCACAACTTCTTTTATTTTAAAATTTTTTAACTAATGTTGATTTAATAAGAATTTTTATTAATTAGAAATATTAGTTTAGTTTTACAAAGAATAATAATTAAATTTTACTTTCATAAATTTTTTTGTTTTAATTTAAATGCAGATTGTTATTTCTCCTGTATACTGTATTCCTTTTTCAATTAATATTTAAAAAATAGTTGCCTATAGTAAAAGCGATTTGTAATAATATATGAATAAACATGTGAATAAATAAAGATATTCATTATTATATATTATGTGTTAATGCAAAAAATATCTTGCAAATATATTGCGGGATCCCGCGGGATTGACAAAAATCTCATATGAATCTCGGGGGCTGAAAACGATGCGGAATTGCAAGCCATAATTACAGTACATATATTCATATCATATCATCATATACCAATCACGGTATTCCGTTTCGGAATAACCAAACCTAGCACCTCTTTCTGGAAGGATATGCAAAGTATAGCTCTAGACTACTGTACTATTTCTATTCCCAACACCATTCACAATCTTTCTCCACATCCCTTGGTCCCTATACACTTCCTTTGCCTCTGCGGCATTCATACATTGCTTTTGGCATGCTCTTGTTTCTCAGATTTCTAGCCTGCCGTTCTTTCAGAACCTCCTCTACATCAAATCATATTTTATGCAGTCTGCCCGTTGCAACTCTATCAGTCATCTTACTTGTATATATTGTTTGATAAGTCTATCCTTGATCATTCTTTTCACATCTCCAAACCATCTAAGTGTGCTTCGCTCGCTCAACTCCTTAAGGGTCACTCGCACCACATACTCTGTTCTGGCCCATTCTTTTGACACCTTGTCTCTTAATGTTTTTCCACACACACTTCTTAGGAACCTCATTCCTGCAACATTTATACGACTAACATTTCTTCTGCCAGACCCAAGTTTCACTCCCACACAGAACAATTGGCACAAACACACTGTTGTATATGACCAGCTTTGCATTTATACTCCCATCATTCCTGTTCACTGCCCACATATTTCCAGACACTATTCTTCCAGCATTTGCCCTTCTTTCTATTTCATCATCTAGGTTTCCATTACTCAAAAACTTCTACCAAGGTACATGAAGTCATTCACATTCTCTATCGTGTCATTGTCCATTCGAAATACAGTCATCAAGTCTGCCATCTCTGTCAAAAATCATTACTTTTGTCTTATTTACATTCACTTTAAATTGCATATTTTCACACGTTTCTGAAAGCCTGTCAAGCTTTCGTTGCAAATCTTGTTACAATTCAGCCAACAATACTGCATCATCCGCATACAACAGCACACTAACATTTGTTTGACTAATTTTCACTCCTTCCATTCCTTTGCAAGTCTGCGTTAATATATTAGAACATTGATAGCATGCCTTTTATGATAATATAACTTCTGAAATTGCTTTATTTCCTAGAAATATACTTTTATATGATATGACAATGCTTTTTTTACATACAAATAATTGCTTTGGAATCATTCATCTGCTAGAATAAGGCCTTTATCTGAATTCAATAGTAACAAAATCGCTTAAAGACTAATTTCTGAATTAAAACTGATTCACCTCGTCATTTCAACATATCTATTGAAAATGAAGTTGCGTGTGTGCCTTTTTATTTCTCTTATATGTATGAAATCATAACTTATACCTTTATGCAAAACTTAATGATAATTTAGAATTAATCTAGTAATTGAAAGATGGAAAATATAAGATTCTGGACATGATTCGAATCTGTGACGGTTGGCTTTGATCGCCGATATGAAGTTGAGACAAAACCCTACTTACTGTTATCAAATAAACTGCTTAGATGCTAATATTTATCACGGGCATACGTCTTTCCAAAAAAACTTTTAGTTACCGACAAAATATGGGTTTCATCCTTAGAATACTCAATACTCTATAAACGACAGAGTAAGACTTAAACGAAGCATTGCTTAAGCAAAAAGTAAGAAATTTTCTTTCAGGAGAAAACCTTCGAGAATTCTCAACTAGAAATTTCTCAACATTACCAAGATTTAACTATAATTTTAACTACTTCTTACAGGTGAGTAATATTTTATACCAAAGTAAAATTTCAAGGAACCAAGAAAAATATTTTATTTCAACTAGGGTTCTATAACGACTACTTCCACTTGCCACTGATGCGTTGAAACATGTTTAATTTGTTCTGTATTTATTCGCATTGAATTACAAGTATAATGCGCCAAGCGTGCCTTATTCTTTATTAATGTTCCGTATAGTACATAATAGAACGCTTCGTTTTAATAATCTTCTTGTAGTAAAATATCTGTGTGACATAAAGTTATTTCGTCGAGCATCTCTAGCAATCTTGTGGCTTTCATATTTCCCCACCTCTAACCGCGAGTCTTTGAATCGTCACTATCATTCGTTTCTAGTTTGGTTCGTTAGTCGCAGCCTAGCTATCAATTCATCAAGATGTTTTCCAGACTAGAGGCTTGCGACCTTCGATTAAATTATTTGTGAGTGGTTCAAGTCATGGTAGACTTGAATAAATTTCAATAACTTCTACTAACGATTTGTAATTTATACATTTTACAAACTTAATTTAATTTTGTTTCATTTATTTAGCGCGCCTACGAAAAACAATAGAAAAGGACAAGTGAAGATTTTGTTTTGTAAGTTGTATGGTTCTGTACAAGGATTTGAGATTGCAGACATATGGTCGTGATTGCTGTTACCCCAGGAAATAGTTTATGGTGTTGCTTGGAGCAGATGAAATTTCTGTTGGGATTTGTCTAGGAAAATCAGATGCAGTTTGGTTCGTTATTAAATTTAAGAAATTTTGCATGTGTTTAGAATGTCGTTAGTCTTTGATAAACAGACGGTCATATAACAAACACGAGATTTGCTATCATGTTTACGACCATATGACCTGTTTCACTTTCGATTATTGTTAAACTGGTTTTACAAACTGTAAAAAGAAATTTTTGTTAGGTTAGGTTTACATATTTGTAGGCTTTGTTCACATTCGAACTTCAGATAAATTTCGAAGTATATTTTCGACGTTATATATTTTTTGTGATGTAGTAATATTTTAAAGATATTTGCCGTGAAAGCAGATGCTTCGTGTAGCTTTACTAAAATTCAAATTAAACATTCTTCAATCTTGAAGTTAGCTTTTATTCACATATAAATTATAAAAACTAAGTATAAAAATTTAAATTCGTGTAGTGACAATTGCAAAGTGTTAGTTCAAAACTCTACTGGCTGTAGAAATAATGTTAGCTAAAATTTAAATCTTTCTAGTAGTTAAGATAACACTAAAATTTAAAGAAAGGACAATAAAATGAAACAAATGTCATTTATAATTAAACACTAGAAATTCTTAAAGTTGAATTACATATACCAAATATACTCCTATAAAATTGCATCTAATATGTAAAACAAATAATGAATAGATGAAACTGCCTCTGTAAATGATTAGACCTCTCACTTTGTTGAATATATGTAAAAGTATAATCATTTTTATATTTGAAATTATCTTTAAAACAGGTAGAATTTAAAATGCCCAAGAAAAAGTCATAAACAGACTCTTCCTTAACCAAATAAAATTTGGAAAACCGATATGTTAATTTTCTGATCATACCATTAATAAGTACTTACTGCAATGTTGTTCATCAGAACTGATTCCATATCTATGTTCATCGTGGCAATCATTGTGACCATCACAATGTGCATTAATGTTTATGCACTTCTTATTAGCACACTGGAATTGATTTATTTCGCACGCTCTTGAAGTGCTACAATTATGTTCATCAGACATATCCCAACAATCATTTTCACCATCACAAAACCATTCGCGATGGATGCAAGCTGTGGTATTTGCACAGTTAATGAAATTCGGATCCCTTAGTTCTCGACTGCAGTTACGAATTTCTATAAATTATTAAACAAAATTCAATATAAATAAGTAAATTTGTGCTGTAATAATTATATTAATACAAATTACACTACATATGATAATCAAATTATTATCATTTGCGTTATAGTTGTGATATTAATAAAAAGGCATTCTCATTAGCCATAATTATAGTTAAATCACACATAATTAAAATGTAAACAAATTCTTTCAAGAAAAAATTAGACTTACATGTTAACGTTCTGTCACATAAACACACAATATTTGAGATTTCTGTTGCTGTTTCACCACGGTCATTACACACCGATAGTTTATTGGTTATTTTATATAGCGAAGATCAAAAGTCAGTTGTCTGCCCTTTAATTTTAGAATGGTTAAAGCTTCTCCCGTGAAATTTGGGTTGTTTATCAAGAATTAAAATTAATATTTTTTGACAGGAATAGGACAGTTGAAATTTTCAAATTAACACGGTCC
The DNA here is from genome assembly GCA_036346225.1 of Platerodrilus igneus. Classification (NCBI taxonomy): domain Eukaryota; kingdom Metazoa; phylum Arthropoda; class Insecta; order Coleoptera; family Lycidae; genus Platerodrilus; species Platerodrilus igneus. The sequence continues at coordinate 19,127,929 of JARFIW010000089.1, read as the reverse complement.
TCACTTTACAACTTTTTTTCTTATGGAAGAGAAAGTTGAGCGATACATCAATTTATTTAGAAGTATTTTTGTTCTTAATTCAACCCGTGAGTTTGATCACGTTTGATTTAGTCGTCTTCACATGACAACAAATTAATTTTGCGGTCAGTTGGTTTCATACAACTATAAATCTAACAGGTAATTATTACTATGGCTCTGCTTAGTTGACTTTTAGTTGTCAAAATATTCAGTATACCATAATAACGGCATTGTTACGTTTTCTAAAAGAAAAGACGAAGCAGTTATCATCTTGGATAAGGTTAATTGCAATTACCACAAGGTATACAAATATCTAATAAACGTTTTATGCAACGCCAAGCAAGTAGAAAATGTTTTCAAAACCTGTTTGTGATGTTCCTTTGAAAGTTTATAAACATATTTCATTTTAACAGTTTCTGTATTGGTAAATCCCACCCATAGGTTTAGGTTATTTCCTTTAAAAATTTGTATACATGCATTCTTGGTCCAAAGAAGGTTTATTTCTGTATCTTATACTGTTCATACCCAAAGGTTGTCAAATTCATTACGGCAGTTTTTAAGGTTAAAAAATGATATCATGGTTACTTTGTATTCTAGAATTATTAGTTTTATTATTCATTTGTTTTGATTAATAATGTATCACACTAGCGCTTATGACCTTATCGTCTAGGCACGAAAGAACAGATATTAAAAACACTGCAAAACCAAGAACAGGTGTTCAAGATGGTAAACTAACTACATCTACTTGCCCAACCTCCCGATATAAAATCAAATAACTCGGTAATTAAGTGTTATTTAATTTCGTAAGTTAACTGTAGTAGATGCATAAAGTGCAGTGATCGATCTGCCGTTTCAGTGTGTATTTTTTACTACTTACTGGTTTGTATATTGACCATAAATTAGATATAATATACCAAATACCGTAAATCTACTTAAACAGTATAATCTGTTGTTAAGCACGTGCCGCTTATCAGAACCACTAACGAAGTTTTAACCTCGAGGTAGTTTATTTCATTTTGTAATTTGAAGATCACAATGGATTCGCGTGCGTATTTTGAAACATTTGAGCAAACATTTATTGATAAAATAAGCTTTTAGCGGTGATGATGGCACACTAACTAGTTTAGATAGTCTCTGTAATGAATTTCTTAGCTTTAAAAATGACATTATCGACTGCATGTCTATAATGAAAAGTTGTCTCAATGGATTGATTGTTCTTTTCAAACAAACACTTTTCCCGCTTGCTGGAAACAAACGCTGGTTCGTCCGTTACAAGAAAAAACTGTCCATCTCCCTATAACTTTCATCCAACTAGCATCCTTCCCACCATCTCCAAATTAATTGAATATATAGCCCTCGACCAATTATCAGAATATTTTCACATATACAACCTTTTGATAAATACCAGTCTGGTTTTCGTAAGTTCCACAGTAGTTCTACAACTTTAATTCGAGTCATTGATGATACCAAAGAAGTCATGGATAGAAGACAGCTCTCCATTATTGTACAATTAGATTTCAGCTCAGCATTCAATAACGTTAATTTTGAAATATTACTCGCAAAATTAAAAATATTATACAATTTTTCTGATAGCGCCCTTGAATGGTTTAAATCGTACCTTTACGGCAGTGAGCAACGTGTTGTCAATGATGAAGGCAATCGATTTTTAAACTGGGTGAGTCTGGAGGCAGGGGTGCCACAAGGAAGTGTTCTTGGCCCATTTCTGTTCTCTTTGTACATTTAAGATATAAACAAAGTCCTTCAATTTAGTAAATACCACTGTTATGCCAACGATATTTAAATTTACTGTCACTGTTATCCCGATGATCTACAGAACACATTTATTAAAATACAGAGCTTGCTCAAATAAAATCTAGAGGAGACGAAAACCAACTAACAACAAATCCTTCTAAATGTGACGCAATTGTTATCGGGTTTTCTAAACTGTTAGGCAAAATTGACCAATCGACACTCCCGCCCCTACACTTCGGTGGTTCGCTAATAAAACTTAGCTCAGCCATCCTGACGGGATGACGTTACATACACGTGCCAGAAAGTTTTTGCCTCATTACATATGTTTTATATTTGATGCTAAGCGATTTGATCATATTTCACCATATTTTAAAAAATTATCTTGGTTAACAACCAGCGACAACATCATCAAGCAACAATGTTGTTCAAGTTTTTGCGTGGAATCGACCCAAACTATCTTACTTCAAAATTTAAACCTCTTTCAAACAACTACTGCAACATCAGAGACGATAATCGATTGAAGATTCCACATCATCATCCCGAAATGTATCATTCCTCCTTTCTCGTATCTGACTCCACACTATGGAACTCGATTCCTATTAATATAAGAAAGTTGTCCACAATTTTTACGTTTAGGAAAACATATAGAGAGTATCTACTATCGCAGTAACTTTTACAATTCTGATGCTTGGGTTTTGGGATTAAGTACCCGGTAGGTGTGTGTGTCTGTGATGAGGGTGTGAGTGTGGCAAAGATATTTGTATATATGTTAATAACATGAAAGTACATATGTAATTTTCTATTAATTTTATTTTTCTTGTAATTTTAAGGTAATCACTAGTTAGGTGTAAGAGTGGACTTCATAGTCCAAGTCTCGCTAAAGTTACTTCAGGAGTCAGTGGGTATTTGTACTATTAAGCCATTCTGTGGGCATTTCGGCATATAGTTCATTCGATTTAACTTTAGGATGACGTCATATGTAATAATAAAGTGTGGGCAACTGTATGCAAATGAATACTTAGAATTACGCTTGAAGAATACTTTCATTTAAGAAAATAAACGTTGGCAGTTTTGTACGGTGTTGCCACCAATTTTTCTTGCAAAACCATGCATTTGTTATTGACATCTGTTCTTTTGTTGTCCTGCTGGTTCTTGTTTATTTTTGTTTTTATCGTTTATGATCTTGGATTTTTTTTATAAAAGTTCTTTTCAGAACTGAAATATATAATTTGAATTGTGAATACACATTATATATATATATATATATATATATATATATATATATATATATAAAAAAGGTTCTTGATAATTCTTGAGCGTAGTTAAATTAGAAAAGATTTTGTTTTTTGGTTCTTGGGATAAAGTCGCTCACAAAATTAAACACAAAACATTAAATGTGTATCATTTGTATTAAATCGTACGTTTCGGTGATAATTTACACCTTAATCATCGATCTACATGAAAAAGTATATAAATAGGTAATTCATATAACAGGTAATATATGTTTAACTTACTTATTACTTGATAAAATTATTTTATGTATTCACCCATAATAAAAGTAACAGAAGGAAGCTTGTAATATTACTGATTAAGAATTAAAATTAATTTTAAATTTTGAATGAAATGTCAGTTCACTTATTTGACAAAAATGTAGGATCAAGGATGACATCAATCACAAATTATGACACTATTTGCTTATATTTTTTATTTAAATAGTAGCATGTGGTTTATTTGTAAAAATTTTTTTTGTATGGTGGGTTGCATAAAAATAGTTAGATTTTAAAATCATATATTTTTACAGGTGTAGTAAACAGGTTGACTTTTGACTTAAATTAAATAGAATTCTGTGTGTAAGCAATATCATTATAGTTAGTATATTTTTTTGGATTAAAAGTGTATAGGTATGAGTAAACTGTATGTAAATTATTGATGTCTTCTTTGTGGAATTTTGTTCTTGGTTTATATGAAATGATTTTAAGAAAAGTCTTTTTTTGTAATTGCTTTCTATATCTAAAATTTTTACATTATCATAATTGACTTTGTGTTTTGTATTGTATAAATGTATAGAAAGAGCACAAGAAGTTTTTCCTAATTTTGCATCACTTTTGTGTTGTGTCATGCGATTTCAGAGCCACTGTTTGGTTTGGCCTACGTAGGAAGCTTTGCATTCACATTGAATTTTATACACTAAATTGCTACATAAAGCTTTATTTGTTTTTCTTTTAGTTTAGTAAAAGTTTCTAATGGACTTAGCATTTGAATTTATTATAGTTACAAAGGTTGTTTTAGTAATTTTTTATTAGTGGTGAAAGATTAGTAATATATAAAAGTTTTTGTAAATGATATCAGTATGTTTATTTTGAGGTGGAAATATGATTGTGTTAGTATGTAGTAGTTTTGATAAAAGTGGTTTAGGGTAACCGTTGTTGATTAAGATTGATATTAGTTCTTTCAGATTTTTTCTTTAAATTTGGGTTCACAGATAGAGACCATACGATGTTTCAGTCCTAATATGGTGTTAATTTTTTGTTTCATGCTATGATTGGAATGGTAATTTAAATATCTTTCTGAATTTGTAGGTTTTTTGTAAATATCAAAATTGATCTTGTTGTCATTATTGCGGATAACTAGTGTATCAAGAAATGGTATTGATTGGTGAGATTCTAGTTCGTAAGTGAATTTCAAATGTTCGTTAAAATTGTTAAAATGTTGAATGGTGGTTAGTAAAAAATGTTCAGGAAGTGAGCAGAGAATGTCATCAACGTATTTGACTAGAAATACCATTTTGAAAGGTAAGTTAGGTAAAACACTTTCTACAAGTTTGTCCATTACTATTTGTGCAATAATAGGGGATAATGGTGAACCCATAGGAGTACCAAAAATCTGTAAGTAAAATTTTGAGTTAAAACTAAAATATGTGTTGTTGAAGATAAGGTTGGATTGGATTGGATAACTGTAGTTGATTGTTAATCAAAATGTATTAATTGTTTTATAATATTGTCTAATAGTAAGTTATTTTTAGTTATGTAAATTAAAAACATTAATAAAATTTGAAGAAAATCAAAAATATCTCAGAAAGTCATGGATTTAGGTATAGGGAATCCTTAACAAAAATGAAAGGACACTTAATGAACTATCCATTGTAGCAATAAATTGGTAGGGTGCTATTTAAAAAAAATTTTAAAAATTGCATTTTGCGAAACCTGACACACCCTGTATACTGGGAAGAAATTTCAAAAAAGTGATATTTAAAAATATACTATGGTATATGGTAAAATTTTCTGCATCTTGAAAATTAACATAAGTTGTGTATTAGTGCAGTGGCAATGTATCTAATCGGGGTCATTTTTTCTAAAAACAGTTGAATATCTCAAAAACTAAAAGGAATAGACAGATACAATTTGATATCAAATTAAAGCTCTTTTTATGGGCTTTTCAAAAATGTTATAATATATAGGGTGTTCCATTTAAAAAAATATAAGTTCAATATGTCCTGGAATTATGAAACACCCTGTATGCTTCCAAATATTTTTAAAATGTGCACTTTAGGCATGCCTAATATGCCTCCAAATTTGGTTTACGTAGCTTTTATAATAACGGAGCTATCGACCGTTGCCACACTAAAAACCCACCCTGTATATATATATATATATATATATACATCCCGCTAATATTTTCGCCTCCTTTCATCAATCTACTAATTTGGGATCCACTAGAAAGAATAGTGCTAGGTCAAATTAAATTGCGGTATACTTATTTATTCATCATTTTTAAACTTTTGGCCGCCTTTAATTTTGATATACTTTGAAAAATTTTTCATTTTTTTATGTATATTTTTTTCATTTAGTAACCGTTTAGAACTCCTTTTATATTAATATTATTTTAAAACCCCCAGAGTATATAATTTTATACACACCTATTAATTTGAACTCCTTTTAAATGCTAACTTTCATTAGAAGATTAATCGAATTCCGGCCATGTTGCCAGTGCTAGAAAGCAACCTTCTAAAAGTTGTGACTCATTATATATGGCATAATTAACATAATTTTACCAGCTACTAAAATACAGAACCTGGAAACAATGCTGTTGCGCAGATGATTGGTCATCAGAAGTAGATAACTAAAATTAGCTTGTTCTTGTTTGTATACTTTTGTATAGGTATGGTTTGGCGATGAAAACTGCTGTAAATTATTGTTCCGTTTGAAATTTCCTATTTTGTATAATTCATTGTGATCTAATAGGTCATTTGGTCATATTAAGTAATAAGATGTTAAATTATGTTTTAGTGAAATATTATCATTCATAGTGTGAGGTTAGTTTAAGTTGGATTGTTATTTTGTTTCCAAAATGCTTCTTAGGAGTTTTATTTAAAAGTGCCAAGGAAATTATACTGATGTATAAACCAAAGTTTCAACCATTCCTAAAGTATTGGCGAAATTTTAACAGCATTAGTAAAGGGTATAGTTGTGTTTATTGTCACTTTCTTTGCTATAATACTAAGTTTTTTGTAGGGACTATTTTAAGCAAATCTGGCTGTTCTCAGTAGATTTATATGTGCATGTAGAATCATCCTGGCGTAAAACCACCGCATCTAAGAAAAAACGAGGATGTGATTGTTTCCAAAAAGAAAACACTAAGTTAAAACCGTGAATATGTACTTATACTACGACAAACACTGTTATTCTACACTTTAACCGAGTTGCATTTAAAGTGTTGTGACAAAGATTTTTTCAATGGGTCTTTAATAAAAACTAAATAAAATGACGTTTCGTTTATTTATTATACATTTCTAAAGAAAGATCACAGAAACATTGTTGTGGCTCTAACGCCTGTAATAGTTTCTCAGGTGATATTGCTATTGCATGCAAGAGCTTTAATGGGTCGGAATGGTATCTAACTCCTCTATTACATAACTTTTTGAGAAATCTTTTAAAGGTTAACACTAACATTTTATGTTTAGCGTATGGTACTTAGTTAAAAGGGACAAATACAAAACAATCCATCATCTAATATTAAAAATGATTAACTACTTTGGTTCATCTATCATTTTATTTAATAGTGTTAAGTCATTTAATATTAATCATAATTGTTTATTTCACTCATACAACCAAGGGGAAGACCTCCAAATTACACCACTTGTCTTGCATAGATAAAATGATTAAATAGTTCCAAGCAGTTTAGTCGCCATTAAACTGCATCTAGCTTTTGAAACCAAGCATGTTAATAAACAATAAAAACAAATTTAAAACTATACTCTAAACTTGAGAAATAATCTTAACACATTCCCCTCACTCCAACCCGCAAATTTAACCTTATAAACTGCGGCTAGTCAATTGAAAAAATGTAATTATTACAATAATTGTTGTGATGTTCCAGATTTGTACCTTAGTCATATGCTACTGGAAACCACGTATTATCAATTTCAGGTTAATTGTTGATTATTCCCACATTGTTTTTTGAATAATTTAAACTAGTTTGTTTACGTAATAGGTATATTTAACCTGAAGATGGCCAAGAGTTCCTTTTAACTCATTTTTTAGCGAAACTATTAGCTAATTGTCGTCATTTAAAAAGTTTTTAATGTTTAGTGTTCTTTCAATTTTGGGACAATGTGATAACCTATCACGTAAAAATTTAGTCATTTAAATAAATTTTACTGTGGGAGAGATTTGTATCATTAAGAAGAATTTCAACTACCAATTTGATCCCATTTGGAGACAGAGGATGGGCATGTTTAACAGAATGCAATAATATGTGATGAATTCAAATTACAGGATCTATCAACAATGCAGGATACTAAAATACAGTCTCACTAGAAATTGCTAATATTTTCAAAAAATATCACAAATACAACGTATAACTTAGGGGACAAATGAAATTATCTTTAAGCCTTTTCGATATTTAGCAATCAGAAAGGTTAACATATAAGAAACTCGAACATGCTCATACAGATGTCCAAATAGTACCTATGCATATTGAAGTATCCTAATAAATGCATACTTGTTAGACTTTATATAGTGCGTTGGAATAAGTGCCCACCAGCCTCTTTTAGAAAATTAAACAAAATGCGTGGTCACTCATTTTAAAATCATCATAGCATGCTGTTGCATAAAAGTTCCGACCTTAGCAAAATCCCACTTCAAGTGATAGTCGAACCTTTACATTTTAAATGAGGCGTACATTATTTGAACGCTATTAAAATACTGATTTGAAATGTATCACACTTCAGTTCCAAATTTTAAAGTTATGCAGTGAAAAGTTTTAATATGAACCATGTAAACCCTTAATGGTATTTAAATTTTATTGAAGTATTTTGTTGGAAAATGGCTTTAGTTTCAAAATGAGTAAAATAATCAGACTAGCTGTTACTTTATTAAATTGTAAATTATCCAAACTAAATTAATGACTGAAGATATGTTGCTTTGGCAAATTTGATGGTCGGTACATATTCACTCTTTATCGAATCACACGAATCTGTAAATTTTGGAATCAAAGTGCGATACATTTTTGAAATCAGTATTTGAATAGCATTCAAATGACGTACATTATCATTTAAAAATTTAAGGTATGATCTCTCACATTAAGGAAGATCATGCAAAGGTCGAAACTCCTATGCAATAGTACACAGCTGACTTTAAAAATCTAAGACCTCTATTACATGCTGCAGCTTTGTATCAGAAACTCAAACCAAGTTTCATCGCAGTTTCATGCCTTGAAATTTAGTTTCAACAATTTGGAATAGAGTTTCACTATCTACATTCGTTCACGAGCAATTAAATAGAAATTTGTGAAAATAATAGATTTCGATTTACTGCTCTAGAGCGGGTACATTTTTTGACAGCGCTCGGTTAAAGAGCAACTAGATTAATGTGTTCAATTTACTAGATTGCTTTAAGATGGGGCAACGAGAGCTGCTCTTTCTTGATCTGAGAGGAAAATCAATGCAGAGCAATCTTAAAACATAACTTACAAATGAATAACGGTTTATTAAATTTTAAAGGTGCGTGACTTTAAATATGAACAAACTTTATTCATAAACATGGGCTATTCTTACTTCGTCAGAATTTTCTGATAATGAAAAAAATAGCTAAAACTGTAAGCATAAGAACTGTTATAAAATGCAGAAATTTTCTGTTTTCAATTAATCAGTTCTCTGATAAACAAGTGCATTTGCAATTTCAACAATTAAGAATTTTTGTTTAAAGCAAGTAGAATGTTAACATATCATGTTCGGTTATACAAATGCAGATCGATCCGCGGTTGAACTTTTACCAAGAAGTGACGTGGCGAGAATTTTCTGCAATCTGTGCTGGAATATGGAGCGATCTGCAAGCAATAAATCGAAAACGCTATAAGGTTATGGGTAAAATTTTCTTTTGGTAATTGTACACTTAAACATTTCTATTGTATTTGCGATTTATGACTAGATTAATAGTCGAAATGTTTCACTACTAAAGAAAATTATACGCACAACTATTTTCACAAATTTACTTGCTCATCGTTCCTCCAGTTCTTGAGCAGAAATGAAGTCTCCATCGTTGTCATGTCGAGTATGAGTAGTTCTAAGTTACTTTTACTCGAGTTGTTGATACAGAAAAGAAGAGGAAGTGAATAAACACATGTATAATGAACATAACATATATAAGTCGTGAAAAAATATTTAATCCGTTTGTTTTAATAATTTATTACCTTTCCTTACTTTAATAATAAATAAAGAATTCGTTATAAACTTTTATTTCGGTATGTGACATACAAAGCATAATCCTTCTTAAACAAAAACATAACTTGCATACAATGTACGAACAAAGATAGAATGTAATGTCCAATCATTATAGGCTTTCTGTGCAAAAATGAATCAACTTAGTTTCTTTTAATCGCTTTATTGCGTTGTTTTAAACAAAACATTAAAATAGAGAACGCAACAGAGCTAAAAAGTTATTCATGGTCAAAGATCACAAAATTAGCTTCTTGAAATTCTCATTTGCTATGACGATTAAGGTGGAAACCAATTTTGCGACCTTGAATGATTCTTTAGCCCAGCCAATAACGTTGTCTATTTTTAATAAGTTTTTTTAAACAACAAAATGCCGTGATTAAAAACAAAAAAAAAAGTTAGGATCAATTTTTTTTGCACAGACTCCATATTTTCACTTAAAATGACTCTACTATATTGTCTTTGCTTTCTTGCCATGTTTCTGTGTGTACAAATTTTGCACAAAAACTTTAATTTTTAACCATGACTTATTCTCAAATAAAGTGGGTATTTTTCTTTTAATGTATTACACTCATTCTGCTTGGTGGTTTTTGCTAACAATATGATTCTTAAAAAACTCAGAAATGACTCCTTTTTGGTTATCCGTCCATGGTATTAATACTCGCTTCTTTTTATTATTTTGCTTCACAATGTGACTATCAGCAGCATGTGTACTTTCAAGTAAAGAATTTGCAAATGGACAGTTTTCCTTCTCAACTGCATTTGCAAAAAGATCTTCATCAAGGTTTAAATTTATTTCATCTAGACTTTTTCCTTTAAACTCTGCAGCACCACCTTGTTCCATAAGCAATAACAATTTAGAGATCTTAGCAGTCTGATACACATCATCAGGTAATCGGTAAGATTTACGATGAACACCAGTGGTATGCCCCATAAAAGTGGCTAATTGTTCAAAGTCATTTTCTGACATAGCAAATATTTGTGTAATTGTTGCTAAATGTTTTCTTAGTTTAGTAGAAGTTAGCGCAGTAGGGTTCTTGACTCCAGAAGAATTGACATACTTTTTTAAGGTTTTATACCCGCTAATTGGAGTGTTCTGGCCCGGTTTCGCAAAGAGATAAGTATTTGTTTTTTCAATGAAGCTGTTTCGACATTTTAGTAGTAGTTTAATGTGTATTTGAACATTTGTTGCTATTAAAACGGGAACACCTCGTGCCCTTTTACCTCTGATAACTATCCGTTTGAAATTCTGTAGCAGAATTTTTTCTGTTGGCGATATTAAGTTGTTGAATTCCTCATAATTTTGTTCATTTTTTGTTTCACTGTTAATATAGATATTTAAAGGCAGTCGTTCAAGTTCCCCTGGTCGTCTACGGTTCAGCAGGAGAATTCGGCAAAATGTAGTTTCCATTAGTACAGTAAATGCACCTTTATCTTTGTTATTAGCTAAAAGTTTCTTAGCCGCATTATCTGCTTCTACATTTAAATAATCTCTAAGTAACTTTAGATCACTGGTTAAGGGAATTAGAGTGACTTTGTTCCATTTTTGTATATTCAAGTTATCTGCAGCTTGGGTTGAGATGTCAAATCTCCAATTACTTTCCAACAAACGAATGACAGTTTTTAAATTAGTTTCAGCTTCTGATGATTCCATTGTTAAATAAACATGTTTTCTTTTCAGAACATAAACTATCGCTATGTCGCAACACTGTTTTAATGAGGTTGATATATTCATAGCGAATGTGGGCGATTTGTAGATCTCATTTACTGCATCATAAAGGGCGACTGTCTTAGTGGCTTGAACAAGTAGATCGTAATATTTAGGTTGTAATGCATCAAATAGATTTTTTATATATGGTTCTAGTACTTTTACTTCTATGAGAATTCTAGCCAACTCACGCATTTTTCTAGACGTCACGTTAATAAAATGTTTCTCTCTGTGGATTTTCATATAACGTGCACCAAAGGCACATATAAGTTTATCGTTTTTAACTTCTAGCGATATATGATCTGCTCTCATTCGCGGAAATACTTGTGCTCGCAAGAGTGGATCTATTCGTAGATGTTGTGTTAAAGCAGTTTGGCCATCACTTTGAGCACTTCGAGATTTTTCTTTAGAATCATTGTTGGAAGGACATATTCTTTTATGTTTCCAAAGCAGCTTTGCTGAGTAGAATCCCATGCAATAATTACATGGCAAGTGCTTTCCCCCTTGAATATTTGCTTTCTTAACGGGCCTGACACAGTTGGATGAATTGACTATAAAATTTCCTTGCTTTCTGAGTGTTGAAAGAAAATGCTTTCTTGTTTTAGATTTTGCTGGAATGGAAAATATCTTTATCACTTCGATTTCTGTCGAATGATTTCTTCGTAGATGTCTAGCAAAATTTAAAACAAACGTTTCACAAAAAAAGCAAAAATTGCTTCGCTTCTTAGCTGATGTGTGTGATTTAATTTTTCCATCATTTAAATGTTCATTTGTTTTTGATTGGATATCTTGATTTTCACCTTCAAATATTGGAGATATAGGAATATCCATATATGGGTGATCTTCATCAGATTTATCAATCTAAATAATATTTTCTGTTAGTACACCAGAACACAAGTTCACAAAGTATACCTGCTGTTCTTGATGTGCAATATCTACGGCTCCATCGTTTAAATATTCAGTTGCATTTAGTGAAATATCTTGATTTTCACCTTCAAATATTGGAGATATGATAGGAATATGCATATACGGGTGGTCCTCCTCTGGTTTACCAATCTAAATAATATTTTCTGTTAGTACATTAGGATACAAGTTTGAAAGTATACCTGTTGTTCTACGATGCAATATCTACGGTTATGCAACCAATGCGTTCCTCGGAAATATAGAAGTAGATTCGTTAGATGAATCCTGAAAAACACCATAAACTATATAAAATCAATCCTCAATATTATATACATAAAACTTTAAACAAGAAAATTTGTTACAAAATGCTACTAGTACACACACAAAGCAGAGATGCAAAGCTACTGTCAAGTATGAAAATCAACTATCTGTTAGTTTAAATTTTGGGCTACATACAGCCTGTACCAAATTAAGTTTGAACTATTGCTAACTCTATAGTCACAAAGTTGGTTAAATTAGCAAAGTAGTAGCATTTTTCTGCTGATTAAGATGGTCAAAGCATAAAACAATAAAGTAGAGCGTTTACAAGTAAATGGGAAAAATGTAATTTTTAAATGGAACACTGTATATTTTTGACCATATCGTTCGCAAATCATCTATAAAACAAAACAGTCCCAGTACAATATTGGCGCATAATGTAAAATAATCCCATTATAACCATTTTCATCTTATAGACAAGTCGGTAGTGTCTGAAATAAAATTCAATTTTCTCTTTATTATCTTGTTTAAAAGACATCACTATTCTGCAGTAGATGGAAGCTACAATGCGCCTAATGCTATCTTGAAGTTCCATCAGGTTCGCATATCTGGCCCCTAATAAACTTTGTCCTAGAATAGTTAGGTTAGTTTACGTTTAGGACCATATTGCACTGGAACTTTTTGTTTTGAAGATGATTTGCGATCGATACACTCAAAAATATACAAGGTATCCATTTAAAAGAAATACATTTTCTCCATACTTGGAAAGTCTCTGCTCTATTATTTTTCTGCATTCACAATCTTAATCAGCAGAAAAAATGCTAATACTTTGGTAATTTAACAGACATCATCATCATCATTAGGTCTTCAATCCTTGAACAGGTTAGACGTGTACCCTCATTGTTTCTTATTCTGAACTAACCACATTTCCCTGAACCGACATTGTATCCATAATAATAAAAGATTTAGTAATAGTGCACACTTAATTTGGTATAGTCTGTATATTACATGTCACCTTGCAATCACTTTCACTGGTCTCTGGAATAGTAGGATCACCATCTAAATTATCTGATAAAATAGTTTCATTTGGAATGTCTCGTTTCTCAAGCTACAACAGTTAATCACTTAATACATCTAAACACTTGTTCATTACCTCTAGAGACAACGATTTATTGACATCACTATCATCATGCATCCAACGCTTGGAGGGTTCTTCTTCCTTTTTAGATGAAATTATGTCATTCGAGTTGCCCATGCTTGCGGCAACGCCGTGTCTTCGTGCATATTTCTATACCAATTATTTGGAGACATTGGTGATGGAGGCCTATTGCAAAACCAATTCTTTGTAAATGATCTACGTTGCACATTATGCTAAAATAACCAAGTACACCATATTATTTATTGATATGTGGTAGGGTTTAGTTTTACTACATTTAACACCGATAAGGCAAATATAGAGAAACAATTTCGATTTTTGTTATGTTGCTCTACTCAATCGTTTTATCTAATCAAATTATTATTATTTGGAACAACTAACTGTGCATGTTAAAAAGTAGATAAGTGTGATATAAGAAAGAACTTCACAACAAAATCAACTAATCGATAAAAATTCAAGCCTACTTATGTGTACAAAGAATCTTTATCTACTACTAAAGCTGCACAACAAAGCTATTTACTTGGACAACAATTATTAATTACTAAACTACAGTTTCCTTCTATTCTCCTTTACAAATACTCTTTAGAACCATATGCCTACAATATGCTCGGATTAACTTACCTTTATTGGAGTCGAAGCAATTTTTGGTTCTACGAACGCCACCTCTTTAAACTGTACATCTAATGAAGGCATTGATGCTGCAGCTGCAAAATACAACATTCAACTTTTTAAATAAATTGTTGTACCTAGTGTTTTTAAACTTAGTATATAAGAGGTTTTAACCGTGAATGTTTTGTGCTCTATCAGTTTCCTTGTTAAAAAATAAATTTCGGGACATTTGCGTTCTTGGCAATAAAAATTTAACAATAAAAGTGTACAAAGTGTACACCATCTTTCGAATCAGATCAGTTTTTCATTTTTGTGCTAAACTATCACCTTTGAGCTACCTAATATTCATACAGTATTCAACAGGAAAACTTTGTTTTTAAGGTTATCTTAATCGATAGTACATAGGTTGTCACTGTAAAGTGAATAACAGGTTTAAACCATCCTTTAAGCAGATTATTACACATGAATACAATATGCACACATGCCATTGGATACAAAATTATGCTAATTTCCAATTTAATTATTTAAATTGAGTTACCAAAGCAGAAAAAAATGTACCTATATTTTATGTTTAAGGTTTCGGTTGCATTGAGAGATACATATGAAGTTGCATATGGAAATGTTAAGCATTTACAATGTATATAAACGCCACAATTATTAATGCGAAATCATTCAATTTCAAACAAATTGTACATAGAAACGTCTTAACCGTTCATAGGATAAGTACCATACAATGAGATTTACATTCGTGTTGTATGCCAAAAGCATTCATTTGTATATTTACATATCTCATATAATTACAATTTAGTGGATATAAAGTAGAACTAAGAATAGGACCACTATTACCTATCACACATCGTCAAAACCATAATTACAGTACCTATGTTTCATAAGAAAATGTATCAAAAAGTATTAATTATTGCAACAAAATATTCTAAGATATAAAATATTCATACCTACAATGTATGATATACTGTAATTTCTAACAATAGTTTTCTAAACCAATACAAAAAATTGATTGAATTTGCTGTTATAAATGACACTTCATTTTAGTATTTCCATTTAAAGAGCTACTAAAAGTAAGTACTACCTGAATTCTAACGATTATTTAGGGTTGATTCAAGTGTGCTATTATTACAATTAGGTACCTACAAGGACTAATATTAAACAATGCCTTTTAAGACACTACAAATGCACTGCTAAGCACCCTTATATCATATAACTATCGAACTTCTTCAATAATCGATTTTTGTAGAAATGAGATAAACACCTTTTTTCCTACAAAAATCAGTTTCTTCTATTCCTATTGATTTATTTTTTGTAACTGTAACTAACAAATACTTAGATGCTATTTTCGTTCTATTTGCATTTTGTTGGGAAACGTTGTTAATAATTGATGTATTATCTACTAACATAAGATTAAAGGTTATGTTACAAAACTTTCCCAGGCAAAATGTAACAAAATGAATGATGGAGGTTATGTTTTATTACTTAAAATGACATTTTTCTGTAACTTGGACAATACATTATTATGTTTTAAAACAATTTAGTACAACAGGTTGAAATTTCGCATTTATGTAATACCTACTTGAAAGATATGAAAATCTGTCACTAAATTTAATTAAGGTTAATAAATACAGAATTCAGAATAGGTAGCTGTTTAAATAAATTATCAATTACAATCCTAACACTACATGAATATAAACTGCCTCGACCTACCTAATATGCTTAATGTTTCCAGAATCGCAAACAAAATTGAAGGTCACAAACCTGACCCACAATTCTCACTAGACAAGATAGCTATCCCTCCAAATGCGCAGTTTTGTTGTCGTTGCGGTTTTTTTACAGGCGTTTGGGAGCATGAATTAATAATGTATTGGCGGGAACTACATCTCACAATGGCGTTATGAATAGATAGTTCTTTTTTCATTAGTTAGCTGTACAATATAAATTATCAAGCGAGATTAATAATAATTAAGCAGTAACGTTTACTTCTATAGATTATATAGACGAATGTTAAACTATTAAAGTGTAAATAAACCTACATAAAGGATGGCTGTAATTGCCAGAAACTTTTATGATATTTGCTATAATCTACTATAATTCACGGTACTATTAACAATATATTACTAATATATAATAAATACATAAATAATGTAAAAAAAGGTTAATATTGTAATTTTCTTACCGTTTAAAGCTAGATCCATTATTTTTCTACTCCTGGCGTTCATTTTTGAAGAACACAGCACTTTCACTTCGAATAACTCTCATTGATGAAGTGTATATTCTATATATTTAAATGCTGAATAACAGACGTATCGCAATTAACAGCATTGCCAGATTTAAGGATTCCAAAAGGCTATTGGAACGAAATGATTTGTATATAAATATACACGTTTTAGCGGAATTTGCTGGAACTAAAATATACAAAACCTTTTAGGATACTATGATTTTAACATCCTGTTGATTATAAATCATCATCCCCTCACGCCTTTATCTTGGCTACAAACTAAATTTTTGTGTTTTCAATTAAATCTGTTTTATGGAAATTGATTATATTTTAACGATAGAGGACTCTAAAGCACAACGTATAATATTTATAAGGGATTCCTTTTTGGGCTCCGTATAAGGAGCCCAAATATTACATGGAGCCTAAATCAAATGTTCTTAGTAAATGAGTGGAGGAGATAATAATAGCTGGATATATATATATATATATATATATATATATATATATATATATATTATAGTGAATAAGATAAAATAATAACTTAGACTTTTATGCAAAGCCCAATTGATCATTTCAAATCGAGCTAGTAATTGAAACATGCAAAACTATAAGGTCTTGGACAGGATTTGAACCTGTATCCTGGTTTTGTCAAAAACTTGATAATGTCAGATATGATTGACAAAAATGCCAAACGTAATTGAAAGTTAGGTTTATATATAGTTGTGTACATGATTTAAATTTGTAAATTTCCCAATTGTGTCATCGGTCTCGGTGGCGTAATTGGTAAACGCATGGTTCCGGCAAAACCAGGATACACGTTCAAATCCTGTCCAAGACCTTATATTTTCCATCTTTCAATTACTAGCTCGATTTGAAATGATCATTTGGGCTTTGCATAAAAGTCTAAGTTATTATTTCATCTTATTCACTGTAATACTATAGTATTTACCTTGTGTAATTAACTATCTAAAATAATTATATATATATATATATATATATATATATATATAAGAGAGAGAGAGAGAGAGAATGGGAGGAGAGGGGTTGTTCCTAAATATGATGACATACAAAAGTGTGTGATTCTTTGGCGAATTTTATGACTAAAAATTTATATAAACATAGGTCCACAAACGCTTCATTTCTCATCTACAGGATGTTGAAGTATCAATTTTTTTTTGTTTTCTCTTTATAGCTCCTGCAGTTTTGAGATATTAAGATCAAATTTTGGTATATAGGTTACACTGTAGGGCTTACACCATTGAGCAAGTTGAATGATTGTGAGAATCTACAGGGTGATAATTTTTCAGGGGTCCTGCCCCCTTTTCTCCCCCTAAACTTTTTTGAGGTGCGCCGCTGGTAGATTTTAAAACACAAAATGGTTTATTTAGAAACTTTTTGGTCTCTTGTAGTTTTTTCGTATCTGTGACCGATATTTAGGAAAATAATAAGAAACTTTTTTCTGCGACATAGCAAGTATTTAAAATACAAAAAATTTACAATCCAAAAACCTAAATAGCAACTGTAACAACGAAATTATGTTAAAGCAAATGTTGTATACCCTAGAGATTTGAGATGCCCCCATAGGAAAAAATCTAGGCTATTTAAGTCAGGGGATCTAAGGGGTCATGACTGAGGTCCAACCCGTCCTATCCACTTGTTCTCATACACTTCATTTAAATATACCTCGCTAAAATAGAAAAATGTGCCGGAACGCCATAGTGCAGACACCACATTTCATTTCTCTGCAAAAAAGGGAAGTTTGTGAGCAATAAAAGTAATACGTGTTGCAAAAATACCTGTATGAGTGACCAGTAGGTCAACCATGCAAGAAGAAAGGACCAATAAAATGATCTCCAATTATACCACCCCATACATTTAATAAAAACTTCATTTGAAAATGCGTGTCTACAATTCCCAGTGGATTGTCTTCAGCCCATATGTGGTTGTGAAAATTTATAATAGAATTCCTTGAAAAATTGGCTTCGTCGGTAAAAAGAATTTTACAATCAAAATTGATCTGCTTACTGCTAGCCTATTTAGGTACCAATGGCAGAAATTAATCCTTAACGGTAAATCTTGAGGAAGGAGCACCTGCACCCTTTGAATGGGGTAAGGGCATAGTAGAGAATTATGCAGGATATGCCAAACAACTTGATAACTATCATTTAAATGTTCACCGATTTTTCTGGTGCTAGTGTCTGGATGTTCTTCTTTCATTTAGAAATTCTTCAATCTGTGATGTTCTAACAGTACCTGCATCGTGGGTATTTTTACTAAGAGTTCCAGTTTCTACAAGACGCCTATGAATATCCATTGATCAGGTATCGTTCTATTGGGATAACGTTCCATGTACAGACGTTTGGCTTCTTGGACATTTCCATTCACAAAGCCATAGATGAAATGCATCTCAGCCATTTCATCGTAAAATTCGGCATTTTTATGAGATAATAATAAGTATTTAAAACACTTTTACACCATACAGTTTACGATTTCATTTACTTTAATAAACATATGTAGACACAAACTACGAGTTCAAATGAATAAAAACAAGAGATTGTCTACAATTAATCCAGAGCCTACTAGAACCACAAAAAAATTTTAATTTAATCTATCAATTTACAGAAAATAGTTTCTTATTATTTTCCTAAATAACGGTCACAGATATGAAAAAACTGCAACATACTAAAAAAAGTTTCTAAACACACAGAAAATTCATTTTGTATTCAAAAACTTATTACAATGTCAGTCAATAGCTATTACCTTATATGAATAATTATGTTACTTTTTTTCTTTATGCTTTGGTTTGGGTGGTAGATCAGCTTTAGCTGAACTCAAACCTTTTGTGATTTGATGTATTGTATTTTTTATATCACAATAAACATGAAATAAATAAATAAATAAAGAAATTATCAATAATGTTATTACAACAATAGTCAAATCAAAACAATAATTTTCCGTTACCTAAAAACCATAGTGATTGTAACGTTTGGGCAATACGAGATATAAAAATCAAATGAGAAAGGGGGAAACTAATTTAAAACGGACAACTTATTATTGAAGCACCCTGTGTAAGTTTTATTTCAGTATAACAGTGTTTAATAAGCTATTGCAATAAATAGGAGTTCTATAAAAATCATAAATTTAGAAATCACTGAAAGCTTAATTTTATTTCTGTACTATACATTTAAAATGAAACTCCAATTCATTAATTATTTATAAAGGAAAACAGATTTCAATACATGTTTAATCAAATATTAAGACAGGCTTTTGTATTTTGTTCATTAAAAATATTTCATTTAATAATACACTAACATAATTACAGATACTAGTTGCCATGTGTGCTAGACGCAATAAAAATCAAGTTCTTACAATGTAGTGAAACACAAAGGAAAAATCATGATATCAAAAAGAACCACAGAGATTAGATTACACACCGGGCATCATTAAACATGACACTGTATTCATTTATATAGCAGTTATGTGGGATTAACACAAATAAACCATGACAGTCAGGCATCTTACACATGTTAGGTATTAGGTATTTATTAATAGCATATCCATCTGAGGTAGAAAAAGTGGGGATAATGAAATGGCGAGACAACCATTTTGACAAAAGAATTCAATTCCTTCAAAGTCGTAATCATGAACAGATGTGGGATTAGAAAAAAAGAGTAAAAGGCTGGTTTGTCATAAATACCCTCTTAAGTATAGAACAATAAATGAGGGTCCATGCAATTGGTCACGGATTTTTGACATACCCTACAATCTGAGGAGATTGGGACAGTTTGGTTACCAGCAGAATATTTTGGAATTCAAGGCCCCGAAGGTTGATATATCTCTTGGTTCAACGAAATTCAGGACCTGTAAGTTAAAATTGTTATAGACTTAGATGTGTAACTGGGATTGCATGGGTGATAGCATTTATACAATATTGCCCAATGTTTGGCATTACATTTTTAGGGATATAAGATTTGGACATTGTGAGATTAATGGTAAGTAATTAAGATATTTAACCATAAGTATTAGACGCATTAAGATTGAACTGATAATGGATTTCACCAATTTTAGTTTATGTATATATTTTGTTATGGGAATATTTGTAGGCCACTAAACCGATTATTAATGCAAGTATATTTAAAAATTGTTCTATGCCAATTTGTTCACAGAAATACTCAAATAATGTTATTTTTGAATAGATTTAAGACAGGTGAGTGGAGAGTAGTTTTATTTGTTTAAACACACAGATGACCTTTAATAAGTTCTGCAGCAGAATAAGCCATTGTGTATGAAGCAACTATTAAAATACCCCTACAGATGACAACTCATGTTGATGAAAAATTATATTTCGATGAAACATGCAAAAGTCTGATAAAAATTTTTCAATAAATCTCTAATTCGAAACAGACAGCAAATTAACAGAAATATTTCATAACACGAAGGTGAAATTTAGATACTTACCACAGCCCATTTCATCGCTAGCATCGTTACAATCAGGATCTCTGTCACAGCGAAATGTGTTTAATATGAATTCACCATTAGTACACCTGAAATGGTTTTTGTCAAAGCAATTTATTTCATCACTCGAATCCCCACAGTCATCAAGTGTATTACATGTTAAATTGAATGGCACACATCGCTTATTCAAACATTGAAACCAACTAAGTGGACAGGTACGGTGTCCACAATACCCTGGCTCTTCATCAGAACTATCTGCACAATGTGAAACACCATCACAAGTTAATTGAAATGGAACACAACCACCATCCGAGCATCTGAATGAATCATCTGTACAAACTGATTGTTTACTGTAGCAGCGTCTGCCATCTTCTGCTAAAATGTGTCCATCGGTACAGGAACACTGTACAGCTGCAGCGGGAGTTAAACCACACACTTCTTCACAACCTCCATTTAACACCAAGCAAGGATTAGAAAAGCAATTAAGTGTGTCATTGGCTACTGCAATAATACCCATTGGCCTTGCAACATCGCGTCGTAAAAACACAACATTATGACCAGAAAGTTTATCTACACGAAGTACTGCATGTAATACCCAATCTGTCCAAAATATTAGATCTCCATAGACAGCTAAAGCAAATGGATGTTGTGGAGTTACTTTTGCAAGAACAACTCTTGCTGTACCATCATATTCACAGCGTTCTATTTTATCAAGTCTTGCATCGCCCCAATAAATTTTATGGGCATGGTGGTCAAGTGTTATGGCATTTGGCATCCTTATGTCTGTGTTTATAATAATTTCTTTACCATAACCTAAGAAACGAGCCCGCTCAATTGTAGGCTGATGAGAATTCCAATTAGTCCAATATAATCGTCCTCCACAGCTATCTATAGCAATTCCACGTGGCTTATCATGTGGACGTAATCGTAATATAACTTCTACATGACTTGCATTAATACCATCATTTGTTAAGTTAACTCTACTAATAGTGCCATCATTATTACAGGTCCAATACAAAGCATTTCCTAATTGTTCAAATGCCAGTCCCTCCACAGAACCTTGCCCTATTCAAAATGATAAATAATAATATTTAAACGTTTTACTACTTACTTTCTACTATAACGGAATGCCTAGAGCCATTAAAATGCACTGCATTAATAGAACCTCTTTGGATATCTGAATAAAAAAGTAGACTTCGACTATAATCAAATGTAAGTCCAATTGCATTACGCATAAGAGTACCGTTTTTAATGCTTCGAAATGGTGCATTTTGTTTATTGGAATCTGTCATATGAATGGAATCTACACTAACCACACGTGAATACATAATAAAACTGTTATAATCTGAAAAATAAAAAAATACCTTCATTATTAAAAAATTTAGCAAATCAAAAATTTAGTGCATTGAACAGACCAATTTTCTAGATAAATCAAATTAAGTACATTTATTGTTAACAAAGTTACACAGTTGTAAAGAGTTAGAAAAAGTCATTCTTCCACTCCACACAAACAATCAACATTTCTATTATTAATCATTACTCCAAAAAAAAACTTCACTTTCATTCTGTATATGTAATGTGGCATTTCTATGTATATTGTCACACTATTAAGTAATTAAAGTGCATAATATGAGAAACAGTCTTTAAACTATTACGTTACTATAAAGCAAAATATTTTGGCAAGTCGCTTTTATATTATGATAGTGGGAATGTTTTGAAAAAACGCCTATATATAAAACATACTTCTATCTTTTAATAACCTGTAAAAAAAATAAACAAAAAAGTTAGTTCCTTCTATAAAAAATCTTTCATTCCCGAGCTTCTATCATATATGGTGTAACATGTTCACGATATTTAATACTATACACAAATCTCATACTCACATTTTGTACTTTCTGTAATCTGGCTTTATTGTTTGCTATTAGGAAATTATAACAGACATTACAATGCAGATATATCAAAATCTAAATTAAATTAATTTTCAAGACTGTATTCATTCAAATTTAAATTAATATAGTATTTTCATTTTAAAAAATACGGTTTTAATTATTCTACTTATATGTGGTTCAAAAGTTAATTCTTTTATATATTATAATTCCTAGATGCCTTACAAAATGGGCCAATGTAAATGTAATAGTTATACAGTGAATTATAAATGTTCCAATATTTAAACAAGCCTCCTTCTGAACTTTATTCACAAGGTGTAAATATCCAATTGATATCGTTTTCTATGTCATCAATACAACAAATAACTCTTGAACTCATTTAAACTTTTCTCTGACATGCTCGGCACAGTTTGTATAAAACAGTGATCCACGTTTGTGATATTTGCCCCATCCCCATTTGATTTTCCAATACTCCAGCCAAAGGTACTACATTGGCCAGAAAGCATGCTTTTTTAACTAAACATTTTAAATTTTGTCGAACCCTTGCTATTCCAAGAAAGGTTTTTAAAGTGCGTAACAACATACACACATGGGATATATTTCAAGCGGTCCGTGTCAGAAATTGAACCAGGGACCTTGGAATTAGCAGTCATACACGAACCTGTTTGATTAACAAAGCCTCCTGACATTGTGGGCCAGTGAAACATCTGTTCGGCATAGTTAAGGTTACAGTACATTGGTTTTTCCAATGCTCCACCCAAAGGTGCTACATTGGCCAGGAAGAGAGTTCTTTTTACCTGGAAATTTTGAATTTTGCCAAACCCTTGCTGTTCCAAGCAAGATAGGGATATTTAAC
Source organism: Platerodrilus igneus (assembly GCA_036346225.1). Lineage (NCBI taxonomy): Eukaryota > Metazoa > Arthropoda > Insecta > Coleoptera > Lycidae > Platerodrilus > Platerodrilus igneus. The sequence continues at coordinate 19,104,384 of JARFIW010000089.1, read as the reverse complement.
AAGCGTGACAATACTCACACACGAGACATACATTTTACTTCTCATCTGAACGAGGGCGTAATTTTTGTGAAAAATGCTTGAATAACATTTTTCAAGCGGAGAGTATCAGAATTCAAACCCAGGATCTTGAGCTTAGTAACCAAATGCATATCAACTAAGCTACGAAGTCCCCCATAGATAAGATAACGGCAACTTCGCTGTCAAATATCTTGTTTTGAAAAAAAAGAGAGATCATATGAATAAAAAGAAAATAATTTGAGCATATATAGAGTGGATCATCTTGCTGTATTTGATGGACGGTGACTCTGGAATTGAAAATGGAGAAAATTGTTCCTAGTTAAGTGATCGATCACATAAAAATATTTTTGAGTATATAGAATGTTTTGTTCACTCTAGATGCAACAAAATTTTAAGATTTTAAACATAGTACTCTGAATATTATTGTATCACGTACATGAAGCATGCATGCATGTATGCACGGACTTACCCACATACACATGCACATACACACAACATAAAGTATATGACTTCAGAACTAGTTTACTATTTTTGTTGAAAAATCAACGGTGGTTCAAAAAATGTGAAGCCTTTGGCCCCGACCAACTTAAATGTGTAGTATGAATTATCAAGTGTAGAATTAAATTCCCTATCTTTAATTTCACAATTCCATAAGCAGAGTGCCAAATACAAGGTGTAATATTTTTAAAATACCTAATTCAGTTTTTTGCAATTGGAACCCTCCAGTTTTTATTGCAGTTTCATATTCCTTTTCTAATTAGCTGTCAAATTAATATTAATGTTCTTATACCTCTTTACCATCCTTATTAATATTATGACTTGTTTGTTGATTTACCATTTGAACAACAGGAGGATTTAAGCCCCAAAAAACATAACAGAACAAAGAAAACCTGAATAAAGTTCATACTCTTAATAATCTTTCTGGTGTAATAAAACAAAAATAGGTTATAAGGAATATGATTGTAATTAGAAAATTAACACTACAATAAAAATTTTAGGGTTCTACTTGAAAACTGGGTAATGCATGCTTGATATTTTTAAAAATTACCATCTTCTTTTGGCATTCTCTATATATGATAATGCTATTTTCAAAATTGAAAGATACGGCATTTAATGCTAAATTTGATGGTTCAAATTACACTTCTTGTGTGTGGTTTGACTTGACCAGAAATATTTATATTTTCTCGACAGCCGCAGAGGTTCTCTACAAGAACAATAGTGAAATAACTTGAAAACCATTGTACCACGTCTGAATATATATGATAAGTTAATAAGATTGGTCTTATTGTAAGAAGCGCCTCATTGTCACTAATTAATAAGGTAGGAAAGTTAATTTTAGTAAAATTATATATGTATATGCCGTAAGCAATTGATATATTATAGTATAAAAATTAAGATGTCGTAGCTTAGACCATTAAAGGTATCCTATAATATTTGACTGGGAATAATTTTCATGGTAAAAATAATAGGTTAATTATGGAAGTCCACTAGTAAATTGAAGATTACATGAATGAATAGTTGCATAGTTTAGTAGAAAACTGGGTAATGCATGCTTGATAGTTTTAAAATGTACCAGGTAAGATTAATTTCTTGTGATTAAAGGTATGATCCAACCATTCTAAATTTAATTGGTTGAACTGAAACATTCTTTATGTTCAAGTTAAGTTTTGTATGTGGTTGCAACTTGACCAGCAATAGTTGCATAGCATTTGTTCGGGTTAATTTTTGTAAATGGCATAATTACGCTTGTAGTTTGGTTCAATTGTTTGTTCGTTCTATGTTTATAATAATCGTTACTGTTGTAATTAAAGTATAATGATCCTGCGCATTAATGGTTATTATGTATCTTATTTGTGAAACGCTAAAGAACCCATCTTTCCATCAATAATTGATACCTGAGATTAAAGTAGAGTACTGTTCAGCATCGACCATTAATATCATCCATAGTCATATAGGCGGGGAGAAATGTAATCCATAAATCTTTTTACATAGAAATTTTAAGTGCTCTATTTAAAACCAGAAGGTTTGGTTGCATATAATCTGAAGAAAACATCCAGTATACTTAAAAATATTTTTATGTAATAAGCCAATTAACAGAGAACAACCTAAATTTAAAAGGTTTCAACTTTAAATTTAATTTGTTGACCAAATACAAGCTGCCATTCGTGTATTAAGTTTAGTTATAACGTTAACCCTGATCTGTAAAATATCAATAACATTTGCAGGAATTATATAAATGGCATTTGAACCTTGATGGTTTGGTTAAATATTGAAATGTTTAATAGAAACATTTTAAATTGCAATGTTATTAAGCTATAAGTTATATCCTGCAGTAAATTTGTGACATTTAATTATTTATTTGACGTTAAACTATAACGAATATGCTTTTTCTCTACAATTTATAGGTAATATTTTAATAATTAATCTCAGGGGTAAATAGAAACACTACAATTTTATTTCATATTGATATCATACTGTACGAAAAAATGAATATCAATCAGGGTAAAAAGGATGTAGTGCGGTTGGGCACTGTAAGAAATAAACCGCTTTCTAGCTCAAAGTACTCCACTTCAACTAGTCCAATAAATATACAATTGTATGTTCGAGTATATTAGCAAAGTACCTGAAATGCATTGTCAATAACATTTCTAACTCTCATAATATAAACTCACGGTTTCAAACCTTGCTATTTATAAATTAAAATAGCAAAACTTTATAATAATAAACCCTTTTGACAAATGTCACCTTTTTTTTCTTTGCATTTACACCTACTCTGATATTTATATTACATACTTTTTACGAGCATGGTTACTGTACTCTTTGATTTATCAGCTGATCAGTCATTAGCCCACTGCTGTAACTTTTATTTTGAGAATCATATATTGCCGACTGATCCATTTACATTCATATTCTACCTAACCTTGAAATTTGTAAGTAAATTTTGTTCTTGCTTGCTTTTGTCAGGCAGCTTGCATCAATTCAAAGTAGGATCAGAATTAATCAAGGTTCAAATTTGTAATGTAAATGTCACTTCAGATTACCAGAGGTCAAGCAACACAACAGGCCGAATTCAAATTGAATGTAAAGGTTCAATTACAATATACTGTTCAATAAGTGTCGTTTTTTAAAAAATTATATTGTCATTCAATATTTAATTCTTGTCATTATAAAGTTTTTAAAAACACCTAAATTAAAACTGCACATGCTGCAATACATTTAAAGAATTCAAGCAATAAAAGAATTTAAAAAATTACTTTAAGAACATATAGATCATATGACAAATGTATAAAAATTTAATGCCCAAGGCATAGTTGATTTATTAATAAGGTTTTAAAAGTAATCCCCTGGATAAAATATTCCAAGATTATTTTCTGCATTGTCATTGATGTTTAAATTGGTATGCCGTTGTTCAAATTAGTGTAATTAGATCATTATATTAACCATTGGTAGGTAGAATATAGCTTAACAATAGGCGCATTCAGCCACACAGCGCTGCAGTGCTTTAATTAAGAATCTTTCTGAATGATCATTTTAACTGTCACTTTTTAAAGCACCACGCTGCAGTGGTCGGCCATTAATAAAACATATAAATATTCTGCTGCATAAAGCCACTTCAATAAAGCATGTAAACAAAACGTATTTTTATAGGTTAGCTGTCATATTTTTTGCAAGTTTAGCCTTAGAGTGTATTGTTTTCTATTATTGATATTGTGATGTTTTTATTATAGCTCAAAACATTAACAACAGTCTGAGACTGTTTTCTTAAATAAATCGTTAATACAATTTATGCTACGCATAAAGATACGAGTACATATTTCATGACGTATGACACTAGTTGTCATTTTTGTCGTAACATATGATTATTTCCAAGGCCGGCTAAAGTGCATTCCAAATCGTAAGATTGAGATATGTGACACCTCTCTCCCAAAAAAAGAGAAGAGAACTATAAATTTAGTCCAACAGAAGGAACAATTTTTCGACCACTACGTGTGACACGCGCTTCACTTTAAACGTCAAAACTAGGTGCACAATCAGAATGATTTTCTGCTACACTGGTTTGGCCATACTTGGAGATGCATTTATCATCGTTCGTAACTACATTTTCATCAAAACCGGCATTTTCGCTACAGTCTAATCTATCCTGAATATTGTAATTTGTTTCTTGAGAGTATGGTGGATCTTCAGATCAAGTAACATATTGACGAATGTCGACTCCGTTTCTTCTATAAGTTCCATTGTTTGTTTTCATTATAAAATCATTTGGACCAGCTTTACTGAGCATTTTTGCATGTGTCCAGTCTCTGACGCCCTTTTGCATGAGAATAGGGTTTTGCTCTTCCAACTTACATAAAATCTTTTTGTCTCTATCATAATAGATTTTTTGTTGGTTTCACAACAAATGGTTTCTAATTTCTTTGATTAAATATTTATATTTCAAGACAAATTTTATCATAGGAAGTGAGGTTCTCAAAATACGACCCATAAGTAAATCGCAAGGAGTGGGAAAGTTTGTTTTTGGTGTGATGTTGTAAGTCAATACTGTCAAAAATACATCTCCTTTATCCTTAAAAGTTTTCATCATTAAATTTTTTATAGTTTGAATGTGTCATTTGATCATCCCGTTAGACTTAGGATGTATGGGACTGGAAGTTGAGAGCTGTATATTATATTGATTTGCAAATGCTTCAAATTCTTTGGAGCTAAATAGCGGATCATTGTGACTGAAGATTTCAAGGCATAGTCCATGACTTGAAAACACACTTTTTAGGCAACTTATAACCGAAGCAGCAGTTTTATTATACAACTTATTCACCGTTAAAAATTTACTAAAATAGCCGACTGTTATTAAGAATTGTAGATCATTAAACTCAACAAAATCAATACCAATCTTTTGCCATGGCAACATAGGAATATTGTGAGGTAGAAGTAGTTCACCTTGATTGCTTCTAGCATTGGTTTGACAAATGATAAGGTAACATGATAAGGTAAATTTTTTCAATATCAGTTTGAAGACCAGGCCAATAGATACATTGTGCTGCTTACTTTTTGCAAGACGATACACTTTGAAGCGAGAAATGAATAACATTCAGCAACTCAGGTCTTAACTGTTTCAGAATAATTAATCTATTTTTATATAGTAAGACATTTTCATGCACGTAGATTTCATTATGTATTGACCAAAATTCCTTAGCTACAGGAGATATATTATTATGATTAGGCCAACCACTCATGACATAAGTTTTGATTTCTTTTAACACTGTATTTTCCTATATATAATTTTCTAAATGTTCAGAATTACTTTTTGTTGTCATTATTGCAGAATTTACTTTAAGATCAATATCAAGATCATTAGTGTTAAACGTTTTGTTTTCAGTGTCTCTGCTCAGTTGATCAGCAACCAAAAGCTATTTCCCTGGGACACATTTTAAATCAGAATTGTATTTGATTAATTTCATCAAAAGTTGCAAACGGGGTGATAGATCCTCTAATGGGTTTTTCACTAGCCCCAGTAAAGGTCTATGATCACTTTCAATATCAAATGTTTGCTGCCCTAGAAGGTAGTAATTAAAACGCTAACAACCATACGCTATTGTCAATAACTCTTTCTTGATTTGACTATAGTTTTGTTGAGCTTTGTTAAGAGAAATTCAGACAAACTCTATCAGATGTCCTTGAGAAATACAACACCCGAAACCGCACTGGCTTGCATCGCAAGATAATTTAATCTTACATTCGGGATTGAATAATGATAATATGGATGCCATTGTTACCAACTTCTTAAGATGTTCAAAACATCATTGTTCAGCCAGTCCCCATATCTATTCTGCTTTAACACTTAGTAATTTTCTTAATGTATTTGTATCGTTTGAAAGATTAAGCAAGAATTGGTACAAATACGTAACCATACCAAAAATCTTTGAAGTTCCTTTTTGTTGGTAAGAGCTTTCATCAATGTAGTTGCATTAGTTTTTTCAGCTGATGCATTTATACCAAATTTGTTAATGTGATATCCAAGAAACTTAACCTTTTTTACTGCAGATTAAGATTTTTTCTTCATCATCATTTTGTTTTCGACCTTACTCAGCTCTAACTTCTTTTCTATTCTGTGCTAATCTAAAAAGTTCAACATACCCTTCACAACTAAATTTCTAATAATTTGACTAATATAGCTTGGTTTAGGTCTTCCTATACTCTTCTATCTTTTTCTTATCTACCTGGCTCTACATAGATAATAACAACTTGATGGTTGTTAAAGAACTCCAACATGTTTACATGATTCCCATTTATAAGGAAATGAAATATTACCTGGTTATCCCCTCCAAGAAGGAAAAGTGTTAAATTATATGTTACGGTAAGGCTTAAGCAACGAATCGCTGCCAACATGCCAGACCGCTAACTAATTGTGAGTTATGTCATGGAGACGTTTATTAAGTTATATGTCATGGTAGGGCTTAAGCAACGAAATGCTGTCAACATGCCAGAGCGTTAACTAATTGTGAGTATTGCCACGGAGACGTTAATTAAGTTATATGTAATTGTAAGGCTTAAGCAGTGAATCGCTGTCAACATGCCAGACCACTAACTAATTGTGAGTTGTCATGGTAACGTTTTTTAAATTATATGTTATGGTAAGGCTTATGCAGCGAATCGCTGCCAACATGCCAGACCCCTCACTAATTGTGAGTTATGTCATGGTGACATTTAGTTAACTGATTTTTATTTATTTATTTATTTTTGTTTTGTTTTCGAACTTACTTAAGGTTGATTTGATGCAGTTCTAAATTCTTTTCTATTCTGAGCTAGTCTAAAAAGGTCTACATACCCTTCACAACCTGAATCTCTAATAATTTGACTAATATAGCTTTGTCTAGGTCTTCCTACTCTATTTCTATTTCGTAGTCTATAATCTAAGACCTTCCTAAATAGTCCCTCATGACTGGTGCCCTATTATTCTATTTCTCCTGACTTTTAATTGTTTCCACATACAGGGTTCCTCACCTATTCTTCTATAAACTTCCTCATTTGTTACTCTATCTGTCCAACTAATCTTTAACATTCTCCTATAACACCAAGTATCAAAAGCTTCTTTTTCTTATCTACCTCTTTAATTGTCCAAGTCTCACTACCGTATAAAAGAACGCTCCATACGTACGACTTTAAGAAACTTTTTCTATTATCTAAACTAATACTATTAGCTATTAGTAAGTCTTTCTTTTTTTAAAAACATTTTTATAGCTTGAGTTATTCTAGCTACTATATCCCTTCTGCTACGTCCGTCGTTTGTAATTATACTACCTAAATAGCAAAATTCATCAACCTCCTCTAATTCGATATTACCTATTTTTAATTTTGGTTTAGAACTAGGCTATAACTCACTTGTCATTATTGTTGTCTTTTCTGAGTTAATTCTCATACTATAGTTACTCTGTAGTATCTCATCTAAAATATTTAAAAACTCTCCTAATTATTTTCTAAACTCTGCTATGGCTATTAACATCTGCAAAACGTAACATGTCTATTTTCTGTCCCTGTACACTAATACCTATCTCTTTTCTCTCTCCAGCTAAGTTTAAAGCTTCCTCAATATAAACATTAAAAATCAAGGGAGATAGTATACAGCCCTGTCTAACACCATTTCTAATCTTAGCTTCCTTTTCTATTTCATCAAATCTAATTACTATGCTTTGGTTTTTATATAGACTGTAAATAATTTTTTTTATCCCTATGAGAGATTCCTATTTTTCGCAAAACCCTGAACAACAATCCAATTAACCCTATCAAGTGCTTTTTTTAAATGTACAAACGTGAAATGAGTCTTTTTTCTTATTTAAAGTTAAACCAGCACCAGATATTTTTTGTAAAACAGTTTCCAGATTTGTATTGTGCTCTTTCAGGGTTGAACCAAACAAGTATGTCGTCGAAATATGTGACTGCTCCTTCAATCCCTTCAAGAATTTCATTCACAATCCTTTGGAATATTTCTGGTGAAGCAGACAAATCATATAGTAGACATTTATCTACTAAACAGTGTTCCAATGATGCACAATAAGGAACTCTCATAATTTAAAGGACATTGCAAGAGAGCTGACGATGTATCTAATAATGAAAAATATTTGGTTTCAGCTAACTGGCAAAATAAATTCTCAATATATATATATATATATATATATATATATATATATATATATATTGCTGTGAAACCTACAAAATCCGTGAACTACGCTTTATAATCGAGCCTCACTTTTGGGCGTCAAGAATGCTGTGAAACCTACAAAAAGCTATTCATTACCTTAACTGTGTTGGTCCATTGACTTTCTTCCGTTAATCGCCTCGGCTGCTCCTCTAGATAGCTTTCATCCTCATACATAAAAAACAAACACATTCCTACCACAAACATCAACGTCAACTCTATTTACGTCAATATTCACAATACATTAAAATTTCAAAATTAATATTCAGCATAAATTTTAATATCAGAAAATTTCAAAATTAAATTTATTATCATTTTAATGTGCATCCAGAATTAAAGTCCTTGTAGGATGCCTACTAATTACTATAACAATATATGCAGACCGAGTCTGAGTACAAAGGAGCATCTACCACCCTTTACGTTAATTAACCAGGTTCGTCTAATTGAGCTCAAAGACATACCCATATTTTCATCATAATCCAGAACATCAATACTAAATACCCTTTCTACTTAATCAAGCAAATTTCACCTTAAAATTAAAATATTATTGTTAGTACAATTTCACTACTGTCCATTTTAAATAAACAAATTATAAAGTTATTCAACACACACCAAAATATCAAAGTTCGAACAAAATAGTATAATTTACCTGAAGGTTACTACATCGTCCCTTTGTTAATTACACCATTCCAACTGGGTTATATTTACGGCTTCTGATTCTCACCGCTTTTAAAATTTTCTCCATCACCATTTATTTAAAGTTGTTTCTGGGCTTTTCCGGAACTCATCTGTGTATATCTGAACCTTGTTTTGTGGATCCAGACACGTTTATGCACCATTTAATTATTAATACCCCCGAAAAATAACAAAGAAATTCATACTTCTTTCACCAATATACGCCAAAACTGCCTACTTTTGTGTATTCATTTTGTCGTTGTAAATTTTACTAATTGGTACAGTGATACTAACTTTATTACCTTGTATCTTTTTTTTCTAAGTGCACTAACGTACATTCATTGTAGCACGTAAAGAACAAGCTGTTTTACATCACAAAAATATTCGAGCAAACTGTTTAAAATTATTTAATCAAAACCGGAAAACTAAAAGCACTGTTTAACGCGTTGAATCAAGTCGAAGATCTAAGAGAGCTTGTTCATATTCCCTGGATATATATAGAGGTTAGCCTGTCTGTCGGTCGAGTCTCCAAAACGGACAATTCTAAAGAATTTCGCCTGCTATGTTCCCATTCCGCAGCCCGGCATGCGATTTTTACGAATTTTGCACTCGCCCCAGTTAAATCTCAGAAATTTCAACACGGCACGCAACGTCTGGAAATAACTAATTGAATTTTATACAGAAATGTTATTTTTACCTCTCAAATTTTGCCTTTACTTTCAACCAATCGCAACCCTATGACGTTGCTCTACTCACGCCTTTTACTATATGTGCCTCGGTCTTGCGCATATTATCTGTCTCTATCTACCCTGTTCTTATTAGTGCAAATTGATATTCCTTATTATCGATTATTTCAGTCCATGTGGACTATCTGGGTTAAATAACCCCGTATCGCGCCTTCCCGTGAATATTAAGCCCCGGTTTCTCCAAGATTCTTTGTAACCATTAATTATCTGCAACATTTACGCAGAACAAGCTTTTTTAAAAATACGCAGGTGTTCTGTATTTCGTGCTAAAGCATCCGACCGTTTCCAATATCCGTAGAATCGACATGTTTATCTAAACAAATTAAACTGAAATTGCCTTTTAAAAATACGCAGGTGTGTTCAAACGTAACATTTTAAATACCCTTCTACGATTTTCATTTTATTGGGTTTTTACAAGTTTTTATAGATATTATATGTTACTAATGGTTCAATTAACTTCAATTAAAAATAATACCCTTTAATTTTTAGTGACTCCTAATCAAATATTAATTATTATCTGTACATTTTGTTTAATACCGGTTACTTAAAATAGAGTTAATTAATATAAATTTTGCACGTAATTTCTCTTTGTTTCTTTACGTAGAGCTTTTTAATACTGCTTCTTTTGATATAAAGCGTCTTGTACATGATTTAAATCTCTTATTTTTAATGAAACGAATGAATTTTTATTCTCCACGGTTTTTTTAATAACGCGTATCTTTTCCCAAAGCTTCTAGACAGTGATTAAAATTATTTGATGTGATTATTTAATTTTCTACCCTGGTCTAAATATGAGTATTTTCCCCCTATTTGAATACAAATAATCCCACTTATTTGAATTCAAATATAAAATATTTAAATCGCAAACGAAATTTACAACAAAAAATTCCTATCTCTCTCTACCCTTATCTATCTAACTTACCTACCTTATCCAATCAAAAAATTATTTACACCTGTCCTATATCCCTATCTTATTCCTAACTCTCACCTAATTCTCTAAACTGAAATTAACCCTAACTTCATCCTACTTATCCATCTAATCCTATATATATCCTATATACCTATCCTATTCCTAACTTTTAACTAATCTTCCCTATACTTCACTTCCCCCTACCTAATCCTATATACCTATCCTATTCCTAACTCTCCACTAATCTTATATGAAATATCTATACTTAACCTATCTTATTTTCTTCCTACATTTACTCTTTATTCTCATCCTAAACCTATTTCTAATTATCTCCCATATTTATCCTATACCTAGCTTTATTTTCTATAACTATACTAAAATTCACCTATCTCTATTCTTTGTTCATCAAGTTATTTAAATCTAACTCTCTTCTTGACCCTCCACGTCTTTCTTCTTACCATCCTAATACTCTTCATCCCTATTTCTCCCCCTTCGATATCTATACTTATCATCCCTGTTATCTCACATAAAATAAACTTACCATCCCTATTATCCTGACTCTTAAATATTACTTCTTCTTCAATCCCTACACTTGTCTGTTTCTCATTTATTATTGCTTCCCTTTCTGCCGACAAACCAAACGATACTACTTTACAATTATCGATTTTTCCCTTTACGGAAAATCCTATGTACCTTCTAGAATTCTTATGTAATGGAATCCGCCAGAATGAATTCCTTGAATCTACTTTATTAAAAACAAACTTGCCACTTAATCTCGTCAAAAGTGTGTCCATGGATGTTGGACAATGGAATTGCGGTTTGGTCCCTTGACTAATTTTTCGTGCATCTTTAATTAATTCTACCTTCACCTGCTCCCGATATGCTGCTGTTGCTTCTACCCCCTCTAATTCTGCATGTTTTTGTACTAAAGCTTGAACCTCTACTCTCCTATCCTCTGGACATCTTATCGTGTTGATCTGTTTACCTTCATCATCCTCTACCTCTACTACATTAATACTAAACCCCGTGTCATCCTCTGTGACTTCATAACTGCCCTTCCATGGCACTACCCTATCTTTAATCCTTATTACCTTCTGTTCCATATCTATCAAAACCCCTAACTTCATCATACAGTCAACACCTAAAATGCTCTGAAACTTCAGTCCAGGTACAATTACAAACTCCTGTTCACAGCTTAAACCTCCTATATCTATCCTAAGCACCACAACACTATTTACTACAGCAAACTTCTTTTTATTTGGAGCTACTAAATGGCTACGTTTTATAGGCATAATTCTATCACAAACCTTATCCCTAATTTTGCTGACGAATTCCTCCGATATTAAACTCGCCTCTGCCCCAGTATCAAGTAATACTTCTACATTATTCTCAAAAATTTCTAAATTAATAATTGGCAAACATAATTTTTCCTCAGTTTCTGGCTCTACTTCCTCCTCAATTTTGAAAAATTCACGTGGATGTTCATATACATTTACACTGAAATCTAGTGGTCTGTCGCGTTCTAAAAATCCTGTCCAGGTCTGTTTTCCCTACTTGGTCCTGGTCTAGCCGTCACCTCAGCGTATGTCCTAGGCGTTTCCACTCGTTCCGTGTCTGTATTAGCAGTCCCCCTCATGTCCGGTGAACTATTCCCTCTGGTAGGTTCCGGTCTCGGTGCAGGTCCCCTTCCTAAACTATTACTTCTAACGTATGGTCGTCGCTGTTCCCAATTCTGTCGCTGGTATCCGTAACTATTCCCTCTTCTAGCATAGTTGTCCCGTCTATTGTCAAACCTAACTGTATTGATCTGTCTTTCCCTATTATCCCGAGGTCGTCCACTACTTACGTCGTCGTACCTCTGCAGGTATTCTAAAAACATTTCTCTGTCCACTATGTTCTGTAGTGCTACGTGTTGTCTTACTTCTACCTCGAAGTGTCGTGATAAATACTTAATAATTTGTCGGTCCGTCAGTGGTGGGTTCAGTTGCTTTGCTATGCTATACTTGCGTATAGCATATTGCTCTACTTCCTGAAAATTCTCCCTTAAATTTCCCTGTGATTAAGTCGTCTCGTACCTGGTCTTGTCTGTGGTCACTCCAGTAGTGCTTTAAAAACCTGTCTTCAAAATCCGTGTAGGTGTCTATGTCCTGTCCTACTAAATTGTACCATGCTTCCGCATTGTCCTTTAATAAAGCCTTTATCGTATTCAGTTTAGTCTGTTCGTCAAATAAATTTCCCACTAGATTTCTTACACTATTAATAAAAATTTGTGGATTTATCCTGTTATCGCCATAAAACTTCATGTGTTGGTCCAACGATACTCCACCTGTATAAAATCTGGGACCATCCCCCGTTAAATTCGACATGTTGTATTTGATACTACTAACTTCGCGCTCTACTCTCCCTAACTGATCCCTACATGAGTCCGTTACTTCAGTCATTTTACATTTATTTCTTCTTCACAGAAAATGCGTGCTTCGGACCTTAAATGTCCCATTTCCTGTCAAAGACCTGTAATATCACGCTCATTTTTTCAACCCTATTTTCTACTTCCCCAGTTTCACGGTAAGACTATTTTTAAATTCTGTAAATTCTTTAGTATTTTGTTCAATTTTCCGCTTATCTGCTCTAATTTTGGTTGGACCTCCTCGCTCTATTCGATTCTTCTCTAGCTCTATTAGATTCTTCCCTAGCTCTATTAGATTCATCGCTTAGCTGTTCTAATTTTCTGTTGGACTCCTCCCTAGCTAATCGCATTTCCTCTAACATTCTCATCATTAACTCATTTCCTTGATCCCCTGATTCCGTCCTCGACTGATCTCTACTGCCTGCAGCTTCTTCCATTTTCGAATTTTTCTCACACAATGCACTATCGTCACTCCCAATTTCCACTCCTTGACTCCTTAACCACTCTTTCCTCTGCATACGTTCTAATCACTCTCACACACTCTAAAATACTCTTAAATTTATACACACACAGAAACTCTCTCTTTCAGATCGCCAGTTTCCTGGAATAAAATCACAAAAATTTTATTTGGAACTCGAGCCTCACTTTTGGGTCGCCAAGAATGCTGTGAAACCTACAAAATCCGTGAACTACGCTTTATAATCGAGCCTCACTTTTGGGCGTCAAGAATGCTGTGAAACCTACAAAAGCTATTCATTACCTTAACTGTGTTGGTCCATTGACTTTCTTCCATTAATCGCCTCGGCTGCTCCTCTAGATAGCTTTCATCCTCATACATAAAAAAAACAAACACATTCCTACCACAAACATCAACGTCAACTCTATTTACGTCAATATTCACAATACATTAAAATTTCAAAATTAATATTCAGCATAAATTTTAATATCAGAAAATTTCAAAATTAAATTTATTATCATTTTAATGTGCATCCAGAATTAAAGTCCTTGTAGGATGCCTACTAATTACTATAACAATATATGCAGACCGGAGTCTGAGTACAAAGGGAGCATCTACCACCCCTTTACGTTAATTAACCAGGTTCGTCTAATTGAGCTCAAAGACATACCCATATTTTCATCATAATCCAGAACATCAATACTAAATACCCTTTCTACTTAAACAAGCAAATTTCACCTTAAAATTAAAATATTATTGTTAGTACAATTTCACTACTGTCCATTTTAAATAAACAAATTATAAAGTTATTCAACACACACCAAAATATCAAAGTTCGAACAAAATAGTATAATTTACCTGAAGGTTACTGCACTCGTAGCTTCAATGTACATCGTCCCTTTGTTAATTACCCCATTCCAACTGGGTTATATTTACGGCTTCTGATTCTCACCGCTTTTAAAATTTTCTCCATCACCATTCATCTAAAGTTGTTTCAGGGCTTTTCTGGAACTCATCTGTGTATATCTGAACCTTGTTTTGTGGATCCAGACACGTTTATGCACCATTTAATTATTAATACCCCCGAAAAATAACAAAGAAATTCATACTTCTTTCACCAATATACGCCAAAACTGCCTACTTTTGTGTATTCATTTTGTCATTGTAAATTTTACTAATTGGTACAGTGATACTAACTTTATTACCTTGTATCTTTTTTTTCTAAGTGCACTAACGTACATTCATTGTAGCACGTAAAGAACAAGCTGTTTTACATCACAAAAATATTCGAGCAAACTGTTTAAAATTATTTAATCAAAACCGGAAAACTAAAAAGCACTGTTTAACGCGTTGAATCAAGTCGAAGATCTAAGAGAGCTTGTTCATATTCCCCTGGATATATATAGAGGTTAGCCTGTCTGTCGGTCGAGTCTCCAAAACGGACAATTCTAAAGAATTTCGCCTGCTATGTTCCCATTCCGCAGCCCGGCATGCGATTTTTACGAATTTTGCACTCGCCCCAGTTAAATCTCAGAAATTTCAACACGGCACGCAACGTCTGGAAATAACTAATTGAATTTTATACAGAAATGTTATTTTACCTCTCAAATTTTGCCTTTTACTTTCAACCAATCGCAACCCTATGACGTTGCTCTACTCACGCCTTTACTATATGTGCCTCGGTCTTGCGCATATTATCTGTCTCTATCTACCCTGTTCCTATTAGTGCAAATTGATATTCCTTATTATCGATTATTTCAGTCCATGTGGACTATCTGGGTTAAATAACCCCGTATCGCGCCTTCCCGTGAATATTAAGCCCCGGTTTCTCCAAGATTCTTTGTAACCATTAATTATCTGCAACATTTACGCAGAACAAGCTTTTTTAAAAATACGCAGGTGTACTGTATTTCGTGCTAAAGCATCCGACCGTTTCCAATATCCGTAGAATCGACATGTTTATCTAAACAAATTAAACTGAAATTGCCTTTTAAAAATACGCAGGTGTGTTCAAACGTAACATTTTAAATACCCTTCTACGATTTGCATTTTATTGGGTTTTTACAAGTTTTTATAGATATTATATGTTACTAATGGTTCAATTAACTTCAATTAAAAATAATACCCTTTAATTTTTAGTGACTCCTAATCAAATATTAATTATTATCTGTACATTTTGTTTAATACCGGTTACTTAAAATAGAGTTAATATAAAATTTTGCACGAAATTTCTCTTTGTTTCTTTACGTAGAGCTTTTTAATACTGCTTCTTTTGATATAAAGCGTCTTGTACATGATTTAAATCTCTTATTTTTAATGAAACGAATAAATTTTTATTCTCCACGGTTTTTTTAATAACGCGTATCTTTTCCCAAAGCTTCTACACAGTGATTAAAATTATTTGATGTGATTATTTAATTTTCTACCCTGGTCTAAATATGAGTAATATATATATATATATATATATATATATATTTAAGATATCTAGACTGGTTAAATAATTATTTAATCTGTTTTATTATTGGCGAAAGCTTGAATGATTGAAAGAGTATTTTATTAATCCATCAAATTTGTTGACTGCTTTCCCCAATAATAAAACAAATTAAATATATATATATATATTACTCATATTTAGACCAGGGTAGAAAATTAAATAATCACATCAAATGATTTTAATCACCGTGTATAAGGAATTTCATTAAATAATACGCGTTATTAAAACCATGAAGCATAAATAAACTCGGTTGTTTCAGTAAAAATAAGAAATTCAAATTATTTATAAGACGAAGCAGTAGTGAAAAGCTCTGCGTGTAATGTAATTATTCCTAAACAAAGAGAAATTACGTACAAAGTTTATATTAATTAACCCTATTTTAAGTAACCGGTAGTAAAACAAAGTGTACGATAATAATTAATATTTAAGTTGTATTCGCTAAAAATAAAAAGGATAGAAATCAATTTTAATTGGAGTTAATTAAACCGTTAATAACATATAATACCTATAGAAACTTGTAAAAAACCCAAGATTAAAATACCACGGAATAAAGCTCTGAGAATTAATATTATTTTGAACACCTGCGTAGTTTAAATATCACATTCGGCGTAAATTTTGCAGATAATTAATGTTTCAAAGAATCTTGGGGAAAACGTCGCATAATAGTTACGAGAATTGCTAAAGCTGGTTATTTCACACTCCATGTGGACTAAAATAATCGATAATAAAGAATATCAAGTTGCACTAATACGAACAGGTTAGAGAAGGAAAGAGAAAATGCGTCAAGCAAAGACACATATTGTAAAAGGCGGGATTTAAACAACGTCACGAGGGTCACAATTGGTTGAAAATAGGATGCAAATATCAGAGGTAGAACAACAATTTCTGTACAAAATTAATTAGTTTTTCTCGGACATGCTTGCGTGCCGTGTGGAAATTTTCTGAGATTTAAATGGGACGAGTGAAAATTCGTAAAAATCGACGTGCGAGCAACAGACTGGGAACATAGAATGAGGAATTCTTTAGAATTACCCGTTTTGGGGAACCGACCGACAGACAGGCTTTTTGCTATATATACCGAGATGAATATAAACAAACTCTCTTAGACTTTTGACGATTCGATGCGTTAAAAGCTCGTACATACGCGACTTGATTGAAGATGTTAAACAGTGCATTTTAGTTTGATTAAATAATTTGAGGTTTGCTCGTGTGTTTTGTGATTCAGGATAGTTTGTTATTTGCGTGCTAACATGAATGTACTTCAGTGCACTTAGATACAAGGTAATAAAAGTTAGTTTCACTGTACCGGTTGGCAAAATTTGCAACGACAAGTGTATACACGGGGGTAGGCGGTTTTGGCGTATATTGGTGAAAGAAGTGTGAAGTTATTTGCTATTTTTCGGGGGTGTTAATAATTAAATGGTTCAAATACGTGTCTGGATCCATGAAACAAGGGTCAGATAAACACAGATGAGTTCCGGAAGAGCCCAGAAACAACTTTAAATGAATGGTGATGGAGAGGATTTTGGAAGCGTGGAGAATCGGAAGCCGTAAATATAATCCTGTTGAATGGTGTGATTAACTAAAGAAACGATACTTTGAAGCTACGAGGACAGTAACCTTCAGGTAAATTATACTATTTTGTTTGACATTTTTGTGTGTATTGAATGACTTTATAATTGATTTACTTTAAATGGACATTAGTGAAATTGTTCTAACCATAAACGTTTAATTTTAAGATGAAATTTGCTTGTTTAAGTAAAAAGGGGTATTTTGTTTTGATGTTCAGGAATATGATGAAAATTTGGGTATGTCTTTGAGCTCAATTAGACGAACATGGTTAATTAACGTAAAGGGTGGTAGATGCTCCTTTATACTCAGACTCGGTCTGCTTATATTGTTATATTAATTAGTAGGCATCCAACAAGGACTTTAATTTTGGATGCACAGTAAAATGATAATAAAATTAATCTTGAAATTCTTTTTAAAACTGAAATTTATGCTGAGTTTTAATTTTGAAATTTTAATGTATTCTGAATATTGATGTAAATAGAGTTAACGTTGATGTTTTTGGTAGGAATGTGTTTGTTTCTTTTATGATTGAGGATGTAAGTTATCTAGAGGAGCAGCCGAGGCGATTAACAGAAGAAAGACGACGGACCAGGTAATTCAAAAGGTTTCACAGCAATATATATATATATATATATATATATACCTAGTTCCAATGCTGTTTACAGTGCCTATACTAATATTTTATGCTGATGCGACTCTAAAACAAATAACTTTCAATTAAACTGTTTAGTTTACTTAACCTCATCAAATTTGAAATTATTCGAGTGGAATCAAACACATAAATACAGAAATTACTTACGTCTCTTACAGAAGTGAATGGTAGAAGAGGCCAATTATTATCACGTTCTTTCTCAAAATAGTCTATTAGTGAAGCTACCGTTTCTTGAGCACGCACGCGTATCTAATGGTTTGGATGGTTTGGACATTGTGAAAACATATATATATATATATATATATATATATATATATATATATATATATATATATATATATATATATATACAGGGTGCCCTATTTCTTACACGTTGTATGGGTAACTCTGTTATTTGTGACATTAGAGAAAAGGTTAAATAGGGAAAGTAGTGCAGTTTTTAATGCCGAGTTTAGCCATGAAGAGATAATCAACATACAGGGTGTAGCAAAAGCGTTATACCAAAATAAAGAAATTTTCTTTTCTGTTTTGCTTCGTGGTTCATTTATTGTGATAGATACAGTAAAACGTTGTAGATGTTTTTTACATTTTTTAAAAGGAAAATAAGATAAACTTATTTCTTTTTAGCTGGCTTTGGTCATGTTCGAATAAATAAGTGAGGTTATGTTTTTTTAAATGGAAACCATAATTGGCGGTAGTTCTGATAGAAAGGCATTTTTTTCTCTTTTCAGTGATAGTGTACATGTTCAACATAAAAATTTTTGAAAAAATTTTGTTTTCATGAAATACGAAACTTGGTATTAAATAATAAAATACTTATGCATGATCTAACAAAAATATCAAAAACAAATTATGTTAAAAATTTTAAATATAATATCACTTCATAAGGTGTTCAAAGTGCCCACCATTTTGTTGAAGGCACAGCTCACATCGTTTTTTAACATTACAAAGTGCTTTTTTTTATCGTTCGTGCATCAATGCTTGCAATTGCTGTTTGGATTCTAGCAATTAAATCCTCAAGCATTTGAGGAGTAGTAGAATACACTATATTTTTTAAATCACCCCACAAATAAAAATCTAATGGCGTAAGTTATGGTGAACGAGCAGGCCAATCAATTTCCATTTTGTTGCCAATCACGTGCTCAAAACGATCAGTTAAATATTGCTTCACTGATGTACCACTGTGTGCAGGGGCACCATCGTGTTAGAAATACTTTAGTCTGTAATGGATGTTAAGAGGTAATTCATCCAAATATTCTTCCAGTTGGTGTTTTAAGAAATTTAAGTAATTTGCAGCAGTCAAATTGTCGTTATAAAAAAAGGTCCAATAATTTTTCCACAAAATATTTCACACCAACAATTAATACCAAATTGATGTTGATCTCTGGATTCACCCACAAATTTAGGATTTTCTTGAGAATAAAATACTTTGTAAATTTAGTCTCGTCAGTAAACATAATGGTTCTCCAAAAATATGAATCCTCTTCACATTTATTAAGGTACCAATGACAAAATGTTATCCATCTTTGATTATCCACTGGATACAATGTATTCGAAATAGAATAGTGATAGGGATGATATATCCAACTTTTCAGAATACACCTCACAGTTTCCTTAGAAGTTGCACAGTGGTTTGCAATTTCGGCAGTAGAAGATTCTGGTTTATAGTTAACAAACGCCAACACATTCGTTTCAACAGTTTCTTCATATTTTCGTAAGAATTTAGGTTTGGTAAATGCACCATATGCCTTTAGATTATTTTATAGAATAGAATAGAAAAGTTTATTAAATAATAAATTATAAACATAATAATTATTTAAATGGTACAATGTCAGCAAAGCTGATTTTCACAGAGTACCTCTGTACACCAATTATATGTGATTCTGCCTTTCAATAATTCTAATTAACAATGCCTTTTTGAAGGTTTGAACAGAACTTGCTCTTAAATATAAATCAAAATATTTATTAAATATTATTGCAGCATGATATTCAAATGAACACTTGAACTTAGTTGTTTTATGGATTGGAATTGTTAATGCACTGTTGCTACGAAGATTAAGGTTGTGATTAGAGCATCGTACATTTAAAATATTATATAAATAACTAGGCTGTTTACTCTTATAAATATTGAACAAAAAATGGCAAAAACAACTCACATTGAAATTTTAGCTTAAGAATGCCCAAATTATTATATACAGGGTCACATGTTCCTATATGGCACATTATATGAAAATCTTAAACAACTGTTCTGTAAGATTTGTAACTTATTTTTATAGTGTTCTGAAAGATAACTAAAGTATACTGTGTTGCAGTAGTAAATATGACTTAGTATAAGACATTGACATAATTTCCACTTTGTTTGTGGCAGAAGTGACATTTTATATCTGTAGAGCGACTTGAGTTTGAAGTATCCTACGCTGCAAATTTTCTTTACATGGCTTTCAAAATTTAAATTTGTGTCATAAATTATACCCAAATTTTTGTTTTCTGACTAAAATCTAATACACAATTGTCGAGAACAATATTTTCACTTTTAATTGCTTGAATATTGTACTATTGTAGGAAGATCCTATGCACTGACAAACAGTTTTCCCAGGATTTAGGAGTAGTCCATTGGATAATGACCATTGATGCACTGCATTTAAATTAATGTTAAGCTCATTAACAATCCAATTAGCACTGTAAGGATTACCTGACACATACAACTGCGTGTCATCAGCATACATATGGATGCCACAATTTTCGGTTACAATCGAGGGAAGATCTGCAGTAAAAATTGCGAAAAGCAGAGGCCCTAGTATACTTCCCTGAGGGACACCTTGAGCTACATACAATTCATTGGATGTATTGCCATTTAATTTCACTTTCTGTAGTCGTAATGATAAGTAGTTTTGCATCAATTGCAAAGCAGGCAGGCTCCAACCGTTTTGAAGTTTGCTAAATATCCAACAGTGTGGTTGCTTACGTTCCATCTATCTTTCAAAGTACAAATCCGCTGCTGCACGTAAGTTACGATTCGAAGAATAGTAACAAAAGAGCATGCCATTTTTTCTTCATTTGTATAAGACATTCTAACCATTAGAAGAAAATAATGTACGTATAAACATAAAATAACAGTACTGTCTAATTTCTGTTATTCAAACAATCGAAATCTATTGTAATGTCTCATATGGCTACTTGATTCATAAAATCAGCTCAAATATTCACATATTATTTAATTCCAAGTTTCGTATTTCATAAAAACAAAATTTTTTCAAAAATTTTTATGTTAAACATGTACACTGTAGTACATCACTGAAAAGAGGAAAAAAATGTCATTCAATCAGAACTACCGTCAATTATGGTTTCCATTTAAAAAACATAACCTCACTTATTTACTCGAACATGACCAAAGCCATGTAAAAACAAAAAACTTTATCCTATTCTCCTTTCAAAATAATGTAAAAAACATCTACAACGTTTTACTGTATCTATCACAATAAATGAACCACGAAGCAAAACAGAAAAGATCAACATTTCTTTATTTGGTATAACGCTTTTGCTCCACCCTGTATGTTAATTATCTCTTCATGGCCGAACTCGGCATTAAAAACTGCACTACTTTCCCTATTTAACCTTTTCTCTAATGTCACAAATAACAGAGTTACTCATACAACGTGTAAGAAATAGGGCACCCTGTATATATATATATATATATATATATATATATATATATATATATATATTGTTTTCACAATGTCCAAACCATCCAAACCATTAGATACGCGTGCGTGCTCAAGAAACGGTAGCTTCACTAATAGACTATTTTGAGAAAGAACGTGATAATAATTGGCCTCTTCTACCATTCACTTCTGTAAGAGACGTAAGTAATTTCTGTATTTATGTGTTTGATTCCACTCGAATAATTTCAAATTTGATGAGGTTAAGTAAACTAAACAGTTTAATTGAAAGTTATTTGTTTTAGAGTCGCATCAGCATAAAATATTAGTATAGGCACTGTAAACAGCATTGGAACTAGGTCCAATAAGGGTGAAGCGCTAACAGGCCAAAACAAATATGCCCACGTAAGAAACCTGTCATTGATATAGATGGTTTCGAAAAAGATGCAATTAGAAATGTAATCTACCAGATGTATAAAAACAGTTACTAATTTTCAAACACCTTGAAAAGCAAATAATTTTGAATTTCAGAGGAGCACATTACTGTAATAATGCTACAAGAAAACCTTTGTGAACGAGACGTATTTAAAGGAGATAGAACTTCTTTGTGGACAATTTTAAAAGATATCGAATTTTAATGTAACACGGATGATCCTTGTCATGGATTGATGTAAGTACATAATGTCGTTTCAAAAAGGTTGACTTTTTAAGACAATACATTCAAGTTAAAACAGAGGGGCTACATCAGTTTGTATTTGTTGATGAAAGCTGGATTTTTAAAAACGGCAGTATTGGAAAATCATGACAGAATTCTGATGTCAAACTCATCTTTACTTCAAAAACCATGGAGGGTGACTACCATGACGAAATGAATCATGACAACTTTTTACATTGGTTTGAATATCAGCTGTTAATTAATCTAAGCAAGCCATTGACTATCGTAATGGACAATGCTAGCTACCACAGTACACAAATCAATAAGGCAGCAATGCATTCCTGGAAAAAAGCTGATATTCAAAAGTGGCTACAAGAAAATAATATTTATTACGATAGCATAATACTAAAATGTGAATTAATAACATTAGTGAAGCAGTAAGTTATATTATTTACACAGCCTTTTTCTTATTGTTTGTATTTCTAGGAATAAGCCTAAAGTTACATAAGTAGTTGATCAAATGGCTGAACGCTACGGTCTTACAGTTTTGAGACTTCCACCATACCACTGTATTTTTAATCCCATAGAACACATTTGGGGTACAGCAAAAAGTTATTATAGGGATCACGTTAGATTGTTACGTGCCAAAGTGGCCCTTAAACATGTTTTAGGTTAATTTTGATGTGCGGAAGTTTCGCGCCATAATTTCAAAAGACGCGGTGCGCATATTTCCGTCACGTCAATAGTGGGTTGGACGAATACTTCGCGCCGACGCGCAAAAGACAAAAGTGGTGAGAGGTTTCCGTTAGACGCTTGAACGTGGCTGTTTGCCTTTGATCTTCAAGGAGTGTGGTCGTGTCAGGTATCGTATCGTGCCTTATCTTATCTATGTAGATTTCCTTGTCCTGATTATCTTGTTTGTCGTCCTTATACCATGTTCCCGTCTTTCCCTGCATAGGTAGGTAATCTGTAGCCTAGGTGAACCGTACTGCACGACCCTGGATGAACGAGCTCATGATTGCCTGAGAGCTGGTCCGAATGCTTTGGAAGAGCGTCGGGCGTACCATCTTTAACTACCTCAAGGGGGCCCTCCGTAGCCTGATGGACTTTAGAGAAGCCAACTTAAACTCAATCCCGCCAGACGTTCGGATTTCTGATGTAAGTAGTCCATTATCTAATTTGTTCGCTGTATCATTTATTGTTTTAAAGTTATATAAATTTCCGATTATTGCGCAATAAAAATTGTGCATTGGTGACGTCATTGGCAGTTGGGTGCACAAATCTGTAATAAGGTTAGCGTTACTAACAGCCCATGGAGTCGCTTTTTCATCACGCTTGCGCGATGTATTTATCGACTTTTTAACTGTAATTATCGACTTTTTAATTGTAAGAAATATCATTTTTAAATTGTAAGAAGATACAGTGGTACGTACTTTAGTTGAGAAGTCACAAGCTATATGGAAGGACTGCTACAAATTGGAAAGTTGTATTCAAAACATCAGTTTGATTAAAATTCAAACTTTGTGTATATTTTAGATAGAACGTATTTACATACCTGTTAAAGTTAATAAACTAACTCATAAATATTTTGTTTATTTAAAATCTTCAACAGTTCATGACCTCAAATCCTTCAAGTAGGTACTGTAAATTTTAGGAACCTCACTTTTTAGTAATACTGCAATAAATTTGTCTGCCAAGCTTCTTGTTATATTATCCTAAATTGTGTGATGCAAGATGAAGTATAACTACGTTATCAAGAAGAAGTTTAATAAATTATTACTGTTTTATATGTCAATATATATCTTAAAGTTAAGGTGAATGGACTATATATAGTAATATTATATATCCTCACGAACCATTTCGTTGATTTTGTTTCACTTTTACTTTAAGTGCAATTGGAATTTTCCCAATGGCCGTGGCTTTAGGTAAAGCGCTATCTATTAACAATTTTTCAAGTTTTGTTTGCGTCATCTTAAAGTTAAGGCGAATGGACTATATATAGTAATATTCTATATCCTCACGAACCATTTCGTTGATTTTGTTTCACTTTTACTTTAAGTGCAATAGGAATTTTCCCAATGGCTGTGGCTTTAGGTAAAGTGCTATCTATTAACAATTTTGCAAGTTTTGTTTACTAGACCGATACCGTTGAACACAGTTTGATATTTTTCAATAATACTTTGGATTGAATTATTACATTGTTCTATACTTCAAATACGTCCTGTGTAGGAAAATTTATAATGCCTAATTGCAGAGCACTTTTCAATCCCAGTAAAGACTGAGAATTTTTATTTTTTAAGGACATGGAACTTTATGACTGTTATCTTTGAATTTACAGTTCAAATTAACAACACCGAAAGTA
Organism: Platerodrilus igneus; assembly: GCA_036346225.1. Taxonomy (NCBI): domain Eukaryota; kingdom Metazoa; phylum Arthropoda; class Insecta; order Coleoptera; family Lycidae; genus Platerodrilus; species Platerodrilus igneus. The sequence goes on along the minus strand of JARFIW010000089.1, from coordinate 19,079,586 downwards.
TCAATTTGATTACCACTGTATGATTTTAACTTGACCGAATTGGTGTCAATTACTAAATTACAAATTTTATTTTCTAGTAATTTAAAATCTTCATAACTTAAAATATCAGCTTTTGAGCCACTATCAATCTTTAAGGTTAAGGTTTCATCACCAATTGCAATATTTTCTACCCATTCTACTTATTCGATTGTTTAGATGGTTTATTCATTATAGTCCAGACTACTAATTCATCTACAGAATATTCTTCAGGACTGTATTCATCTTCCTGAATGTCAAACACTTTATTTTTCTTTGAGTTCATCTTATTATAATGTCCACGCTTTTTGCACTTAGTGCAAATTCTAAAAAATGCTGGACACTTATTTGGATTATGTGTATGTTACCACACCTAGTACACAAATCACTATTATTGCTGTTTCTAATGCCCCGTGTTTGGTTTTTTTGACAAGTTATTTTTATCACCACCTTTATTTTGCCACTTTCTTGCATTAACAGCATCAACGGCAGAGGTGGATGTGAAGTTATTGATTAGTTTCAATTAATTAGCTCCACTTTCCATTGACCTGCACACGTTTATTGTTTCTTGCAAGGGCAAATTTAGTGATTGTAAAAGTTTTTCCAGAGTGTGACGATTCTTCAGACCCAAAACAATTCGATCTTGAATCATAACTTTTTTTCAGCAAACTCACATTTTTTAATTCCTTCACAAATTCATCAAATGACTCATGTTCAGATTAATCTCTTTTAAAAAATTTACAATGTTCAAATACAAGATTTTTAATGGGATTGCAATAAGCTTCAAACTTATTTAAAACAGCCAAACTTTGTAGAGTCTTCATTTTCAGCAACTTCGAACGTATTATAAATGTAAAGCTTGAACTTCTGCTTCCATAGTTTCCAATTTTCTGAAACATTACTTTTGAAACTTAAATCAGTAGGTACCTTTGCTTCCATTATTTAAATACAATAATATGATAGCAATATTTTTACACTTGACTGCTGTCACCATGTGATGTTTTTATAATAGCTCAAATACAATAACAATAGACTAAGACTGTTTTCTTAAGTAAATTGTTAACAGAATTTATGCTAAGCATAAAGACGCGAGTACAAATTTTATCACGTATGACACTAGTTGTCATTTTTGTTGTAACATATGATTATTTCCAAGGTCGGCTGGAGTGCGTTCCAAACCGTAAGATTGAGGTGCGTGGCAGATATTATTTGTAAAAATGAATGCTGTTGTTAACATGCAATTTAGAACTTGAAGGTCAAACATTTATAGTTAATGTTACTGGCATATCTGCCACAACATACCGTATTCCATTCTGTATTATATTATTAAGTCCTACTACAATATTAATATCGTCATCGTCAAATAAGAATAAGTTTTTGGTCATACCTAAAGTCAAAACAGTTTTTTAAATGTCACCTGTCGACATGTCATATGTTTAGTGACATTTCCACATACCCTCCAGGAAATGCGCAGCGCTGCAGTGTAGCACTTCACTAAAGTGCTACAGTGCTTTATGTACCCTGAATGCGCCTAATCTTACCTAAGCTGAATGTTTTTAAATAAGACAATGGATGTGTCAATGTCAATAATAAATGTCATAAAAGAAGGGAAAGTGTCTACACTTCAAATGTAGTTTGCCGTGATATTTACTTTCGATATCAATACTTATTTTTACCATTCGATTCCACAATTTTGTACATTACTGAGGATCTGTCTTACCTAGGTACAGATTTGTCTTAGATTAAATTTTCTCTACTTAGCTAATTGTGATATCACAATAAGATGGTTGATAAAATAATTCCACACAAATTTGTGGGAGTGAATGATGATGTAAATTCTTTTTGTATTGCAAGACTATATTCTCAGTGGAAATTTCACCAGTCTGTCAAACCAAACTTTTAAACTTAAAATTTTAAGTATGTTTTTAAGTATTTTGCCTTTCTTATCTACAATGACAAGTAGGTTGTAATAAAAAAGAGTAAATCTTTACGATTTTAAAGCAGTATTATATAACTAAATACTTACCCTGACAAGTTTTACCATCGGCAGCAACTAGTCCATGTGGACATGCACAGACAGGGTGACTACCATTAAACAAGCACAGTTCCTGACAACCACCATTATTTATAGCACAAGCATTACTACCCATCTGCCTGTCCTTAGAAAAAACTTGTATATCTTTTAAGGAATCACCCATCTGTTTTAATACAGTTTCAAAGTTTGATAAGTTCTTTAAAGAAGCCATTTTTATACTTCCACGATCATGAGTGCTGTAAGTTAAATATTAATTCAAACAAATAAACCTAATATAATAAAACATACGTATCCATCCAATATAAGGTTTCATTAAAAATAGTCAGGGCTACGGGATTTTCTAATGAATGATTTAAAACAATTGCATGGTCAGATCCATTATATAAAATACGCTCTATAGTATTTTTCCAGAATCACAATAATAAATATGGTGTTTCTGAAAATCTAGAGCAACATCTAAAATTAAATGTGAATGATTTGATAGTAAATGGTGGTTGGAACCATCCAAGCCACTGCGTTCTAAACGGCTTCCACCAGCCCACACTAGCATACCTACAGATGGATCAACTACTAATACTGCAGGTTTTCCAATTTCTTCTGACAGTACTACATACCGAGCAGAGCCGTCCAAACGAGAAACTTCAATTACACCTCGTTTAGGATCGCTCCAGTAAATATTACGTGCAATCCAGTCAACTGCTACACCTGTAAGCCAATCAACAGGCACGCTTTCCATAATATCATTTTGTTCAACAAGTAGTTGCCGACTTGTTCCATCTCTTTTAATACTTGTTATAGTACCATGATCACTATCGGCCCAAAGTATAACATCGTCAATAGCAATAAAATCAATTGCACTTGCCATTGAAACTCGTGAAATTGGTCCAAGTACAGGTGTGTCATTTTTACCATTTGTTGAAAATCCTCGAATTTCCCAATTAATAGAATAAAATACAAATGCTGAAGAACTTTGACAAGAACTCAAGTTTTTTGGGTTTATATCATATCCACTAGAGCAATGACATTTGTAGGTTTTATTAGATGTGGGTAAACAGAGATGATCGCATCCACCTTTATTTATTCCGCATGGATGACTACCGGTCTGTTGTGTGGGGTCATAAATACGCAATGATAGAATACCTCCTGTGTTATTACGTAAAACCATATCTTCAGCACCAGTTCGTTTTTGTACTATATGAATTGATTGGTCATCATCATCAGCATAATAAACATTTTCCATGTAAACAGTAGCTGCTGCGACTGAAACCTTTGGAGGTAGATTTAATTTAGTGATTTCAAATCCTTTTAAATTGCAATAGTACAATTCATATTCACTAATCCAATAAAGCAAATGATTCTGATGGTCAATACTAAGAGCCTTTGAATTAGAAGACAAGTTTGAAACTAAAGTCAATCGTCCCGAACCATCCATTGTACTGGTTTCAATACTTGCATTTCCTTCATATACCGATATCCAGTACAACTTTCCTTGTATAGGATCCGCAGCCAAACTTACTATATCCACTCCATCTACAATAACAGTAGTATATTCCCCATTCAAATTGCATGCTAATATTCCACTTGGTGATCCAATAAAAAGAAGATCAGATAACCAATCAATGGCTATTCCAGATGGTTTTTCTATTCCGGTATCTATTAATGTTTGAGTTGGACCAGCAGTTAAACCTGTAGACTTTATCTCATTTGTTTGTGAATCAGACCAATATAAAACATTATTCTTTCCTAAAAACTCCAATTGACTAGGATTTAGTACCTGAGGTGAACTAATCGTAGGAATTGTATGATAATATGGTTGCAGCAAATCAACTCCTCGTATTTCATTAGCACGTGCTATTAACAAGACCTTTTCGTTAACTAAAAAGTTATATAATAAATATTTAAATTAAAATTTAATGAGTAAACATACATACCAGTACAAGTGCGATTATCTATATCCAACCTCATTACATGAGGGCAGTCACAGCGATAAGTATTGTTTGTGTGAATAAGACAAAGATGAGAGCATCCTCCGTTATCAGCACAAGGATTTATAATGTCTCTTGGCTGTCGACTGGGATGTAAAATTTGAATATCAAACGGTTGTGTTAATGTGCGTTGTATGATGGATACATCACTTCCAATCCACTTATTAGCTCTCACAACACTATTTGTACGCCAATCAGTCCAGTAAATATAGTTCTCATAAAGTGTAATAGCAAAAGGATGAGATAACATTTCGTGATTATGTAATACTTCATGATGATCAGTCCCATCATATTTAGTAGTATGAATAGAGTCAGAGCGGGCATCGATCCAATAAATGCGTCGCATATCATAGTCTAACGTTAGACCATTAGGCCAAGCTCCATCAGTAATGTGATCAACACGTACCACAATTTCACGATCTAGACCAGCCAATGAGCAACGTTCAATGCGTGGAGCTGTGTTATCCCAATCAGTCCAGAAAAGAAATCCATCCCGAGGATCAACTGCTATAGCTCTAGGACTTTCCATGTCACCTGCTACTAAAGTACGTCTGAAACTTCCATTTAAACGAGCAACTTCTATTTGATCAAGATTGCTTTCAACCCAGTACAAATTTTGACCAATCCAGTCAACTGCCAATCCTTCAGCAGTAGAAAGCCCAGTTTGCACAATAACTTCAATATTACTTAGGGAACCACCGATCAAAGCGCCTCGATAAATTTTATCATCAATAACATCTGTCCAAAATATCTAGAAATATATACATATATCTTTCAACTAATTTAAAAAAAACAATATACCATATCCCCATCTGATGAATGATAGAAATCAAGGGCAATTGTATTCTTTAAACTAGATATAAGAGCTTTAACATTAAAAGTGTGCAAATCAACAGCTCGCAGTTCATGACGATTACTGAATATAACGTAAGGTGTAGCTGGGTTATTACTTTTGCACGTAAAACCATCGTCCATAACTGAATAACCTTCTATGCAAATACATTTATGACGAGACTTATATGGAATACATTGCTGTGAACAAGTTCCCCAGGCTTCACACTGGTGCGATTTTAAACAATGCATTCGATCAGGTTGTAAATGAAGATTTTGTGGGCAAGAACAGACTAAACCTTCAGGAGCATTATGGCAAATATGTGAACAAACTGAACTATCTTTACAAAGCATTTCAGAACACCGCAAGCCTTCGTCTTTACCATCAGCACAATCCTGGCGACCATCGCATAATTGGATAGCAGTTACACAAATTGTATCATTATCACAAAGTCTTGAAGGATGCTCGCATTCAAATGATGTCTTTATTGTGTTACCAACTGTTGCATTCTGTAGTTGTGATTGTGAGCAATTATACTCATCAGAACCATCTTTACAATCTACTCTACCATCACAATGAAACTTCTGTAAATAAGATAGGTGTAGTTTGCTTACAGTTTAGACAAAAATAAAACAACTAACAAATAGTCGAATAGTTGATTTTTATGCTATTTTGCAACTTCTACTTTTTATTTTGTTAAAAGCTACTACACAGATTTTCGTTATTAAATTTTTCTTGAAAGAAAAGATGTCACTGATTAATAAATAGCATCTATTGGAATGTATGAGGTTTTCATCAATATTAATTATGCTTTTGTTTTTATATTTGAAGATATGTAAACCATGTATTACAGATCATATTATTTAATAACCACAAATTGTAGCAAACAATAATTAAATATTTTCAAAATGTTAAGGACAAAAATATAAAGCACGCCATTTTTATATGGTACTATTTTTAAATTAACGTACAGTTTCTTAAGGTATGAAAAAATTATAAACAATGCATAATTGTTTAATTCCCTATCCTACTAAATTACAGTGTTATTTGGAACGAGAAAAATTAGGAAGGTTTAGTAAACATATTTTTCCTCAAATCTCTGGAACGTAAAAATAACCATTCACATAGTCAATCTCAGAATAATTTCTATGATGAAATAGGATTTATACGAGGTTGCAACTCAATATGGTATTATAAATAAGATAAAAAGATGGAATACAACATGATTCTTTAAATAACGTTCAAATAAGAAAAATAATATACCAGATTTCTTTTCTTCACAACTTGTCTTGTGCTTATTTACACAAAGAAGACCCAATTGAAAGTCAAGTCGATAAGCCAGTGCAGAGTAGTATTGTCCATTACTATGAGTATCTAATTAATGTTCAATTTTACATTGGCATAAAAACATATTGTTTAAGGCAGATATAAGAGAGTATGTAAGTAGAGATAATGGTATATTTTAATACTATGATTAAAACAAGTACTGTATCATTTATACAAACAAACAATGCTGGATAGGCAGGATGAAAGGATTATTCAACAATTTAGTACACTGTACTACTGATAATTTCTGCACAGAAGTATCAATAAATATATTTTCAATAGTTTATCAGAATATTCAATGCTTGTCTCATAAAATAAATAAAATTGACATATTCTTGGAAAGCACAATTTGTCATATTCTATGTATAAATGAGCGCTGACTTGTGAATAAAAACATCTTAAATGTAAGAATAAGTGGCTAATTTAGTGTGTCTGCATGAATATTTATTTATCCTACTTCTATTTGAAACTCCTTAAACTTTCTAGACAAATCATAAGACTATCGTTCAACAAGATCCATTTCCTGCTACTTGAATTAGGCTATTTTATAAAATTTCTCAAGTAATTACTCTATAATATTGTTGCCTTATAAAATCAAACAGCTGCTTAGCAAACTTCACAATACAAAGTCACTACAAACAAACTATACGTTTCAATTACAGTTGTACATAAATGCACAGCTTTCTTCTAAAAGATAAGGCCACTTAACCTTCTGTCTAGTAAATGAACACTTGGAATGGGTTTGTTATCTATAAGTTTATACTGTTATCCTGCAGTTGTGTAGATATTTCAAAGTAATAACATTACTTTCCTTTGTTTAAAAATCCTTTTACAGCTGCCATCTGAGAATTTTGCTAACTTGATCCTTCGGCGATATTTTTGAAAGCCAAACATCTACCCCCGACATGGTTTTTTCCTTATAAAATAGAGACCGTGCTTTGAAAAGACACATTGAATACAATACAAAGACATGTAAAGTCGCGCTTTTACAATGCTTTCTGTACTAGTATGAGTTAAATTGGTGGTTCCAGCGTCCAGTCCATAGAAAAATGCAGTCGTATTTTCCTTCATCCTAAGATGATACCGACACAAAGCCGATAGTCTAAGATACAGGTTTTTCTGTTTTCGTTCCTTTTTTGGTTGCTGTTTTGGAAGATAGAAATTCCTTTGATTAATTTCGCAATAAAACTGACGTTAATGCATGCTGACCACTCAACCTATTATGTATTTAATTTTATAAATTATTCTTACTGCATTATTATTTTGTTATTTCTTGTACATATTTAGGGCTGGAAACATTATACTGGTATGTAGATATGCAAGTGCTAACTAGATAATACTATTTTATCCTCACTATTTTAACTGTTTATAATTATATTTTTATGTTATGTGTACATCAGGTTATAAAAGCGATTACGCAAAATATGTGTTTTTTAATTGTTTTGTAAATATCCCTTTTGGGAATATGTTTATCAAAAGTTTAAAATAAAAGAAGTGTCGAGATTTCCAATGTGTTCATTCTAGTTCACCCATGCCACTCTACGAGTTTTTGAGCTAGCCCGAATTCTAATTCAATTCTACCATTCTATCCCTGTTTTGTTGTATTCGGTGTAGACGATTCCCTTACTGACTTTTACTGCTTTCTTTCGTGTTTGTATGGAATACCATAACAAGGGGACCATTTTTCCAGAATAACCAGGTATACGTGATGGGATAGCAATTTTTGCCAGAAATGGTATTGAATATTGTTCTCTACAGAAGATTAACAGTGTGTCAAATGGTATTGAATATTGTTCCTCTCAGATCAACAGTGTGTCCTATGAGAAGGCAAAAATAACAATTCTGACAAAAAATGGATAACCTAAGGACTCAAGATGTTAGTTAAAAGATAAAAAGTCTACATTTAGCCCCTTTAAATAATTCTCCTGAATTAGTAAAATATTACAAGGTTGATAAGAAAACCTATAAAAGGGCGATAGCTGCTGCAAAATTTGTACCACAATGATTCAATTATTGATTCATAGGGCATGCTCAAAACAACAAGGAATATAATAAATGGTCATAAAGTGGTTAAACCCAATATTACTTTGTACATTAATGACAAATTAAGTGATGATTCCAAGCTATATAAAATGACTTTAATAACTTTTGTATGAATTCCCACAATGAAATTCAGGGTAATAACAGAACACAAATGTGTTATACCTCTCCAGATGATCAATGTAACCAATATTTTTTCTTACAGCAGTTATAGAGGCATATATCGGTATGATAGTGGCAAATATGGAAGATTCGATCTCTGTTGGAAATGATGACCTCAGTATAAACTTTGTAAACAAAATATTTACGGTTTTTAATTACACCATTTACACATACTGTAAATATTCCTTTTAGCCAGTGTTTTCCAGATTTATTAAAGATTGCTAAAGTAATACATGTTTCTAAAAATAAAGGATGTTCAACAAGTTCTTTATTAAATATAAACTGTTCAAATATATGCAATTTGGATTTCGCTCAAATAGCTCTACTTCTTTAGCAATAATAAAATTTTTAGACATGTATGAAAGTATTGATGCTGGTAATGAATGTGTGGCAATTTTTTTTAGATCTGTGTAAAGTGTTCGATATAGTTAATCATTCTGAACTTCTCTCAATATTGTATAGTTATGGTTTTCGGGAAGTAGCCGTTCAATCGTTTCAAAGCTATTAAGTATCAGGACTCAATATATTGAAATTAACAACATTCAATTTGAAATTTTGTTGTTGAATAGAGGAGTCCCACAAGGATCTGTGTTGGGCCCTTGTTATTTATACTCTATATCAATAAACTAGTTTTGACAATGCCATTCGGCCAACAACCAAGTAAGGCAAATGCAACATTATTTTGATAGTATTAAGTTAATACTGAATAGTTCTAAATTGATATCTATACACTTCAACATATCACATAAAATTAAAGACTACTCGTTACTAATAAAATCAACTAATAATTGATGCTAAATTAAAATGGCATTAGCATATTGATAAACTCTGTAAAAAGTTAAGTAATAGTTGCTTAAGCATTTCCCAATCAAATTGGATAAGTACATAGTAAGGATGTATTACTTTGCAAACCTTCACTCCTTAATTTCATATGGAATCATTGCTTGGGGCAACTCAGCATACATAAATAAGGTTTTTAAATTACAAAAATAAGCACTGCAGTTTCTTATGGGAGCAAAAGCAAAAACAAGCTGTAGACAATTATTCACCCAGTATTGGATTATGACCGTTCACTGAGTTTTTATTTATGAATTACTTGTTTATGCCAAAAAAATGCATACTCGAATTTCTACAACTAATGAATACGCATCATTATAACACATGCAGCAAAATACAGTTTCCTAAACATAGATTTGTAAAATTTGAAAGTAGCCAGCCATTCAAACTTACAATAAATTATCTGATTCCTGTAAATCTTATTCGCTTTGTTACGCCTTATTGGTTCTGCAAAGTTGATTTTAACATTAGGGTAAAGGATTTTTTAATCCAAAAGGTAAAGTTTTATTTCACATTCTTATTTTTGTAGTATAAATTACGTTATTCCGCATGAAATTGCACGGTGAAGTACTCAATTAGCGTACAACAAGAAATGAAATTATAATTATTTATGGTTCCGGGTTGGGACCGTGTCATTTTGTAAATTAAGGTCGACGTTTTGCCCACTTTTGTAGGGGCTTCATCAGGACAATAAAATAATTTTTTTAAATTATATAAAGAAGAATGATAATATTAAATGGACAGTTACAGTGTAAGAGAAGAGTTACTCCTGAACTAGCAGACTCACTAGCCCATTCATAGCCAAAAGGTGTCTTGTGGCGGTAACAGTCGCCACAAGACACCTTTGGCTATGAATGGGCTAGTGAGTCTGCTAGTTCAGGAGTAACTCTTCTCTTTACACTGTAACTTGTCCATTTAATATTATCATTCTTCTTTTTATATAATTTAAAAAAATAAAATTATTTTTTGTCCTGATGAAGCCCCTTACAAAAGTGGGCGAAACGTCGACCTTAATTTACAAAATGACACGGTCCCAACCCGGAACCATAAATAATTATAATGACTCCGGCCGTGAAAGCCTCCGACAATATCACAAGAAATGAAATATCGCTTGGAACATCACTATTTTAATTGCATATTAATTTATTAAAAAAGTTGACACCATTGAATTTTTAAACAACTTAACGTGTAAAATTTGCTAAACATAGAAAAGGAAAAATATTTTGGTTAAGGTTGGTATACCAATTAATCACGTAAATCGAATTTTAGATTGTTCAAACTATAGTAGCAAAGCTAAAGACACAGTGATTCAAATCTATTATTTATGGGTTCAATATTAAACTATTAAAATAATAAATGATTAGTTTTAAAATAAAGTTCTTAAAAATAAACAAACCTTTGGTATGCATTCCAATGTTTTACAAGCAAATTCATGTACTTCGCATGTAAGAACTTTATTATTATTGCAATCCACTTCATCAGAACCATCAGGACAATCTTTTTTGCCATCACAACGTTGTGCATTTGACAAACATAATTTAGTAGCAGAACAAAAGAATTGTGTAACAGGATCACAAATAGAACACCCAACTTCATCTGAACCATCCTTGCAATCATCAATTCCATTACAAAACAAATCGGTAGAAATGCATTTTAAATTATTACAAGTAAATTCTACTATACTACAGGCAGTTGCTGCTACAAACATGTTAACAAATTAATAATATACTGTATAGTTTTTCCTACTTACTGCAATTCTTTTCATCGCTTGTATCATTTGGCCCACAATCATTTACACCATCGCACTTCCAGGCCTTTGGAATACAGCGTTTACTAATTTCACACGTAAAATGCTTTTCATTACAATAGCTTTCTGTACACAATTTCGGATCTTCATCGCTTCCATCTTCACAATCAGTATCACCATCACACACCCAGTACCGGGCAATGCATACAGAACCATCACATTTAAATTGATTATCATGACACTTAAAATTTTCACAAGGACCACCAGTTTCTCTAGATTCATCAGAACCATCTGGGCAGTCAAGTGAACCATCACAAAGATCTTCATTAGGAATGCATAAATTGACATTAGTCATATTGCATTTAAAATATCCAGAACCACACACTGATGGTAATACATAATCAGTATCTTTCATGCAGGATTTTTCATCTTCTTCAAGTTTATAACCATTTGAACATGCACATACTGATTTTGAAGGAGCCGTTAGACATAATTCTGTACAACCACTATTATTTTTGCTACATTCATTTACACCTAAAGCAATATGATGTTAAGCATATAAAAGGTATAGATAAATTACCTTTCTGTAACTTAAAATCATAAACTTTGATGTCAAAAATTGGTGGATTGGCTTCATGTATTTTTCTTGAAATTGTGCTATTTGGATTAAATGAGAAAACTGTTCCCATAATGTATTCGATGTAGTACAATGATCTGTTATACAGTCCTAATCCAAACGGACGATTTATACCATCTGAATGAATTAATTTTCGATTGTTACCATCAAAATCAACACTTTCTATTCGCTTAAGATGTGCATCACACCAATATAAACGTTTTCCTATTAAATCTAATGTTAAACCAGTTGGCCAATGAATATTATTTTCAAGAAACACTTCTGGATTTGAACCGTCCATTGCAGCCCAGTGAATGGAGCCATTTTCAGGTGAAATATGTGACCAGTCAGCCCAATACAACATACCTCTTTTGGGGTTGACAACAATAGATCTTGGGTGCATATTTGTATGTTGAATTATAGTTTTTACATACTTTGGAATAGAAAGTCTTAAAACATTAATTCGCCCTAAGGCTTCATCAGTCCAATATAAATTTTTTGCCATCCAGTCAAAGGCCAAACCTTCACATCTTTCGATTCCAACGAAGAGTGGTATTGAATTAATGCTTCCATTAAAAAATGAACGACTAATAATGTACTGCTGGTTATCTGCAAATATAATACTCTTACTAGCCACGTCTACTTCTAGTGCAGTAGGTTGAGATAACCCCATTACAGGAACAATAGTGTCTGCTTCACCATTCAATCCTATAGCTTTAATGGATGCCGGTTTACTTTTAGCCAATAATAAAAATGTTTGTGAAATTTGCATAATGCATTGAGTATTTTCAAAAAGTGTATATCCAGTAGCACAAATGCACTTAGCCATAGCTTTGTTGCTTTTCCAATCGGTAATGCAAAAATGCTGACAACCTCCATTATTATTTTTACAAGGATGAGCAACTAAAAATAGCAAATTCAATTACATTCAAATATAAAATAACAGGTAACAATATATAAACAATAAGCAAATTAAAACAAATTGTAAAGAATTGTATTTATGGATAATATTAATGCAAAGTACTACTAAAAATTACCAAGATTAACCTTAGTATATTCTAAAATGTTAAACCATGGTGACATCGTTATTATTTTCCCCAATAGGTTGATTTATTTATTTTATTTCATACTAAAAAATCTATTTTTCCTAATTTACCTATTTGTATTCAGTATAAACAAGCAACATAACAACCATCTAATAATAATTCTATTGAATACAAAAAATATTTGTTTTATTGGCATTTCACAAACATAAAGTAACAATAACAATACTTCCAGAAATAGTTTATAATTATTTATATATTTTGTTTATTAGTTATCAGAAGATTCGAAGTTCAATAATATGTTTAATAATGTAAATATTAGGTTGTAATGAAAGTTCTCAGCATTTTAATTAGTAAACTTTGAACAGTCATAACTTACGAAATATTGACCGAATTTAGTCGAAACAAGCACCATTCGAATCAGCGCACTTTTGCCAACGCAATACTAATTGATTTATGCCGTCAGCAAAAAAAGTTGGTGCTAGGGATTCGATGAAGTCCACAAAGGCCGTTTTTGCCTGAGCCTGATTGGTGAAGGTTCTACTGGTGAGAAAGTTATCGAAGTGCTTGAAAAAGTGGTAGTCGGTTGGCGCAAGGTCTGGGGAGTATGATGGGTGAGGCAGAACTTCGACACTCAACTCGTTCAATTTTTGGACGGCGATTTGTGAAACGTGTGGGCAGGCATTATCATGCAGCAGAACGCCTTCTCTCGTTCAGCAGTCCATTTCCATTTGTCTTTTTTCTTTAACAAACTCACCAACGGCACACACAATTCAGAATACCTCGGTATAAACCGTTTGTAATAATTTAGAACCCCTAAAAATCCTCGCAATCCTCTCACATTCTTTTCTGTTGACCAGGGCTAGCTGCTGCTGGTGCAATTTTTGATATATTTAGTCAATTTCCTCACAGCGGCCTGGTTCCAAAAAATTGTAGTGGATGACACCGACCGCCGACAACCATACTGTAACCATAGTCTTTTTTTGGTGGGTTTTCGAATTTGGGAAGTGCCTGGGTGGTTCGTCGGCATCCAACCCCTGTCCCGAAAGTCTCCGGCTATCATACAGTATCCACTTTTCGTCACACATGACAATTCGATCCAAAAATGGGCTGTTTTGGTTGCGCAAAAGCAAAGATGAACAAACCTCAAAAGGTGACAATTTCTGTCGATCGTTCAAATCATGCAGCACCCACTTTTTGAGCTATTTAACCTTTCCAATGCATTTAAAACCATCTGCAACAACATTGTGACTGATGCCTAGTTCTTCCGCAATCCCACAAACTGTTTGTGATGGGCCAGCTTCCGCGAGGGCCTCAAATCGCCGTCCTGGATTACGGTAGGTCAACCGCTACGGGGTGCACCTTCAAGGCTGAAATCTCCCAAACGAAATTTCTTGAACCATTGTCGCATGGTGCTTTCTCCATCACTATTAGGCCCCCACACTTGGTTAATTTGTCGAGCGGTCTCGGCTGCGGATTGTCCCAATTTAAATTAAAATAAAACATTGTTCAAAATTGCTCCTTCGACATGCTTAAATAGGTCTACAAAAATATACAATTACTAAACACATGTAAAAAAACAACTCATTACCATCAGATAGAGCGAAAAATTCTCTACAAGATGCGATATTAGCAAGCAACGTACGTGTATATTTATTCAGTAATAGACGCACGAAAAACAGTATCACAAAACGCTGATAACTTTCATCACAACCTTATCTCATGCCTTAGTATGTGTCCTATTATCCCATCTCTCGTATTTTTTTCTGTTTTCCACATATTTCTTTCTTCCCCTGCCATTTTTAGTACCTCTTTTTGTTAACCTTGTCTGTGTATAATATCTGCATCATACATCTGTGGCATCACACTTCAAAGGCTTCTATCTTTTTCCTTTCCACTTCTCCTACTGTCGACATTTCACAGCCATACAATGCTGTGCTCCATACATATGGTTTCAGCAATCTTTTCATTCTTTCTGTTTGTTGTCTTCAAATATAGCAGCTGCTTGATTGTTTTTATTAACAATGCACTTCGACTAAAAAAATTTTGTAAATTTTCTAGCTTCATTGAATATCAAATTTAGTGAATGTGCAAAACACCCATATGTAAAAAGATTTGTGTTCACATTTTGAGTCTTCAAAATAGTCCAAGCAGTCTTCATATACTGCACACTATCAGTCACTATTTCAAATACGTAGAGTAGCTTTTAATAATGCAACATCTTTAAATAAACTTGCACAGTGGTACCCTTTTCGCCTGGCCCCTTTACATGCAGCATATTTTAAAATGAATCATCTAATGTGACTACGCTTAAATATTAAAATTTTAGACGAGTTAAATTTAAAAAAAGAATGTGTAGTTGTGTTTTTCGACCTTAAGAGATGATGGTTCAATTCCAACTGTTGAGAATAAAGCTAGATCTTAAAATTCCAACTTGCAAAGGTATGTACAGAGAACATAAACAAATAAAAAAGTAAGTAAAATAAACGACATTGAGAAGTCGTTCAAAAGTATAGTACGGATTGCACCTGTTGAACGGCACTGCTAACACATTTCTAGTTGTTCTCAAAACTTTACTGTCATTTTTGCATTGTTTGTTTTGTTGATGTGTTTAGTGTTTTGCATTTTCTACAAAATTTGATTTCTTGTTTGCGTTTGTGGTGAACATCAACTAACGTCCTAAAATAAATAAGAATTTATAAAATTTACTTTAAATTATGCTCATCATGAATTAGTAAAAATTTAAAGAGATTATCCAATCCTAAATACGGTGAAATTGTAATACATAAACATAAAGATAAATACTAATTTAAAGTAATTTAGATCTAACATCCTTTAAATATATGAAATTTCAAAATGGTCGGGATGGAAATGTATGTTAGTTCTAGAAAATTACAAACCAGAAGTGTGGAAATATTATGGAATTTAGATAATATTTGTAAAAAATATTAACAGATTTGGAGTTAATTAATCGTTTTTGTTAATCTTCGTTGGGAATTAAACCACTCATAGTTTTTAAAATCATATCTATTTACGTTTCGATCCATGACCTAGGATCTTTGTCAAAATAATAAAAACTTCAAGTTTGACATTTATGACATAAATTAAAGGTGACTTTGATTTATTGATGTTCGAAATATTTGGTTTGAGTACATTAGGTAAAAATTTTAAAGTTTAAAAGAATGATTGCCTTCAATTTGTGTTGCGGCCTGGGACCGGCTTTTTTAGATAGCCAATACGCTTAACGTGAAATCAGCTGATTAATTTTTTATTGGTAATTTCAAATTATTTGAAAATTTTCATGAAGTTGTCCCAGAAACTTCCCAGCTATACTACTCACGTCCAAAAAATTATGGTCTATAATCTCTATATCTAGCCTACTTACATTACTCTTCAATTATACATCTTTCAATTACTCTGCATTAAATGAATAAACTTGAGTCTTAAACGGTTCACTATCGTTAACTACGTAACTTATTTTCACAATCAGTAGCAATTCTTGACTCTCTATCCTCCAATTAATAACATTTCTTCAGTAACGTTTCTACTTCATCCTCAATTTCACCTAGACACTTAACAGCAATTGATCACCCATCTACATTACCTTCAAATTATCTCTCAAAATATTTTACATCTTTCTCAAAATAATTCACTTTTATACTCTTAACTACTTCATCCTTTTTCATTTCAATGATTTCTTTCTTTTTCCTACACTTCCAATTCTTTCTTACATCCACATATTTAAATGAATGTTTAGACAAACCAAATGCTACTCCTCCATATTTGTACATACGCCATTTAAAATATCGATCTGATTCTCTAATCACAATTATCCCAAATGAATTATTAAGTTCTACTTTCCAAATTATTTCATCATTATTTAATATTTTACTACCTTTATTTATTTTATTTTTAAGAGCTGCATACACAGAAAGTTCCTTTATCTCCTTTTCAACACCTGCAATTATACTATTTTCAACAGTTTCATCTATTATTTCTATCCCTTCAACATCATTTTCTGCAGTTTCCCATAATTCCGAGTTTTTTTTTTAAAAACACTACAACTTCTCTCCTAACTTCACCAGGACACTTTAAACTTAAACTTCTATCTCCTTCACATTCCATCTACTGCTCAAATTGATTCAAATTCATACACTCTCCTTGTACTTCCATATGGACTTCTTCGTCCCATTTAATCCGCTCATCTCACCTTATTCTCGGTATCTATTATACCTTTCGTCTTACTTATAAAATCCACTCCCAGAATGGCATTAACTCTTCATCCTGGTACTATTAAAAACTCTTGCTCAACTTCCATCTTTCTCAACTTAACTTTCAGAATTACGATACTCTTGACAACTGCAAACTTCCTATTATTCGGCGATACTAATTATTTCTTTTAATAGGGATAACTTTCTGCATGAACTCCTCTGAATTATCTTTAATAAAACCTTCGCTTACTAACGTTGCTTCAGTTCCTGTACCTACCAGTAATTTTATCTCTTTTCCCTCTACTTGCAATTTTATTATAGGTAGTAAATCATTTTTTTTATTAACTTTTTCTTCATTTTCCAACTCAAATTTTATAAATTCACGTGTATGTTCATATTTGTTAATTTCTATGTTTCCATACCACAAATTATTAAAAATCAATTAATATGTCATAATGGACATGCTCCGTACATATACGACTACCAAAGGTGCATAAACCAAATATTCCCCTTCGACCAATTGTAAGCACAAAAAGCGCGCCCACATACAATTTGTCTAAATTTTTAATTGAAACCATTAAAAACATAGTAGGACAAACTCAATATTCTATAAAAGATAGTTGGGATTTCCAGAAATTTATAGTAAAACAAATAGTGCCTGCTAATCATATTATAATCTCACTAGATGTAAAGTCATTATTTACTAACATTCCGTCCGAGTTAGCTTTAAACATAATCCAAAACAAATGGCCCGAAATAACACCTTTTACAACACTGCCTATGAAAGAATTTTTAGAGGGTGTTAAAGTTTGTTTAGATGCTACCTACTTTAAATTCGAAAACAATATCTATGTCCAAATTTTTGGAACAGCAATGGGTTCACCAATATCATCCACAATAACAAACCTCGTAATGGAGGAACTTGAGAACTATGCCATAAATCAATTAAATTTTATTCCAACATTTTACAAAAGGTTTGTTGATGATTGCATCATATGTCTACCCAAAAACAAAATCGATGAAACAATTAAGGCGTTTAACGGATTTCATTCCCGATTACAATTCACACATGAGCAGGAGGTAAATAGGTCTATTCCATTCTTAGACATGCTTATCATACACGATAATGAAGGAAAAATAAAAACAAATTGGTATAGAAAAAGCATGTTGAGCGGGAGATATTTGAACTTCTTGTCCTGTGTTCCACAACAATACAAGAAAAATGTCATTAATAACCTTATTGAAAGGGCGGTAATACTATCACATAGTGATTATCAACCGGAAAATATAAAAATAGTTAAAAGGGTACCAAGAGAAAATCGTTACCCAAAAAAAGTTTGTGGAACCAATAATTAGAGCTAAAATTCATAAAATTTATAACAATGATGATACCAAACAACACCAGCAACTAGATAACAAAATTGGAATTAAATATACCCCGGAGCTTTCAGAACGTTTAAAAAGATGTTTAACAGCATACAACATACAAGTTGTGCACAAACCCAACAATTCATCTTGGAATAATTTTACAAAACTTAAACCTCCAATAGAACAAAAAAACAGAACCCATACAATTTATAAAATAAATTGCACGAAATGTCCAAGAGTATACATTGGAAATTCCAAACAATATTTGCATAAACGTATTTACGAACATAAATAAATACACACTAAAAACCGGTAATAAAAAGAGCACCGCTTTGGCTGCACATGCCATAGAAAAGTTACACAAATTCGATTTTGATAATACCGAAATTTTATGTTCCGAAACTAATGATAAAAAGAGATACATAATTGAAACAATAAAAATTCAAAAAAATCCTAATGCTATAAATTATAAAATAGATCAAGACGATTTTGTTCATGTATACCATAATTTAATACATTGTTAATAAATTTGCTGTTGACCTTAATAAACTTATTCTCTAATACCACTTTACATTGCAAACACATATCTTGATACATATTTTTCCTATCAATACATTTCAACAACATGCATATGTATAACATTAGATTAAAACAATTAGTATATATTAAACCTTTATAAATGTGACATCCTTGAGAAAGAGACAAGTTTATTATTATCAAAATATTTATACATTAAAAAAAAAGTTTAAAAAGTATCATTTTAAGAATTAACAATTTTATATATTGACTTCTGGTATGTATGTACACATTATTGTAACTCATTTTAATTTATTTAATTTGTAGAAAATTTTATTTGAAAATGGTGTAAAACCGAAACGCGTAATAAATTGAATTATATAAATTGCAATTTTATTTAAAAGTGAATGAACGATTAGTTAGGAATTATTGAATGACCAATATCCGTGAAGCGTTATGTTATAAATTAATAAATGGTCAAGAAGCTTCAAATTAATTATACAAATATATGGATTAAGAAAAAACACGAAAGATATTGAAGTAAATTTAAAGGATTTTATTAGTATAGTTTGTTTTTAAGGTTAGTCTAAATTGTAATTTTACCATTTAATTGCATTATCTGTAAAAACCTGCTGAGTTATAATACTTTAATTTTTGATTAGATATACATACCAGAAACAAAACTAGTTAAAACAACATGCATTTATTATTAAATGAATGCCACTCTAATCTAATAAAATTAGCAAAAGAAAGAAACAAGAGAATATTTTTATTGAGATGCAAGAGCATTGGAATCACACCTGCTTTTCTCAGAATTAAACCAAAAATACCAATATTTGAAGAAAATTTCAGACATAATTATTCAAGGAACCTAAACTTTTTCAACAGAAAATGTTTAAACATTTGCATCGCCCAATGTTACTGAAAAATAAATAAAATTAATTTTAAACTAACTGAAATTAAAAGAAAGATAACCATTCAAACCCACACGGAGTTCCAAAAATTTTTTTTTTATTTTCAAAACAGAGCTTATAACCGCATCTTCGCCAATATAAAACAAAAACATAATAAAAAATTGAACATTTAATTAACAAAAGAAAGAACAATAACAATTATAAACATAATTGTAAAACAAACACAAAATGGCTTATAAATTTAACCAATAAAACCATTCCAACCGAGTAGATTATTTTTTAGAATTAGGAAATAAATTCTCAGCAAACAAGAAAAAAACAAATTACGACAAAGTTATTACAAGCGTAGAAATTGGAATTAAAACAAAAAGTGCCGAAGAAAAATTAGAAATTCGAAATAAAATTTGTAATATTTTAACGAATCATCGTATTAAAAACACCACTAGTCCCAAGAACTTTAACAAAGAGGATTATAATTACACATATAATCATTTCGAAATTACAGCCAGAGAATTTCTAAAAGAAAATAAAGACATTTTCGTGTTACAAGCTGACAAATATAGAGCGACTGTCCTAATGAATAAGGAGGAATATTTAAGGAAAATGAATGAAATGTTGAATGATAAAACTACATATTTAAAGAAAAAAATTGATCCGACCTTACAGCTACAAAGTACTATAAACTCAATGGTTAACAAATGGTATAAAAATAATTTTATACCACAAATTATTAAAAATCAATTAATATGTCATAATGGACATGCTCCGTACATATACGGATTACCAAAGGTGTATAAACCAAATATTCCCCTTCGACCAATTGTAAGCACAAAAGGCGTGCCCACATGCAATTTGTCTAAATTTTTAATTGAAACCATTAAAAACATAGTAGGACAAACTCAATATTCTATAACCTATATAACACACAACATTCCATAGACGTCCATTTTGGTTCCATTTAATGTACAAACGTCCATGTACTTTTGATGGACATACATAAAATGTCTTCCAGTTGAAGTGGTATGGACTTCCTTTAACAAACGTCCATTTGACGTCCAGCTTTAAGCACAAACGTTTCAACATGTTTTCTGAACCTCCGGAAATTACTTCTATAAATCGTTTGATCAATGCGTATGATCATAAACATTTATAGTAAGTCCATTTTAGTTCCACTAAACCAATGAACATTCTTGGAGTTTAATGGACGTTCATAAAACATTTTAAGGTTAAAGTACTATGGACGTTCTTTAGCAAGTATCTACCGAACGTCCATTAAAAGCATACATACGACCATAGGTTTCTGCACGTTTCTGAACGTCCATAGAAGGTTCCTTTATCCAAATTCAACATAACATAACCTCTTTGTTGCATGTTACTGACGATGATGTACGATTGTACAGCCGCGTAATTTACACAGGTTGACCGATTCTTGATGATCTGTGCAAATATCACGAGGAAGCTATTTGTAAAGAAATTTATTACGTGTTATATCTTTATAATTACTATAATACTATTATATTCCACGTAAGTAATCCTATATTAGTCTTGGTTTCTATGAAAAAACGAAATTCTGGTAATATAAACTCATGCAGGCAATGTAACCTAACCTACAAATTTAATACAATACTTCATGGGTTTGTGCATTGTGCTGTCACTAATAAAAAATTTAATAAAGTAATATAAGATATTGAAGACAGTCGCAACGAATTCATTTCATTCTACAATTAAAATTTAGAATTCAGAGATTTTTCAACTCTACGGGTATTTTCTAAAACGTATGTAATAATTTTAATGCTAATCTAAATCTTTTAGTGTGAGGTTTCATTGTATTTATAATCGACCATATTTGCATAATGTAAGCAGAATATAAAGATTGAAAGGAATAACCATCAGTTTATAGGTTTGTTATTTTTGCCTGAAGAGTTTGCTATGGAGACCAAAGTAATTAAAACTATATTATTTGGCATAGGTGACTGTGGTTTCTGTTTTAGTTCTATAAATTCCTACAACAATGACTACATAATAACAGATTTTTTATATTAATTGCACGTGGAAAGTTTCAACGTTGTCAATAAAAATGCCTAAAATGAAATTGCCTCGCACTCTTTATAGACATGCAAATTTTAGAGCAGATTTATTATTTGATATGACTACTTCTACATCTCGGTCTTTGAATAAAATAGAATCTGATAGTGATCAAAGTAATTTTCCATTAATAAACCAAACAAATAATATTGTCGAGCATGAACTTGAAGCTTGTAGTATAAACAATTCTGTAAACAATCCGATCGGTGATGATGAACACTGCTCGATCATAGTTAGTGATGTGGATTCAGATTCTGATTTGGATGCTAATTGTCAACCAAATTTTGAATCATCTGCAAACTTGGCAAATGGTGAGCCAGATAGTCCAGTTAATAATTTTCATATGGAATTGCCTGTTTGGGCCGTTAAAAATCAAATCAAACATAATGCTTTAAATGGTTTATTAAGCCTACTAAATACCACTTTCAAACTAAATTTACCAGTGGACTCACGGACATTATTAAAGACCCCCAGAGCTGTAACATTAACATTTATAGAACCTGGGCAATATTATCACTTTGGATTGGATATAGCGTTAAATAACTTACTTCAAAAGTATAAAGGTATTAATGACTTGACGTCCATTGACGTCTTTATTAACATCGATGGCTTACCTATTGCGAAAAGTACTGAAGTCAACTATATCCCATTCTTTGTAGTTTACAAGACAAACTAAGTGCAGTCGAAGTGATTGGTTTATATCATGGTTTCGAAAACCTAAAGATGCAAACAGCTATTTAAAGCAATTCATTAATGAGGCAGTTTTTAACTGAAAATGGATTCGAGTATAATGGCCGATTGCTTCCTTTCAAAATAATGGCTTTTATATGTGACACCCGCCAAGTCGTTCATTAGTTATACAAAAGGCCATACGGGTTATTACTCTTGTTCTAAATGTTGTATTAAGGGAGATTTCATTGAAAACCGAACTTGTTTTCCTGCCACCGATAACTTAAAATATCGCACTCATTGTGAATTTAAATTAAAAGTTGATAAAGAGCATCACACGAACATCTTTGATTGAATCTCTACCAGGTTTTGATATGATTACTGACATTCCACTTGACTACATGCACTTGATTTGCTTAGGCGTGATGCGGAAATTGCTCTTATTTTGGATTTTTGGGAAACCACCTACAAAATTATGCTGTAGAAAAATTATAAATTTATCAACATTGTTAATCGAGCAAGGGAAGAATATTCCATGCGAATTTGCTAGAAAGCCTCGTTCAGTGATTGAACTAAAAAGGTGGAAAGCAACAGAGTTGCGGCAATTTTATTTTACACAGGTCCAGTAGTATTGATGTCAATTTTAACACCCGATATGTTCTTAAATTTTTATGTTTTCACGTTGCTTCAACTATTTTGTCTAGTACAAAATATTTGAATGAATTCGGACAATACGCACACTCATTATATAAATATTTTATTCAAAGTTTTATAACATTGTATGGCATACAACATGTTTCACATAATGTGCATAATTTGCTTCATATTTATGATGATACCAAAAAGTTTGGTGTTTTACAAAAATTTTCTTCCTTTCCGTTTGAGAATTATTTACAAACTTTTAAATCACTACTTCGAAAAGGCGATAAACCATTATCACAAATTATAAATAGTAGTGGAAAAACAAACTTGTGGTACTATTATTCAAAGCCACGTATCGAACTTTATCAAAGCTCAACCAAGTGGTGAGTATAGCAGTTGACCAGTGATAGATGATAGGTGCAATATAAAGTGGTAGCATTTGAAGAATTTACTTTAAAAGTTTTGGAAGGTGATGACTGTTGTTGTTTAGTTGACAACAGTGTTATTTGGATTAAAAATTTTGTATCAAATGACAAAGGTTTATTTTTAATTGGTTGTAAATTTCAATTGCTTGAAAATTTATATGTTAAGAAATGCAATTCCTCGGATTTAGGAGTATTTAAAGTAAGTCGTCCTGGCCCATTAGACATATGGAGTGTGAATCAAATAGCTTATAAATTTGTTAAATTGTCGCTTAAAGATAAATTTGTTATTATTCCTTTGCTACATACTAACAAACATTAACCAATCCTTAATATCCAATATTGTTTACGTAATAAATTATCAAATGCAAGGTCTAAAACTAGTCTGTGTTTTTTTCATTCTTTAACATAATTAAGTAAAGCTATTAGTTTATATAGAGCAAAATTTATGGAATGGATGCAAACGTGGTGACCTGGTCAGTTGTGAAATTTCCTGAAGAAAATGGAAGTGTGGAAGCTATTCCCACATCTTGGATATCTGAAATAAATGTTTTGGCCACCAAATACTACAAAAGCTAAGTTACAGCAGTTATTGGAACAGGCCGTACCTTATGATCCAGAAACTTGGGTGGAGTATAAAATAGACGGTTTTAGAAATAATGTTTATGGTAGCTACATTATTTTTATTTTGGTATTACTGCAAACAAAAGATTGTTTTGTAGATGACTACAGTGTAGCCAAGAGGAAAGCCAGAAAAGCTGAGGTATTTTCTGACTTAGATTCACAATCTGATTCACAATCATTCTCCTACTCTCGCTCCAATAGAAAAATATTTAAGAAAAGTGTTAGTTTCAGTTCTGTAGAAGAAGAGGAAGAAACAGTCTTGCCCGACCCACCTAAATTAAGCAAAGGTATATTTTATACTGATATAATCAGCGGTATACTAGTCACATTTTACTTTTCTATTTTATTGCAGATAGAAGTAGTAAGAATTTGCCAGTAAAAATAAGTAAAATTAAAACAATTTCGATATCACAAAATGTTCAATTAAAGTCGGGTACCAATTCCATTCGTGGATTATCAAGCAGAAATAATATCAGTAATAATATAAATGATTTGACTGTCAATGAAACTTTCATACCAAAATCTGGCATGTTAGGTAGTTGTTCAAAAAACCTCTAAAAGAATATAAAATGTTTTTTTACAGATAATCACAGGGCATCCAATGATATTTATATATCAAATAAACATATGTCTCAAGCAGGTGTTGTAGATGATAATGAAACAATAAGTAAGAAGTTATATAATATATATCATCATCATTAGGTCTTCAGTCCTAGAACTGGTTAGACGCGTACCATCATTGTTCCCTATTCTGAGCTAACCTACAGATTTCCCTGAAATATGCACAGTTTGCATCTATAACTGTCTGATCTAGGTCTACATCTACCTCTTTTTCCTATCTCTGCTTGTAATATATCACATACTATTCCCCAAAATGCCTTAGAACGATTCCGCCCTACTATTTCTCTTTTTCCCCAGATATCCTTGTTCCCCTACTATTTCTGTAACTTATTTGTTATTATTTTTGTCTGTCCACGCTATCGTCCTCATACATCTGAAGCACAGCATTTCAAAAGGCTGCTACCGTTTTTCTGTCTGCGTTTCAGACTGCCCGTATTTCCTAGGCATACTGTGCTGTGCTACACACATATGCTTTCAACAATTTTCTTCTTATTCTATGTTTGTTGTTTTTCCTCATAGGCGCTGTTCTTTCTTGTTAGATGCAGTTTGATCACTTTCTATTGTTTTACAGTTACATGCCCTATTTCTCCGACCTTCAATGGTTGTGAAGGGAGGTAAGCAGCCTGTGGCTGCCAAGTTCCCCCAACACTTAACCATTTGACGATTTAATATATTTTCCAATTTATCTTTTCGCACAGTCAACATTAGTTGCAGGTATTTCGCAACCAACAACTAGTTGTTTATACTAATCATCAGATTTATCTGCGCTTATTTTTTCGTCATTAGGTTTTCCGTCTCAAAACTGGTTGGACACGCACCTGCACTTATTTATATTCTGAGCTAGCCTACATAGTTCCCTGAAATTCTCACACAGCATGTGTATTCAGCTCGTTCCTTTCTATTGTTTTCTAATTTTATACCCTATTTTACCGAGATTCAGTGAAGGAGGTTAAGCAACCTGTGGCTACCAAGATCCCCAACACTTAGACATTTGCGAAATAATGGTTTTCCAGTAAATCCTTTCACACACTTAACATTATTCGAGAATATTGCCCAACCAATTCTTGTAGTTACTTATAATAATCATCATGTTTAAGCACAGTTATCTTTTCGTCACTAGTTTATCCATCTTGGGATTGGTTGGATGCGTACCTCCATTGATTTCTATTCTGGGCTAGCCTACACATCTCCTGAAACCTCTACAGCCTACATCTTTTACTATCTGTGTGCAGTAGTCTAATCTAGGTCTGCCTCTTCTTCTCTTTTTTCCTATCTCTGCTTCTAATATATTCCGCACTATTCCCTCATGCCGTAGTATGTGGCCTATCATCATATCTCTCCTATTTTTACCGTTTTCCACATATTTCTTTCGTCCCTACCATTTTTAGTACCTCTTCGTTCTTAACTTTGTCTGTCCATGATATCTTCATCATACGCCTGTAGCACCACATTTCAAAGGCTTCTACCTTTTCTTGTCCGCTTCTCCTACTGTCCAGGCTTCACAGCCGTACAGTGCTGTGCTCCACACATATGTTTTAAGCAATCTTTTCCTTGTTTCTATGTTTGTGGTCTTTGAGCACAGTAGTTGCCTTTTCTTGTTAAATGTAGCACGACCTTGTGCTAATCTTTGTTTTATATCTTTGTGCTTTTCCCATCTTGCGTTATTTGGCTTCCTAGGTAGCAGAAATCCTTAACCTCTTGTAAGTTCGTGTTAGATACTTGTATTCTTGTTTTTGATTTATTTTCCCACCTTTGCAAACTAGAACTTTAGTTTTAGTTTTGTTAATTTTCATACCGTATCTCTCTGTCAGAACCGTTTCCATTTCATTAAGAGCAGCTTCTAACTCTTCCTTGCTAGACGCTAATACCGCTATATCATCTGCAAATCTAAGCATATCAATTTTTGTCCCTGCATAGTAATTCCAAATGTCTTCCTGCATTTGACAGTATTCATTGCCTCTTCTATGTACAAGTTAAAGATCAATGGGGATAGGGCACATCCCTGTCTCACCCTTTCCTAATGTTTACTTCTCTACGTTCCTGCTCTAATTCTATTACTGCTGTTTGCTCTTTGTATAAGCTATGTACTATTCGTCTATCCCTATAACTCATTCCAATCTTTTGAGTATTTCAAACATTTTTTCCAATTTACATTGTCGAATGCTTTTTCCAGATCTACAAACCCTATATACATGCTTTCCCTTTTCTATTGTTTTCTCCATTATCACTCTCAGAGCTAAAATAGCCTCCCGCTTCCCTGTTTCGCCTAAACCCAAATTGGTCTTCTCCTAGTATTTCTTCAGCTCGTTTTTCCATTCGTCTTTGCACAATTCTAGTTAATATTTTTGACACGTGTGCTGTCAAACTTATTGTACGAAAATTTTCACATCTATCCGCGCCTTTCTTTTTGGTATAGTTACTATGATGCTACGTTTGAAATCTTTGGGCAACTCGCCTGTCTCATACATATAGCTTACAAGTTGGAAGAGACGTTCTGTTACTGCTTGTCCAGCGGCCTTTAGAGTTTCTGCTTGCACCTTATCTGTACCCGCGCCTTACCATTTTTCAGACTCTTTAATGCTAATTCAAACTCGTCTCAAGTATAGGATATCCCAAGTCATCATTTTCAATGTCTGATTCCTGTTCTAATGCAGTTAGTTCCTCTCCTGCATATAAATTCTCTATATATTCTTGCCATCTACTCACTTTCTACGTTTTCTATAATGACGTTTCCTTGTGCGTCCCTTATATTTTTACTATACGGTTTTATATCCCTAAAATTCATTCTAATTAATTTGTATGCTTCGTCTGTCTTTCCTATTTCCATCTTTGTTTGTACCTCTTTGCACTTTTCATCAATCCATTGTTCTTTAGCTTTCCTGCATTTTCGAATAATTTCCCATTTTATGGCTTTGTATCTTTGTTTTCCTGTTTCGTCTGATTTATTTTTGTATTTTCGTCTTTCTTTATTAAATTCACGATATCCTTTGTTATCCATGGTTTCTTATTTTCTTTTGTGTATACCCCAGAATATCTCTGGCCGCCATGTCTAGGCTGGATTTAATGTTATTCCATTCTGTTTCTACTTCCTTAGTTTCAGATATTTTCCGATATCATTCAGCAATTCATTTGACTTTTTCGAATCTTACTTGAATATCTTTATCTTTTAGTTTCTCTAAGTCCAAGTGCCTTTTTCCGTTCCTTTTTCAGATTTTAAATTTAAGTGCGGCCTTCATAATTACGATGTTGTGGTCAGTATCTATATCTGCTTCTGGGTAGCTTCTACAGTCTTTTACTTGATTCCTAAACCGTTGTCTAACAAGAATGTAATCTATTTGATATCTTCCTATATCTCCTGGCATCTTCCACGATATCGCCTTCTAGCATGATGTTGAAATAATGTGTTTGTGATGATTAAATTGTTCTTGTCGCAAAATTCTACCAGCCTATTTCCCCTGTCGTTTCTCGTACCTAAACCAAATAAACCTACTACCGCTCCTTCCCTACCCTCACCTACCACGGCATTAAAATCCCCCGTAATTATTAAATTTTCATGTCCTTTTACGTATCTTAATATGTCTTCGATATCTTTGTAGATGGCTTCTACCTCTTCGTCACTGTAGCTAGAGGTGGGCATGTATACTTGTATTATTACTGTGTTTACCGGTTTAGATTCTAATCTAACCTATATATAATATAATATAATTTAATGAGAATTTTTAGAACTGCTGAAGTTAATAATTAAAAAACAGAATATACTCCAAGGCATGATGTCCGAGTTAATGGGAGATCTAGCGGAAATCAAGCAAAAGCAAGTTGCCCAGGTTAGTGAATTAGAAGTTGAATCCATTTATACAAAGTATGTGTTACCAATAAAATCTATGCAAGAGTTAGAACAGTTTGAAAATGGATTAGATGATAAAATGAGTTTAATAAAGTGGTATGGTATTTATATGTTACATTGTTTTTTTAATGGTTTTGTGTATAGGTTCAAGAAATATCTAGTTTAGGTGGAAAATCTATCTATGAATTTATATATCGCTCCACTGAAAAATTAATCACCAATAAATTTGCATCTGAATACAGCTGGTTAGGACGGAAGGGAAAGAAGACATTCAAAAATCTCACTCTAAGTGAAATGTTAATAAGTAAGGAAAAATGCACGTGTATTACCTAATTTATTAAAACGTAATTATTTTCAGAATCTGCAATGACTCATCATAAATGCACAATACGGGATGTTGAACTAGCCATACAAAAATGTCTAAAACGGTGTACTGAACGAGCTAAAAATCGAGTATGAAAACACTACTTATACTTAGTTATAGAATGCAGATACAAAGTTATTGGAAACGAAGGCAACAAAATCGTACACCCATCAATTTTGATTTTAATACTTCATTTATGCCTTACCTTAAATCCTCTCGACGTTACGTACAATTTTTGTTTTTAAAACACAATATACTAAACAAACCAAAACTAGATTAAGTTTAAAGTATACTATTTTACTTTTATGCATGTTTTTTTTGCAGGATTTGCAAAACCTGTTTATTTTGTATTTAAAATATTTTTATTGTTAACTACCCTTTAAAAATAAAGAGATATTTTCGAATTTTAAAGTATATTTGATGGTCCTAGGATTGTTTGTATAAAATAGTGTAAATGGCTCAAAGTGCAAGATATTTTGGTTTTAATCGCTGTGTTGAGTTTTCTACTTTTATAAGTAATATTTTAACATGACTGTTGTCTAAACTTCAACATATTTTTACTTGTAACAAAGAAGACTGATGCATTTTAGATGCTCATATAACTATACTAATAAGTGGACCGGGATACAAATAAATCATTAAAACACTTCGTTCTTGAGTTTTATAAAAATGCATACTTCTGTATAATTTTATTGTTTTTGATTATATAACTAAAGTACAATTTTTTAAACTTAAGGAACGGTACAGTTGTGGTATTCCATTTCAAGCACTTGAAGAAGAGAGGGAATTTTGTAATAGTGAAATATATTGGTAAAACTTGCTATCTCGCTCTCCTGAGTAGTTATATATAAGCTTCTAAAATATGTCACTTTGTTTGCAAGTCATGTCGTGGAACAAATGTACTTACATGGAGGAGGCGTTAGTTTCAGGAAATTCCTGGTCATTGAACTTGAAAAATAGTTGTTGCAGATAATTTTTTTAGTAGTAAAACATTTTGACAATGAACCTAGCCTCAACATTATTTTTGCAAATACGCTAGAAATGTTTAAATATAAAAAAAATTGTGAAAATTTTTTAGTAATAAAATATTTAGCGTATTTGCGAAAATAGTCGAAATGTTTTACTACTAAAAAATTATATGCAACAATTATTTTTCAAGTTTGATAACCAGGAATTAAAGTCTCGTCTTACATAGGATGTCCAGCTGAGGACTTCCAATGAATGTCTCAACAATGGACGTACATAGTATATTTCAGCAATGGACATACATAGGATGTCTTAGCAATGGACACACTATGGATGTCCGGAAATTAATCTTCTATGGACGTCCAAGGAAGGATAGATTTTGGATGTCCAATGTTGTGCCAAAGTAACGTTATATGGATGTCCATAGTTTGTTTGGTGTATCTTAAATGGATGTCCAGTGGATATTACTATGTCCGTGAACTTATATTCATTGGATGTCCATAAAACATTTTTGTGTTATATGGGAAAAGATAGTAGGGATTTCCAGAAATTTATAGTAAAACAAATAGTGCCTGCTAATCATATTATAATCTCACTAGATGTAAAGTCATTATCTACTAACATTCCATCCGAGTTAGCTTTAAACATAATCCAAAACAAATGGTCCGAAATAACACCTTTTACACTGCCTATGAAAGAATTTTTAGAGGGTGTTAAAGTTTGTTTAGATGCTACCTACTTTAAATTCGAAAACAATATCTATGTCCAAATTTTTGGAACAGCAATGGGTTCACCAATATCATCCACAATAACAAACCTCGTAATGGAGGAACTTGAGAACTATGCCATAAATCAATTAAATTTTATTCCAACATTTTACAAAAGGTTTGTTGATGATTGCATCATATGTCTACCCAAAAACAAAATCGATGAAACAATTAAGGCGTTTAACGGATTTCATTCCCGATTACAATTCACACATGAGCAGGAGGTAAATAGGTCTATTCCATTCTTAGACATGCTTATCATACACGATAATGAAGGAAAAATAAAAACAAATTGGTATAGAAAAAGCATGTTGAGCGGGAGATATTTGAACTTCTTGTCCTGTGTTCCACAACAATACAAGAAAAATGTCATTAATAACCTTATTGAAAGGGCGGTAATACTATCACATAGTGATTATCAACCGGAAAATATAAAAATAGTTAAAAGGGTACCAAGAGAAAATCGTTACCCAAAAAAGTTTGTGGAACCAATAATTAGAGCTAAAATTCATAAAATTTATAACAATGATGATACCAAACAACACCAGCAACTAGATAACAAAATTGGAATTAAATATACCCCGGAGCTTTCAGAACGTTTAAAAAGATGTTTAACAGCATACAACATACAAGTTGTGCACAAACCCAACAATTCATCTTGGAATAATTTTACAAAACTTAAACCTCCAATAGAACAAAAAAACAGAACCCATACAATTTATAAAATAAATTGCACGAAATGTCCAAGAGTATACATTGGAAATTCCAAACAATATTTGCATAAACGAATTTACGAACATAAATAAATACACACTAAAAACCGGTAATAAAAAGAGCACCGCTTTGGCTGCACATGCCATAGAAAAGTTACACAAATTCGATTTTGATAATACCGAAATTTTATGTTCCGAAACTAATGATAAAAAGAGATACATAATTGAAACAATAAAAAATCCAAAAAAAACCTAATGCTATAAATTATAAAATAGATCAAGACGATTTTGTTCATGTATACCATAATTTAATACATTGTTAATAAATTTGCTGTTGACCTTAATAAACTTATTCTCTAATACCACTTTACATTGCAAACACATATCTTGATGCATATTTTTCCTATCAATACATTTCAACAAATAGCATATGTATAACATTAGATTAAAACAATTAGTATATATTAAACCTTTATAAATGTGACATCCTTGAGACAGAGACAATTTATGTTAAGTTATGTACACATTATTGTAACTCATTTTAATTTATTTAATTTGTAGAAAATTTTATTTGAAAATGGTGTAAAACCGAAACGCGTAATAAATTGAATTATATAAATTGCAATTTTATTTAAAAGTGAATGAACGATTAGTTAGGAATTATTGAATGACCAATATCCATGAAGCGTTATGTTATAAATTAATAAATGGTCAAGAAGCTTCAAATTGATCATATATATACTAAATAATTTTGACAGTAGTTAGTTACTTAGGTTAAAGGAACTGTTAGTTCCTCAGATATATCAGCAATTCAACATTGTACAAAATGAAAAAATTTGAAAAGATTTTAGAAAAACCGTCCCGCCCTGTAGAAACAACCTGTGCGCCACCGCTGTAGCAACAAGGTATAAAGTACAGCATTAAGGGAGTCCAGTGGTGACTGCAGAAGTCGACAAACAATAAACCGGGTACCAATAATGAAATATTCATACTATATTACAAAATAATTATTAATCAATGCATGTCTAAAATACCAAAACCATACACATCTTGCTAGATGCTTAGTTTTAATAAATAATTGCACTACATTTTGAATATATCGTTCTACTTAAACAAATTTCATTTGTTAAGACTGCAGAAATTATAAAGCAAGTGTGCGTATTATACTAAAGTGTAATAGAAACAGGCCTGCCCTTACTATGTTGGATACATTATAGCTCTTAAATACTAGGTAAACTCAATTTTAATGTGCTAAAACGAATATTTAAAATTAAAAATAAAAACTGTTTCCTGATTATTTAATGTGAATTCCTTCTCAAAACGGAGCTAATACTTGTTAGCGGGTATTTGTAATATGGCGTTTGTTAAATATATAAAACAAAATTTGTAATAATTGTTTAAATAAGAATTATATGTAGCAGATTGCTAAATAAGGGCAACTGATTATTATCGATTTTATTTCCTGTGGTTGTCATTCTCAATAATAAAATTAATAATAACTCTACTCCACAAGATGATTAGTGTTTCCTACAAATGGGATCTACATTTAAAAGCAAAATTCAATCAACACTATGAATTCTGTTCTTAAAAAATCCTCAAATTAATTTTGCTACTATAGCACGAATAATGGGGAAAATGCATACAAATTATAAATATACAGGCTTATGCACAAATTAAATTCTACCACATTAGTTAGCTTTAAAACAAACTTTACTTAAAATATTCTATGCCGACTTTACCACCACGTAGATATTTTAAGTAAAATTCAATAAGCAAACCAAAGAATTGAATTTAATTTAATGATTATTATTGAATACGGTATGGGTATTATTTTAACTTCCTGCCTACTATAGTTCAAATCGCACCTCGCATGGCAGCACAATAGTTTTTTTTCTCTTTCTGCAGAACTTTCCTTTCCCTTTGTATATGTTCTCTGGGTATGTCTATGCAGACAAACAGTAAGCACAAGAATTCAGCAAAGTAATTCCCAGAAGTGAACCTGCAAACATGAAATACTGAGCAATATTCTGTTGACTGTTTACACTTTATAGAATAAGTAGTCATAGTAGAGTAGTATAGGTCGGCAGATTTGGGTAAAATGATGGTGCTTTGTACTTTGCTAATTGAACTGCATGTCAGGTTTACTGCAGCCAATGCCATATGAATTGACTAGTTAAATATGTCTTAAAATTACACCCTTTACGTTAACTAATTTTCATAAGTAATAGGAAATGGTAAAAGTGAAAAAAAGCAGGTAAGGTTTTTCATTAAAAAAAAAAGTTTATCGTGTTTTCTTCACTGTTGAAAAAAGCATATTTTTACATCACTAAATATGATCATCCATTTCGAATGGACCTGCACCTTGCCGAAGTTCTAAATTACTAGAACAGGTGAAATGGTTTGCGTGTTCCAATGAGCTAAAGAGCCAAACTACAGGTCCAACCAAAGTAGTAGGGTCGTTAGTGAGGAACCAGACTAAGACAGGTCCCCGAAAGAGGGCAGCGGCTCTTTCGGTACTTAGATTGGCAGAGACCATAGGGGTCGGTATGGCAGTCTAAGACACACTACCGCGATGTGGAAGGCAACGGGAAACCACCACATTATCTCCCAAGTACACAGCGTACTTAAATTGTAACAAACATGATAGCATTCTATGGGGTAAAAGATTCCGAGTTAAAATAGTCCCCCATTCGGATCTCCGGGAGGGGACTACTTCAGAGGATGCGATCGGAAAGTTAAAAATTAGAGTCGGGAACATTCTGCGAGTCGGAGCGTGGAATGTTAGAAGTATGAGGCAAGTAGGTAAGCTAGAGAACCTAAAATCAAAATGAATAGGTTATCACTAGACATAGTAGGGATCAGCGAAGTTCGCTGGCCAGAGGCGGGGATTTTGGAGTGGAGACTTCAGGGTAATTCATACAGGAGCAGAGGACGGAAATTTGGGTGTGGGGATAGTTATGCGGAAAAGATAGGATACTGTGTAGAAAATTACTTACAAAAGAACGAAGAGTACTCATGGTTAGATTAGAATCTAAACCGGTAAACACAGTAATAATACAAGTATACATGCCCACCTCTAGCTACAGTGACGAAGAGGTAGAAGCCATCTACAAAGATATCGAAGACATATTAAGATACGTAAAGGACATGAAAATTTAATAATTACGGGGATTTTAATGCAGTGGTAGGTGAGGGAAGGGAAGGAGCGGTAGTAGGTTTATTTGGTTTAGGCACGAGAAACGACAGGGGAAATAGGCTGGTAGAATTTTGCGACAAGAACAATTTAATCATCACAAACACATTATTTCAACATCATGCTAGAAGACGATATACGTGGAAGATGCCAGGAGATATAGGACGATATCAAATAGATTACATTCTTGTTAGACAACGGTTTAGGAATCAAGTAAAAGACTGTAGAAGCTACCCAGAAGCAGATATAGATACTGACCACAACATCGTAATTATGAAGGCCGCACTTAAATTTAAAAATCTGAAAAAAAGGAACGGAAAAGGGCACTTGGACTTAGAGAAACTAAAAGATAAAGATATTCAAGTAAGATTCGAAAAAAAGGCAAATGAATTGCTGAATGATATCGGGAAAATATCTGAAACTAAGGAAGTAGAAACAGAATGGAATAACATTAAATCCAGCCTACACATGGCGGCCAGAGATATTTTGGGGTATACACAAAAAGAAAATAAGAAACCATGGATAACAAAGGAAATCGTGAATTTAATAGAAGAAAGACGAAAAT
This sequence comes from Platerodrilus igneus, assembly GCA_036346225.1. NCBI lineage: Eukaryota > Metazoa > Arthropoda > Insecta > Coleoptera > Lycidae > Platerodrilus > Platerodrilus igneus. The sequence goes on along the minus strand of JARFIW010000089.1, from coordinate 19,044,464 downwards.
ACAAAAATAAATCAGACGAAACAGGAAAACAGAGATACAAAACTATAAAATGGGAAATTATTCGAAAATGCAGGAAAAGTGCAAAGAAGTACAAACTAAGATGGAAATAGGAAAGACAGACGAAGCATACAAATTAATTAGAATGAATTTTAGGATATAAAACCGTATAGCAAAAATATAAGGGACGCACAAAAAACGTCATTATAGAAAACGAGAGAAAGTGAGTAGATGGCAAGAATATATAGGAATTTATATGCAGGAGAGGAACTAACTGCATTAGAACAGGAATCAGACATTGAAAATGATGACTTGGGATATCCTATACTTGAGACGAGTTTGAATTAGCATTAAAGAGTCTGAAAATGGTAAGGCACCGGGTACAGATAAGGTGCAAGCAGAAACTCTAAAAGCCGCTGGACAAGCAGTAACAGAACGTCTCTTCCAACTTGTAAGCTATATGTATGAGACAGGCGAGATACCCAAAGATTTCAAACGTAGCATCATAGTAACTATACCAAAAAAGAAAGGCACGGATAGATGTGAAAATTTTCGAACAATAAGTTTGACAGCACACGTGTCAAAAATATTAACTAGAATTGTGCAAAGACGAATGGAAAAACGAGCTAAAGAAATACTAGGAGAAGACCAATTTGGGTTTAGGCGAAACAGGGGAACACGGGAGGCTATTTTAGCTCTGAGAGTGATAATGGAGAAAACAATAGAAAAAGGGGAAAGCATGTATATAGGGTTTGTAGATCTGGAAAAAGCATTCGACAAGGTAAATTGGAAAAAATGTTTGAAATACTCAAAAGATTGGAATGAGTTATAGGATAGACGAATAGTACATAGCTTATACAAAGAGCAAACAGCAGTAATAGAATTAGAGCAGGAACGTAGAGAAGTAAACATTAGGAAAGGGGTGAGACAGGGATGTGCCCTATCCCCATTGATTTTTAACTTGTACATAGAAGAGGCAATGAATACTGTCAAATGCAGGAAGACATTTGGAATTACTATGCAGGGACAAAAAATTGATATGTTTAGATTTGCAGATGATATAGCGGTAATAGCATCTAGCAAGGAAGAGTTAGAAGCTGCTCTTAATGAAATGGAAATAGCTCTAACAGAGAGATACGGTATGAACATTAACAAAACTAAAACTAAAGTTCTAGTTTGCAAAGGTGGGGAAAATAAATCAAAAACAAGAATACAAGTATTTAACACGAACTTACAAGAGGTTAAGGATTTCTGCTACCTAGGAAGCCAAATAACGCAAGATGGGAAAAGCACAAAAGATATAAAACAAAGATTAGCACAAGGTCGTGCTACATTTAACAAGAAAAAGCAACTACTGTGCTCAAAGACCACAAACATAGAAACAAGGAAAAGATTGCTTAAAACATATGTGTGGAGCACAGCACTGTACGGCTGTGAAGCCTGGACAGTAGGAGAAGCGGACAAGAAAAAAGTAGAAGCCTTTGAAATGTGGTGTTACAGGCATATGATGAAGATATGATGGACAGACAAAGTTAAGAACGAAGAGGTACTAAAAATGGTAGGGGAAGAAAGAAATATGTGGAAAACGGTAAAAAATAGGAGAGATAGGTTGATAGGCCACATACTACGGCATGAGGGAATAGTGCGGAATATATTAGAAGCAGAGATAGGAAAAAAGAGAAGAAGAGGCAGACCTAGATTAGACTACTGCACACAGATAGTAAAAGATGTAGGCTGTAGAGGTTTCAGGGAGATGTGTAGGCTAGGCCAGAATAGAAATCAATGGAGGTACGCATCCAACCAATCCCAAGATGGATAAACTAATGACGAAAAGATAACTGTGCTTAAACATGATGATTATTATTAGTAACTACAAGAATTGGTTGGGCAATATTCTCGAATAATGTTAAGTGTGTGAAAGGATTTACTGGAAAACCATTATTTCGGCAAATGTCTAAGTGTTGGGGGATCTTGGTAGCCACAGGTTGCTTAACCTCCTTCACTGAATCTCGGTAAAATAGGGTATAAAATTAGAAAACAATAGAAAGGGAACGAGCTGAATACACATACTCCCTGAAAAGAAGCAAAAGGAGAAAACCACCAAAAACGCAAAATCAAAGTAACTACATAAAAATAACTGAGTTGCAAACGAATCCGTGACTTTCAGTAAACAATGGATTCCATCACTAAAAGAAATAACAAATGAAAATCAAATGCCCACAATATCTAGGTAGCATTGCAAGTTTTTCCTGGGTTTTCCTTGCAATATTAACATGAAATACAGCCTACATACATGATTTCTATTTATACATAAAATAACTAATTACATAAAAATAAGCATATTAACAATCCTTGTAAAACAGCATTGGTATCTGACAAGTATAAAGCCACAATAAGGTTACCTCAAAACCATATACAATCTCCGTTGAACAGTATTGGTATCTGACAAGTGTAAACCCGCCATAGGGTCGCCTCAGATCCATATACAATCTTCATAGAACAACATTGGTATCTGACAAGTGTAAACCCGCCATAGAGTCGCCTCAGAACCATGTTAAAATCTACCAAAGAGGTAACTTTAATCATAATGAATTTTCCCCCTCAAAATAAATATAAAAAAACGACTACTTAAGCCTTTCAATAATGCAATCGCACACTTCTTTAATAACCATCCTCTCAATGGTATAAATAGAAACATGTTAAAAAATGTTTTCCAATTCCAAGTTATTGAATTTATATGAAATTCACCAATAAAAATTAATCAGCTGATTTCACGTTAAGCGTATTGACTACCTAAAGAAAGTCGATCCCAGGTCGCAACACAAATTGAAGGCAATCATTCTGTTAAACTTTAAAAATTTTTGCTTAGTATACTCAAACCAAATATTTCAAACATCAATAAATCAAAGTCACCTTCAATTTATGTCATAAATGTCAAACTTGAAGTTTTTATTATTATTTTGACAACGATCCTAGGTCATGGATCGAAACGTAAATAAAGTTGATTTTAAAAACTATGAGTGGTTTAATTCCCAAAGAAGATTAACCTGAATACACATGCTGTGTGAGAATTTCAGGGAACTATGTAGGCTAGTTCAGAATATAAATAAGTGCAGGTACGTGTCCAACCAGTTTTGAGACGGAAAACCTAATGGCTGCGAAATACCTGCAACTAATGTTGACTGCGAAAAGATAAATTGGAAAATATATTAAATCACCAAATGGTTAAGTGTTGGGGGAACTTGGCAGCCACAGACTGCTTACCTCCCTTCACAACCATTGAAGGTCGGAGAAATAGGGCATATAACTGTAAAACAATAGAAAGTGATCGAACTGCATCTAACAAGAAAGAATATCGCCTATGAGGAAAGACAACAAACATAGAATAAGAAGAAAATTGTTGAAAGCATATGTGTGGAGCACAGCACAGTATGCCTATGAAATACGGGAAGTCTGAAACGCAGACAGAAAAACGGTAGCAGCCTTTTGAAATGATGTGCTTCAGATGTATGAGGACGATAGCATGGACAGACAAAGATAATAACAAATAAGTTACAGAAATAGTAGGGGAACAAGGATATCTGGGGAAAAAGAGAAATAGTAGGGCGGAATACGTTCTAAGGCATTTTTGGGGAATAGTATGTGAAATATTACAAGCAGAGATAGGAAAAAAGAGGTAGATGTAGACCTAGATCAGACAGTTATAGATGCAAACTGTGCATATTTCAGGGAAATCTGTAGGTTAGTTCAAAATAGGGAACAATGATGGTACGCGTCTAACCAGTTCTAGGACTGAAGACCTAATGATGATGAAATATGATCATACCATTTAAATTATTTAAATTTAAAAGGTAAAATGTCACTTAACGTAACGAGAAAATCACTTTGATTGTACTGTCTCTCTCTCTCTCTGAAAAATGTTAGGGCGAGCATTTTTACAAAAATATGCCCTTGTTTGGATGAGAGGTAAGATATAGGTTCCGTATGTGTGTTATCGGACAAGTTAAAGATGCTTACCTTGCTTGGAAAGCAAGTGTTCGGTAAAATTCAAAATTCCAGGTAGAAAAAATTACTTCCTAGCCAATATAGTACCTTCGGGTGAAGTATTGGAAAATCAAATGTACAATATAGTTGGGACTGAATAAACTGGCATATTATTCACACCGTACATTACGAGAAATCTTATATAAAATTTGCGTCTTTGTCCTATGTATGTAACTACTTAATGCTGGATAGAAAAAGTGCAGCTGCTGAATATAATATAGATCAATGAAATGAGATATGTCTAACTATATCTAATATTTACATAACCGAAATTTTCTGTGAACTGTCTTATTTAAGATGATTTTTACTTTATTATTGTTTGCTTGTACAATTTTCAATTAATTTATCATAAATATAAATAGGCATTTTCATTGTCAAAACTAAAAAGATTGGTTAAAAATCATTAAGATGTAAATAACCATCTCATAATACACAACCCCTACTCAATATCAACTTTTTGCTTTTAGTTGTTAAAAATGCTTCAAAATAGGTCCCTAATCCATTCAGTGATTTTAAACCTTATGACTTATTTTGAATCAGAGCGTGTAATAAATGTGGTTTAATTCTGTTTGGAAATATTATACAGGTACAAAAAGAAATATGTAAAATGCAGTAAATATAATTAATGAAACATTTCTTCAGCGAAATTCTGAAATATATGGTGTTAGCATCAAAACTTGTAACTAGAATTAAGAAAGTGAGCTTACAAACTAGAAAAGAAAATCAACCAACTTCATCAGTCAGAAAATGCAATTGAGCAAAAAACAAATTTTGTTATGTCAATGATGTTATAAAAGATGCAGTTAAACGGAAAATTATGAAACTAAATTTCGTGATAAATACCATTATTATAAGTTTTATATTTTTGGGACTTCACGTAACTCTAAAAACACTCCAAAGAGAGCTTGTTACAGCTGAAACATGTAATTGATTGTTATCACTTGGCTTTCTATACTTACCAAATGTTGCTTTAGATTTATTGTGTTGCATGCAGGGAATAAAAATGGTTTTATACTTGTTGCATTCCATTTGGTTTCTTCGATGTCATAAAAAGAAGATTAACTTAGCGATATGAACATCGAATTGTTTACAAAATGGTTCCAAGAGCGGTTAATACCAAGTTTAAGCAGTCCAAGTTTAATAGTACTAAATAATGATTCTTTTCATTCAAGATCAATGGCAAACATTCCTAATACCTCTTCAAACAAAGAGGAGATAATTAATTATTTGCATTGATATAACATCTTTTTCAACACTTTATTGTTAGAAAGAGAATTATTGGCATTAGCAAGGGAAAATGTCCAACCAAAAATATACCAACTCGATGGAATTGCAGTATACAGCGGCTGTAAAGTTTTAAGGCTCACTCCATACCACTGTCAGTTTAACCCAATCGAATTAATATGGGATAATGGCAAAGACCATTACAATAAAAATATAAAAAAAAATTAAGGAAAAATATAATGGCAATCATGCAGATTTAATATGGGGTGAAGTGCTTGGAAGAATAAACTGCAAATATGGCAAAATGTATTCTCCAGGCAGAGAAATGCATGATGGACTGGTGGAAGATAGAAGAGAAATTGCATGTGGTACAGTATCTTATTGATTTTGATTTTCATGAAGGCGATCAAATTCAGAATAACTGAGAAATATGCAATTGAAGCATTTATTATTTATATTTTCTTATATTTTAACTGCTTAAGAGTAATTTGATAAAAGGAAACAATATGTATGAGTATTACAAGTTCACGATTGTCATTCTATAGTCACCTCGCGATCTCTCAGCTTGAAATAATAATATATATGTAATATGCTTTATATTCTCAGCAGTGATTAATACTTGTAGCAATCCAATAACTTACATGTATTATTTAATATAATATACTTAGCATAATGAAGAAAGGTAAATATAAGTATTTTCGTTACTGTATATCATAGCCATGCTTTAGTTATGATCAAAACAAAAATTCTTAGCATCTAGTTCTCCAAAACTATCTTCTAGATCGGCTGTACAAGTTACATAACCTCAATTTTATAAGTGCAAAATAAAATTTTGTTAAAGACATTATTAATAATAAACCACAATTACTTATGTGAATTTGTCATTTTGGATACCGCAGTAGTGTAATTGTGGTCGTCAATACTACCTACACCAAAACATTATAAAATAATACAATAGCTTAGTTAGCTCAATTATTACGTTAATTAAATGAAAAATAAAAGTTTTTCAATATTGTATGTATTACAGCTTAACTTATATGAAAATCTACCACACACATGCCTTAAATTATCAATGCTCACGATAATTGTGAGAATAACCAAGTCACATTTTTAACACTATTTAATCATTGCGGGCACAGATAGTAATATCAAAACAATCAGAATCATCTAAAAGCCTTCATCAATTTGTGTATTCAACAAATCATTTATTACAATCAGTAAAAATAAAAATTATTTATGTAACAGCTGTTACAATTTGTACACTATCTGTCAACAATAATTATATGCACTAATCTAGAGTGCTAGAAATACGTTCACTGTGTATTAATTCCACGATCTAGCGAGGTAAATCATATGCCATCTTATTTGGTCCCAACTGTAACAACATTACAGTGTGACATGAAATCTTGATGATTAAAGTCCGAATAATAATTAAAAAGATGTATGTAGTACATTTAAAATGATACAAAAATCATCTTAGAAATCGGGTTTCATAGAGATATTTTGAATTTTTAACTGTCGGTACAACTACAATATCAACACTAAAAGATTTTGTAGCTACAACACAGCATCGATTTTTAAATTATAAACCTGAATTATAGTCAAAAAATATATAACGAGTAAGTTAATCCAGTTATTATTTTAAGTTAGTACTTACTTACCTTCAGGTTGCTTTTGTCTGTGAAATATAAGCACATTGTAGGGTCTCTGAGTTTCCTTTAAAATTTCTTTACCAGTACCAGAGGTCTTATGTAATTCAAATAAAGTATCATTATACCCTGACGTAACAAAAATTTTGCTTTCAAATATACTTATACCATGTAAACTTTGTGAATGAAAACCCTTCCTAATTGTTCGACGATTTTTACCATAATAATCAATCTGTTCGATATAATCCAGATACGCATCAACCCAATATACACGAGAGGTTGGATAGTCTATAGCAATTCCATTTGGATAAACTATTTTATGAGTTACAAGCTGTATTCGTTCAGTACCATCCATTTTACATCGTTCCAACATGGGAGCTGTATGACCCCATTTTGTAAAAAATATAAAGCCACGAGTTGGATCTAAAGCTAATGCCCTTGGCTTATTTAGTTGATATTCTAATATAACATTGCAAAATGTTAAACTACTTGTACAAATTAAAATTATTTCATGAACATCATCTAAAAAGTACCAATTTCCAGACAACCAGTCCAAACTAATTTGTTGAATTGATTCAGCTTCTGGAAAACTTGAAGGAAACCTTAATTCCCGTCTTTGAGTCATATCGTCCACATTTATGCAAACCAGCGAAGCCTTTGTAACATTGTAATGAATATAACAAGCAGTTCGATTCCGATGAGAAAATTCCAAACCATTATTTTTAACTAAAGTTAATGTTGAATTACCAGACCATGGTTTTCCATCTAAGGTAATTCTTCGAATTGTTGACTTTGTGGAATATATTAAGGATGCATCTTCATTTTTGGGATCTAAAATTGTAATGAAGAAATTAGTGAAGTATATTGTACTTGAATTTTAATGCTGCATGTGAGTAAAAAATTACATAGTATGTATTTAAATAATGGAAAATTATTTTGAAATTTAACAAAATTTTAAAATATCCACTATCATTAATAATTTAGTTTTTAGAAAAATATACAAGAATATTTCATTTCCAAATGCCTCATGCAAAGGTATTCTGTCAATAAGCTTAATTTAAGAAAAACCAACGCAGGTGCTGAAAAGTGTGCTGGTCTATTTGCGGCAGCGCCAGCTATATGACTTAGCTGCTCGCGGAGAGTGTAATGAGTAGTAAACCACTCGTGGACGCAAACTGCAAGGAAACAAAATACTCAGAAAGGACGCCAGGGATATGGCTGTATAAGTAGTACAAGGCATCGCCGTGGATCAATGTAGTAAGCATAAGACTACGGATCCCAAGGTCCTGGGTTCAAATCCCGACACGGCCGACTGCTTGAAAAATGACAGGTGAGCATTTTTCACAAAAATTACGCCCTCGTTCGGATGAGAGGTTAAATGGAGGTCCCGTGTGTGAGTGTTGTCACGCACGTTAAAGATCCCTACCTTGCCTGGAACGACAAGGGTTCGGCAAAATTCTAAATTTCCAGGCAACAAAAAACTCGCCTCCTGGCCAATGTAGTACCTACGGGTGGAGCATTGGAAATGTAAATGAACTGTATAAGTAGTACACCTTATGTCAAATGTCCCAGGTTCAAAATCCCGACACAGTCCGCTTGAAAAATGCTAGGTGAGCATTTTTCACAAAAATACACCCTCGTTCGGATGAGAGGTAAAATGAAGGTCCCGTGTGAGTGTTGTCATGCACGTTAAAGATCCCTACCTTGCTTGAAACAGCAAGGGTTCGATAAAATTCCAAATTTACCAGGTAAAAAAACTCGCTTCCTGGCCAATGTAGTACCTACGGGTGGAGCATTGGAAAATCAAATGTAATGTATAAGTAGTACAGACGTTACTGTCCCAAAGCAAAGTGATGATACCGGATCAACAATCTACTGCAGAAATAAATAAATGAAGAATGTAGTACCAACAAAGAAAGAAAGTCTCGATACAACCTGCCCTGTGTACATCTACACCTAGAAAAAAATGAAAGGATACCGAAGGAGGAAGCTATATAGTAAGTAAAAACAATTTATAATAAGCTATATTAAGGCTGAAACAAGAAATGAATAAAATTTGTAGGCTAAGGATATTTATATATTACAGTATGCACCTAATGGGAAGGTTAAGTGAATATAAGGGTCCAACATTTGTGCTTAGATCGAACGCACGTATACTTTTCGGCATCGAGCATAATATAAGACAAGGGCAAATCAGAAACGTTTCTCCTTGTACACCCTAAAATACTCACCCACTAATATATGGGCTTACACTAATATAAACAGAAATTTCTTAAGCGTTCAATCATGGAGTGAGTGAGTATAAACTAAATGTAATTTTATTAGTAGACATGCCTAAAATGCAAAATAGTACCATGAAGTCGTACTACTAAATTTAGAACAAAGCATACTTCAATAACACAATAATATAAGATGAGATACACATCGTCCACACCACACTAAATATTATATTGGCATGTGCTACATCTATCTGCTGATACAATAAGTAATAAAATAAATCGACCGCTCAGGTTAATTGCTTAGTAACAAATATCACAGGTGGAAGTTGCATAAAGTTTAGAAATTCACTTTGGTTAATGGGGGGTTAGGATTTTCGTCAAAAATGTATCTAGGTGACCTCATCAAGGGCTGTGAGAATTAATTCTCAGCACACTTCAACAACACTGTGCAATTCTACCAAGTCCCATATATGTGTCAGTAACCAAAAGACAGTCCATGTAAAACTTAAAACATAAACCTAACAAAAAACAAGCAATCACATAAGCAAATGTTCCACCGGAATGTATGTTTATAGTTACTCGTTTAAGTTATAGTAAAATTACATAGAAATTGTACATATATCGATGAAGCCTAGAGTAAAGTAACCACGATCAGAGATTGACTTTTAAATTATTTAGATAACAAGGTTATGAAAAACACTTTCAAACTCCAATATAGGAGCATACGTTGTAAGATACGAGAAAACAAGAATTTGTGGTATAAATGAGTACCTAGTGAAAATAGATAAACCTCTGCAGTGTTTGTACATTATTTTTTTAAAGAGTTGGCTGCATTTAGAATTCGTCTTTGCAATTCTTCTTCACTATCATTTGTAGACAGATAAACCTTAGATTTTAAGGTGCCTCACAAAAAATAATCACAGGGTGTCAAGTCCGGCGATTGTGCTGACCAATTTGAAGGAGCATCATATCTCCTTCTGAACCATCGATCCGGATATTCTTCATGTAAAAGTCGCCGAACAGCTAGAATAAAGTGGGGAGGAGCACCATCGTGCATGAACTACATGTCTTGGCGAAATAATAATGCCAGATCTTCTAATAAATTCGGCAATGTTTGTTGTAGAAGGTTGAGGTAATTGTCTCTGTTTAATCGATTTGGTATCACAACAGGACCAACAATAAAATTATCAATAACTCCATCCCAGGCAATCTTAAACTCATGTTGATAGCCAGTCACTTTAGTTACGTGAGGATTTTCTACAGCATAAACATGTTCATTATGTACGTTAGTGATACCGATCTTGTAAAAGAAGCTTCGTCTGTAAATAAAATTTTGCGACAAATTTGCATTTTGATTTCTCAGATCTTGAATAAACTGACAGAAAGCTAGACGCCTCTCAGGATCAATAGGCAAAAGGTTTCTTGAACCTGTTGAACGTGGTATGGGTGTAATAACTGTTCCTTTAAAACGTCGTGAACAATACTTTTAGGAACTTGTAATTCTAGTCCTAAGCGTCTGGTGTTTATTTTTGGGTCTTGTTCAATTCTATTCAAAATTTGTTCCTCCAGATCTGCAGTACTTGCAGATTAGGAAATCTTTTCCCGTAGACTCTGATGATTTCACGACTATTGCCTTGACAAAATCCGAAAACCAAAGCATATGTACCTGTTCGGTGTTTGTGTAATTACACATGATGAAAGATGAAAGATGCAAAATTTTATTGAATTAAGCAGAAATTCACGGCTTGACAGGCAAACTGAGGTTATATGACAGTTAAATTAGATAACAAATAAAAAGCAAAGCCAACTACTAAACTATGTTCTTTTATTTGCCCCGTTTTACACTTATTGCAGCAATGGACATTTGAAATCATTTTTTTCTGGCAAACCGCTCATCTAATCAAAATGTTACAAGAGACAACGAAGTTTCCAAATTAAGTCGACTACTCATAAAATTTTTTATAGTCATTGCATAAGCAGCAAAAAGATTGTGGTCAGTTATTTATACAATACCTCATTTTCGGGACACTCATATGCTTTTAACACCATCGTGTACAGCACCACAAAATGTCAATTGAAAATGAAAACACACCCCAAAAGTGGTCAAAATATATCGATACGTTTTCGAGTTATTTTAAAATACCAAAAATTTTTCACGAATTTTGAAGCCCTCTAGCAGCTAAATGAAGCAATTTGTGTATTTGGCCCAAATCGATCTATTTTGAGCCAAGGAATATGTTCTTACGTTGTACACGTATTTTCCGGACACCCTGTATATTAAATAAACTGAAATACAATTAATTCAAAACACAATTCCATTCTTTCAATAACCTTATTTTTGTTCTTATAAATATGTTGAGCGTTTAACAATAAAAATTCAAATTAGCAAGTATCGTGATTTCCAGAAAATATAATGCCCAAACATACCATTTATGGCAATACAATCTGTTCCATTTTTGCGATAACCTTCTTGACAAGAACAAGCAAAAGAGCCAATAGTATTGTTGCAGATTTGGGCACATGTATTATCTACTTCACACTCGTTTGCATCCACACACTTAGTATTTTCCACCCTGTAACCTTCCAAACAGTAACAAGCAGGTCCTTTGGCAGTAGGTTTACATCGATGCTCGCACTGTAAATTTTCACACTGTGTAGAATTTCTACAAAAATCCCACTCATCACTATTATCTGGACAATCACCATGACCATCACAAAATAATCTAAGAGGACGGCATTCTAAAGTATCACCACATTGGGCTTCATTCCAAGGACAAGGCTTAATTGTGTGACATCGATGAGGATCTTCATCAGACATATCAGGACCAAATTTGGAAGATGTGCCACAATCCAGATCTCCATCACATAAGAAGCCTGGTGGGAGGCACTTGTGGGTCAATTCACACTGGAATTGTCCAGGACGGCAACTGTGTTTAGAGTCACATTCAATTTCATCACTTCCATCATCACAATCTGGGTGAGAGTCACACTTCCAGTGCATTGGGATACAAGTTCCATCAGTACAACTGAACTGGGCACCAACGCAAGGAGCTGAAACAAAATTGTAATTAATAATTGGACTTAACTTCAAACTGCCAAACAGCGTTATTCCTTTATTTTTATAAGTTTATTTATCAGAAACCATAGAAAAAGATAATCCCCTTTTGATTTTTGTATTTAGAGTTGATTATAAAATTTATTGTGTAAAAATTAATCAAAAGAGTTTATCTAAATATTCTAATCAATAAAAATTTCATAACAAAAAAGATAAAACTGAAATGTTAAGTTCATATAAAATCCAGGGCACATTACACAGAAGTAAAATTCAAACAGGGTAAATTCCTGAAAATTTATATAGTTGTTGGCTGTAGCAGGTTTATGTAAACAGGATAGGTGTTTAGTGCATGGACCGAGGATTGCCCTTTAACCATTAGGGATATCAAAATCAACTTTGGTATGGTTATACATGATCATTGTACCTACATTTTTAAAATATTTAGGTGTATACAGGACGATTCATAAAAAATTGGTACCCCAAGACATTTACGACTAGAGATGTATAGAGTTCTAGGTGGGTAAGTATAACCGTTCTGAAGATATTGCCGACTTAATATCAAAAAATCGAGTCAACTTTGGAATCTTGTTGCTATGGTTCTAATCAAGATTTTTGAAATTTGTTTACTTATCAACATTCGTTAATATTTTGTAACGTTTTAATTTTCCATATGCATAAAAGATTGCAAATAGATTTGGTTTTAAGTCGTTTATACACGACATATCCTGTGTTATATTTAGTTATTTCTTAAGTCAAAGTTATAAATTAATGTTCATTACAAAACAGATGTTTTAACCTTGAAGCGAAACACTACATTTCTAGTTATATTTAGCCGTTGTTGTTTCACTATAGTGATAAAACTGGATAGGCAACATTTGGCGCATGTTCGTCTATCCCAGCTTTGTCTTGTTAGAATTGTCGTTCAAATCCGACAGTTGTTCGTCGCCCTTAATCAAAGCAACATGGGAATGTAATTGGCCACAAGCGACTGGCTCTAAAAGATATTTGTGTGGGTGTCTGTATACACGGCCATGCCAAGTGGGAGTTAGTAAACTCAAAATAGTTAGTAATTTCAGTTTAATTAAAATACATTTAACCTTTTTCCTTTTACAGTGCAACAAATTTCTTTTTTGAACAAGGTTTTTTTAAACGAAGCAGTTTTGTATAACAATATAGCTACGACAACCTTTTGGGAGTTATAATAAATAATTACACTTAATTACTACTATCAACTTTCAACAATTCAAGGTTCCTTCTTTTCTAACATCTTTTGATACAACATGATAGTCCATATGCACCATTCAGAGAATTATTATTAAGTTTGAGATATGATGGTTCCCTTCATGACAAACTGCAGTCCATTTGAAGTGACTCAAAGGAATCCCATATGGAATTGGTTATAGAAATTCAGTACTATTTTCCAGTCGACATTTGCAGAAACGAGACTGACTCGAGGAGGATGATTTTCATTTAAGTTGGTAAAATTCTCAAACTACACTACACACTGTTTGGTTAGTGTTATTTTTTTTTGTTTAAAGATTTTTTTTCCTATTTTCGCTTCTTTCAAGAACCTAGGGCTATAAAAAATTGTTTAGACTAATTAAATAACTTCATGTTCTTAGTTCATAAAAAATCTAAATTATGTTATGATACAGTATTGCCCGAAATAAACAGTACTGAAATTGTAATTGTTTTGTATATTTAAAAAATACATATTATTGACACTTTATTATATGTTCTAAATGTGCACCTCTTCGTTCGAGACAGACTTCATAACGATGTTCTAAGTTTCTGGTCATGTTATTGAATAAGGGTTGTCTCAGGGCTGCGAAGAAGACTCTAACGGCATCCTTTAATTCATCGATGGTTTGTGGTGCCCGTTTGAAAACGACATTTTTAGCCATGCCCCAAATGTATGCGTCTGGAGGTGTGAGGTCTGGAGAATATGAAGGATAAGGGAAGTCAGTAAATCGTGATATGAATTTGCTTGGAAAATGTTCTTGAAGAAATTGACGAATTGCGGCAGCAGTATGGCAAGTTGCCCGTCCTGCTGAAAAATTGGTTTCGAAATGCCAAGTTACGTGCACGACAGAATTGACGTAGATCAGGGATAAATCGTGTTAAAATTTGTCTGTACCTCTGTTGATTAAGTGTGACTTGCCTACCATTCTCTTCGATAAAGTACGGACCAATGATTCCGTGTCCGGAAACAGCACACCAGACACTCACTTTTTCACTATGTAAAGGAACCTCTTGAACCTCATCGGGTCTGGCAAAGCCCAGAAATCGATTTGTGCGACGATTCACATAGCCTGACAAGTGAAAATGTGCTTCGTCTGAAAACCAAACATTTTCAAAAATTCAGGATTTTCATACTGTAACGCGAGAATTCTGGCGCAATAGTCCACTCTACTGCGATAATCCCGAGGATGTAGTTGTTGATGTACCTGAATCACATACGAAAATGTACCCAGCTCCTTCAGGATTCTTTGAAAGGAAGTTCTTTTAAATCAAGTTGTAACGCTGTCCTTGCCTGGCTGACTTTCGGATTTTCTAAGATTTGCTCAAAAACACGTTCATGGTTATTGTTGTTGTTAACTGTCCTGGGACGCCCGAGTTTCCTTTTCGTTGGCACAATACACTACCTGTATTTCTAAACTTTTCAATAACCTTCAAAATTACAGCATTACTTGGAGAACGTTTATTAAACCTTTGTGTGAATTGATCAGACACGTATAGCAAACTTGCACCATTACGTCGGCCGATTCCGTATGAACGAAAATAATGCTCTACCAGAAACACTTTCTCCTCTGTACTTAACACCATTTTTAACAATTAGGCCCTACTAATTACTTGTTTGAGGTTTACTTGACAGGTCTATACTAGCTAACTTGAGTGTGACAGCGCACGCATAAAAACACCGCCAACTTAGTTTCAGTACTGTTTATTTCGGGCAATACTGTACAAAGATCTAGTTTTGTTTGATATGATAACAAAGTGTGATTAATGTAAAAGATGATATATTTTGAATACTAAACAATATTCTTATTACAGCTCATTTTTATTGTTATATACAGTTAACATAACTTGTAATGTTATAGTTTAGATCTGAAAAAAAAACAAAATTTTACCCACCATGACTATAAGCATTTTAACCATTAAGTCATTTTAAATAGATAACAAATGCAATAACTTATTTTCCTTCCAGTACAAAATACTTGATATATTTGTGTAAATATTCTAGATGAATGTAGTTGTCGTTATTTAAAAGATGAAATAGAATTGTGATTTTCGTTTTCTGATCTTACGATTTCAGTAAGTAACTACGCTAAAAGTATGACGAACCCCTGTCCATAAGTTTCCCAGCCAAAAAGAAAGGTTATTGATAAAAATTTGTACTAAAAGTGATGTGATCTTATAATAAGTAGAGCGTCCGTGTAGGAATACAAGTATACATGGTTTATTACAATTTAATTGGTGATAGTTCTTACACTTAAAGAGTCGATAAAACAGTTTACGAGTACGTCGATAAATACAGTTACAAAGTCGGTAATACAGTTTAAGAGTTCATAAATACATCGCGCAAGCGCAATGAGAAAAGCGGGCTACGCCTCTGGCGGATGGCAACGACAACCTTATTACAGATTCCGCGTTGCCAACTACCAATGACGTCACCAATACAAACTGTATATTGCGCAATACTTCGGAAATTTACATAATTTTAAAACAATGATAAAAGCAAACAAATTAGATAATGGATTACTTACATCAGAAATCCGGCATTCGCACGAAGTTGCGCTACGGTAGGCCTCTATTGAAGTCCATCAGGCTACCCAAAGCCCTTTTGCGGTAACTAAAGATAGTGACTCCGGTGCTTCAGCAGAACATGGACATCCGACTCGTCTAGGGTCGTGCAGTACGTTTCGCGTAGGTGGTTCTCAAATTGTCACCTATCTATGCAGGGAATGGGCAGGAATACTAGGTAAAGGCAACAGACAAAGACAATTAGGCAAAGGAAGTCTACATAGACAAGATAAGCACGATACGATACCTCAAAGCGTCCACACTCCTTGAAGATTCTGGCAAAACAGCCACGTTATAGAGAGAACAGGAAACTTCCCCACTCTTTTGTCTTTTACACATCGGCGCGAACTTATTCGTCCAACCCTCCCGCGTCGCGCGATCTGCGCAAACTCACTATGACGTAACGGAAGTACACGCCTAGTCTATTTAAATTCCGCGCACCGCGTCTTTTGAAATTATGGCGCAAAACCTCCGTACATCAAACTTAAACTAAAACATGTTTAAGGGCCACTTTGGCACGTAACAGGTTAGTATATTTATGCTTTGTGTTACTTTGATTTTGTGCTGATATATGTTATAGTCCCGCGCAACTGTTATAACCCCGCGCGCGCGTGTTCAGAGCCACTATGACAGTTGGCAACACATACTAACCATGTACACAATATTGCACAACAAGATATTACGTCATAATTTGCCAAGTAGTATCGCATGCCAAATATGTTTATTGTGATACAAGATGCACCCTAAAAAGATAAAATGTACTCACTTAAAAATGTGGAACGCTTCACGATTCTGCGGTCATTCTTGCACAGGGGCCATACTTCGTCTGGGCGTGGGTGGGGCTATGCTCTCGTTGAAACCAGATTGCCTTGTCTTCCCTCTTCTTCGTTTGAAGCGATACGATAAGGATACAGATAGGGCACGATAAGAGGCAAAGGTAAGGAGGAAACCTACATTCTAAAAGAGAAAAGACAAAAGGGACGACACAGATAAACCTCACTGTTCAACGTGTCGTTGGCTAATGATCGTCGTGTCCCAAATCGTGCACTTCCGCCACTCCGCGTCTGCGCATTCTTTTGCACAAACGCAACTGTCCGAAATGACGGAAATTTAACAAGTCTATTTTTAAAATATTGGCACGAATTCACTCACAAATTAAAACTTAAACCAAAAATGATACATAGCCGATTTTCGGCATGTAACATATCTTGTTACTTAATATTGATAATTTAAGTTCATAAGCCTATGAATATCTTTTTCTTACAAGTTCTATAACGAAAATAATACAACTTAAGCATTTGTGCTTAGATCCGTTAAATACCGTTTAGTTCCTACACTTTCTGCACGGTATTCTTGATAAACACTTGTTAAGTCTAGTGGCACTTAAGGGCAATCCGTAACAAACCCTTCTGGTAGTCTCGTCAAACTTCGCTGTAGTTAGAGTTCAGAATTAGTCCAGAAGTCTCCTTAAAGTCCCTCACCACTAATTAAAATTCCATCTTTATTGCATATAACTTTAGGAGAGGGTGTGTTTGTTAACCCTAAAATCTTTTAATGCAAACATACCAATGCATTCTTTCGAAAAAGAAAAGATGTTTCAATTTGACTTATAAAATACGTCTCCAACTTTTCCAAAAAGTGTAATACTATACAAGGCGGTTGCTTTGTCATGATAAACAAATGTGGCACAACAGTAGAATGCCGTAGCTAGCAGCAATTGCAGATTGGGAGTGGAAAACCACAGAAAACTCAAGAAAACAATTTGCCATGGTGAAATAAGAAAAATAGCCTTCGTTGATTCCTTTATTTAAGAAATCCTAACTGTAAGTTTTGCAAGATCAAAGTATCAAAAAGTAGCAATGGTATAAGACAATATTGCAATAGGTGTGCAGTTTAAAATTCATATATGAGTACAGTAATACAAAACACCAATATTGCACCATGAATACAACCAACACTATAATTAAGTTAAACATTATTAAAATTACTTGGTTAGTAAAATCACTGTCTTAGGCATTAATAAAAACAAAGGTGAAATATTTTTATAAGCAAGATAGTACATCAAATGATGTACCAAAGATTCTAAAATAACTGCTAACCAAAAAACTCTAGAATAATGCTTATAAAACAATCCCCAAGGTACCAACATTATATGTGTACTATACAATATAATAAGTATATAATTTTTGCTTAAGAGGAAAAAAAATGGTAATTACATAGTTTTAAATGTTAAAATTGTAATTTTAAAGTTGTATGATAAGAAAATTGTTCAAATGTTACATGGTGTAAAGAAATGGAAGTGTTTGGCCCAATATACGTAACACTACAATAAGTATTTCTATAACTTAAAAGTTGTCGTTAATAAGTTAGTAAAACATATTTCCAAGTGAAAGTCATAAAAACTTTAGAAGTCAACATGTGTTAATAAACACGAGATCCTCAAAACTCATCTGTAGTTTCCTAATTCATGATGAACCACACGTGTTGGGGGTGTTCAGCAACTCTCAGAAATCCAAGGCATTACATAGAATCTAGCGAAATCATGTATAAGGACGTAAAACTTAACCCAAAACGAGCTAAAACAACCAAATAATTAGTAAATCGTCGTTAACGGATACCTACCAAATACACAGATGGGGCCAATAGAAAAAAAAGTAATATTTGTTTAATTGCTTGCCCCAAACATAATTTTTTTGCAAAGATTGTATTTAGAACTAATCGAATTAATACAGTTCTAAGAACGATGTATAAATTATTTCGATAACCACCTTTTCAACTTGAATATAAAGCATATATTTAAACACGTAAAACCAGAATTTGTAGTATCAAAATATCTGTATAAGATGGGTTGTAAATCATCAAATAATTGTCTTAAATTTAAATAGGTAAACACAATCAATGTGACCTCTGCAAGATCATTATCAGGTAACCGTCCGAGTGGCCAGTATAGATGATAAATTATAACGTTCAACCCAACATTCCCTTATAAAACCCCGTGTAAATAAAAAACACTCTCATGATTCCAACCAGGCGCGGAGGTCTTAGTTTTCCGGGAGTAGGTTCTGGCTGCCTTCGTTGTTTGTTGTTGCTGCTTTCGTTGTTTTTCGAGATGCGCTGCTCCATTAGTGGATACGATAAGGAAATGTTCAATCTACGGATAGCGGTACAGAAGTGTTCCGAGCTATGCTGCATTCCTCGCATAAAACGTCTACCCTCTCCAACCGAAGTTGACACGCTTTCACTCAGTTGGTGGGAATCAAACTGTTCCCATATGAAAATTGTCATATTAGCATCCTCGGCGATCACAAAGATAAATTTAGGTAGTGATTGAGTATGTAGAAACAAGCATCTACGATTGGAAACGCTTTTCAGATTCTGTTAGGGTAAAAATCAATAATTTTACTGAAAAATTTCAGTAAGTCAGAAGTAAGTTTAGCATAATTCCTTTTAATGTAAACATTCTTGAGGTACAACATGTGTAATATAGCATTTTCAAAATTTAAAATCATGCTTTTTGGGCTCTGTAAAGCTCTTGCTACCTTCAATATATAACGGATAACATCTTTCGTGGGTCATCGTAGAAAACTCGTCTTGTGTATTTGAATGACGTGACAGTGACGGGGAAGTCATTTGGGGAACACTCGGGAATCTAGAAGAAGTGTTACAAAAATTCAGAAAAACCTATCTGAAGCAGAATCCAAAGAAGTGTGAACTACTAGGCGAAGAGGTGAAATACCTAGCGCACGTAGTTTCACGCAATGGAGTCGGACCAGACCCGGAAAAGCTTAAAGCGATACCAGAGTGGCCGACGCCAAAAGATAAACAACAACTACGCAGCTTCCTGGGTGTGAACTTATTATACCCCCGCGGGTGCGGTATGCGAGCCACTACAGTCAGTTGGTAGCAATGTTAAATAATTATAAAAATGACGGGCAAATAATAGATTACGTCATATCAATTATACAAAATTACTCCATCACATAAAAAAGAAAACGAAAACGCTACTTACATAAATGGCAGGGCTTCTCACCGCACTACTCCGTGATGCTTACAGCGGGGCTCCATTGATCTTTCGGGCGTGGGTATTCGTTGACCCGGTCGAATCCAAATTCAGATTTGTCTTCTTTCTGTAGCGGAACACAAAAATAGGACGAAGGACGATAATTATGTAGAAGGCAGGAAAGCTACATCTCAAGAAAAAGACACGATAAGACACATAGGTAACTACATTTGTTGGCTTCTCGATCACCAGTCGAGACACGACTCTACACGTCTGCCGGAAATCACCACGACTCCTTGTTGGCACACCGCGTCGGCGCAATCTCGCGCAACGCACTCTCTAAAGTGACGGAAATACGCGCAAGTCTTTTTAAATCCTTGGCGCGAAATTCTTACAAATTAAAACTAAATAAAAAATGTTTAGTGCCGATTTCGGCACGTAACAAACTTACTATAGGAGATTCGTTTCCGGGTTTGCGAATATTTCCAAGCCCTTGACCAAGCCGACTGAAGAGAGACGTGGTTATGTTTCGAATAAAGATTACCAAAATGCGTTCTAACAACTAATGTATTGACAACTGTTCCGAGCTTAAGTTAGGAAACTGTAAGGCTCCAATGAGGCAATATAATGTAGGAAACCCCCCTTTAGAGAGTAGTAATCGATATTGTCGGTCCATTCCCTGAAACCGACTCCAAGAATAAGTACACCTTGGTAGCCATGGACTATTTTATTAAATGGACCGAAGCGTATCCTATATCAAACCAAGAAGCTGCAATCGTCGCTAACGTGCTGGAAAATGAATTGCTCTGCCGTTTTTGAGTCGCTATGAAGTTGTATGCTGACCAAGACAGAAATTTTAAGTCCGCGTTATTCCAATCAGTTTGCCGGTTGCTGATAATGAGAAAACCCTGAACAACATCATTGCACTCGCAATCGGATGGTGTGATAGAGAGCATGAGCTGCACCTTGGGCAAGTACCTTTCCAAGGTGGTCTCCAAACATCCGAGAGACTAGGACCAATATTCATATCTATTGGTCTTCGGTTCTCGCGAGCACTGAACAGAAACCTGTATGTGCTATTCTGAGACGTGAGATACGTTTACCGTGTGACCTTGAGTTTGATTGTAAACCCAGAGATGACATCGTGGACGAGATCTACGAGAAGTTCAAGAACAAGATGCACGAGATCCATGGCGACGTTAGGAGAATATTCAGATTGCAAGCGATCGGATGAAAACCAGATATGATATTAAGGTGCTGTAATCCGGTTTTCAAGAGGGTGATCGCGTCTGGCTATACAGTCCCAGACGGACGAGTGGACTATCGTCAAAGTTACAGAGACATTGGGAGAGTTCGTACGAAGAACAATAGTGGTGTACGTTAACCAGTTGATGCTCTATGATACGATGACGCCGGCAATGCCAAAGAGCGGCAAACAGTGAGACGAACGAACAGTTACGCTCGTGAGGATGAACGGAAGTTTGAACCGAGCTATAATTGTTTCATGTCTCTATACAGCGGCACAGGCAAAGCGAGATTTGAGGTCACGGAAGAAATTCACGATGACTTATTCGATGTGTCTTCGGAATACTCCCTGACACATTGCGTAGCGGCGGACCTTGATATGTCCCGAGAATTGCTCGGGACCTTAAAAATAAATTTGGTGGTTTGGAACAGCTCCGCCGACAATCACCAGAGGTTTGAAAGACTATACAGCTAAAGGACCAACATTGTGGCGTCTACTACGTGGCGACTAAGAAACAGCGTTCTGGTCAACCAAATTACCAGGACCTGTGGGAAGGCATTAGTAGATTTTAAGAGTCAGATGATCAAATTTGAAAACAAGAAGTTGGCAATACCCAAGAATGGCTGAGACTCGATGAATTGGGCTTGATAGTGGAACCAAATATGCTAGAGGTACTGTTCCACAAAACCGGGGTCCAGATTTTGGTGTGTGGTAAGAATCCAAATGGTATGGCGTCTTCTACGAAGTATCGATTGCTATTTCTATCAACATGAAAACTGTATAAACGGTTTCGACTGTTCTTACTGTCACAAGGACTTTCAGCATTGGGTCAGAGAGCGTTCTAGGACAGAACAGTTTTAAGAGAGGAGTAATGTGGTGCCGCTTGGTCTACCTGTGACCAGAATAATTAAATTAAACGTAAACGAAGCGTTTATGCACAAAAGATGATTGATGGCCCATGTGGCATTACATCTTTCAGATGGCTTGATTGACAGATACAAGGGTTTTGCATTTAAGAGACTTATATTACAATAGGAAGCATCTGGAATGTTATTCGTATAATTTCTGGTATGTTCTCGAACGATTGAAATGTATATAAATTGCTGACATGAATATTAGAAGTCAATTCTGATTGAAGCGTTGTTTACAATATGTCCTAGTTTAAAGCTTTGAAAGATGTGATATAAATTTCTGTTGATATAAATTATTGTAGTGATAATGTACATTAATAAATAATGCTTGGATAGTTAATTGTAGTACTTCGATGGTAATTTAGAAGATTGCATCATAGTATTAAGAAGACAATACTTGTACTGTTAGCAATCAGCTGAAAATAAATTGTTGAGAGAGTTTTTGGAAAATTCCATAGTAACTAAGAGTTGTTGAAAAGACATAAAATCAGTTTGAAAAAAAAAGAACTGTTGTTATTGCAAATAGTTTTCACTACAATATTTAACGAGTATTTCTTATCATTCCATAGTGTATATATTTTATTGGGCACTCATTAAGACTTTGATTGTTTCATATTTGGCATTCTATTTTCAGAACAAGCAACCTACATATCTTACATTTTTTGGAAAAGTTCAAGGATTCATATCTACTGACTGACCTAGTTTCTAGGGCAAAAGTATTGCTTAACAGCTTAAAGTGTTACTATTTTATGTGGAGACATAGCTATATATGTATATGTATATATATATATATATATATATATATATATATAGCTGTGTTATTCTCGCCCACGGCTTGGGCGTACATAAAATGCAGAGTTACTTTCCGAGTCCCTACGATGGGCACCATAAAATGCTGTGATATAAGCCTTATATTTAGCCCTACGGTTGGGCAGACCATAAAATGCCGTTATCCCCCCCCCCATTGGGTCTGTCAAAAATGCTGTGATTTAACCCTTTTTATTAATCAAGCACTTGTAAAATGTTAATTTATAGATCTCTTTGCCTCAACTAGCTGATTCAATTAAATAAAGCAATTCAAAAATACACAATATAATGATTAAATATTTACAACCTTTTTAAATATCTTCCCCCTTTTCAGAATATTTATATCTGCCAGATTTTGAGAAATTGAAGCCATCAAAACGAGCTTTTTGTTGTATTTAGAGACCTTTTGAAACGTTCCAAGATGCCTATTGCCTTTCATAAATTTATAAAAAGAAACCCCGGTTTTGTTGGCTCTTACATTATTTGAAAAATTATTAAATTAAACAGTTTACAAAAATAAATTATATAAAAATATCTAACCTGGAGTGGTTCAGTTGCTTCTCTGCATCCCCAAGAGTTTTCTTCGCTTTTGAATGTTTAGAGTTGAATTTGGAAGTCGACATCAAACCAAAATACTATCCCAATCGTTATTCAAAATCCCATAAGATAATCCAATAAAAGGCTTTCCATCTCCGTAATTAACAAACAGTAATAGAATATTTACCATGTCAGTGATTATTAAAATTAATTTAACAGGCAGTAATCTCCAGAGTCGTGTCCAAAAGTCGTATCCAAAAGTCGTATTCCAAAAATCGTATTCCCAAAAGTCGTATCCCAAAAGCCGTCTGTAATAGAACGGCTTGTTTACACAATTTTTACACTCTTATAAAAATGATTTTCACTTTACTTTTATTTTACTGGTTGCGCGAATAATTTAGCGCTTTTGAGTATAGTGACTGCCCAGTTTCAAATGTATACTAACTCATTGCTCAAAAGTTATCGTATTTATAGGCCTTGCCCCTTTTGTTTTCTATTCGTTGATTTCGCGTGTTGGGCGACACCACTTGTTTTATCTCTTATGTACTTCGGAAATTTTACCAATTGTGTAGTTCAATTACTTGGAAGAACGCTCAAGTTGTCACGTAATTCATTCACATAACATCACATTTAATTCAGAAATTCCAGGAAGCTTCGTTCATCAAATCACGTATCACTTGTTATTTGCTTGTTCTAATCTAAATAGAAATAAATTTGGTATTTGTTTATTTCCTATTTAAATTGCATTTTTGAACAAAGGTAATACTTTTCTCTCACGTACGCTTTTCCAATAATACATGATTTCTGCCTGCGTATATGATGATATATTAACGCACTTGTTGAATATTTATCTAGCCAATTCATACAGGTTTTCCATTGATTTAATTTCGATGCATTTCGTTGCATTTTTTAATTCTTATCTTTGCTCGTAGCTACTCTTGGATATGCGTTTAATCGCTTGTACTGTTATATACAGTGTGCTCTCAACCAACAATATGTATAGTGACCTATTTACTCTTCCAATATCTGTAATTATGTGCTTTTGTTACTTGGGAGTTCCTTTTGTTTATTCTACGACCCCTATGACTTAATCTACCCCTAAATTAACCCTATAATTACAGCTATATATATATATTATAATGTAAGGGAGCTACCAAAGGTTCTAAGGGTTGTTTAGTACGAGGTAGTGTATGCCCAAGTAAAATAATCCATGTATTTGCTCACATAATTTGAAAATGTATGTTTGCCGTATTTTTCATATGCTAAAGTACAATTCAAAATGGTAGTTGAAATATAAGTGCCAAAAGGTAAATTAAAATGACTAAATGACGTAGTAAGATGTACAATGCTCAAGGGTTTATACCGAGTTTGAATTTTATAGGCCATTGAAAGTACATTTGCCGTCCAAAAACCGGATGCGTCTATGGTTGTTTACTATCAACCATGCATCCAGGTTCAAGTGTGATTTATTTGGCTTTTTAATTTATATAGAATCAACTTTTGGACAAGATTTGTAAGCTCAAAATTATTAGTTATAACAACGTCAAATGTGATTGAAGGACTGAAAATATTTAGGACCAATACTAGAATTTTATGTGAATTATGAAAGTGTAAAAAGACATGAATTATGGTATGTGCGACACAAACGTTGTGTTTGGATATTATTGGACGATTTTAGTTATGTATTTTATGATTTAGTAGGCAAGAAATATTGTAATGGTCGCCTTGGAAAGAAAACAAAGGGAGATTATTCCGAAATTATTTTTGTATAAAGACGTGTTTTCATAGAACTGTGCTAATTTGTGTAACGATTTTTAAAAAGTTAATAAAAGTGTTTGATTTTGAATAGTTTTGATTGAGTAAAGAAGGGTAAAGAGCAGCAGCGAAATATAAATAAGCAACGACGACGATAATAACAAGTGTAAAGATTGGTGATAGTGCGACGGTGAAGCGACGAATAATTGAATAGGTTTGGAACGATATTGGGAAAAGCGGAAGGAAAATCGAGTGGCTATACATAGGGACGAAGATCGATTTGGATAGAGATTAATAGGCAGCAGGACATCGAGACGATATACAAAGGAACGGAGATTGATTTGGATATAGATTTGTAGCGGGGCATCGAGAAATTTGAAACAAGACGGCGATTAGATTTGAATAAAATACGAAAAAGCAGACGGATTAATTGAAGAACACAAGGAGTGAAATTAGGAAAGCAACAATTGGGAGTGGAGGATTCAAAGCAGAAATTTAGGACAGAAGAATTAGCACAGGGGAAGTTACATAACCGGGTATTCAAAATTCTAAATTAGGGTTAATTATTTCAGATATTGGGGAGCAGCTAAAAATTAAGAACGACACCTGGAGGCGATACGAAAATTCTATCAGATAGTACAACCGTGTAAAGACGCATACGGCTACTAGGATCTTGAGCCAGCAGTTAGTGAGGCCGAGGACGAAGTATAATCCAGGTGAGTGCTGAAATATCTTAAAACGTCAAAAAAAAAGTCATAAATTTGTGGTAGTAATTTAATTTGGCACAAGGCAACGTTGATCGTAGTAAAATTTTGGCATATACAAAAGTAGATTAAAATTTAGTACTAAAACAAAAGAGTGTGCAGTTTGGTTGGGCATCGCACATCTACTTATAACAGAACTCACTATAAGTAGGTGAACACCCTGAGATTTAAGAGCTCAAATAGTCGAGGCATTGTAATAAACAGTTAAATTAAAGAACCAACCAAACGTTGCAAGTACGGGCGTGCATTAGGTGTGCACATTGCATAAAAGGCGCGACAAAAAGTGTAAATTAAATTAAATTAAAAGAATTAAATTAAAGTAAAGTAAAGAAAGGGAGGGAGGGTAGAGAGATTATTAGATCAGTAAAATATATATATATACATATATATATATATATATATATATATATATACATATTGACGTGATAAGGGATCACGAGAGGTCATTGAAACCCAAATTCTACAAATAAAACCCATTAATATATAAAAGAAACCGGAAATAGAAATTTCCAAAAATTCATGGTTAAACCCTGTATAATACAAGAGTACTTTTCAGCCATTAATGTACAAGCGAAAAACCCAATTGCGTGCATGTAAATAATTACCCTGTATAATGTAAGCATATTGTAAAAACATAGCAATTAATGCGTGGTAGCAAAAACACATTTATAAATAATCACTCTAAGATAAATACAAAGCCATTTGTTTGTTCTAGAAACACAGTTTCCGTGTATTTAAAAACTCCAATTTATATCAATAATACAACCGGGTAAGCAGTATATGTAAAAATAATTATCCTAGAGATGCCTTACAATGCATTAAAAGCGAGGTTTATATCTTACGAAAATCGATTCATTTCAAGCATAAATATAAGACCATTTATATTCACTTATTAGACGTCAGTGAAGTTAGCGGCTAGAGTTAGCAGCCTAAACTCCGCCTCTTCAAATAGCCACGCCCCCATACCAATCATCGTTAAAGCCACAGGGTTTTAGATTCAAGCCCTAACATAAAAGTTAGCTCCATCCCTGTTTCACAATACATACCTATTGTAAGTAGCCGAAAGAACAAATACTTTAATTTTTTCTTAGCTAAACTAATCTAAAGCAACGAACTTTGCTAAATACCTATCTCCATTAGTGTAATCCGATAAAATCTCCAGAAGGCCATATATATTCTTACTAAATCTAAATTTCTGTATATATTCAAAGCCCATTATAGGAAAAGTTATTAATCGTTTACGTGATATATATCAAGTAGCCGCTAGCTCCTACTTTAAATTTTTCTTGCTTTCTATTAAAGCAACGACTTTGTAAAAAATCTCCACTTGGGCACACCAGCGGCCAATACGTGTGCGACAGGGTTTTAGATTTCAAGCCCAAATAAAAAAGTTATTATCGTTTACGTGATATATATCAAGTAGCCGCTAGCTCTACTTTAATTTTTCTTGCTTTCTATTAAAGCAACACTTTGTAAAAAATCTCCATTTAGGCACACCAGCGGCCAATAAGTACGCGAGAAGGTTTTAGATTTCAAGCCCAAATAAAAAAGTTATTAACGTTTACGTGATATATATCAAGTAGCCGCAAGCTCTACTTTAATTTTTTTCTTGCTTTCTATTAAAGCAACGACTTTGTAAAAAATCTCCACTTGGGCACACCAGCGGCCAATACGTGATGCGACAGGGTTTTAGACTTTCAAGCCCAAATAAAAAGTTATTATCGTTTACGTGATATATATCAAGTAGCCGCTAGCTCTACTTTAATTTTTTCTTGCTTTCTATTAAAGCAACGACTTTGTAAAAATCTCCACTTGGGCACATCCAGCGGCCAATACGTGTGCGACAGGGTTTTAGATTTCAAGTCCAAATAAAAAGTTATTATCGTTTACGTGATATATATCAAGTAGCCGCTAGCTCTACTTTAATTTTTTCTTGCTTTCTATTAAAGCAACGACTTTGTAAAAATCTCCACTTGGGCACACCAGCGGCCAATACGTGTGCGACAGGGTTTTAGATTTCAAGCCAAATAAAAAGTTATTATCGTTTACGTGATATATATCAAGTAGCCGCTAGCTCTACTTTAATTTTTTCTTGCTTTCTATTAAAGCAACGACTTTGTAAAAATCTCCACTTGGCCACACCAGCGGCCAATACGTTGCGACAGGGTTTTAGATTTCAAGCCCAAATAAAAAGTTATTATCGTTTACGTGATATATATCAAGTAGCCGCTAGCTCTACTTTAATTTTTTCTTGCTTTCTATTAAGCAACGACTTTGTAAAAATCTCCACTTGGGCACACCAGCGGCCAATACGTGTGCGACAGGGTTTTAGATTTCAAGCCCAAATAAAAAGTTATTATCGTTTACGTGATATATATCAAGTAGCCGCTAGCTCTACTTTAATTTTTTCTTGCTTTCTATTAAAGCAACGACTTTGTAAAAAATCTCCACTTGGGCACACCAGCGGCCAATACGTGTGCGACAGGGTTTTAGATTTCAAGCCCAAATAAAAAAGTTATTATCGTTTACGTGATATATATCAAGTAGCCGCTAGCTCTACTTTAATTTTTTTCTTGCTTTCTATTAAAGCAACTACTTTGTAAAAAAATCTCCACTTGGCCACACCAGCGGCCAATACGTGTGCGACAGGGTTTTAGATTTCAAGTCCAAATAAAAAAGTTATTATCGTTTACGTGATATATATCAAGTAGCCGCTAGCTCTACTTTAATTTTTTTCTTGCTTTCTATTAAAGCAACACTTTGTAAAAATCTCCACTTGGGCACACCAGCGGCCAATACGTGTGCGACAGGGTTTTAGATTTCAAGTCCAAATAAAAAAGTTATTATCGTTTACGTGATATATATCAAGTAGCCGCTAGCTCTACTTTAATTTTTTTCTTGCTTTCTATTAAAGCAACGACTTTGTAAAAAAATCTCCATTTGGGCACACCAGCGGCCAATACGTATGCGACAAGGGTTTTAGATTTCAAGTCCAAATAAAAAGTTATTACGTTTACGTGATATATATCAAGTAGCCGCTAGCTCTACTTTAATTTTTTCTTGCTTTCTATTAAAGCAACGGCTTTGTAAAAATCTCCACTTGGCACACCACGGCCCAATACGTATGCGACAGGGTTTTAGATTCAAGCCCAAATAAAAAGTTATTATCGTTTACGTGATATATATCAAGTAGCCGCTAGCTCTACTTTAATTTTTTCTTGCTTTCTATTAAAGCAACGACTTTGTAAAAAATCTCCACTTGGGCACACCAGCGGCCAATACGTATGCACAGGGTTTTAGATTTCAAGCCCAAATAAAAAGTTATTATCGTTTACGTGATATATATGCAAGTAGCCGCTAGCTCTACTTTAATTTTTTCTTGCTTTCTATTAAAGCAACGACTTTGTAAAAATCTCCATTTAGGCACACCAGCGGCCAATACGTATGCGACAGGGTTTTAGATTTCAAGCCCAAATAAAAAAGTTATTAACGTTTACGTGATATATATCAAGTAGCCGCTAGCTCTACTTTAATTTTTTTCTGCTTTCTATTAAAGCAACAACTTTGTAAAAAATCTCCATTTAGGCACACCACGCCAATACGTGTGCGAGCAGGGTTTTAGATTTCAAGCCCAAATAAAAAGTTATTATCGTTTACGTGATATATATCAAGTAGCCGCTAGCTCTACTTTAATTTTTCTTGCTTTCTATTAAAGCAACGACTTTGTAAAAATCTCCACTTGGGCACACCAGCGGCCAATACGTGTGCGACAGGGTTTTAGATTTCAAGTCCAAATAAAAAAGTTATTATCGTTTACGTGATATATATCAAGTAGCCGCTAGCTCTACTTTAATTTTTTTCTTGCTTTCTATTAAAGCAACGACTTTGTAAAAAAATCTCCACTTGGGCACACCAGCGGCCAATACGTGTGCGACAGGGTTTTAGATTTCAAGCCCAAATAAAAAAGTTATTATCGTTTACGTGATATATAGCAAGTAGCCGCTAGCTCTACTTTAATTTTTTTCTTGCTTTCTATTAAAGCAACGACTTTGTAAAAAAATCTCCATTTAGGCACACCAGCGGCCAATACGTACGCGAGAAGGTTTTAGATTTCAAGCCCAAATAAAAAAGTTATTAACGTTTACGTGATATATATCAAGTAGCCGCTAGCTCTACTTTAATTTTTGTCTTGCTTTCTATTAAAGCAACGGCTTTGTAAAAAAATCTCCACTTAGGCACACCACCCGCCCATACGTGTGCGGCAGGGTTTTAGACTTCAAGCCCAAATAAAAAAGTTATTATCGTTTACGTGATATATATCAAGTAGTCGCTAGCTCTACTTTAATTTTTTTCTTGCTTTCTATTAAAGCAACGACTTTGTAAAAAAATCTCCACTTGGCCACACCAGCGGCCAATACGTATGCTACAGGGTTTTAGATTTCAAGCCCAAATAAAAAAGTTATTATCGTTTACGTGATATATATGAAGTAGCCGCTAGCTCTACTTTAATTTTTTTCTTGCTTTCTATTAAAGCAACGACTTTGTAAAAAAAATCTCCACTTGGCCACACTAGCGGCCAATACGTGTGCGACAGGGTTTTAGATTTCAAGCCCAAATAAAAAAGTTATTATCGTTTACGTGATATATATCAAGTAGCCGCTAGCTCTACTTTAATTTTTTTCTTGCTTTCTATTAAAGCAACGACTTTGTAAAAAATCTCCACTTGGGCACACCACGGCCAATACGTGTGCGAAGGGTTTTAGATTTCAAGCCCAAATAAAAAAGTTATTATCGTTCACGTGATATATATCAAGTAGCCGCTAGCTCTACTTTAATTTTTTTCTTGCTTTCTATTAAAGCAACGACTTTGTAAAAAAATCTCCACTTGGGCACACCAGCGGCCAATACGTGTGCGACAGGGTTTTAGATTTCAAGCCCAAATAAAAAAGTTATTATCGTTTACGTGATATATATCAAGTAGCCGCTAGCTCTACTTTAATTTTTTCTTGCTTTCTATTAAAGCAACGACTTTGTAAAAATCTCCACTTGGGCACACCAGCGGCCAATACGTGTGCGACAGGGTTTTAGATTTCAAGCCCAAATAAAAAAGTTATTATCGTTTACGTGATATATAGCAAGTAGCCGCTAGCTCTACTTTAATTTTTTTCTTGCTTTCTATTAAAGCAACGACTTTGTAAAAAAATCTCCATTTAGGCACACCAGCGGCCAATACGTACGCGAGAAGGTTTTAGATTTCAAGCCCAAATAAAAAAGTTATTAACGTTTACGTGATATATATCAAGTAGCCGCTAGCTCTACTTTAATTTTTGTCTTGCTTTCTATTAAAGCAACGGCTTTGTAAAAAAATCTCCACTTAGGCACACCACCCGCCCATACGTGTGCGACAGGGTTTTAGATTTCAAGCCCAAATAAAAAGTTATTATCGTTTACGTGATATATATCAAGTAGCGCTAGCTCTACTTTAATTTTTTCTTGCTTTCTATTAAAGCAACGACTTTGTAAAAATCTCCACTTGGCACACCATCGGCCAATACGTGTGCGACAGGGTTTTAGATTTCAAGCCCAAATAAAAAAGTTATTATCGTTTACGTGATATATATCAAGTAGCCGCTAGCTCTACTTTAATTTTTTTCTTGCTTTCTATTAAAGCAACGACTTTGTAAAAAAAATCTCCACTTGGGCACACCAGCGGCCAATACGTGTGCGACAGGGTTTTAGATTTCAAGCCCAAATAAAAAAGTTATTATCGTTCACGTGATATATATCAAGTAGCCGCTAGCTCTACTTTAATTTTTTTCTTGTTTTCTATTAAAGCAACGACTTTGTAAAAAAATCTCCACTTGGGCACACCAGCAGCCAATACGTGTGCGATAGGGTTTTAGATTTCAAGCCCAAATAAAAAGTTATTATCGTTTACGTGATATATACAAGTAGCCGCTAGCTCTACTTTAATTTTTTCTTGCTTTCTATTAAAGCAACGACTTTGTAAAAATCTCCACTTGGGCACACCAGCGGCCAATACGTGTGCGAAGGGTTTTAGATTTCAAGCCCAAATAAAAAGTTATTAATCGTTTACGTGATATATATCAAGTAGCCGCTAGCTCTACTTTAATTTTTTCTTGCTTTCTATTAAAGCAACGACTTTGTAAAAAATCTCCACTTGGGCACACCACCGGCCCAATACGTGTGCGACAGGGTTTTAGATTTCAAGCCCAAATAAAAAGTTATTATCGTTTACGTGATATATATCAAGTAGCCGCTAGCTCTACTTTAATTTTTTCTTGCTTTCTAGTTTTTACCAAAAAATTTTACTTTATTTTTTTTAAATTAAAACTGGCGCAGGTTTTTACCAAAAAATTTACTTATTTTTTTTAAATTTAAAAGCAACGACTTTGAAAAACTCCACTTGGCCACCGCGGCCAATACGTTTGCACAGGGTTTTAGATTTCAAGCCCAAATAAAAAGTTATTATCAAGTTCGTATTCAAGTAGTGCTTTTTCTACTTTAATTTTTTCTTGCTTTCTATTAAAGCAACGACTTTGTAAAAATCTCCATTGGCACACCAGCGGCCAATACGTAAGCGAAAAGGTTTTATTTAAGCCCAAATAAAAAGTTATTACGTTTACGTGATATATATCAAGTAGCCGCTAGCTCTACTTTAATTTTGTCTTGCTTTCTATTAAAGCAACGCTTTGTAAAATCCACTTGGGCACACCATCGCCATACGTGTGCGAAGGGTTTTAGATTTCAAGCCCAAATAAAAAGTTATTATCGTTTACGTGATATATATCAAGTAGCGCTAGCTCTACTTTAATTTTTCTTGCTTTCTATTAAAGCAACGACTTTGTAAAAATCTCCACTTGGCACACCAGCGGCCAATACGTTGCACAGGGTTTTAGATTTCAAGCCCAAATAAAAAGTTATTATCTCACGTGATATATATCAAGTAGCGCTAGCTCTACTTTAATTTTTTCTTGCTTTCTATTAAAGCAACGACTTTGTAAAAATCTCACACTTGGCACACAGCGCCAATACGTGTGCGAAG
Source organism: Platerodrilus igneus (assembly GCA_036346225.1). NCBI lineage: Eukaryota > Metazoa > Arthropoda > Insecta > Coleoptera > Lycidae > Platerodrilus > Platerodrilus igneus. Next base: position 19,011,386 of record JARFIW010000089.1, on the reverse strand, counting down.
GGTTTTAGATTTCAAGCCCAAATAAAAAGTTATTATCGTTTACGTGATATATTCAAGTAGCCGCTAGCTCTCTTTAATTTTTCTTGCTTTCTATTAGAGCAACGACTTTGTAAAAATCTCCACTTGGGCACACCACGGCCAATACGTGTGCGAAGGGTTTTAGATTTCAAGCCCAAATAAAAAGTTATTATCGTTACGTGATATATATCAAGTAGCCGCTAGCTCTACTTTAATTTTTCTTGCTTTCTATTAAAGCAACGACTTTGTAAAAATCTCCACTTGGGCACACCAGCGGCCAATACGTGTGCGACAGGGTTTTAGATTTCAAGCCCAAATAAAAAAGTTATTATCGTTTACGTGATATATATCAAGTAGCCGCTAGCTCTACTTTAATTTTTTTCTTGCTTTCTATTAAAGCAACGACTTTGTAAAAAAATCTCCACTTGGGCACACCATCGGCCAATACGTGTGCGACAGGGTTTTAGATTTCAAGACCAAATAAAAAAGTTATTATCGTTTACGTGATATATATCAAGTAGCCGCTAGCTCTACTTTAATTTTTTTCTTGCTTTCTATTAAAACAACGACTTTGTAAAAAAATCTCCACTTGGGCACACCAGCGGCCAATACGTGTGCGACAGGGTTTTAGATTTCAAGCCCAAATAAAAAAGTTATTTAATTTTTTTCTTGCTTTCTATTAAAGCAACGACTTTGTAAAAAAATCTCCACTTGGCCACACTAGCGGCCAATACGTGTGCGACAGGGTTTTAGATTTCAAGCCCAAATAAAAAAGTTATTATCGTTTACGTGATATATATCAAGTAGCCGCTAGCTCTACTTTAATTTTTTTCTTGCTTTCTATTAAAGCAACGGCTTTGTAAAAAAATCTCCACTTAGGCACACCAGCGGCCAATACGTGTGCAACAGGGTTTTAGATTTCAAGCCCAAATAAAAAGTTATTAACGTTTACGTGATATATATCAAGTGCTAGCTCTACTGCCTCACGCATCCATATTTGATTTTTGTGGATGACTGATATTATGGTATTATCTGGACTTCTGTGACACTCTTTTCCTGCAGCTTCTCTCATTTCCTCACGCTGGACAAGAATCTTTTGATATAAACCTTGAGACAAATCTGTCCTATAGTTTTCTTCTTATCTTACAGATTATTGGGACCTCATTTACTCTAGCATCCTCATTTCCTCCCGCATCTTTTGCGATGAATCTTGAGATAAGTCTGTCCTATGGTTTTCTTCGAGTAACCAATTTTGAATACGTCACTTCACCACAGCCATTTGTGCTTATATTGGTGAGAAAAAAATTGTCCTTACATTAGAATTGAACCCGACCTACCTGGGTGAGAGTCGAGCTTCTAATTACTCGACCATCGATTCAGTTGAAATGAATATCTCCACATCTTTTAATATTGCAGTAATAATATATAACTGATTGTTAATTTATCTTATAAGTTAATCTAAGAGGCTTACTTGTAAATAAAACCTTAGGATTAGATTCCGGATGATTAAAAAACTTTTCAAAAATCTCATCTTGAATAATGTAGGTAGCTTAAACTTGAGAGCAGACAAACAAGACTTACTCAATTAAATTGACAAAGGAATCAATTAAGCACATGAACTTTAATACCTTTCTTAATAACATCAGTTAATTCGAAATTTTTACAAATTATTTTGAACATGTATTTCAAAATATATATTTTTTATATCATAAACTTGGTGTAAAACACAAAATATGATTGGTCGGAATCTGCAAATAAAAATAATTCATCCTTATCATTAGGTCTTCAGTCCTGGAACTGGTTGGACACGTACTCTCATTGTTTCCTATTCTTAACTATACTTCACATTTTTCTAAAATTTGCACAGTCTGCATCTATCACTATTTGCATGCGAAAGTCTGATCTCGGTCTACCTCTAGCTCCTTTTTCCTATCTCTGCTGGTAATGTATAGCGTACTATTCCCCAGAAATGCCTTAGAACGTATCCTTTCCTTCTATTTCTCCTATTTTTTTTGTTTTTCCACAGATATCTTTATTCCTCTACTATTTGTATAAACTATTTGTTATTAGCTTTGTCTGTCCATGCTACCATCCTCATACATCTAAAGCACAACTTTCCATAAGACTTCTATCTCTTTCTGTATGCTTTTCCTACAGCTCCTATTTCATAGATGTACTGTGCTGTGCTCTCTACTATGCTTTGAACAGTTTTCTTCTTGTATCTATGTTCGTTGTCTCTGAACATAGCTGCTGTTCTTTCTTGGTTGATGCAGTTCGGTCATCTTCTATTGTTTTACAGTTATATACCCTACTTCCCCGATATTCAGTTGTATGTTGGGGGGGGGGGGTAAACAGTCTTTGGCTGCAAAGTTCCCCAGCACTTGAACCTTTGTCGAATTAATAGTTTTTCCAATTTATCCTTACGCAGAATCAACATTAGTTGAAAATATTTCACAACCAACACCTGTAGTTGCTTATAATAATTAACAGATTTAAGTGCACTTATTTTTTCGCCATTAAGTTTTACGTCTTTAAACTGTTTGGGCATGTACCTCAACCTATTTATGTTTTTTGTCATTAGTTTTTCCCATCTTGCGACTGGTTGGAAGCGTACCTCTATTGATTTCTCTTCTGAGATAGCCTACACATTACCCTGAAATTCCCACAACCTACATCTTTCACTATCTGTGTGCAATAGTCCAACCTAGGGCTACCTCAACTTCTCTTTTTTCCTATCTCTGCTCCTAATATATTCAGCACTATTACCTCATGTCCTAGTATGTGGCCTATCATCCTATCTCTCCTATTTTTTACTGTTTTCCACATATTTCCTTCTTCCTCTGCCATTTCTACTACCTCTTTTATCTTCATCATACGTCTGTAACATCACAGTTCAAAGGCTTCTACTTTTTTCTTGTCCGCTTCTCCTACTGTCCAGACTTCACAGCCATACAGTGCTGTGCTCCAGGCATAAGTTGTAACCAATCTTTTCCTTGTTTCTTTGTTTGTTGTTTTTGAACACAGTAGCTGCTTTTTCTTTTTAAATGTGGCATGACCTTGTGCTACATTATTGTCTATAGTATATCTTTTGTGCTTCTTCTCCACTTCATCTGCTGTCTAGCATAATTGTAACATCTCCTAGCGTAGCAGATATGCTTTCTTTAAGCAGACTTGTTAATGTTCGTTATATCGTGCTTCACTTCTAATTTGCTTCTATAAGCAACTTGTATCATATGCAATGTCTATCGCTAAAACTCATCCAATTTTTGAACATTTTTTGCATTTTACATTGTCGAATGCTATTTCCAGATCTACAAACCCTATATACACGCTTTCTCCCTTTTCTATTGTTTTCTTCATTATCACCCTCAGAGCTAAAATAGCCTCCTGTGTTCCCCTGTTTCGTCTATATCCAAATTGATCTTCGCCTAGTATTTCTTCAGCTCGTTTTTTCATTCGTCTTTGAACAATTCTAGTTAATATTTTTGAAACGTGTGATGTCAAACTTATTGTTCGAAAACTTTCACATCTATCCGCACCCCTTTCTTTTTGGTATAGTTACTATGATGTTACGTTTGAAATCTGTGGGTATCTCGCCTGCCTCATACATATAGCTTACAGGTTGGAATAGACGTTCTGTAACTGCTTGTCCAGAGGTTTTTGGAGTTTCTGCCTGCACCCTCTCTCTACTCGGTGCCCTTCCATTTGTCAGACCCTTTAATGCTAATTCAAACTCATCTCTAAGTATACGATATTCCAAGTCTTCATTTTCAATGTCTCATTCCTGTTCTAATGCTGTTAGTTCCTCTCCTGCATATAAATTACTTATATATTCTCGCCATCTAATCACTTTTTCTATGATGACGTTTTCTCCCGCGTCCCTTATATTTTTGTGATATGGTTTTATATCCCTAAAATTCATTCTAATTAATTTGTATGCTTCGTCTGTCTTTCCTATTACCATCTTAGTTTGTACCTCTTTACACTTTCCATCAATCCATTGTTCTTTAGCTTTCCTGCATTTGCGAATAATTTCCCATTTTAAGGCTTTGTGTCTCTGTTTTTCTGTTTCATCTGATCCATTTTTGTATTTTCGTCTTTTTTCTATTAAGTTCAGGATATCCTTTGTTATTTGTGGTATCTTATTTTCTTTTTGTGTATACCCCAAAATATCTCTGGCCGCCATGTCTAAGCTAGATTTAATGTTATTCCATTCTATTTCAATTTCCTTAGTATCAGCAATTTTTCCAATATCTTTCAGCCATTCATTTGCCTTTTTTCAAATCTTTCGTGGATATCTAAATCTTTCAGCTTCTCAAAGTAAAAGTGCCTTTTCCCGTCTCTTTTTCTAATTTTTAAATTTAATAGCGGGCTTCATCATTACAATGTTGTGAGCAGTGTCTATATCTGTTTATGGGTAGCTTCTACAGTCTTTTACTTGATTCCTAAACCGTTGCCTGACAATAATATAATGTATTTGATATCGTCCTATATCCCCTTGCATCTTCTACGTGTATCGTCTTCTAGTATGATGTCGACATAATGTATTTGTGATGGTTAAATTGTTCTTATTGCAAAATTCTACCAGCCTATTTCCGCTGTCATTTTTCGTGCCTAAACCACATAAACCTACTACCGCTCCATCCCTACCTTCACCTACCACTGCATTAAAATCCCCCAATTATTAAATTTTCATGTCCTTTTAGGTATCTTTGTATGTCTTCGATATCTTCGTAGATCGCCTCTACATCTTCCTCACTGTAACCAGAGGTGGGCATGTATATTTGTATTATTACTGTATTTACCGCTCTAGATTCTAATCTAACCATGAGTACTCTTTCGTTCTTTGGTAAGTAGTTTTCTACACGTCGTTCTATCCTTTTTCGCATAACTATCCCCACACCCAAATTTCCTTCTTCTGATCCTGTATGAATTACCCTGAGGTCCTCACTCTAAAAATCTCCCGCCTCTGGCCACCGGACTTCGCTGATCCCTACTATGTGAAGTGCTAACCTATCCATTTCGATTTTTAGTTCTCTAGCTTACCTACTTGCTTCTTGCTTCTGACATTCCACGCTCCGACTCGCAGAATGTTCACAGATTTTTTTTTATACTTTCGGATCACATCCCCCGAAGCCGTCCCCTCCCGGAGATCCGAATGTGGGACTATTTTACCGGGCGGCTTCGTGGCGTAGTTGGTATGCGTGTAACTACTTCGCACAAGGTCCCCAGTTCGAATTCCGACACGGTCTACTTAAAAAATGTTAAGCGAGCATTTTTCACAAAAATACACCTTCGTTCGGATGAGAAGTAAAATGGAAGTCCCGTGTGTGAGTGTTGTAACGCACGTTAATAATCCCTACCTTGCTTGGAACAACAAGGGTTCGGCAAAATTCAAAATTTTTCAGGTAAAAAAATTCGCTTCCTGGCCAATGTAGTACCTTCCGTGGAGTATTGGAAAACCACATATAGGGACTATTTTACCTCCGGAATTTTTTACAGCAGAGGATGTGATCATCTTTAGTAACAATTTCTGTACGCAGTGTACTTGGGAGGTATTGTGGTGGTTTCCTGTTGCCTTCCACAACGCAGTAGTGTGTCTTAGAATGTCATACCGACCCCAATGGTGTCTGCTACTCTAAGTACTGAAAAAGCTGCTCCTCTATTTTGGGGACCTGCTTAGTGTTGTTCCTCATTAAAGACCCCACTAATTTGGTTAAACTTATAGTTCGGCTCTTTAGCTCATTGAACCAAGCAAGCCATTCTACCCGTTCTAGTATTTTGGAACTTCGTCATGGTGTACCGCATATTTTAAGTGTAATAATTCCTTTACCAAAACGCCACATTTGTAGCAATCTTATGATTTTAATTTCTAAACACCTTGTTCGTTTCTTCTACATTTACCTTAATTGGATTTTTTACCTACCTTATGTACATTTCCCAGTAGTATAGCCTATCAGACTGCTATAATTTTTTCACAGTCACTCAAATCTGTAAAAAAATTTAAATCGGGCAACCCCCCGCGGAGTTACCTCTGTTTTTAGTTTTTTGTCAATACCAATTCTTAGCCGTATTTTTAATATAAAAATGGTGTATAAGATATCAATTAAGATTGTTTGTTTCTCAGCTAGCTACTCAAATCTCTTAAAATTTTTTCTTAATGTTGAATTTACATCCAATGTCGAAGGATACATAATAATGTTTTTCAAGGGAATAGAATTTTGTTTACAAATGAAGTAAGCACGGAGACTGAATAAATTTCAGGAATTTTCAAGACGGTGGTATCAAAATTTGTAGAATTTAAATTTGAAAATAAGCTTTTCACGTGAAGTGTGTCCGGGGGTAGCATTTTGAAACAATATAAATACTGATTGGAAATTATTAAGGCTCTTTGTCTTCTCGTCTCGCTTCTATACTACGATAGACCAACATTATAGTAGAGTTTTTGTTATGTGAGTATTAGATATGTTAATAATACAGTAAATATAGTGGTCGCGCACGTGTAAATTATTAGTAGTGGCCTTCTATTTATTAACGCGAAATACGTGTAGTGTATATTAAATTAATAGAGGTCTGGCTACTACTATACGTGGGGTAAGCATCACAAACAAACAGGATTGTATGCTGTTATGGAATGGTACTTTGAAATGAGGCGCTTGGCTCGCAATTGGGGTTATCGTCTGTGAATCCGCTGAGTATCACAGCGCATGGTCACGAAGCCAAGGTGTTCTAGTGATCGTCGTCGAAGAAATGGAAACCTGAAGCATTCTCCAGGTAATTTATTTGAAATTTCTGTTGTCTGATAAACTTTTGTGAAATTTTAGTGATGTGTCAGTGAATTTTGGAATTTATTTATGGTTATATAAACTAATTGCAAAAGATACATGTACTGGACCATTTATTGGGTTAAATATTGAAAAAAGGTGTATTTAAAATTTACAGAATTTTATTCTGATAATAAATTGGATTGTAAAGGGTAAACGGGTATATCAATTTTGTATTAATTTATGCAAGGTAAAAGGCATATACTGAATAAACTGGGTTATTATAAGCTCACCATACTCCAGTGTACAGTCAATGTAGGGCAATATGTGGGGTCCATCTACTCATATTTTACTGAATTTGCTTGAACATAATTAGAAAATCAAGGACTTTAAAACATATCTCTTTTGAGTTTGTAATTAGTGGATCACACTGTAAATGATACATGTGACTAATTTGTCTGTAAATAGCGGTAAATAAAAAATTGTATGATTGTTGTATTATTTGGTGATATTTTTTTTTGAATGGTGTGCGAGTGTGAAGGAAGAATGGGTGTATATTTAGGTATCCGAGAAGAGGCACAGTTGAGCTAACCAGGGAAACTGCTGAAGATTTTTGAAGCAAAAATCGAAGGGTAGCAATTTTTTTTAATAAGTTGTGCATTTTTTCTACAATTATTTGATAACACTGACGAAGTTTAAAAACCTTAATCCACGAGTCCACGGCAATCTATATATATATATATATATATATATATATATATATATATACATATAACGCTAAAAATTACGGCAATTAGCCAAGTATTAATATATAAATAATTTTGGTAGTTTTTTACACAAGGTAAGTTGATAAATACCATCGTATTACAGTGAATAAAATAAAATATTAACTTAGACTTTTATGCAAACCTAAATGATCACTTCAAATCGAGCTAGTAGATGAACGAAGGAAATATAAGGTCTTGGACGGGATTTGCCGAAACTGTGCGTAAGTATATATATACATATATATACATATTGCTGTGAAACCTCACCATTAACCTTAAACTAAGGTTTTCAAATCGAGCCCCACAGATTGGGCGTCATAAAATGCTGTGAAATGTACAAAAAGCCTCGCAAGTTTCCTGGAATAAAATCACAAAAATTTTCTTTGGAACTCGAGCCTCGCTTTTGGGCGCTACGATTTGCTGTGATTCTCTTCTAATAATCGCCTCTTTACTCTTTCCGCCTCGGCTGCTCACCTAGTTAAAACTTTCATCCTCATTCATAAAAAAAAACAAACACATTCCTACCACAAACATCAACGTTAACTCTATTTACATCAATATTCATAATACATTAAAATTTCAAAATTAAATTTCAGCATAAATTTCAGTATCATAAAATTTCAAGATTAAATTTGTCATCATTTTAATTTGCATCCAGAATTAAAGTCCTTGTAGGATGCCTACTAATTAATTTAACAATATTTGCAGACTTGAGTCTGAGTACAAAGGGAGCATCTCCCACCCCTTTACATTAATCAAACAGGTTAGTCTAATTGAGCTCAAAGACAGACAGACCCAAATTTTCATCATAATCAAGAACTTAAACTGCTAAATACTACTTTTTACTTAAACAAGAAAATTTCACCTTAAAATTAAAATTTTGTTGTTTGTACAAATTCATTACTGTCCATTTTTTTTAGCAAACAAATTATAAAGTTATTCAACACACACAAAAACATCAAAGTTCGAACAAAATTGTATAATTTACCTGAAGTTACTGCACTCGTGGCTTCAACGTACATCGTCCTTGCTAATTTTACCATTCCAACTGGGTTATGTTTCCGTCCTCAGATTCCTGGTCGCCTTTTAAAATTTTTTACACCACCATTCATCTAAAGTTGTTTCAGGGCCTCTCAGGAACTCATCTAAGTATATCAAAATCTTGTTTTGTGGATCTAATCACTATTACGAATTTACATTTGATTATTAACACCCCCGAAAAATAGCAAAGAAATTCATACTTCTTTCAGGCTATACCCAAAACTGCCTACTTTTGTTTATTCATTTATCGTTACAACTTTGGATACTTGGTACAGTAATACTCGCAAATATAACTAAACTTTATTACCTTGTATCTTCTTTTCTAAGTGCACTAATGCATAATAACTTGTATCGTAGCACGTAAAGAGCAAACTATTTTAAAGTATTAAATCAAAATCGAGAATCTAAGAGCCCTGTTTAAAGCATCGAATAATCAAAAATCTAAGAGCGCGAAACTCATATAATCACGGGTTTATATAATATCCCGCCCGTTCGTCGGTTTTGTCCCGCAAACGGACAATTTCCAGAATTTCGCATACTATGTTCCCTTTCGACAGTCGGGCACAGCTATTCTCCAAAATTTGCACACGCGCTAGTTGAAAATCAAAGAAATTTTTCACACGGCACGCAAACACGTCCGAGAATACTAATTAATTTTGTATAGAAATCGTTACGTTTACACTTCTCATATCTGTATCTTATTACAACCAATCGCAAACCCAGTGACGTTGCTCAAATCACGCCTTTAATTATCCGTGTGTCTGTCTTGCGCATATTATCCGTCTCTATCTGCCCTGTTCTGAGTGGTACAAATCGATATTCTTTATTACGGGCTATTTCAATCCACGTGGACCCGCGACGTGACTTACTGGAGTTAAATAACCCCGTATGTAGCCTTCCCGTTAATATAAGCTATGGTTTATCCGACCGTTTCCAATATACCTAGAATCTTCATGTTTATCAGCTCGAATTTATTAGAATTTGACATTTAAAAATACGCAGGTGTTCAATCGTAACATTTTAAATAACACTTCTACGATATGAATATTATTGGGTTTTTTAAAAGCTTTTATGCCTATTATACCTTAATAATCGTTCAATTAACTCCAATTAAAATAATGATGAATGGCATTGACTTCTACCCTTTAATTTTTAGTGA